>CM055076.1:9340725-9385948 GCA_029204045.2 Tillandsia leiboldiana
CCAGGCTTCGAGTCTTCGAGACTCCCTTTTCCTATAGGTGGTATGCGTAGGCGGGCATACCGATTTGGCAGGCAGAAGAGCAGGGCGAGTACCGTGGACTAGGGTATCGATTGGGTCTAGACAGGCAGGCGTTGACATTCTGATGCATACATTCAGCTATTCTTTTAGCTCAGTTTTTAGAGGCATTCTAGTGGTAGCTTTTCATCAGGAGTCATACTCGTTGCATACCACCTTTATTCCTTTTGCCTCTGGTAGACCTAGTGGGCGTGTCAGAGTTGAGGTTTTACCCACTAGGGGAGGCTACTGGTTTACTAGTAGTCTCACCCCATTCTTCTTTCCTCTTTTGCTTCTCCCTTGTTTTTGCAGTGTTTTATGCGGGTGCTACTGGGCTTACAGTGGCGGGTCGAGGAGAGAGGACGGCCGAGTAGATAGATCTCGAGGCAGGATGAGCATGTTAGCTGGATTGTTGGTGTACCCATGTTTCCTCAGACGGTAGTACCTTTACTTTGGGACTGGCTTTTGCCAGCAGGTTGTATTTATTTTGGTGAGCTGGGAGAGACAGATGTATCATTTATACAGATGTATTGTATTTTATTTCCAGCTTCAGTCTGAGATGTATTAGTTTTAGTTCAGCTCTGTTTTTATTGCTCTTTTATTTTATCTCTTTTATCTGAGCAGGTTACTGGCGCTTCGTGTACACGGAAAATACCGTGTGCACGGCGGATCTGTGGACGGGCCCGGGTTCTGGTTTACACCCGGGGCGTGACAGATTAAGTTGGTATCAGAGCTTAGGGATAGGTCGGTTGGGACTTAGGAAACCCTAGGCTTTTAGCAGACCCTAGGATGATAGGACGCGAGAGACGCGACACCTTGCGAAAGTCGGCGATTTATTTGTTTTACTCTTCCTGTGAGTGAAGAGGGATCGACATACTCTATTTCTGGGGGACAGTATGTTGGCTGCAGACAACATAAGGTTACAGAAATAGAAGGATGTCTTTGACTTTCGCTAGATTGGGTCGAGTGTTTGGGGTGTGCTGATTTGCGGTTTGTCGTGGCGAGCGGTGTCTCCCCGACGTTGGGCCTTGACCCGGGCGCACCTTGGTGCGGCAGTTGGGTCTGAGCTAGTTGTTTCAGGCCGGATACCGGATTAGAGTCAGAGGACTCGGGACCCTGATGACAGGATTGTCAGAGGCTTATCAGCGGCAGAGTGAGCGGGCATCTGGTTTGAGTGACACAGTTGTCGGAGCAGCGGGCAGCTCGACAGTGCTTCTTTCTGAGACCACCCGGTTGCAGTATCCTCAGGGGCGGGGATTTTTGTAGTACTGAGGGAGTGAGTAGCCCTCCGTGCTAATGGTTAGTGCCGAGGCGCCGAGGCAGGGTGGATTGTTGACAGCGGATGAGCTATGGGACACCATTGATCAGTTAAGCCAGTTTTGGCAGATAAACCACCCCGATTCATAGGATTAAGTTTGGAGCCTCTTGGGGTAGAATCGTGGTTGGTGGTGATGGAAAGACTGCTTGAGAGCCTCTTGGTGTCAAAAGGATTTACGCAGTTACTGAACTACGCGCTCTATGATTTAGGGACAAGGCGCATAGGATATGCTTGACTGTGAGTGGATTGCGCCAGGATGCCTTCCGTGTATTCGGACCCTCTTTGCAGGTTTTAGATTTTGGGGTGCTTTGATAGTGGAGGCATTGGGTATGGCGCGTAGCATTGCAGTTCCGTTGGATAGGGGTCTGCCGCCAGAGGCGAGTTCTGGATAGAGGCGCTTGGCGCTAGGTATTGGTGGACAGGTCGGCCGGCAAGGACATTTTCGTTTCCCTTCCAGGATGGTGGATATCCTTTTGGATGGATTATGTAAAGCTTACCCCAGGGGGGATGTTACCCTTGGTGATCGATAACATGCATGTTTGGGGTACAACATATGTGATTGAGGGGTGAGCTTAGTAAGGGTAATTGTATAAGGAATTGCATGAATTGATGGTGCTTTGTCGTATGACGATGATATCCAGGTGGATTCCTGAGACGTCAGAGGTTGGGTGGACCCCGATGACAGCATCAGCCCATTTTTCAGAGTGGTGCAGCGGTAGCGTGGATTGGCTGTCTGCGAGAGACCACATTCGTCGCCTCAGTGTGAGCAGGGTCAGGGGTCGAGCTCCCTTTGTGATTGGTCTAGATATGTTTGGCAGGCTGAGCGACGACCACTTGCATCGAGAGGATGAATTTGTGCCGCCCGGTTGGAGGGCGCCACGGTAGTGGATCGAGTGTCGCCGGTGTGATTCATCACAGCAGTCAGAGTTAGAGCATGTTGCAGTCCGGCATGGGCTAGAGGCAGAGTTGTTGCCCCGTGCACTAGAGGTACAGGTTACTGTTGGTTTTGTGCAGGTGGGGAAGGCTTGTGGATCATATCCAGTGCAGTAGAGGCCGTAAGTTATGCCGGCAGACTTATTGGTATTTGTGGCCGTTCGGTGTTTAGACCCAGTGCTTAGGACTGGTTGGCATAGTGCCACTGGATGTTTCACTGCTGAGAGAAAGGACCTTGTTTTCTGCGAGGCAGACAATAGAAGGCTTGTTTGTTGCGACTGTTTGGGTACTCAGGTTATAGCGATAGTGTGAGAGGTGCCTACGGCGGCACCGGGACGTAAGGATATTCTTGTTGCCGTGAGATCCCGGGTGTGATTCCACCTGAGCCGATGATGATGCCGCCGGTTAGGGAGATTGTGATTTCGATTGACGTGGTTCTGGGAACTGCGCCTACCTCGATAGCACCTCGTTAAATATCATTTGTAGAGCTGTGAGAGTTGTGGGCATAGGTGCGTGGACCTGATGGATAGAGGGTTTGTTGGACCTAGTGCCGCGTCGTTGATACACGACTGTGAGAGTTCTTTGTGAGTGGAGCCCAGGCAGGTCCGGGTATTATTTAGGACCTTTTTGGATGGAGTTATACTCCGGCAGATGTTCGATTATGATGCCTGCATCAATTTGGAACTACAGCTGAGTATCTCGCCAAGATGACGTTCAGGACACGCTAGGGGCATTATGAGTACAGTGAGGCCAATGGAATGACTAATGCCTTATTGCCTTTAAGATTGAGGAATTCTGTGTTCCAGTTGGGCTTGAACGGATTGATAGCGGCATTTTTCAGGGATATCTTGGCTTTTACCCCTCCCTGAGTGATTTAGAGCTTGTGAAGCATTTATAGATGCTGTGGCAAGGTCTGTGAGGATAAGGTTTTATGCTAAATGGTTTTGGTACAAGTTTCATCTTTAAGAGCACATCTTCCTGGATTACGTATTTAGCCGCGGGGGCGGCGGTGGAAGTCCAGTCAAAATAGATGCTATTTGAGATGGGCCGAGATCGGCAGTTACTACTGAGGTGAGGAGCTTTTGGACCGGATGGTGCCAGCAGAATTTGACGAGCGGATGGTAAGATTGGTATCAGTGACGATTTTAGTTGGTCAACGGAGGAAGATGGACTTGCGAGTTATAGTGATGCCTCCCATAGTGGCTATGGAGCTACCATTGGATTTTGATGAGCATCCAGGATCACCCCGACCGGGCCACTGTGGTGGCGGATACCTAAAGCAGAAGAGCTAAATTGGGAGTTGAGTTTGATGGTCCCATAGCTGGCGCTGTGTGGGACCATGGTGGTATACTGGGCTTGAGATTGTGTCCCAGGGGATCCCTTTTGAGGATAGGCTGCGGCTGAGCAATCTACTCGTGTGGTCTGGTTTTGACAGTGACCGAGTGAGAACCCCTGCTTGTTAGGGCCCCTTTCCTGTGCGGGTGCTTGTGTGGATGTGTTTCGGGTTGCCCTGGTTGAGTCGGCTCTAGAGGGTGATTTTAGTGCGTGTTGCACTGGCTGTTCGTTCTTTTCCCCCAGGCTTTTGATGGAGTCCCTGAGGTTTTTCTGCGTCTTCGCTCAGGAGTGTTGTGTTTTGAACTCCTCGCCCGTGATTGACTCACTTCTTTGGAGCCCTGCGAGAGTTTGGAGTACGAGGGACGCTCGTTGCGAATTCCGGCTCGTGAGATGAGGGAATTGCGCGATCGGGCTATGCCGTACTGGTTGTTGCTGTTAGTGTTGCTGAGGAGTAATCACGGGGAGTGATAGGCGACTTGAGAGCGGGAGACGGCGGTGTTGAGTACTTACCCCTGGTTTCTGAGAGTCGTTGAGAGTTGCTTTAGTTTCGAGGACGAAACTTTCTTTTAGTGGGGGAGGATGTGATGATCCGGAATTCTACAGGGCTTTTACTGTGTAACCGGCAGCTTCTGGAGGCCTACGGGGCATGTCGGCGGTGTTCGTGCGCCAATTTGGACACAAGTGATTGACTCCGGGCTTAAAGTGGATCACGTGGGTAATCAGGGAACCCCGTCGGATGTTTATAGGTGTTTTCGCGCAAATCGGATATTAGATTTGGACTCGGCACGAAATTCGGATTGAAAATGCCTTTTCGGGAGCCTCCGGCGATTTATTGGATGGGAATTTGGCGAAGCGGACGTCAAATTCGGGTTCAGCGCGCGAAAACGGTCAAGATGGACTATCTGCTGGATTTTTCTGAGCTTCGGGTACTGTTCACCGCCGGAACAGTAACTCCGGCGATCGCCGGCGGCGGCGGCGGCGGCGGGCAGCGTCGGCGGGCGGCGGCGCGGCCTCGGGCAGGCGAAACGGCGGCGGCACAGGGCGCGGGCAGCGCGCGGGCGCGCGGGCAGGCGCGCGGTCCACGCGGCCGTCGTGCACCAAGGCGGGGGCACGTGGCACCACCCCATAGGCCGGCTCACAGCTCACGGTCTACGGAGCATGATGGTTGGGTTTTGGTTCACGGTGCACCGGAGTGGACACGTGGCAGGTTACCATTGGTTCGGCTTACGGAGGCTCGTGCACCGGGTGCAGCGGTCAGTGGCAGGGACACGTGGCGCTTCCCTATTGGCTGGTCAACTGTGCGGGCAGGAGGGGCAGCTGGCGCGGGCAGGCGCGCAGGCGCGACGGTACTGTTGTCGGGGACGCGTGTCGACTCCCGGGGTTGGCCGCGTGGCGCAGCGGGAGTGGAGGATTTGGGCTGTCGCCTGTTCGGGCGACACGTGGCGGGCGCTGAGGCGGGTCGGACGGACCGCGGATCCCGTCCGACGGCGCGCCTTGGGCCGGGCCGCACTGTGCGCGCCCGAAAGTCTTGGGCCGGGCCGCACTGTGCGCGCCCGGAAACTTCCGGGCGCCCGAAAATTGGGACCCGGATGGCATTTTGCTATTTGTTTGGGAGGCCTATTTAAACAGCCCGAGCTCCTTTCTTCTCACTTTTTCCACCATTTCCGAGCCTCCCCTCACCAAGGTGTCTTCAGCAAAGTTGTTCCCCTTCGAGTTCTACATCTTCTGGAGGATTTCCAAGATTTGTGGTGGCACACACTCCGAGGTTTGGATTTTACGGCGCGGCGCGACGCACGTTCCCTTGTGATTCCCTTCGTCGCATTTCAGTGCACGGACTCTCCCGAGCTACCCCGGCACTCTTTTTCAGCGATTCTTGCGCCATCGTCTTCACGACAGGTAGGGCTACGTTTTCCGTGTTTGCTGGTTTTTCCCATCCCGAGGTTTTCATGGGTTTTTCGGATCATCTTGTGACCTCTTTTGCTGTGATGGAGTTTTGGACAGCGGTTCGGTATTTCGGCGATATCTCCGCAACCAGACATCGGATTGAGGTGATTCAAAAGGCAATTTGCATCTACGCATCGCAAGGAGTCTCTCTGAATTTTCTTGGATTTTCTGGAATTTTCCCCGAAGGTGAGAAACCCCTTTTTACAGAACTTTGTAGCACAGTTTTGGGTGGAAGTATTGTTCGGGGTAGTTCTCTTGTCGATTTTGGATCTCAGCGTAGAAAACTCGTGTGGGAACGTGCAGGTACTCGTTTCGACCGGTTCGTCGCGAGGATCGTGACGGTATTTTTCCTGGAATTTCTTGAGCAGATCTCGCAGGTGAAAAAGGCAAAACTGTGGACTGATTGTATTTGGGACAGATTTTGGTGTGAGCATGGTGGATTAATTGTGCTTGTTCTTTTGGGGTATTTTTGTGCAGCACCGTGGTGATCGTTGAGACCGGGCGCGGACTTCGCTGTTGGGATCGGGGTTTAGCGCTCGATGTGGGTGGTTGCTTTACTCCTCTTTTCTGATATACCCACTAGGAATATTAGAGTGATCCCCTTTATTGGACATGTTGAATGGTCACCTAATGGACATGCATGCTTAACTAGATAATCGTGAGCCTATCATATGGAAAACATTATATTGGAAACTTGACATGTTGGAACTTATACATGCTTCATGGACATCGTTTTAGCATTTAACCTTGCATAAGGGGGGGATGTACTTTCATATTGTGATATTGTGAGGCGTCTTGTGGGAGGGTACCACTTGAGGATTTTTGGACAGGCATAGGTGGATGATTCATGTGAGGGTGATTAGCAGGTTATGGACATGTGCGGTTGGATTATGATTTAGCATGATGATTACACCCAGGTGGAGTTATTACTTGATACACATGATGAACCACTAGTTGTCACTCCCCTTCTTTCTTCCATGAGGAGATAGGCTTGATTTCAGGGATATCTAGTTAGACCATTTCTGGTCGCTACACTATATGTTGGGACTGCCTTGGGAGGAACCCTATTGTCTCTTCTTCCCCCTATTCCTTAGGCAGGCGGCTATTTGTTGCTCGGGTTTGAGCAGGGATCGGCATAGTGTAGCCGGGGCTTGAATTTTAGCTTTTGGGGTATTGCGGCTATTGCGGATAGTAGGTGGTTGACCGGATGTCGGACCTGGGTCAGGATTGTCATTATGGGTGTGGTTGTTAACCCTCCATCTTTTGATTACCCGCTAGGCATTTGAGTAGCTTCTTTGATTAAAAGGATAAATGCACTTTATGTGTGGCAATGGCAGGCTTATTGTGATTAAACAGATATTGTTAGAACTTGCTTGATTGGGGATTATGATTGTAGGACAGTAACATCATGTTAAAAGGTAAGGCTAATCAATAATTGTGGGCTTTGGGTATGTGGCATAGGCAGGCACAGGCTATCTCATATTTACTATTCTCATACTGTTCTATACATGCTCTAACATTATAAAGGTTATCGACATCTGTTTATTTTTATATCATCTTGGGACATTTGCATGCTTGTATGGTCACCTAGTTAGGCCACCTTTTTCTGCTACACTATCATGCTGGAATTGACTTAGGAGAAACCATGCTTTTCTCTTCTTTTATTTATATTCGGGGGATAGTGCGCTCGGGTTCGAGCAGGGACTGGGATAGTGTAGTCAGACAGTTGTGGGCTTTGGGACAGGCAGGCTGTGAGGGCCGGGCATTGCGGCAACCGCGGATCTTTGGCGGTTGACCGGACAGTGGTTATTGCATCAGATTGGGATAGAGGATTTGGATTTCTTTTAGTGGATGGGTTTTCCACCGTGATCAGAGTCATGATCCAGTCCTGCTGATTTGGTACTTGTTACCCAGGCATTATACTCGTGTGGGTCGCTCCCCTCGAGTGCCACTCCGGAGTGTGCGTTTTTACAGGCTTCGAGTCTTCGAGACTCCCTTTTTCTATCGGTGTTATGCGTAGGCGGGCATACCCGATTTGGCAGGCAGAGCAGGCAGTACCAGTGCTTACTGGTGTATCGATTGGGTCTAGACAGGCAGGCGTTGACATTCTGATGCATACATTCAGCTATTCTTTTAGCTCAGTTTTTAGAGGCATTCTAGTGGTAGCTTTTCATCAGGAGTCATACTCGTTGCATACCACCTTTATTCCTTTTGCCTCTGGTAGACCTAGTGGGCGTGTCAGAGTTGAGGTTTTACCCACTAGGGGAGGCTACTGGTTTACTAGTAGTCTCACCCCCATTCTTCTTTCCTCTTTTGCTTCTCCCTTGTTTTGCAGTGTTTTATGCGGGTGCTACTGGGCTTACAGTGGCGGGTCGAGGAGAGAGGACGGCCGAGTAGATAGATCTCGAGGCAGGATGAGCATGTTAGCTGGATTGTTGGTGTACCCATGTTTCCTCAGACGGTAGTACCTTTACTTTGGGACTGGCTTTTGCCAGCAGGTTGTATTTATTTTGGTGAGCTGGGAGAGACAGATGTATCATTTATACAGATGTATTGTATTTTATTTCCAGCTTCAGTCTGAGATGTATTAGTTTTAGTTCAGCTCTGTTTTTATTGCTCTTTTATTTTATCTCTTTTATCTGAGCAGGTTACTGGCGCTTCGTGTACACGGAAAATACCGTGTGCACGGCGGATCTGTGGACGGGCCCGGGTTCTGGTTTACACCCGGGGCGTGACAATTAGTTGGTTCATTACAAACTTATGAAATGACTTTTAATACCAACAATTCTTCTGGAAAAACATCCACTTCTAAGTCTTCAGGTTATGCGTTGAAAACAACTAAGGAAGAAGACGCGGATACATCCTCCTCGGACGATGACGAGAACCTTTCTATGGAGGAATTTGAGAAGCAGCTCGCTCTCTTGACAAGGAAGTTTCGCCGCAACTTCCGAAGGGGTAATTCAAGCAAATCTCCATCCTTCGGAAAGTGGAACAAAGGCAAGGGTACTCCAAGTCACAAGTCAAGAAAGCAGAACTTCTCAAAGGATAAGAAAAGCTCAGAAGGACAACTGCAATGCTTCAAATGTCGAGGCTACGGCCACATTGCAACGGAGTGTCCTAACAAGTATCCGGCAAAGAAGAAGGCGATGCAAGTCGTCACTTGGGATGACAACTCAACGTCAAATGAGTCGTCTTCAAGTGATGAAGAAAAGAGCTCCACCGCATTCCACGCGTCCGTATCTTCACCCTTCATGTGCTTTATGGCAAATACATCTGAGTCGTTGTCCAACTCCACTGTTGAAAAGAACGCAACGGACAACGAATCGGATGATTCGGAAGGTGAAGATTTTGCTCTAGCCTACCACAGACTTTTGAGGGATTCAAAGAAAGTGGCTAAGCAAAACAAGAGTTTGAGAGGGAGATTGCATGATCTCGAAGAAGAAGCAAAAAGAGCGACTTCTCTCTCAAACGCTCTTGAAGTGGAAAGGGAAAACCTGATAAAAGAAAATGCTTCCCTTCAAGAGTCCAATGAGCAACTTGAAAAGGAACATACAAATCTGGTGGATAACGCGAATCACTTTTCAAAGCTCTACAACGAGGCTCGACAGGATAACCTGGAAATGACAAAGACCATTTTCCAACTCAAGAATGACTTACAGCGATTCTCTTCAGGAAGGAGTAAGTTGGATAGACTTCTTGGTCTTGGTCAATCAAATAGGTTCGGCCTCGGATACACTCAAACTGGAAACAGTCCAAGTTCGAGTGAGACAGTTTTTGTGCCTCAGTCGGTATCTCCTCCTCCGACATCGGAATTCAAGACAAACAACGACAACAAACCTACTTCATCCTCTTTGGGATCGTCAAGATCTAAGGTATGTTTTCGTTGTGGTGTTTCAGGGCACATAAGAAGATATTGCAAGACGGGAGTCGAACGCTCATCTCAAGCACCTCTTGCATCAACTACCAAAAAGGCTCCTTTCCGGAAATCAAAGCAAAACTTTTCAAATGACAAGAGACTTGGTAGTTCACCGCGCAAGACGACTTCATCAAGGAGCAATAATCGTTTTAACAAGACGTTTTCACCTAGGCACAAAACTTCACGACCATTACAGACGCATTCCAAAAAGGTTTGGGTGCGCAAAGGTGAAATTTTCCCTTGTCTTGTTTCCAATATTTCCTTGCATGCATATGATAGCTCGTCTTGGTATCTGGATAGCGGGTGTTCCCGTCACATGACCGGTGACAAAGATAGTTTTCAAAATCTTGAGAAAATCTCCGGAGGACACGTTGTTTTCGGAGACGGTCGATCTTCCAAAATTGTTGGAAAAGGGACGGTAGCTATTCCAGATGGCCCGATTTTGAAAAACGTCTTATTTGTTGATGGCCTTAAGACTAACCTCATAAGCATAAGTCAACTTTGCGACAATGGTTTTTCAGTTAACTTTTCATCGGTTGAATGCGTTGTAACTGATAAGGACCATGTCTTCTTTCTAAAAGGGGTTAGATCTGAAAACAATTGTTATGTTGTTCCTAATAAATTTTCTGAAAATTGTAACTTAGCCGCTTTGAATAATGAAACTCTTTGGCATGAAAGGCTAGGTCACTTAAATTTTAAGGAACTTACTAGAATTTCAAACAAGGACGTGGTCAAGGGGATTCCAAAGCTTTTATTTAAACAAAATGTTGTGTGTGGTGGTTGCCAAAAGGGAAAACAGTCTAGGACTGCACACAAGAACTTGAACCACGTTGGTACAAAACGGCCCTTGGAACTTTTGCACATGGACTTAATGGGGCCGACCCGTCAACCATCTTTGGGAGGTAAATGGTACATCTTTTTATTGGTTGATGATTTCTCTCGGTTTTCTTGGGTAGCATTTTTGAGAGAGAAAGCTGATACGTTTGACTCTTTTCATGAGATTTGCCATCGTATTATGATTGAAAAGAATGAAAAGATCATTCGTGTTAGAAGTGATAGGGGTGGAGAATTCATAAATTCAAAATTCATTGACTTTTGTACTTCAAATGGCATTAAACATGAATTCTCGGCACCCTATACACCTCAGCAGAATGGTGTTGTTGAGCGCAAAAACAGGGTTGTTCAAGAGATGGCGCGTGTGATGCTTCATAGCCGGAAATTACCGCTACATTTTTGGGCTGAAGCTGTGAACACCGCTGTCTATGTCATTAACAGAGTGTATTTGCGCCCAGGAACCTTGAATACACCATATGAGCTGTGGTTTAGTAGAAAACCGGATATCAAGTACTTTCGTATCTTCGGGAGTCGATGTTACATCTTACGTGACCGTGAAAATCTTGGAAAGTTCGACTCTCGAAGTGATGAAGGGATCTTTTTGGGTTATTCTACGAATAGCAGAGCATATCGAGTATTTAACATTGAATCTAAGACGATCGTAGAATCTATAAATGTTAAAGTAGATGAAGCTTCTCATTTTGAATCTGAAAAATCTACCCTCGATATCTCTCTAGATGATGATTCTCCTGCTAGTGCATCTTCTCATAATAATACTTCCAATATTAATGAGGCTTCTAATGGTTCTTCTAGTTTATCTGATATGCAGGAATCATCTCGTGTACCTCCGAGTACTCCATTTCAACAAACGCTACGAATCTCCAAGGATCATCCGGAATCGAACATCATTGGAGATCCACAAGAAGGAGTTAGAACTCGAAGGCAGTTGGTTTGCGGATTTGCTTGCTATGTATCTTTAATCGAACCAAAGACAATAGATGAAGCTCTTCAGGATGACTACTGGATTAAAGCAATGCAGGAAGAGCTCCATCAATTTGAGCGAAACAAAGTCTGGGAATTAACGAAGCCTCCAAAGCAACATAATGTGATAGGTACCAAATGGATCTTCAAGAACAAGAAAGATGAAGATGGTACTATCATCAGGAACAAGGCACGACTAGTTGCTCAAGGCTACTCTCAAGTAGAAGGTATAGACTTTGACGAAACTTTCGCCCCTGTAGCTAGACTCGAGTCCATTCGTATATTGTTTGCTATTGCTTGTCATTTTAAAATCAAATTATTTTAAATGGACGTCAAGAGCGCATTTCTAAATGGGTTTTTAAATGAGGAAGTTTATGTAGCTCAACCGAAAGGTTTTGTAGATCATAAACAACCTAACCATGTTTTTCGTTTGAAAAAGGCTCTTTACGGTCTGAAACAAGCACCGCGAGCATGGTACGAAAGGTTGACAAAGCACCTTTTGGAGAAGGGCTATACTCGAGGGGGAGCTGACAGGACTCTCTTTGTGAAGCATTATCAAAATAATTTCATTGTAGCACAAATCTATGTCGATGACATTGTATTTGGTGCAACAAAAGATAATGATGCTTCTAAATTCGCGGAGACCATGGAAAGCGAATTTGAGATGTCCATGATGGGCGAATTGTCTTATTTCCTTGGATTGCAAATTAAACAAAATGATGAAGGTATTCACTTGAGTCAATCCAAGTATGCACTGGAGTTGGTCAAAAAGTTTGATCTAGAAAATTGTAAAGTTTTTCCAACTCCAATGGGAACTAGCCACAAGGGACTTGGAAGTGAATCACATAGTGAGGATGTAGACGAGAAACTGTATAGAAGTATGATTGGAAGTCTACTTTACCTCACGGCTAGTCGCCCGGATATATCCTTTAGTGTTGGGATTTGCGCGAGATATCAATCAGCACCAAAGGAGGTTCACCTGAAAGCGGTGAAACGGATCATCCGGTACATCAAAGGATCAATTAACTTCGGAATTTGGTATCCTATGGGAACAAGTCTGGACATTGTTGGATACTCAGATGCCGATTGGGCAGGATCAGTGGATGATCGGAAAAGCACGAGTGGTGCATGCTTCTATCTTGGCCATTGCCTTGTTGCATGGCACAGTAAAAAGCAGAATTGCATAGCACTCTCGACTGCCGAAGCGGAATACATTTCAGCTGGAAGTTGCTCAACTCAACTCATTTGGATGAAAAGCGTATTGAGTGACTTCCACATTTCAGCATCTTCGGTAACAATTCTTTGTGACAACACAAGTGCAATTAACATTTCTAAAAACCCTGTGTTGCACTCTAGAACAAAACATATTGAACTTAGATATCATTTTCTTAGAGAGCTAGTTGAATCAAATACTCTTCAACTTTCATATGTTTCAACTGAAGATCAATTAGCTGACTTTCTAACAAAACCTTTGGATCAAAAACGTTTTATTCATTTACGAAAAGCAATTGGGATGCTTTCCTTGAAATAATCTTCTTTTTGAAATCTTTGCTTAGGATAGGTTTTGTATTTGTTTTTGTTTTGTTCTTTATCTATGTTTGTACATAGGATAGTAATTGAGCATAGATCTTAATTGACTTTAATTGCATCTGTTCACACATTTAGAAATTTATTATGCTTTTGCCATCATAATATTTCATTGTTGCAATGATCGTTTATGTTAATTAAATCATCTTCTAAAGTGATCAAAGTCAATTTCTCTCTCAATGATCTCTTGGTATAGTCATTATCTTATTTGACTGTTTAGTCGAGTATGAAATCGAGATCAATTTTTGGTTGAATACTTTATATCTTAAATAATTGATAGCCAATTGAGGGGGAGTCAAAGATAATGTAAAATGCTCAAAAGATGTGGAAAAGGTTACATCCCAATGAGGAGTGTGAAAACTACCACCACATGGAGGAAAGAGCTACCACCTCGGTCGTCCGAGTATTGTGTGCAGCTACCACATGTATACCAAGCATGGTTGTTCAAATTTTTGATTAAGTAAAATGCATATTGAAATACTTGACTCTGTCAAATTTCAAGGTTGGTATAAGGTGGGATTTTAAAGAAAGATGCTCAAAGAGCCACTCTCTTCAACAGATTGTCTAGAAATATTATCTACTATATTTGGGATTTCAAACATCTATTGATCTTTGTATTTCATTTTCTTTACCAAATTGATTATTTGATAAAGGCATTACTCATAAGATCAAGTTAGATGTAATTGAAGGTGTTCAACTTTAAGGGATTTAATTCTTGTAAATTTTCGTTTCATTTTTGGATATTATTGATAGATTTGGCATAATCTAATTCTTGTTGTATGAAACGATGATTTTTGTTTAAAGTTGATACACATTTGTGCTTACAATCTTTTTCTGGATTTTCCTGAATTTCTCTGAAATTTTCTAAAGAAAAAGTTGGGGCCGATCCGGATCGGGCAAGGTGATCCGGATCCCGAACGCAGGTTTTCTCCTGCGGGCTGACGATCCGGATTGGACCTGCCGATCCGGATCCCGAACGCAGTTTTCTCACTGCGGGTAGTCGATCCGGATCGCAAGCTCGGGAGGATCCGGATCGCGGCTAGGTTTTTATAAAGAACAAAAGGGTTTTGATTTCTTTTACTCCAATCTTTTGTTCAAAAGTTTCCAGAGCGCTTCTCTCTAGATTTCATCCTCCTTGGAAGCTTTCAAACTCAAAGTTCTTCAATTCCAAGTAAGTTTTATTGATCAAAATCTCGGTTTTTCACCGTTTTTCTCTTTTCCTCCTCAAACGCACGATTTTCTTGGATCAACTTTGTTTGTGGATGTTTTTTGATCAAATTTCTTTTGAAATAAGAACTCTGGGTAGATTAGTTTTGATTATATGCAAAGTTTTCTCCTGATTAACGGATTTTTAGGCTTCGATTTCTAAAATTTCGGTTTTAGGGCATATAATAAGGATTTTCGAAATTCATGCAATTGATCTACTTTTAAAAGTCCTTTTGCAAAACTAATTTGATTCTTGGCTTCTCTACATGATTATGATTGTTTGGGTACAATTTTTCAAATTTTTGAAAACTAAGAATTTTTGTGTTCTTGAGTTGGTCTTCACAGGATTTAAATCTTCTCAAAGCATTTGGATCAATGGGATTCTCATGGATCATTCTTTTGTTGGTCACAATAGTGCACACTCGGGCCACAAACAAATTAAAGAGAGCTAAGAAAACACAACAAAAAGGTGAATTTGTCGAGGTCAGTGATACAGAGGTGGATTGTCACGAGATAGATTGGACTGCATTGACAGATGATGATGAATCATTGCCTGAACAAAAGGCGTCCGATGCTTCGAAAGGAAAAGCACCCATGGACAAAGGAAAAGCGCCTATGACTAAACCAACCATCTCTGTGAAAAGGAAACGAGTAACTAGACGTTTTGGACTACGACGAGACGCTGATTTTAACACACCGATTGTTCCTGACTCCCCGCCTCGCGTGGAAGGAGTGTTCGTCAGCATGGATCGCGTTCGAGCGTTTGAACGTCGTGAATGCATCGGTGAACGTCATGTCAACATTGAAGATCTCCGAAATCACTCACCTGAGTTTGGAACCTTGATTGAGCAAGCTAATCTCATCCAAGTCTGCCGATTCCCCGAACTACTTGGGTATTGTTTGTATCGTGTAAGGACTTTTTACACGAATGCCACACATCTTCAAGAAGGAGAACATGGATCAATGCATTTCTATACAATTATCCAAGGGATGAAACTTAAAATCACTCCGCAGCTAATTGGCGAAGTTCTTGGAATGGAATCTAACACATCGGGGGTCAACTTTTTGAAAGGAAAAAGTTTGACGAATGCCTTGTGGCAAACAGTGATAGATAAGATTTGTTTGGAAGGAACGAATTCAGCTAATGGTAAAAGTGTAAAATCCAAACATCTTCGACTGGAGTACCAATTTCTAAATTTCATCACGTGTTACAACATTCTACCTAACATGCAGACTAAGGTCGTGAGATGGGAGAGACTGCTGTTCCTATATCTCTTAGGTCATCCCTCTGAGGCTGTAGGATTGAACATGAATATCCCCTACATAATTTGGAATAGAATGTCAAGATATATTGTACATCCTCATCCTTCTGAGCGACTTCCGTTTCCATTAATCATCATGAGGATCTTACAAAAGTTTGACATTGATATAAGCTCGACATCTTATCAACACTGTTGGGGGATGATAGATGAGTCAACGATTGTGAAGTCACTTCACAAACTACCACATGTTACTCCGACACATTCCACTGGAAAGAAACCTTGTGTCGGCACCTCGGCCTCACCGTCTCAACAAGCATCAGAACAAAGGCGAATGTCTGAAGAACTCGAGATCATAACGGCATCCCAAATTACATTGACCAAGAAAGTAAATTCAATGAGGAAATTGATCAAGAACATGTTCACTAAGATGGGATATAGTGCGTCTGAGGACTCAGACTCGGATGACTAATTTGTGCTTTAACAATTTTTGTGCAAATTTGTGCAGGATTTTATCTGTTTAGACTTTAGTTCAGCTTTTAGGACTTATTTTTAGTTCTAGTTCTTATTTTTCGGAACAATTTTTGAAATCTTTAACTCTCCTTAAATTTTTGTGTTTTTTGGCTAATTTTGTGACAAAAAGGGGGAGAGAGTTTATAGAGAACTTGAACAATGATTGATTGAACATGATGATGTGTTGGAACATCAAAGGTAAGTTGAAACACAAAGGTTAGTAGAACTTCAACTTTTGGTTTTTCCATTTGTTTGAATGCATGCCTCGACTAACTATTTGCTAACTATTTGGGCATGTAATATAACTAACAAGTTGATGTTCACTAACAAGTTTGTGACACTTGGTTTTTGATTGCATAGAAGATATGTTGGTTCTTAACTCTGATCAATTACATATCTATATATATATATAAGTTTGTCACAAACATGTTCATGACATTTGGTTTTTACGTGCAAAGAAGATATGTTGGTGTTTCTTTAACTATGATCAGTTTACATATCTGAATATAAATGTCATGGTAAGTATAAATGAGTTTAAACTTCATCTCTGCTTGTGGTTTTTGAATAATACAAAATTCTTGAGGTATCTAACGATTTCTTTTGTCAAGAATGATTTCTTTTTGCAGAGAGTACAGATGTCTAAGTCTAGAGTCTGTTTTAGGGTTTTAACTCATGTATTGTATTTTGGATCTCCATTGTAAATTTTTGTTGTATGGTGATAGCAACAAAAATATCTTTTTGAATTTTCTTTAGTGGATCTATGTTTTGTCACGAAACCGCCAAAGGGGGAGATTGTTACGGAATTTGAGTTGGCGTAGTTTCGTGAAAGTCTCAAGTCTTGAAGATTGAAGGTGAAGAAAGTTGGATCATTTAACTCAATCTCAAGAAAGAAGAATTCAAAAGGATCAGGTATGTTTAACTAAAGAATTTGTGTGATCCGAATACTTCTTGTAGTGTAGAAACACTTGGAAGAATCTTTCATTGCATAAAAATCAAAAACTGGACTTGGGACATGTTCAGGATCCGGATCAGGTTGTTCGATCCGGATCCCGAAGGTGGTTCGTTCATACATCGTCGCAATCCGGATCGTAGTCTCTTGATCCGGATCCCGAACGTTGAGTTTACCATCTACCTTGAACGATCCGGATCTTGCTTCGCAATCCGGATCCCGAACGTTGATGTTTGGTAAACTGTATGAACGATCCGGATCGTAGTCACATGATCCGGATCCCGAACCTTCGTTTTTCTGGAATTGGCTGTTTCGTTATGACGATCCGGATCCTAGTTATCACGATCCGGATCGCCGTCCGTAAAAATCCAGAAATGGTTTGTTTTTGATTCTTATCTCCTTCCTAGGGTTTCTAACCTATAAATACACCCTATGACTCCTTTTCTAGGGTGAATCCACATAGCCGTCATTTTCTTGTATCATCATATACGGCTATAGATCCACATATAGAGAAGAAAGGAAATCATTAGAGAATACTCTATGTTTCTTCATCTATATTGATTAGTTTGATTCTAGGTTTTCATACTCACATCTTGAGTTGAATCAAACTAATGAATACTTAGATGGTATTTCCGATCTATCTTTGATCTAAGTATTCGGCGGATCATCACCACCCAAAAAACAACGATTTTCCCCAAAAATCGGCGCGTGGATTCGCGTGTCCTTGTGGATTCAAGGTTCAATCGCTCTCGTGGATTCGGAGCGAGGCACGTTCGTGGATTCGAACGGTGCTATTGGGTGAAGACCATGGATTCGGTCGGACGTCGTGGATTCGACGTTGGACGCCGTGGATTCGGCGTTGGGCGCAGATCGTGGATTCGAGAAGCGTCGGAGCGAGCGGAGAAGATCCTCTAGGAGCGTATGGAAAAGGTTGAGTCGTAAGTGTGTACGGTAAATCACCTTGTACGTGTTTTAATTCTAGTGGATTTCTGCCGTGTTATCGGTCCCGTGGTTTTTTACTCCGGTGATGGAGTTTTCCACGTAAAAATCTTGCGTGTTATTTTATTTTCCGCATTGGGTTTTATCGCAACGATTTTTGGAGTGTTTATACGTTTACACCTATTCACCCCCCTCTAGGTGTTTCTTCCCCTATTTAGATCCGTATTATATACGACCCAACAGTAGCGATTTTGGTTCGCTAAAATTTCGCTCCATAATTTTTAAATTCCATCTTATACTGTACCGAAATACAGTTATCGCGCTTTTCGAGGCTCTAGGGCCGTCAAATAGAAATTTCGTCAGTGCCATTGCGTCCAGAATGATGAAACCGTTCGAAAAGACTACCTGGATCACTATATTCGGATTCTGAACAGTGAATTAGTCAACGTTGTATTCGTCGTGGTCCCGAAAATTAGGGTTACTGTTCATCTACAGTAACCCACTTAAGTGCACTGTGCGCATAGGGCACTGTTACATTAGTCGCGAGATTCGTCTACGTCTTCGCTGAATTCTGGAAGATCCGACCGTTAGATCGAAAAGTGCTGAATATGAATCTCGCTCAGTTCGACGAGACGATCGCAACGGTCAACTCGGATTTCCAAGATCATGTCCGGATTGGAAAATAGCCTTTTTGTCTCGTAAATCGTGTAACTCGCACACTGGCAATTGACTAAATAAATCAATATAGGTCTTTTGAACCCGTAATCGACTACAATTCTGCTTTTAATCTATTTATTAGAAATGAAATATTTCGAGTTTCTACATCACTTACAACTTAAAAGAAGTTTCGTCCCTGAAACTTACAACTTAAAAAAAAAGTTTTCTTCCCGGAACTTACAACCAAAAGTTCTACTTTATTGAATGCTTAAACTAGTTTATTCGAGAGCTACAAAGTCTGTCGTCGGGTTTTCCTCCGCTGGTTCTCCATGAGGGGTCAATGCATAGACCCGTCCTGCTGAGGCTTGGCGCGCCCCCTCGGACTGACGAGGGAGGGGAGGACGCCCAGATGAAGCAGCGCTCGAGGAAGTACCCTGTCGCTGGTATGGGATCACAGGTGCTGGAGCAGTGGAATAATCAGGTGTGATCCTCTGTGGGCAATTTTCCCGAATGTGTCCTGGTTGCCCGCATCCGTAGCAACGTCCATGTCGACGTGGGCATGTATTTGCATAATGTGGTCTACCGCAAAAGACACAGGGTCGTAGTCCACGTTGCTGGTTGCTAGCAGATGCGCTCACAGTCTGATCTTGGGATCGAGGATACTTAGGGGGTTTCCCGCTATTTTCAATTCTACTCCCAGAAAAAGTCCGCTTCTTATCCTTTCCTCTATCAGTGGCATCCCGCTCTGCACGAGACATCTGGATTTCGGCCTCAATGGAGAGACAGCGTTCGACACAGTTGTCGAAATCGGCGGCCAGGTGGGACGAGATATGACGACGGATCTCCTGTCTCAACCCCTGCGAGAAGAGGCGCACCTTGCGGCGTTCCTCGCGCACTGCTTGAGGAACCAGATCAGCAATGCGCAGGAACTCCTGCTCATATTCCCTGACGCTCTTGTCGCCTTGCTTGATGTTTTCTAATTCGCGCTCGAGACCCTCCTTGGTGGTCTCCTTGAGGTGGTGGTGGTACATAGCAGTTTTAAAAATTTCCCAGGTGGGTTCAGATGGACCCACGAAATGGCGCTCTCTGTGACGTCTCCACCACTTGGACGCCCGGCCCTCTAGGCAATGAACAGCGATGTGGACCTTGTCTCTGTCCTCAGTGTAGGCGTCTTGAAATAATTTCTCCATATGGTCGATCCATTCCTCGACCGCCCAATGGTCATTGTCTTTGCCGTCGAAAGTTTGCGGCTTGAATTTCTTAAACTCTAGCAAAGCCGCTTTTGCTCGAGCCTTCTCCGTTCGAGCGGCTTCGTCATCGGCCGCCGGATCAGCAGCGGGGAAAACAGAATGGGAGGAAGCAGACGCTGTTGAAGCAGCGGCAGTAGGGGCAGCAGCAACCCCAGGTACCGCTCTAGAAGTGACGGGAACATTGGGAATGGGCCCCGTAGGTGGTGCTACGGGGTCAGCAGCAGGTTCCGCCAAACCCTCGGGTTCGGCAACGGCCGGTGCAACATGGGGTGCAACCGGCGGTGTAGCAACTGGAACAGCTGGTGGGGGACCATGTGGGGCAGGAGCAGCAGTCGGCTGCTGCACGAAATGCTGGAACATCCCAGCCAGAGCCGCCATCTGAGCCTCAAGTCGGTCCATACGACCCTGATCTGCGGGCTCGCTCTGCACGCTGGGTGATCGGCCGACACCTCGGCCAGAGCCCACACCTCGCCCCCGACCACGCCCAGGAGGACGAGCCATACCTATACAAAGATAATTCAGGTCAGGATAGTTTCAGTGGTAAAATAGTCCACGAGTTCCTAACCATTATACGATCACCCCGCGCTCTCACGTAGATCACCAGTCATCCTAGGGCTCAATCCTACCCAAATACCTAGGTATCGTGTACCTATTCTCTGATACCATCTAATCTGTCACGCCCAGAGTTTTGAAAAACAGGCTAATTTTTTTTTTTTTTTTTTATAAATCAGAGTTCGCAAACCAGGCGTAACAGACCGCCACATGTATAGTAAATTCCCTGCCCAACTGGACAAATCCTTTCCTATACATGCACGGCTAATCATAATCAGTCAATATCAAAGTAGTCTAAACTACGCATGCAAGACTAGTCAAATTATAATAATTAAACTGAAGTGCGGAAAATAAATATACTGACTACAAAGGGGTCGATACTATCGCAATCGTCTCACCAACGTGTCCCGACATCCCATCACCCAGCGACCTGAAAACAGTCACCCAGGGGTGTGAGATACACCGGAGTGTATCCCAGTGGGCACGACGAGCCGAGAAATAGCTAATCGTACCTACTGGGTACAATAATCTGCGGATAGTAGATAAATCACTAGGTAACAGCTGATATATGAAGCAAAACTGGCAGATAATCAAGAACAAGGGAGCTACAGATAATAAGTGCTGGAAATCATGCTATAACTGAAACGACAAATCAGACAAGCTGGAATATGGAAATATAGTTATGCATCAACATAAAGGACAGCAACTACTAACCGATGCCACTATTGGTCACGGGGACCTCAGGCGAAGATATCTATGTCGCGCCAAATCATAATCATCCTGGATTCCACCTAGCAGAACTGAACCGCAAACCCCGTACCATTGATATAGCCAAGAGGATCCTCGTACCAAAAGGTACAGCCAAGAGTTTTCCTCATATCGGTACAACCAAGGGGCTCCCCGTACCCAGTGATACGACAAGAGGGGCAAGCTCACGGGTCAAGCAGACCCTTTACCGGTAAAGAACGCAATGTGGGGGATCAATCCCACAGCGTACGCGAACGAACACCAGGTGTACAATCATCACAATGCAAAATGCTAAATCTCACGGTCCACAGACCGGGTAATCGGCAAACTGCCGGAAATCCCCACAGGGATGCAGATGTCTATAAATCAATCATATATCATGCAGTCTGTATATCAATCATATATCAATCATAGGGTGCATATGTCTGTATATCAATCATAGGATGCATATGTCTGTACATCAATCATAGGATGCATATGTCTGTATATCAATCATAGGATCAATCATGCATATCTGAATAAAACAGTATGACAAGTGACGTGGAACTAGCAGGAATAACCATGAACAGATAAGATCATCAAGCTAATCATGAACAGGTAAAATCATCAGGCTGATCAATAACAGGTGTCCGACTGGACTAAAGCAAACAGAGGGCCGAATAGATCAAGCCCGGGCCGAAGTTAACCCACCTCAATGTAGGCCGATCCAACGACTCCAACAGAAGGCTCGTGGGCCGGAGTCAGGCTGCAGGGACCTGAACAGAAACTAGAATCAGTAACGTGTCGCTAATACGGGGAACTTAGCCGAAACTAGGCTTAAACCGGAATTCCCGAAAACCACTGATGCCCCAATCTGTGCTGAACAATAACCAAAACTCGTGAAACTTCACGTGCTGCCCAAGAATGTCTAATTTAAGACATTTAGGCCCTAACATCAAACTCTGGGTACACTTGTGCACCGGAAGTACCATAACCACTGAAAACACTCCCGGGGGCCCATTTTGGCATCGGAAGCTGCAGACAAGAAACTAAAATCACCGGGCTCTTTGGAACAGCACCGGGAACAGCCATAGATACCTGGCATCACAAATTAATCCCCACAATTTCCTGAATTGCATGATTAACGCCGAATCACCGTTAAACCGGCGATTTTGCCGATTTACGGTTCGGGATCCAATTCCCGCTCAACGAAAAGCATCAGACCTCCAATAAAAGTTTTAGAGATCATGTGTACACTGTACAAAGCAGCTAGTAAGGTCACAATTGCATTTAGGTCCCCGGGATTATACCAAATTGCATGAAAGCATGCATTTTCATGCTATTTTCGCTTGTATTAAATTCCGGAATGCTATTTTAACGAACCGACACCACCAGCAGGTGGCTCTCGACCTGCTGGACACCGTGCTCACCTTTTGGAAGCAACGCGAAACTCGAATAAAACTTCGGGCCAACTATTCTTGTATTTAAAGGCTCAAATCACTACTTTTAATACCTACATTCGACCAAACCCAATTTAGACGCAAGCATCATGTTCAGCAGACCAAAAGAACTCAGAGGCTCACCAACTTGGTGCTGCTGGGTAACCGGAGACATTGCCGGAGCAACAAGGCTCCAAAACTCAAGCTTTTAGAGCTCGACTTACGAAGAACATTTAACTAAGCATTCAAGTTGGAAAGGAAGATGGCTATCATGCTCAGTGGTTCAAGAGGACATAAGGGCTTGCTCTAACCAAGCTACAAAGGTGCTAGAAACAATGCAAAGGTCACATAGCTTAGGCTAAGGTTTGGCATGTGGGATTCAACAATCCACTTCATCATTTTTTTTTAAAAACAACTTGAGCAGAAAGCTCCAGGGTTCATGTGGAGTCTTTTGATCCATTGCTGGCTGCTTAGTATTGGTTAGAATGGACTTCGGGTTCTCTGAGGCATTTCCCCAAACACCCGGTGTGCAACAAGCTTAAACACAAGTTAGAAGACAACAATGGTGGAACTTTAAACAAGGGTTCTGAGTCTCAAGCACATGCACCTGTAGGTGCTACTAGCCTCCACGAACCTCGCCAGATGCATGGCCGACGGCGAGGAGCACCAGCAACGGCGGCGGTGCAAGCTCGGCCGGAGCAACACCATTAATGGTGGAATCCCAGCAGGACAGCATGGGCTGCATGCAAGGGTACCCATGGCTTTGTCTCGACCTGCTGAAGCAAACTGGGCAGGTGGCCGGCGTCAGCAAGCGGCGGCGGCGGCGGCGGAGCACTCTTGGCCGGAGCAAAGTTAATGCAAACCTAGGGCTTCAATCTGCGAAGCACACACTACACCATATGCCATGAAACTTCATGGGAAGGCTCCACACGCCCTACAGAACATTTCCATGCTTTTAGATCAGATCCTAAGTCCCCGGGTGCAGCACTTGCCCGAGGCGGAGCAAGAATGGACTCCGGCGGGTGCAACTCCCCCACCGGCGGCCGGAAGCAAACCCAATGCTGGGGTTCGGCAGGGATGATCTCAAGGAGGTAAGGAACATGCTCCAAGGGTCTAGGTAGTAAAATAATTAACGAAAAGCTTGGACTCACCTTGGCCGGAAATGAGGAAGATGAAGATGGTGGCTGCGGCGGCGCGCGGCCACGGTAGTGCACCAGCCCACCTCGACTTGCCTTCAGGATGAAGATCACACCCACAGAGAGGTTCAAGCACAAGTTTAAAGGTTTTGATGCTCTCCCTCACTTACAACCCAAGAATCAAGGTTGCTTTTGTTTTAACCTTGCTTTTCCGGCGACCCTGGGGCGGCGGCCGGTGGTGCAGATGCTCGGGAACCCTCGTAGAGAAGTCGTGGGGTCGTGGGAGAGGAGGCTACGGTTACACCAAGGCTGCGGCTAGGGTTTCAAAGAAATAACCCTATGTGCTATGATATAGTTTGCAATAAAATGCAATTAAGTCCCCGAACTTAATGTATTTTCACTTAAGTCCTCTGCTGTAGAACAAACTCACAAGGAAGTCCCTCGTGTACAAGTTTGGAGTAATTCGACACATAAAATATAGAGCTTTTATCCAAAATACTACAATTTTTCCCTTATTTCACGCTTTTTGAGACAACCGGGTTGTCAAACTGAAAAATGGACACCGCCACGACGTCCGGCTCGACGAAACCTATCAGGTAGCGATTTTGGTTCGCTAAAATTTTGCTCCATAATTTTTAAATTCCATCTTATACTGTACCGAAATACAGTTATCGCGCTTTTCGAGGCTCTAGGGCCGTCAAACAGAAATTTCGTCAGTGCCATTGCGTCCAGAATGATGAAACCGTTCGAAAAGACTACCTGGATCACTATATTCGGATTCTGAACAGTGAATTAGTCAACGTTGTATTCGTCGGGGTCCCGAAAATTAGGGTTACTGTTCATCTACAGTAACCCACTTAAGTGCACTGTGCGCATAGGGCACTGTTACATTAGTCGCGAGATTCGTCCACGTCTTCGCTGAATTCTGGAAGATCCGACCGTTAGATCGAAAAGTGCTGAATATGAATCTCGCTCAGTTCGACGAGACGATCGCAACGGTCAACTCGGATTTCCAAGATCATGTCCGGATTGGAAAATAGCCTTTTTGTCTCGTAAATCGTGCAACTCGCACACTGGCAATTGACTAAATAAATCAATATAGGTCTTTTGAACCCGTAATCGACTACAATTCTGCTTTTAATCTATTTATTAAAAATAAAATATTTCGAGTTTCTACAAAACTGCTAGGTGACGAGGACGGCAATGATGGAGAGTGGGGAGAGGGGAAAAGGTACTGTGTGAGGGGAGAGGGGGAGAGTACTGTGCGAATGTGAAGGGGAAAAAGAGGGCACTGTGCCGCGTGAGGGTTTAGTGCTGTAGAAGGCGGTGAACGATTTGGCGCCTTTAGTGTTTATGCTAAAAGCGCTGAATCGTTCAATGACTTCTTCATTGTATTAAAGACGGTGAACTATTCGGTGCCTTTAGTGTTAATGCTAAAGGGGCTAAATCGTTCAGTGCCTTTTTCATTGTATTAAAGACGGTGAATGATTCATCGCCTTTAATACAATGAGTGCACTTAGCCAATTTTCAAAGAAAATTGGCTATGTCCTGGGGCCTGGGGTGAAGGCGAAAATTGGCTAAGTGCTGGTGTTTATGCTGAAGGCGGTGAATGGTTCACCCCCTTCAGTATAAACACTGAAGGCGGTAAACGATTCACCGCCTTCAGCCCGCCACACCCCCGTGGCGCCGAGATGGCAAAAATAGGGTTACTTTTGCAAAAAAAAATTTGGAAGGGTTAGTTTGCAAATTATAAAAATTTTTAGGGTTATTTATAAAAAAGTCCTTTGCCACCCCATTTGTCAGAGCTTTTAACCCTCAATCCTTCTTCTGACGATGGTACTAGAGTGACGCCGCGTAATGCCAAAGACCCCCTTCAACCTATCAAGGAAATCCTTAGTCTTTGTTCCGAACGCCCCCAAATATTCCTTTTATCTTCTGAGAAACTCTAATGGCTCAAGGAAATTCTTGCTTTTCTTGAAGCTTCTTCATACTGTTCCGCTCTCCCTCCTTGGGAACAACCTATCGTATTTTCCTTATCCACTCGGCTGCCCTCGATTCTCTCTTCTCTATCGGACAACCTCGAGGAGCTTGAGGCCATGGAAACCCACTTCTGAACGGTCGAGAGCTACCGGGCGTCGTCCATATCTCAACAGATTCCGATGGGCGAGTACGAGGTGCAGATATCTCAGATCCGCCGCCATTCGGAAGTGGGTTTCCATGGCCTCGAAAGGGAGATCGCCGAATCTGAACTTCGCCTCCGATGGGACTCTCCTGGTATGGCTCGTTTTGGGCTAAGAATTGCTCGAACCAAGTGAGGCTCTCATGTGAGGCCGGGGCGTCAGCGTCCCAGGCTCGGGCTCTGCTCTCTAGAGACCTCATCATCTAGGCCAGTTGCCCATACAGCTCTGACAGAGATGACTCCGGTAGTGCCGACTCCTCATACAGCTCTGGGAGCTGTGACATGTCAGCGGTAGGAAGATAGGTAAAGGAATTACCTGAGCGTCCCACCGGGTGCGCCAAGAAAGTTGTTGGGGCCAAAAAGTAGCTGCATCGCGATCGGCCCCTAGGAGCGACCCTTAGAGATGTCGAATGTGCTGTGTGCCAACAGATCAAACGATCGGGCCGAGGAGGGATCCGCTCGGTCGTGTTCTCCTCTGGTAACTCTCACGACCGCTCGGTCGGGACAGCCGAATCGGGTTTATGGAGGTAGAGAGGGATCGCCGGTTTCGACCTAAAATAGTCGAACCGGGTAAAGAGACAATGATACGGCTAAGGAGCCAATTATAACTTTAAAGCACAAGAAATGCAAATAAAGACACGGCCGAAAGAGCCGGTTTACACTTTATAATATAAATAAAGACACGGCCGAATGAGCCGGTTTATACTTTATATTGATTGAGAAAGGGGATATAAGGAAGAAGGTAGGGATAGAAGAATTACAATTAAGCCTACTCCTAGGAAAGTGGTAAAGGAAAGCGGTAAATGTAGGTATGAAAAGTTAAGTTAATCTGCTCCTAGATAAATGAAGATGGTGGGGTGGTACCGGGCTTACGAGGTTGCTGGACCCCTTTTCCTTCGATGGTTCGGGTATTTATACACATCCCGAACCAAGTTATTAGGCGCCGGTTTGAATCATCGGTGTTAATTGAGGAAAGTTATCGAAAATTCAGCAACCACTTCCTTTTGAGCCGAATGCCCTCAATTAGGATAGTAGTCGCTCCTTCGTCTAGGTTCATCCCCTAATTATTGTGCCAGAGTGTGATCCTCGGCACCTTCCTGTACTGGGCAAGGCTCGCCGCTTTGGGATAGTTGCGAGATTTGCGCACGGATCTCACACTCTTTTCTTCCAAGATCTTTCCTTTCTCAGCTCGGGCGGCAGAAAAGCTATCTTGGACTCTCACCTTCCTCATCACTTGACTGGAGCATCTGGCGATCGTCTTCAGCCGAAACTGATCCTGAACTGAAGTAATGATCTTCTTGTCGACTGTCCTCTTGTCGGCTGATGCTTTCAACGGTATTAGTCCCGTGCGATGCTTGTTCGCAACTGAGATCGGTCTTGACCAAGACACGGATCTTTCCTCTTTTTGGCTCATCCTCCTATCGGCCGACGTTCTTTCGCCGATGGTAGGTGCTACGTGTCCTTCCTCTATGGGGCAAAAATTTCGGTCTCAACACTTATCATGGGCATATTTGAAATGCTTGGTATATAGAAAATTTCACAAGTTTTCAGGAGCATAAAGGAAATTATCATTTTTTTATTATTATTATTTTTTACTATCTCTTGTGAGAGAGAGAGGTCAAAGAAATGTGTTCTTTTTTGTGGAGCTTTGGGCTCATCTATTTGTGGAGAGTTGGTGAAGCCATACGACGAGAGTCGAGCCGTTGTATTCTAGAGGGGAGAAGTCAGTACTCTACTGCATCGGTTCGAGAGCTTTGCCAATCTCAGAGAGCTTGAATCTCCTTAAAGAGAGCGAGATTTTTGTGTTTCGTCTTGATCGATTTGTCGACATATTTTCATATTTTATTGTATAACCTAACATCTATTTTTTGTATTTACACCAACAATTTTAAGGAGACTCAATAATGGAGGCTACACATGAAAAGTTCAACAAAAATACCGAGGATCTCAACAAGCCTTTCCGTTTCAAAGGAGCCCACTTTAAGAGGTGGAAAGAAAAAGTGTTATTCTATCTCAATCTACTCAAAGTGGCATACGTCCTTACAGAGAAAAATCCAAAGAAGACTAACATCGACAATATGACGGTGGATAAACTTTTCAAACACTATGATAAAATTAAAAAACACGAGAAGGATGAAGACAACTGTCGTTATTATCTTCTCAATTTCCTTTTAGATCAATTTTATGATTATTATGAAAATACTTACTCTTTTGTAAAGAAGATTTGGAAGGCATTGTAGCTAAATTATGATACAGAATAAGCTGGTGCAAAGAAGTACGCCGCTAATCATTTCTTTCGCTACCAAATGGTCGAAGGAAAATTCGTGGTGGAACAAGTTCAAAATTTTCAGATGATCGCACATGAAGTTCAATCCGAAGGAGTCAAGTTCGGAGATAACTTGATCGTGCTAGGAATCATCGACAAATTACCACCATAGTGGAGGAAATTCTAAAAGACGCTTTGACACAAACAAAAGGAGATGTCTCTCCAGACAATAATTGCACGCATTTACATGGAAGAAGAGGTAAGAGGCCAAGATGTACTTGAAGAAAAAGAGAATGATGCTCGCGCCACTAAGGTAAACTTAGTGTCATCTAATTCTTTACCTAATAACAATCATTCTATAAATACATACTTGAAGTCTAAGAAGAAAATTGGAAAGGATAGTGGTAGACCCCAATATAAGAAAAAATTAAATAACTAAGGACTCCTTCTCAAGAGAAAAGTTCTATAGTTTGCTATGTCTGTGGCAAAAGTAAGTATATTACTCGAATTTGTAAATTTCGAAAACGTAAAGCTTTACCTCAAGCCAACGTTATCGAGGAACCACTTGTGGCAATGATAACAGACATATGCTTAGTAAATAATGTTGAAGGATGGTGGGCAGACTTTGGTGCTAATCAACATGTCTGTCATGATAAGACTTGATTTAAAGCTTATACTCCTTATAAACAACTAAGAAGTATTATACTTGGTGATTCACATACTTCTGAAGTTTTAGGGAGGTGCGAGGTCGAGTTAAAATTTTCTTCTTGAAAGGTGCTCATTTTGAAAGATGTGTTGTATACACCTTCGATTAAGAAGAACTTGATATTAAGTTTTCATCTTAATAAAGTTGGCTTCAAACATACCATTGAGTCTGATCACTGTGATTTTCAAGAATGAAAAGTTTGTAGGTAAAGGTTATGCACGCGATGGAATGTTTAAATTAAATATTGAGAATAAAGCATCTTCTACTTCTACTTATATGCTTTCTTTTGTGTACTTTTGGCATGCTCGTTCGTGTTATATTAATAGCATATATGTGTTGGGCCAAATAGTTATGGTCTGCGATCGGTCCGTGGGGTTGACCCTCTAAGTGTGATGCGCCGTGTGCCAAGGAATCAAGCGATCAGGCCGAGGAGGGATCTGCTCGACCGGATTCTTCTCAATCAAACTCTCGCCAGGGTTCGGCTTAAATCAATCGAACTAAGGTTTGGAGACGGGCAGAGTTCGGCCTAGAATAGCTGAATTGAGATAAGGAGACAAGGATTGAACACGGCTAAGGAGCCAATTAAGAATTTGTATTGATCGGAGTAGGGTTACAAGAGTAATTGGGAACCGATTACAAGTTAATCTACTCCTAGAAAATGCGGTAGATGCAGGTATGAAACTTATCTAGTAAAGTAGTAAATGCAGGTATGAAATATATGAAATAGCAGGGGTGGTCACTGGTTTACGAGGTTGCAGGATCCCTTTTTCTTCGATGGTTCGCTTATTTATACATTTTCGAACCATGTGTATAACCACCCATTTTAGAAATCGACGTGATCTAAGGGGAATCATCATAAATTCGTCAACTACTTTCTTTTGAGTCGATTCTTCTCAATAAGATAGTAGCCGCTTTCCGTCTAGGTTCATCCCCTAATCGTCACGCCGAAGCATGATCTTCAACGCTTTCCAATGCTGGGCACCGCTTGCTATTCCGTAGTCAGTTACGAGATTCGCGCCCAAATCTCGCATTCTTTCCTTTCAGAGTCTTTCCTTCTGTAGCTTCGAGCAGTCGAGAGTTGACCCTGACTTCGCCTCTTTCGTCGCTCGACTGAGGCGGTCTGATGTTTGTCTTCGGCTGAGGACAGTCCTGGATGAGACAATAATCCTCTTGTTAACCGCTTCTCCTATCGGCTGATGCCATTAGCCGATTGTGTATGTTGCATGCCACTCTCTCACGTGACTGAGGCCGGTCATAGTTAAGATGCGGGTCCCTCTTCGTTGACTCATTCTTCTGTCAGTTGATGTCTTTAGCCGAAGGTATACTCCACGTGTCACTTCCTCGAGTGGCAAAAATTTTGGTCTCAACAATGCCCCCTCGGGAATCGCCTGATGTATCGTTCGGGTGATTGTCGAAGTTGAGTCAAAAACCTGGCTTGCGTAACGATATCCACGAACATCCCCCGTACCTTGGCAAGATATCTGCACACTGCCCGAGGGATTTGAGTGGAATGGTTCGCTATTCGAGAGATTCACACACAGGCGTTGATCTTTCTTATTTTTCGGCAAATCCGTCCTTCGCCGTTTCTCCATTAAATGCTGCTGCTTTTCGAGAGGCGACTGCCATCATTTCGCTCCTTCTCGTCGGCCTATAAAGAGGCACCACTTGCAGCATTCTCTGTATCGTCTTCTTCTTCTGTGAAGATTCCTATGTCATTACTACACCAGTGCTTTGGCCGTAGCTTTTTCATCCATGAGAGTACTTTCGAGGCAGCCTCTTAATCTGAATCTGACGGCGTCTTGACACTGGCCGATAAAGGTTTCTTCCCACCTTGGAGTTATAACAGGATTTCTCTTAGGGAAACCCCTGTGTGTGACCTATCGATCTGGGATCTTACATTTGGTGGTCTAGACGATTTTCTGCTGCTTACGGATGGTTGTTACTAAGAAGATCCTTCGGGGTGAAGGCTGGCCTTTTGCCTTCATCGCTAGGAATTGGAGGAGTTCGTGCCGCTCGAACATTCGACTTCCACCGGGAAGACGCCTTATACCGCTTCGACCGGCATTTCTACGAGGTCGGGTGCCTTCTTCTCAATGAGGAACCGCAGGATATTCTCCCGTTCGATGCAGGGATTTGAGGAGCTAATAGTGACTTCACATCCTCTCTCTCCCACTTCTGTCGGCTCCAATGGTAATCGGGTGTCTCAATTTCCAAAAGGTAGTGTTTGATCCTATAGCTTTGAATTTTTTCTTGGTCACTGCCAGCTTGATGGTGGCCATGCATTTCGACCCCCAACTGAGTGTTCCGACCACAGTTTTTCCTTTCCTGAAACACTTTTGTATTTGCTCTTTCTCGATTTGCATATGTATCGGTTCATCAGATGTAAAGTTTTTTTCTACTCCACACCTCCGAAACCGATGTATAATAATGTTTTAGATACTTCCCGTTGATCGGCTTATAGCTTTTCGATCTTTCCAAAGTTTTCAAGTAGTGGGAGTTTCTTTTCACTGCTCGGCTGATCCGGAATGGTCCTTCCCAATTTGGGGACCCCTTCACGTACAATCGGCTTTTCTTACCAATGGGTAACTCCAGCTTCGATATTAAGTCCCCGAAGTTGGAGGGCTTCGACTTCACCCTTTTATCGCACGCGTACTGAATTCGGCTCTGATAGGCTCGTATATGATCAAGCGTTTTTAGTCAAATTTACTTCTTCGCTGGCTTCTCATGGCGACTCTTCTTCCGGAGGCCTCGACATGGCCTCGTCTACTGGCCCCCCACGTGCCATTTGATCTACGACGGGGGTCCATCACCTGCCGTTATTCGGCTGGTCTTACCGAGGAGCTTTACTTGTACTCCATCCTCAGTTACCCGGACGAATGAGATCTGGTCCGGGCCTTCATCGACCCAATTCACATGGCCGATTGACTCCATGCTTACGTTTGCAAGTTGCGGCCTCCCTTCGGCTGCTATCTCCTCCACTTTATTTCCTACCCACTGGAAAATTTTTCCATGGAGTGCGGAGGGAATGCACTCGTTGGCGTGAATCCAGTCACACCTTAGCATAAGGTTGTAGTGGCTCGCAGCGCCCACTACGAAGAAAGTGGTCCTTAGGGTTTTGGAACTGATCGATATTTCGGTCGTCAGGACCCCCCTCGCTGCCTGACCGCCTCCGGTGAAGTCAGTCATCGTTGTGTCGATCGGCTTGAGCTCCTCTTCGCTCTTGCCGATCCTTTTCAAGAACGCGGTGGGCATGACGTTGACCATCGCCCTGCCATCCACCATGAAGCGGCCCACTGACCGCCCTTCTATTAAGACCTGTATATACAGCGGCCTGATAAACCGAGTCTGGAAGGCCGACAGTTTTTTGAACACCACCACCTTGGCCTTTACTTTTTGCTCAGTCAACTGGAGCTCGGCTACGGCAGACCTTCGTCATCGGAGGTCTGCTCATCGGCATCCTCTTGGGGCGCTGTCGTCCTGAAGGACATCGACAGGACATAGACCATGTCGATTCCCGCCGCATCTTCATCGACCGACATGGTGTCGGTCCGTTGCTTCTTCCCTTCAGCCTCTATCTCTGCTGAAGACAGAGTGAGGACCTATTCCTTGTCCCTCGGTGGCCACCTCTCACGTCGGGCTACCCTTCCGAGGTCCCGCTTGATGGGTTCCTTAGCTTCCTATCGTTCTTCCGGTGCTTGTTGGTTGTGCCTCACCGCGGTCTCTAGGGCCTTCAAACAAATGTCCAGCTCCAGCCGAACGGCTTCGTCCGTCGGCTGGGCGACCACCGATCGAAGCATCGGTGCTCTCTCCTGAGGCGGCACAGTAGAACCTCCCGCCTTATGGTTATGGCGCATCAGCGCAATTGGGTGCCGATGCATGAGCCGTTCTCGATTGGGTTTGACCGTGGCGACTGGGCCGTTACACCATTATTGCGGGCGTCGGCTTCCATCCTTTGCATGCGACGCTTCTCCATCTTTGACATGACCGGCCCTTGCCACCGGGCTGATCCTTTGGAGATGAACCATTGCTCCACCGGCATGTCTGCCGGTAGGTCCATCTTCCTCATGTGCTCCCTGAGGATCTCCCGCCTCTGCCACGACTTAGGCCATGGCTGGATCTTGAGCTCCTAGGCCAGCTGAACGCCTAGGGTCTCAATCTCTTCCTTGGTGAGCCAAGGGAATTCCGTGTTGGGGACCAAAAGGGTCTCTTATGCCCCCGGTGTCCCGTGGTAAGGAGGTCGTGGCGTCGGCCCCCTCCGAGAGTGGTCGGCTGGGTCCCTCTGCGCCCTTATCGGCCCGATCTTCTGGTGGGACCCGATCCTTTCTGGGCATTGAAAGGGCCCGTATGCTAGTCCTCCTTCGGCCTGTTAGCTGAACGGACTTCGTGGTGCCTCCTAGACTCGGTTTTCGTCGTAGCTGTGGTGGGGTACCTGCTGCTGCCGTAGAGCCCGTGGCTCCTCGTGGTCGACTGGGGTTGGCCTCGGCCTCTCGCGACCGTAGAAATCCCGCAAGACTGTCTGGATGGGAAGGTCTTGTTCTTTTTTCTTGTCCTTTCCTTCAGAGGACTGCTTGTTAGACCCTTCGGCTGAACTCGGCTTCAGCCGGTGGTCGTGGCGGTCCACGTCGACGAAGGCGAACCATTTCTTTACCTCATCGGGTACGTCGAGGAGGAGAGCGTTCCAGTCTTCCTCTGTTATTTCGGCCTTGCAACGGATGTAAAGCCAAAAAATATTTCGTGCCGATTATTTCTTTGCGGGGGACTCGGGCCTCTGCATCGGCTTCTTCACCTTGGGGTGTCACGCCCCGGGTGTAAACCGGAACCCGGGCTCGTTCCACAGATCCGCCGTGCACACGGTATTTTTCGTGTACACGAAGCGCTGGTAACCTACTCAGATATAAATGAAATAATACTGGAGCATAAAGCAGATCTATACTAAAACTGATACACCTCAGACAAATGCTTGAAATAGAAGTATAGTAAACTCTCAAATATATACACATGTCTCACCCAGCTCACGAAGTAAATACAACCAGCTGGCTACAGCCAGACCCAAAATAAAAGGAAAGTACAACTGTCTGGGTGTCCATGGTACATCAAACTACAGAACTCGGCACCGGGGAAGTAGCTAGCTAATCCGCGATCCTCTTACCTCGCTCCTGGGTAGAGGGTCCTGCAACCCCGGCAGATGACTCTGCAAAACAAAGGGGACAAAAGAGAGGAAAAATATAGTGGGGGTCAGAACTACTATAAAACAGTAGCCTCCCATAGTGGGTAAATCTCAAAACTCCGAACTGCCCACTAGGATTACAAGCGGCAAAAGTAAGCAAGGGTGGTAAGCTATAAATAAGAACAACTGGTAAAAGTTACCACTAAGATGCCTCTAAAATGATGAGCTAACAAAATAGCTAAAATGCATGCCTCAGTGTATATAAGCCTGCCTGAGTAACCCAATCTAGACACCGGTGAACACCGGCACTGCCTGCTATGCCTACTGACTCACAACTCAGCTGTGGGGTGCAGACCGGTTCCTGACCGACACGGTCCCACCCCTAGGGCAACAGACCGGCTCCTGACCGGCACGGTCCTGCCCCTATGGCAACAGACCGGCTCCTGACCGGCACGGTCATAGGTGCACACACTCTGGAGTGGCACTCGAGGGGAGCGACCCTCACGAGTGAAATAAGTCGCCACAAGTAACCTGGTACAGTAGGACTGGATCAAGACTCTAATCAAGTAGGAAAACCCGTCCACTAGAAAGGTCCCGATCCCCTATCCCTCAATCTGATGCAATAAAACAGTCTGGTCAACCGCCTAGAATCCGCGGTTGCCGCAACTACCCTGTCCTCAACCTGCCTGTCCCCAATTCCCCGATAACTGACTACACTATTCCAGTTCCTGCTCTAACCTGAGCATACTATCCCCTATGACTAGATGACTGGAGAAAGAATAAAACATGGTTTCTCCTAAGTCAATTCCTCATGATAGTGTAGCAGAAAAAGGTGGCCTAGCTAGATGATTATACAAGCATGCAAGTCCATTATTTAGCAAATGTAATTTCAATTATTCCGATTCTTGCAAGAGTTAGGGTATGCCTTTGTTGACTATCTTAATTATTAACATGCCATCAGCTAACTCATATACATGCATAAGTTTCCCCACTTATATTTAAAACATGATATGGTTTCAACTTGTGATAATTGAAAGTATTAAACAATTTATCCCTTTCATAAGAAATGATTATTTCTTATAGATGCAAGTGTTAACAACCCATTATTAATTCCATTCAAGCATGCTAGATTTAGTCCCCCGATACTGCTATCAACATGATTCCGGGGCATCTCTTAATAAGCCTAGTGGGTAATCAAAAGTGAGAGGTGACAACGGTACCCACCTCGAGCGCTAAATCCTGATTCCCAAAAGTAAAGTCCACGCTCAGTCCAGTAATATCCTCAACACTGTGCCACCTTCCAAAAAGAACGTACACAATTAAATATACACTATTCCATCCAAAATCTGCCCAATTACAACAGTCCAAAGTTTCACAGTTTTCACCTGCGGAAAGATGCCCGGAAAAATCCAAGAAAAATACCGTCACGATCCTCGCGACGAACCCGTCGAAACGAGTGCCTGCACGCTCAAATCCGAGTTTCCTACGCTGAGATATTAAATCGGCAAGGGAAACACCCCAAACTAAACTGTGCAAAAATACTGTGTTAAGAACTCGGGAAGAAGAAAGATTCCCACCTTCAAAGGAAACTCATAAAATTTTGAGAAAAATCCAGGAGATTCCTTGCGAAAAATAGATAAAAATTTCCTTTTGAATCACCTCGATCCGATGCATGTGCGCAAAGATACAGCTAAAACTCCGCAGTGCTGTCCAAAAATCCGCGAAGAAAAATGGGCCAAATGAAAACTCGAGAAACTCCAAAATCCGCACGGAAAACAAGAAAACTCAAAACACCAAAGTTGGAGTCCTACCAGTCGAGAGTCCAACAGCATGAGAATCGCCAAATTCCGAGATCGGGGTGAGTCGAGGGAGTCATGGCACTAAAATGCGACGAAACAGGTTGTCGAAGTAGAAGCGTCACTGTGCGCCGCGTCGCAGAAAAGGCCGGAGTGGTGATCTCCAAAAATCCTCAAAGTCCTCTAAATTATAATGCTCTGTGGGAGGAAGAATTTTCCTTAAGCTTGCACTGTGAGAAAAGCCCGAAAGAAAAGCCAAAAAGCCTCCCCAAACCTTCTATTTATAGGCCCAACCCACCCAAGTGGGCCTGGCGGATTCGGGCCCAACTTTTGGGCACCAGAATCCGCCAAGGGGTCGGACGAAGCTGCCGTCCGACGCGCCCGGAAGTCCCTGGTGCTGCCACATATACCCGCAACAGGCAACAGCGGTGCAAGGGCCTCCCGGGTGCGCCACGTACCCCTCCCCGCGGTCAGCGGGGTAGGTGGGGTGAATCGCCTGCGGGGCGACGCGTGGCGCACTCGAGTGCGGCCGCCACGCGTCAGCCGCCCCAGTGCCCCGTACCCCACCGCAAAAACCATGGACCGCGACATCATGGGCCAGCCAATGTCAGGCTGCCACGTGTCGTACTCCCGGTCCACCGAAACCGCGCCCTATTTCCCTGAACCGCGCAGCGCGCACCCGCCAACCCGGACACGCCACGTGGCCCGTGCGCGGTCCATGCGCTAGCCGCGCTTCCCCCGTGGACCGAGCGGTGTGAGCCGGCCAATAACAGGCCGCCACGTGGCTCCCGCCGGTCCATGGTCACCCCCCATGCACCAGATTTCCCTGAAAACTTCCGGTAGCCCGTTTTTGGTCATCCGGACTCCAAATTTAACAAGCAAATAGCCGTTTTCAAGCGTTTTTCTGCGCTGAATCCAAATCCAACCTCTGTTTGGTCCAATTCCTCTTCTAAAATTCGGCAACCACAGCCGAAGGCCAACTCAGCCAAAGATACCTCACAGAGTCCATCTGTGGCATTCCTTTGATGCACCGTGGGCCAGACACACCAATACTAGGTGTTCTACATAGTGGATTCATCGGACAGGTTGCATGGGAAATCTGGACCACTACATCCTCCCCCACAAGAAAAAAGTTTCGTCCTCGAAACAAAAGTCATACCTCAAGCCGGGCCTCGAACAGGTGAGGGTAAGCGTCCATCATCGCTGACTCTAGCTCCCAAGTAGCCTCACGCTCATCATGGCTGCTCCAGAGGATCTTCACATAAGGGATGGCTCGGCTGCGCAACTCCCTAACCTCTCGATCCAAGATCCTCAACGGCCGCTCGACATAGCTCAAGTCCTCAGAAATCTCCAGTGGGGTGTAGTCGATGATGTGCGACGGGTCATACACATATCTCCTCAGAGTCGATACATGAAAAACATCGTGGACACCAGCAAGTCTGGGAGGAAGTGTAAGCCTGTAGGCAACTGGCCCTATGCACTCCAATACCTCGAAAGGACCAATATAACGAGGGCTCAGTTTCCCGCGAATCCCAAATCTCTGAATCCCCTTCGAAGGTGAGACTTTCAAAAAGACATGATCGCCCACCTGAAACTGTAAGTCTCGCCGTTGAGTGTCAGCATAGCTCCTTTGTCGACTCTGGGCGGTCTCAAGATGTCGTCGTATCAATCTGACCTTTTCCTTGTAGTATTTTCGCCTTCTGAGCTCCCCGTAGGGAGAGATTGACTGCCCTCCTGGAGCTTGATTTGGCCGTTCTTGTATAACCTATCGAATATTTGATCGGTCTTGGATGTATCGAATGTAAAGGAGTTAGCCGACACCTGAGTTTTTAACTCTTGGGCCTTACTCGGCTTAAGGCTCTTATTGGTTATGGATCCCCAAGGATCTAAATAGGTTCTATTAAATATCACCTAGAGGGGGGGTGAATAGGTGTAATATCCAAAAATTAAATCTCAGTGTAATTTAAAATAAATGCGGAAAATAAAAACAACACACCGAGATTTACGTGGGAAAACTCCAACCAGGAGTAAAAACCCACGGGACCATCACGCAATAACAATCCACTAAGAATATAAAGATAACAAGGTGATTACTGACTCCACGGACTGCAACCCCTCTTTCAACTTCTCTGGATCTTGCGCTCACCGACTGCAGGTCCAATGCACACGTCCGAATCCACGAACGCCACTCAAATCCACGAGCAACACGTTGCTCTTAAGTGTTTCTGAGTTGGTCCGTCCCTCTTGAGAAACCCTAAGTATCTATTTATAACCTTTGGAATTCAATCAAAGTCGGTTTAGCATTCTTATCACAATCTAACATTGCGTACCGGTACTAGAAGGTAGGTTCCGGTACTCAATCACGCAATATACAAAATTTTCTATTACGTACCGATACTCAAAGTCAGGTATCGGTACCCAAGGCAAATTCCAGAAAATCTTGTGTCGGGTTTTGAGGAACTCAAAGTGTGGTTCCGGTACTCAATGTAAAATACTAAATTTTTTAAAGATAAATTTAACAAAACAAACCATGTACCAGAATCCAAACTTAAAATAAGTTATGAGTTAAAAACCAAGTTCCCAAAACCTCTTCTAAACCCGGTTTCGATAAATTCATGATTCCAAAGTTTGTAAATAAACTTAAATCACCATGAATACTATAATCATACCTGAGTGTCAACTTGAGCTCTTGTTGAATCTTCTCTGAGTCTTTGATTGCTGATTTGACAATTTGATCACTTCAAGACTCCGACTCAAATCACGAAATATGCCAACATAAAAGCCGTAACAACTCTGACAAATGTAAGGCTTGCGGCCTGATATCATCTCGGCCGCGTACACTTCGGCCTCTTTGGCCGAAAATTCATCTTCGCTTGCTTCGCTCGGCTCTCCAGGATCCGAGCTTCATTGAACGAAGGAGAGGTTATGCTCCTTCGGCTTCCTCCAGTCTTGTTCGCGGTCCTATTTCGACTGCTCCTCATTATTGTTTTTCTGGAATTGCTCGTATTGAGCAACCCGAACTCCCAAATCGAAAAGATTGGGAAAGTATCGACCCTCGAAATGATCGTGGGTCTTGAAATGGAGGTTGTTAAACACGATTTTGGTGAACTCGGCCTCGACCATCATTACGATTCATCGGTTCCTTGCCGTCTTGAAACGATTGAGGAATTCCTCGACCGTCTCTCCGACGTTCTGTCGATATGATGCTATATTGGCAATCGATAGTTCGGGGACTACCCGATAGAACTGCTCGTGGAATTTCGCCTCCAACTCGTCCCAATCCCGGACGGAATTGTGAGGCAAGCTTGTGTACCACGAGAACGCCGTCTTGGTCAACGATGTACTGAACAACCTCATTTTTCAGGAATGGGCTTGCGGCCACCTCCGGCATTAGGCCGTAAATTGAGCAATATGCTCGGCGGTGTTCTCATTCTCTTCGCCCGAGATTTTGTCAAACTTTGACATCTTCTAATTGGCCGGGTATAAGTAGCCCGTGTCAATATTAGCAGGATACGATGACCTGAACACTGGCCGAATTGCTGGCCTGGCCTCTATGCCAAAGGTGTTCTTGATAATCTCCTCCATATGGGCGTGGATGTTGGCGAGTCCTACTTGAGGTACTGGGGTTGCCGGGTGCGCCGGTGGAGGTGGCAGCCCACAGTGGCCAGCCTGAAGTTGAGGTGGTCCCTATGGAGGGACCTACCCGGCGTACCTGCCCCCAGCCATTTCGGCGAGCCCGGCCTGAGGTGTCGGTGTCGCCGGCTGCGCTGGTGGAGTTGGCGGCCCGTGATGGCCAGCCTGCTGCTGAGGTGGTCCCTACGGAGGGACCTGCCCACCGTTCCTGCCCCTAGCCTGAGGCTGGCTGAACGGCAGCGGGGAAGGCATGTAGGTTTTTATAATGTAGGATCCACAAGGATCTAAATAGGTACTATCAAACAACTAGAGGGGGGGTGAATATGTGTAATACTTATAAAACCAAATCTCAGTGCAAAGTAAAAACCAATGCGGAAAATAAAAACAGCACACCGAGATTTACGTGGAAACTCCAATCCAGGAGAAAAACCACGGGACCAACACGCAATAACAATCCACTAAGAATAGAAGAATAATAAGGTGATTACCGACTCCACGGACTCAAACCCCTCCTTCAGCTTCTTCGGACCTTGCACTGACCGGTTGGATGTCCACGCAATAACAATCCACTAAGAAAAGAAGAATAACAAGGTGATTACCGTCTCCACGGATTTAACCCCTCCTTCAACTTCTTCGGACCTCGCGCTCCACCGTTTGCACGTCCACTGCACACGTTCGAATCCACGAACGCCACTCGAATCCACGAGCACACGTTTCGAATCCACGAAACGCCTTTAGCACACCGAATCCACGATGCCACGTCGAATCCACGACGCAAACTCAGTCGATAAGAATATTGACTTCGATGGTGATCCTTTGCTTAGATTCTCATTGAGGAACCGTAGAAGAAATCTCTAAGCAAAGATTAGATCAATTCGATAAAAGATATGTTCTTGAAAGAACCGTCGAATTGACCTAAAAGAGGCTATAAAGAAGAACGATAAAAACCTAGCCTCTAGGGTTGCTCTCAAGTGTTTAATTAATTAATCGGTCGTGCTCCCCACGTTTTTGAGAAACCCTAAATGTCTATTTATAGTTTAGAAACCTTTGGAAAGAGATAAGAATCAAAAACTTACCTTATCTGGAAATTTTCAGGACGGCGATCCGGATCGGATTTACTGCGATCCGGATCGGATTTACTGCGATCCGGATCGTCGTAGCGAGTTAGACAATTCCAGAAAAACAAGGGTTCGGGATCCGGATTGAAAAGCCCAATCCGGATCATTCATCTATTCCAGCAAATACCCATGTTCGGGATCCGGATCGAAATGGCCATGATCCGGATCGGATTTGCCAATGAACAATCACCCTTCGGGATCCGGATTGGACTGTCTGATCCGGATCCTGAACATGACCCATGTCCAGTTCTTGATTTTTATGCAATTAAAAATTCATCCAAGTGTTTCTACACTATAAGAAAGTATTCGGATCACCACAATTATTTAGTTAAACATACCTGATCCTCTTGAATACTTTCTTCTTGAGATTGATGTAACTGATCCACAATTCTTCAACTTCAATCTTCAAGACTCAAGACACTGAGTGTCAACTTGAGCTCTTGTTGAATCTTCTCTAAGTCTTTGATTGCTGATTGACAATTTGATCCCTTTAAGACTCCGACTCAACTCACTGACTTGACTCACGAAATATGCCAACACCAAAATGCCGTAACAATCTCCCCCTTTGGCAATTTCGTGACAAAACCCAAAAATACATAAAAGCGCTCAAGTTACTCATCTTAAACCAAAAAGTCGAAATTCAATGTTATCACCAAAACATTGATTTTCTTTGCGTGAAAGATCCAATAAATACAAAATTACATTTGAACCAAACAGTCCTAGAACATACTCTATGACTTAGGACTTGGAGTCTTAAAGTGATGTAATTCCTGCAAAACAAAACTCCAAACAAAATCAAACGTTAGTCGTTAGAAATTAAAATCCTACATTTGATTCGTCCTTTTGGTTCTTTTGTTTTTCCGGCTCTTTCAACCTTTTCTTTATCTCCCCCTATCATGAGCATCTCTAACATGTTCTCCATGTTCTCCATGTTCTCCCCCTGTCTTGAGCATTTATGTTCTCCCCCTTTGTGATACGATCATTATTTTCTGTTCTCCCCCTTTTTGTCACAAATTGTCAAATAGTGAACATACTAGACAAAAGGAAATCACTAACAACATTAGTTCATAGAGAAAGAGAGATAAAGGCTCAGTTCCGGTATATAACAAAAATGCAGATTGCGTACCTGTACCAGAAAGCAAAAATCAAATAATTTCTTTAAACAAATCCAGATTTTAGAATCTTTTCAAATACCGATTTGTATTCCATCAAGAAATTAATTTAAGTGCTTTAACCAATGAATTCACACAGATGCCATTCAATGCAATTAATTTCACGAAATTAAAAAGATTTACTCCAAAATCATGAAAAACAAAGATAAGGCATTATAAACAGTTTTTCATGATATCCATAAAAACCAGAAAAAGTATGTAAACACTTTAGCGCATCAACTTTAAACAAAAGTCATCGTTTCATGCAACAAGAAATAGATTATACCAAATCTATCAAAAATACTCAAAAATGAAACGAAAATTTATGGAAATTAAAACCCTTAAAGTTGAACAACTTCAATCACATCTAACATGATCTTATGCGTAATGCCTTTATCAAATCATCAATTTGGTAAAGAAAATGAAATACCAAGATCAATAGATGTCTAACATCCCAGATAAATTAGATAATGTATCTAGTCAATTTATTGAAGAGAGTGGCTCTTTGAGCATCTTTCATTAAAAATCCCACATTATACCAACCTTGAAATTTTGACAGAGTCAAGTATTTCAACATGCATTTTATTTAATCAAACTTGAAAAACCTTGCTTGGTATACATGTGGTAGCTGCACACAGTACTCGGACGACCGAGGTGGTAGCTCTTTCCTCCATGTGGTGGTAGTTTTCACACTCCTCATTGGGATGTAACTCTTTCCACATCTTTTGAGCATTTTACATTTCCTTTGACTCCCCCTCAATTGGCTATCAATTATTTAAGATATAAAGTATTCAGCCAAATATTGATCTCGATTTCATACTCGACTAAACAGTCAAATAAGATAAAAACTATACCAAGAGATCATTGAGAGAGAAATTGACTTTGATCACTTAAAAGATGACTTAATTAACATAAATGATCATTGCAACATCGAAATATTATGATGTCAAAAGCATAATAGATTTCTAAATGCATGAAAAGATGCAATTAAAGTCAATATGACCAATGCTCCAAGATTATGATTATGGAGTAAAGTTGATAATCCATATAAAATTAATTTGGAGTGAATGAACGTAAAACCCCTTTTATTCAATGTACTTGTTCGTTAAAAACCTTTTGTTCAAGAACAAAACATAAAACCAAGAGCATTGAAAAAACATGTAATGCAAAGATTAAGAAAAATATGAGGAGAAAACCAATCAAAGCATTACATACAGTCATAAGCTATTTAGAACTTAAGACAAGGAAAGATATCACCTTTTCGAATCCAAAATCGCTGGATTTTGGGTTGTCTTGATTCGTTGTGGCCGGGGGTTGTCCGCTTTGACTGTTGATTCACCTTAGGTCTTTGCCTCGTAGTGATCCACTTGTATGATTGATGTTGTGGCTCGGACCTTTGGGGGGTTGAGTGAACTCCTTTGACTTGATGTGTCTTTTGATTTCGTTGAGTTCGCTCCGTAGATGAAGTTGCCGAAGAATTCTTCTTTCTCTTTTTCGGGCAATCCTTCACCAAATGTCCTTCAAGTCCACAAAGGTGACACGTTCTTCCTTTCAATTTGAACGTGGAACTTGAAGCATGCACAGTTTGGTCCTTTTTGAATCCCAAACCAACCTTGCTTGTTTGACCTAATCCGGACATACAATCATATTTCTTCGAACCGGTTGAAATCCTTTGTATGTCGGATTTAAGTTGATGGACTTGCTTGGTCAAAGCTTGGTTGGTAACATGAATCTCCTCAAACTACTTTTCAAGAAAATCAATCTTGTTAATATGGGAATTAACGATCGTTTCCGATTGATTTATCTTTTCCTGGAGGATTTTATTATTATTCAATAAAAGCTCTCATTCCTCCTCGAGATCATGAAGTTTGATCTTTAAAGCATGATTCTCGTCTTGAACTTCAAGTCGTTGCTTCCTCAACTTCTTAATATGTTTGGCCATCTTCTTTGATTCCGTAAGAAGTTGTTGATATGCCTCAACGAGTTCTTCTTCGTCCGACTCCCCCTCACTTGATGACTCTCCGTTGGATGTTGATGTTTCATGCAAAATCAAAGGAATAGAGTCAGTGATTAAAGATGATAAACAAACATTAGAAGAGGGAATTTGAGAAGCATGTAAGGCAACGACTTTTTCCTCTTTACTTGAGGTCGATTCATTAGAAGTAGAATCGTCACAAGTTTTCGCTTGCAAAGCCTTCTTTTTATATGATTTCGGAGAAGGACATTCCGTTGAAAAATGGTCGTAGCCTTTGCATCTATAGCATTGGATTTCCCCTTCGAAATCATCTTTTTCTTTTTCTTTAGAAGGTTTTGCAAAGCTTTTGAGGTTAGAGGATTTAGAACCCGATGATCCTTTAGAAGGTTTCGTGGATGAAGATCCATCGGTTCGATTCTTCCAAAATTTCCGACGAAAATTCTTTACGATCCGCGCCAATTGTTCTTCAAAATCGGCAAAAGAGATTTCATCGTGGGAACTTGATTCGCTATCTTCTTCCTTTGTTGATTTGAATGCAATACCTGTAAGCTTAGAAGAAGACTTGGAAGAAACTTGATTAGTAGGAAACGTCATTTCATAAGTTTGCAAAGCACCTACTAATTCCTCTACACTCATCTCATCCGGATGACTAACGGTTTCAATGGCGGTAACCTTTGCCCTAAACCGTTCTGGAAGAGTCCGAAGTATCTTTCTTACAACTTTCGACTCCGGGATCTTTTCTCCTAAATTAGCACAAGTATTGATTACATCTTGAAGTCTAGTGTAATAATCTGTAAACAATTCATGCTCTTCCATATGAATAGAGTCAAATTGACTTGTAAGCATCTGGAGCTTTTGAATTTTTACAAGATTAGTACCCTCATGTGTAATTTTGAGAATATCCCAAATTTCCTTCGCGGTTTCACACGCGGAAATTCGTGTGAACTCAGTCGAGGAAAGAGAATTAAATAAAGCGTTCATACCTTTCCCATTGTAAGAAGATCTTTCAAATTCCTCTTTGGACCATCTAGAGCGAGGTTTTGGGGTAGTAGAATTTCCTACTTCCTCAACAGGATGCACCCAACCGCATTCCACGGATTGCCATACCCGCTCATCAATTGCGATGAGAAAAGCTCTCATCCGCACTTTCCAATAAGCATAATTAGTCCCATCAAAAAGAGGAGGTCTATAAATATTACCACTTTCACCCAACATGATAGATAAACTTAAAACCCGCTCTGATACCAATTGTAGGTTTTTATAATGTAGGATCCACAAGGATCTAAATAGGTACTATCAAACAACTAGAGGGGGGGTGAATAGGTGTAATACTTATAAAACCAAATCTCAGTGCAAAATAAAAACCAATGCGGAAAATAAAACAGCACACCGAGATTTACGTGGAAACTCCAATCCAGGAGAAAAACCACGGGACCAACACGCAATAACAATCCACTAGAATAGAAGAATAACAAGGTGATTACCGACTCCACGGACTCAAACCCCTCCTTCAGCTTCTTCGGACCTTGCGCTGACCGGTTGGATGTCCACAGCAATAACAATCCACTAAGAAAAGAAGAATAACAAGGTGATTACCGTCTCCACGGATTAACCCCTCCTTCAACTTCTTCGGACCTCGCGCTCCAACCGTTTGCACGTCCACTGCACACGTTCGAAATCCACGAACGCCACTCGAATCCACGG
>CM055076.1:9386048-9405580 GCA_029204045.2 Tillandsia leiboldiana
TAGATAATCCATATAAAATTAATTTGGAGTGAATGAACGTAAAACCCCTTTTATTCAATGTACTTGTTCGTTAAAAACCTTTTGTTCAAGAACAAAACATAAAACCAAGAGCATTGAAAAAACATGTAATGCAAAGATTAAGAAAAATATGAGGAGAAAACCAATCAAAGCATTACATACAGTCATAAGCTATTTAGAACTTAAGACAAGGAAAGATATCACCTTTTCGAATCCAAAATCGCTGGATTTTGGGTTGTCTTGATTCGTTGTGGCCGGGGGTTGTCCGCTTTGACTGTTGATTCACCTTAGGTCTTTGCCTCGTAGTGATCCACTTGTATGATTGATGTTGTGGCTCGGACCTTTGGGGGGTTGAGTGAACTCCTTTGACTTGATGTGTCTTTTGATTTCGTTGAGTTCGCTCCGTAGATGAAGTTGCCGAAGAATTCTTCTTTCTCTTTTTCGGGCAATCCTTCACCAAATGTCCTTCAAGTCCACAAAGGTGACACGTTCTTCCTTTCAATTTGAACGTGGAACTTGAAGCATGCACAGTTTGGTCCTTTTTGAATCCCAAACCAACCTTGCTTGTTTGACCTAATCCGGACATACAATCATATTTCTTCGAACCGGTTGAAATCCTTTGTATGTCGGATTTAAGTTGATGGACTTGCTTGGTCAAAGCTTGGTTGGTAACATGAATCTCCTCAAACTACTTTTCAAGAAAATCAATCTTGTTAATATGGGAATTAACGATCGTTTCCGATTGATTTATCTTTTCCTGGAGGATTTTATTATTATTCAATAAAAGCTCTCATTCCTCCTCGAGATCATGAAGTTTGATCTTTAAAGCATGATTCTCGTCTTGAACTTCAAGTCGTTGCTTCCTCAACTTCTTAATATGTTTGGCCATCTTCTTTGATTCCGTAAGAAGTTGTTGATATGCCTCAACGAGTTCTTCTTCGTCCGACTCCCCCTCACTTGATGACTCTCCGTTGGATGTTGATGTTTCATGCAAAATCAAAGGAATAGAGTCAGTGATTAAAGATGATAAACAAACATTAGAAGAGGGAATTTGAGAAGCATGTAAGGCAACGACTTTTTCCTCTTTACTTGAGGTCGATTCATTAGAAGTAGAATCGTCACAAGTTTTCGCTTGCAAAGCCTTCTTTTATATGATTTCGGAGAAGGACATTCCGTTGAAAAATGGTCGTAGCCTTTGCATCTATAGCATTGGATTTCCCCTTCGAAATCATCTTTTTCTTTTTCTTTAGAAGGTTTTGCAAAGCTTTTGAGGTTAGAGGATTTAGAACCCGATGATCCTTTAGAAGGTTTCGTGGATGAAGATCCATCGGTTCGATTCTTCCAAAATTTCCGACGAAAATTCTTTACGATCCGCGCCAATTGTTCTTCAAAATCGGCAAAAGAGATTTCATCGTGGGAACTTGATTCGCTATCTTCTTCCTTTGTTGATTTGAATGCAATACCTGTAAGCTTAGAAGAAGACTTGGAAGAAACTTGATTAGTAGGAAACGTCATTTCATAAGTTTGCAAAGCACCTACTAATTCCTCTACACTCATCTCATCCGGATGACTAACGGTTTCAATGGCGGTAACCTTTGCCCTAAACCGTTCTGGAAGAGTCCGAAGTATCTTTCTTACAACTTTCGACTCCGGGATCTTTTCTCCTAAATTAGCACAAGTATTGATTACATCTTGAAGTCTAGTGTAATAATCTGTAAACAATTCATGCTCTTCCATATGAATAGAGTCAAATTGACTTGTAAGCATCTGGAGCTTTTGAATTTTTACAAGATTAGTACCCTCATGTGTAATTTTGAGAATATCCCAAATTTCCTTCGCGGTTTCACACGCGGAAATTCGTGTGAACTCAGTCGAGGAAAGAGAATTAAATAAAGCGTTCATACCTTTCCCATTGTAAGAAGATCTTTCAAATTCCTCTTTGGACCATCTAGAGCGAGGTTTTGGGGTAGTAGAATTTCCTACTTCCTCAACAGGATGCACCCAACCGCATTCCACGGATTGCCATACCCGCTCATCAATTGCGATGAGAAAAGCTCTCATCCGCACTTTCCAATAAGCATAATTAGTCCCATCAAAAAGAGGAGGTCTATAAATATTACCACTTTCACCCAACATGATAGATAAACTTAAAACCCGCTCTGATACCAATTGTAGGTTTTTATAATGTAGGATCCACAAGGATCTAAATAGGTACTATCAAACAACTAGAGGGGGGGTGAATAGGTGTAATACTTATAAAACCAAATCTCAGTGCAAAATAAAAACCAATGCGGAAAATAAAAACAGCACACCGAGATTTACGTGGAAACTCCAATCCAGGAGAAAAACCACGGGACCAACACGCAATAACAATCCACTAAGAATAGAAGAATAACAAGGTGATTACCGACTCCACGGACTCAAACCCCTCCTTCAGCTTCTTCGGACCTTGCGCTGACCGGTTGGATGTCCACGCAATAACAATCCACTAAGAAAAGAAGAATAACAAGGTGATTACCGTCTCCACGGATTTAACCCCTCCTTCAACTTCTTCGGACCTCGCGCTCCACCGTTTGCACGTCCACTGCACACGTTCGAATCCACGAACGCCACTCGAATCCACGAGCACACGTTTCGAATCCACGAAACGCCTTTAGCACACCGAATCCACGATGCCACGTCGAATCCACGACGCAAACTCAGTCGATAAGAATATTGACTTCGATGGTGATCCTTTGCTTAGATTCTCATTGAGGAACCGTAGAAGAAATCTCTAAGCAAAGATTAGATCAATTCGATAAAAGATATGTTCTTGAAAGAACCGTCGAATTGACCTAAAAGAGGCTATAAAGAAGAACGATAAAAACCTAGCCTCTAGGGTTGCTCTCAAGTGTTTAATTAATTAATCGGTCGTGCTCCCCACGTTTTTGAGAAACCCTAAATGTCTATTTATAGTTTAGAAACCTTTGGAAAGAGATAAGAATCAAAAACTTACCTTATCTGGAAATTTCTAGGACGGCGATCCGGATCGGATTTACTGCGATCCGGATCGGATTTACTGCGATCCAGATCGGATTTACTGCGATCCGGATCGTCGTAGCGAGTTAGACAATTCCAGAAAAACAAGGGTTCGGGATCCAGATTGAAAAGCCCAATCCGGATCATTCATCTATTCCAGCAAATACCCATGTTCGGGATCCGGATCGAAATGGCCATGATCCGGATCGGATTTGCCAATGAACAATCACCCTTCGGGATCCGGATTGGACTGTCTGATCCGGATCCTGAACATGACCCATGTCCAGTTCTTGATTTTTATGCAATTAAAAATTCATCCAAGTGTTTCTACACTATAAGAAAGTATTCGGATCACCACAATTATTTAGTTAAACATACCTGATCCTCTTGAATACTTTCTTCTTGAGATTGATGTAACTGATCCACAATTCTTCAACTTCAATCTTCAAGACTCAAGACACTGAGTGTCAACTTGAGCTCTTGTTGAATCTTCTCTAAGTCTTTGATTGCTGATTGACAATTTGATCCCTTTAAGACTCCGACTCAACTCACTGACTTGACTCACGAAATATGCCAACACCAAAATGTCGTAACAAGGCAGAGGAGTCTCCCAATAGTTCTCTTATTGCTTGCCGATATTCAGCCCCATTGGCCTCACCCCGGTCTGGTACGTGGTCACTTGCGGCTGTACTGCCCCCAACGGCTGCGCCTCTTGATAAGTAGCCGCCGACGGTGTAACTCCTTGTGGTTGCATTGTCGGCATTGCCGGCGCCATCGTGACCAATTGCGTCGACAATTGCTGGGGTAGTGTGGAGGCGAATCGTCCATCATATTGCTCATTTTGGGTTAATGTCTGCCCGATTCGAGCCACTTTTTCGTTTGAGGCCGTTACTGCGGCCAACATCAAATCCAACCAGGCGTCCTGCGCCTAGCTGTCTCTCTCGAGGGACAGTTGTGTCCTCTCGACAGCTTCTAGCATTCGGGCCATTTGCCCGAATAGCTGGGATAGGGTTGACTCCTGTGGTGCCAACCTCCCACTGGTCTCAGGGCCTTTGGTAGCGTCGGTGGTGAATCATCTGTGTGTCCAGCGCTGCTGGCCTGGTCGTTCCCCATATGTTTGGGGACGACTCTGCTCCTGAGGTTAATGCTGTTGTCTTTTGACATTTTATCGATAGAAATGGCAAGAGTTTACCTGAGAGTCCCACCGGGCGTGCCAAGAAGATTGTTGGGCCGAAAAGTTGCGGTCTGCGATCGGCCCGTGGGGTTGACCCTCTAAGTGTGATGTGTAGCATGCCAAGGGATCAAACGATCAGGCCAAAGAGGGATCTACTCGGACGGGTTCTTCTCAATCAAACTCTCGCTAGGGTTCGGCTTAGATCAGTCGAACTGAGGTTTGGAGACAGGCAGAGTTCGGCCTAGAATAGCCGAACTGAGATAAGGAGACAAGGATTGAACACGGCTAAAGAGCCGATTAAGATTTTGTATTGATCAGAGTGGGGTTATGAGAGTAACTGGGACTTGATTACAAGCTAATCTACTCCTAGAAAATGCGGTAGATGCAGATATGAAACTTATCTAGTAAAGCAGTAAATGCATATATGAAAGATATGAAATAGCAGGGGTGGTCACTGGCTTACGAGATTGCAGGACCCCTTTTTCTTCGATGGTTCGCTTATTTATACATTTACGAACCATATGTATAACCGCTGATTTTAGAAATCGGCGTGATCTAAGGGGAATTATCGTAAATTCCTCAACTACTTCCTTTTGAATCGATTATTCTCAATAGGATAGTAGCCGTTTTCTGTCTAGGTTCATCCCCTAATCATCGCGGCGAAGCATGATCTTCGACGCTTTTCAATGCTGGGTGCCGCTTGCTATTTCGGAGTCAGTTACGAGATTCGCGCCCAAATCTCGCATTCCTTCCTTTCAGAGTCTTTCCTTCTGCGGCTTCGAGTGGCCGAGAGTTGACCTTGACTTCGCCTCTTTCGTCGCTCGACTAAGGCGGTCTGATGTTTATCTTCGTCCGAGGATGGTCCTGGATGTGACAATAATCCTCTTGTTGACCGCTTCTCCTATCGGCTGATGCCTTTAGCCGATGGCGTATGTCGCGTGCTACTCTCTCACGTGACTTAGGCCGGTCTTAGTCAATACGCGAGTCCCTCTTCGTTGACTCATTCTTCTGTCGGCTGATGTCTTTAGTCGAAGGAATACGCCACGTGTCACTTTCTCGAGTGGTAAAAATTTTGGTCTCAACAATATGTTAGCTTGATGAAAAGTTTAGGATTAATTCTTAGACTGAATAGTGATTTTGACAAATGTGAAACATATAGTAAGTCAAAAATCACTAAACCACCTCATAAGAGTGTTGAACGAAGTACCAAATTGCTTGAGCCAATTCACAGTGATATTTGTGAATTTGAAGGTACTCAAACCAGTGGAGGAAATAGATATTTTATCACTTTTATCAATGATTTTTCTAAATATACTTATATTTATTTACTAAAAATAAAAGTGATGTGTTTCACAGATTTAAAAATTTTCTCCATGAAGTAGAAAACCAATTCGGTAAAAAGATTAAAAGAATTAGTCTACGGGATTCAATTCTTTTATTTAGTCTTTAGGAATTATGGAGTTGATACTGGTGTACCCTTAAATCTTCAGGGCGAAGCCATTTTAACTGTATGTTATATCTTGAATCGTGTGCCACGTAAGAAATTTAAATGATGCCTTTTGAGTTGTGGAAAGGGTATAAGCCAAATTTGGAATATCTTAAAGTATGGGGTTGTCTAACTTATGTGAGACTATCAGACCCTAAAAGATCCAACTTGGGTGTTTAAGCTGCCACTTGTATATTTCCTGGATATGCTTTAAATAGTACATCTTATAGATTTTTAGATATTAAAAATAATGTGATTTTTGAATCAAGAGATGCTATTTTTCATGAAGAAAGTTTTCTTTAAAATCGAAAAATAGTAGGGCCAAGAATTTAAAATTGTTTCAAACAAACCGATATCTTCAAACTCTTTTTTACAAAATAAAAAATAATATGTTTTTGAACCTAGGAGTAAAAAAAAAGAAGTAGAAAAAGATTTTGGTCCTAATTATATTATTCTTAATATTAAAGAAAACTCGTTTTCTTTATAAGAAGTTTTATCTTCAAATGATACTATTTTTTAGAAAGAGGCTACAACTGATGAGATAGAATCCCTAATTTTTAATAAAGTTTGAAAATTAGTGAATTTACCTTCAGGTTGTACAATAATTGATTATAAATGGGTTTTTAGAAAGAAATTGAAACCGGATGGGAGTGTAGACAAGTATAAAGCGAGACTTGTCGTAAAAGGTTATAAACAAAAAGAAGATCTAGACTTCTTTGATACATTTTCTCCGGTTACTAGAGTGACATTCATTAGAGTTCTCATTGCTATTGCAGCAATACATGATTTACAAATTCACCAGATAGATGTAAAAACCGTCTTTCTAATTGGTGACCTAGATGAAAAAATTTATATGGACCAACCTGAGGGGTTCATTGAGCTTGGCCAAGTAAATAAAGTGTGTAAGCTAAATAAATCCCTTTACGACTTGAGGCAGGCACCTAGATAGTGGCAGGAAAAATTTGATTTTTGCATGATTGAGAATGACTTTAAAACAAACGTGTGATAAGTGCATATATTACAAAACTTTTTAAAAGTTGCATGTAATTGTTAGCCTTCATGTGGATAATTTGCTACTTTTTTGCTCTAACAAAAATTATGCTAAATCATTATTTTGAAATGAAAGATCTTGATGAGACTAACTTTATTTTGGGTATGAAAAATACCAAAATACCATATGACATTTTTCTTGATCAGTTGCACTATATTGAGAAAATTTTGAGAAAGTGCAACTTTCTTGATTGCAAGCATGCGACAATACCTTTTGTTTCAAGTGTTCACTTATTTTCTGTTAAAAATGAAAATAAAATTTTAAATCAAAAGAAATATGCTAGTATGATTGGAAGCTTGTGGTTTGCGATTGATTGCACTAGACCTGATATTGCATATGCAGTAGGGATACTTAGTAGATTTACAAGCAAGCCTGGTACAGAGCATTGGCATGCCATGGAATGTGTAATGAGATATCTTGCTGGTCCCAAAACTTATGGCTTATTTATGGGAAATATTCTGTTGTGATTAAGGGCTATAGTGATGCTGATTGGAATACCTTATCATGTGATTCTCTCCCTACCACTGGTTATATTTTTACTCTAGCAGGTGGTGCTATATGTTGGAAATCTAAAAAACAAACTACCATTGCTAACTCAACTATGGAAGCCGATCTTATTGCTTTAGTTTCAGCTAGCGAGGAAGCTAGTTGGTTGAGATACTTATTGTCTGAGATTCTATTTCTAAAAAAACAAGTTACATATGTGTTAATACACTATGATAGCACAGCTGCTATTGGTAGAGTAAGAAATCGTTATTATAACGGTAAATCTTGATTCGTGAGAAGAAAATACAATACTGTGAGATCATATATGAACAATGGTATTATTAATGAGGCTGAGAGGAACATAGGAATTACGTTTGAGCCATTAATTTGAGGTATGTATCGCTAAAAATTAGTTTTTCCGAACCGAATCGTTGTTTGCTAGAATTATGGCTGATTTTTGGTTGATTTTTATTTCGGCTCGATCCAGCAGGGATCATTGGGATTTTATTGTTCCATTTGGTGATTTGGGATATTAGGCACGTACTGGCTGAATTTTGTCACGATCCCTAATTGGATTAGTGCTCTAGGTGGGTTTCATTGTGTACATCGAAACTGCAGCCTACTTGATATGTTTATCTAATTTCAACTTGATATAGCATGCGTTTATGTTATTTCCCTCTTGGTTAAATTATGCTAAATCTTGATGATTGAATCCTAATTGAACCCAAATTGAACCTATCTTGTTTTGGACAATTGCACGAGCTGAATGGCCATCAAGATAGGATTTACTTGATATTACACTATTTATACATGACAATTGAATTTAGATAGAAAATCTCTATTCTTGCTTTGTGGTTCAATTATGCTCGGGGTTTTGAGCTTTGGTTAGAGATAGTATATGTAGTGCACCGATTTCCGCGAAATGGCGAAATTCGGCAAAAATACTTGTAACACATTTCAAATATAATTACAAGTGAGTTTGAAGCATTTCGAATCGACGCAAAAGTCGTTGAGTCGAAAAGTGAGTTGGAGTTGAGAGTTGGAAGCTTCAAATTGTGAAGCTTGAGTAGTTGTTCGCCAATTCCGCAAAATGGTAAAATGCGGCAAAAAGACCTGTAACATATTTTAAATATGATTACAGTCGAGTTCGGTGCGTTTCGGACCGACGCGAAGAGCATCGGGTCGAAAAGTGAGTTGAAGCTCAAGGACTCCGCAAATTTCAGAAATTCTGATTTTTGTTATCGGCAAACTTTTTCGAGGCCCTATCTCGAGGACTTGGAGCAGCCCAAAAATTTAAAATAAATCGTGGGGTGTCTCTGAAAAGTTTGCTGATAAAAAGAGATGAAGTGCCGAGGTAAGATATTAAAAGAAAATAGGAGAACGAAGAGGAGCAAAATGGTTGAAGAATTCTGAAACTGCAGTTTTGCTGATGCAGTTTTATCGGCAAGCTTTTTCGAGGCCCTCTTTCGAGGGCTTAGAGCAGCCAAAAAAATTTAAAAAAATCGTGGAGAGTTTTAAAAAAATTTGTAGAATAAAGGAAAGAAGAAAAATTGTAATTTCGATTTTTCAGTTGACAGCAAAATGCGGAGGAAGTGGGGTACCCGAATTTGCTCTCTGCAGGAAAAAACTGCAGCTTGTAGAGGGCAAATTGGGAAAAATGAGTGTAAGTTGGGGCATAAAATCACTTTTTCTCCCCAACTACCCACCTGCAGGAATTAAAGTCTCTCGCTCTCTCCCTCTTAATTGCACCATTCTCTCTCTCTTTTTCCCTGCTGGAGCAGGAAGCAAGAAAGAAGAAGAAAAGGGAGGAGAAGAAGAAAGAAGAAAGCAGAAGGAGAAGAAGAAGGATCTCTCTCTCTCCCTCTCCCTCTTTGTAACAAAAAAAATGGTGCTCTCCTCTCCCTCTTTTCTCCTATATCTTGCACAGGAAAAAGAAAACAAAAAAAAAGTGGGGGGCAGCTTGCTGCTGCTGCTCCAAGGCAGCAGCAGCTGCGCAATGCAGCTGTTCAGCTGCTGCTGCTGGCAGCAGCTGAGCAAAGGTGTTGCGCAGGCAGCATTGGCAGCTGCAAATGCAGCTGCATTGCGGCTGCCTTAGGCAGCTGCACAAGATCTAGGCAGCTGCCAAGCAGCTGCATTAGCAGCTGCATTGGCAGCTGGCCTAGCCTGCAGGATTCAGCTGCATAGGCAGCTGATTCTGCTGCTGCTGTGCAAGCTACTGCCCAGCAGCAGATTTTGATAAAAAAAAATGAGGAAAAGGGAGAAATTGGAGAAGAGAAGAAGCAAAATTTGAGAAAAAAAGAAAATATATTTAGGGAAAAAAAAAAAGGTTTTCCTCTTCTCTTCTCCAATGAGCAAAATCAACAATTTGAGGAAAATTACTCAAATTGAGTTATCCCTCAATTTTTTAGGCATTTTACCCTAGGCCAAAGAGATCAAAATTTCTCTTTGGCAAATACGTCAAGATGGAATTATTTTTCCCTATTCTTGTAATTGATCCAAAAAGAGCCCATTTGGGAGGAAAGTGACCAAATTGAGGTTTTTCCTTTTATGTTGTAAAAAGGGGTTTCTAGTTTTAAATTTTATGGAATTGGTAGATCATAAAAGTGATAGCTTCATAATTTCCCTTTCATTTTAGAAAAACCTTGGAGATCAAAAGAGCAAATTTTTGCCTCTTTCAAGAACAAAGAAAAACATCGAGGTGGGGGATTCTATCGAAAATGGGTGACCTCTCCCCTTTGTCCTTCGATTTTCTGACCTAGAAGCATGTTAGTAAGCATGTTAGGGTATTAGGACCATGTATGTGATAATGTGGGCCTAACCCTAAAAGAGGATTATAGTAAAACTATTGTAGGTTAATTTATGCATGAGTATAAAGAGCAAAGGATTCATGTGTAGTGGGATCATTATAAGGTATAACCCTAGGAAATTGTGTGAATGAATTTAGAGGAAAATGTATGATGGATGTAAAACTAGGAGAAAACCTAGATTAAGGATTTAATGAGTGGCATGTCAACCTAGGAGCTAATCCCTAGATGAACGAGTGGCATCATCTTAGAAAATAATCTAAGGTTGATTATAGAGTATTTAAGATAGAGTCTATGAACTCTACGTTAAGTGAAGTATGGAAAAACATAGAGTTAATAAACTCTAGGTGATAATGTAAAGTGGAACCTAGAGTCAAGGAACTCTAGGATAAAAATGATGTGGAGTTTAAAATAGAGTCAATGAACTCTAGGAATAAGTTGATTGCAAATAGAGTTAATAAACTCTAGGCCAATGTAAAGTGAATGTAGAGTTAATAAACTCTAGGCCATATGTAAAGTGAATGTAGAGTTAATAAACTCTAGGCCAAATGTAAAGTGAATGTAGAGTTAATAACTCTATGTGATGACCCGGATCTCTGCGAAGGTCTTACGGAGTGAATTGTGGCTTCTGGAGGCCTATGATGTGTGTTGGAGATGGTTGCGTGCAAATCGGATATCAAGATCGGACACAACGTGAAATTTGGATTAAGAATACATGTCCGGATGCCTTCGACAAATTTTAGAAGTGGAATTTGGCAAAACGGACATCGGATTTGGACTCAGCGCGCGAAAACGATGAAAATAGACTATTTACTTATATTTTTTGGAGCCCGAATGTCAAAACACGGATTTTGAGGCATGAATTACTGTTCCGGCAGGCCAGGGCAGCACCGGCGGTGACGGGCAGGCGGCGGAGCGCGGCGGTGTGGGCGCAGGCGCGGGCAGGCGCGTGCGCGGCGGCGGGTAGGCTGGTCCACGGGACTCGGCATGCACCGGGACCAGCCAAAGGAGGGAGTGACACATGGCGCGCGCGGATTGGGCGGTCAACGCACGTGCGACAGCGCGCCTGGCGCGGCACACCGTGGACCCCTCCAGGCCACGTGTCACCCGCTCATTGGCGGGCACAGCAACCCGGCTGCCCCGCCGTGAACCGCGGACCACGGTTTCCACCGTGGACCGCGTTGCCACACGGCGCATCGCGTGTGATGACCTGGATCTCCGCAGAGCTATTGTAGTGTGATCGGTGACTTCTGGGGACCTGTACTGTGTGTTGGAGGTGTTTGTGCACAAATTGGACACAAGTGTTGGACTCAGGGATTAAATGGATCACGAGGGTAATCGGATGATCCCGTCGGATGTTTAGAAGGGGTTTCGCGTGAAATAGACATTAGAATTGGACTCGGCGCGAAATTTAGGTTAAAAACACTTGTCTGGATGCATTCGGCAAATTTTGGAATTAGAATTTGGCAAATCGGACATCGGATTTGGACTCAGTGCGCGAAAACGGTGAAAATGGACTGTTTATTTGTATTTTTCGGAGCCCGAATGCGAAAACATGATTTTCGAGGCACTTGGCACTGTTCCGGCGGCCGGCGGGCAGCGGCGGCGGCGGCGGAGCACGGCGGCGCAGTGTCGCGGGCAGCAGAGCGGGTAACGCGGGCAGCGCGGAGGCACGCGGGCAGGCGCGCGGTGCAACAGGGGAGTGCACCACGTGGCAGATTCACTTTGGAGCGCGGTGGACACGTGGCATCGTGTGGTTGGGTGGCGCAGGGGGTGCGGTCCGCGGTGTAGCGCGGGGCGGTGCATGGACCGGGCGGGATACGTGTTGGCTTCCGGTTGGCGGGCTCAGGTAGGCGGGGTCCACCGTGGAGCAGGAGGTCGCCTCGGGAACCGTGCCTGGCAGGGGGCGTAGGCAGCGGGCGCAGCGGGCACGTGGGCGCGTTGACGCGCGTCTCCCGCGCTCGGGCGCACCACGTGTCGACCTCCGCAATGGGCCACGCGGCGCGAGGCTAGTGGCCGACCTGGCTGTTTGCCGTTTTGTCGTGACGTGGCGTCACCAGGTTGATTCGGGCTTTGGTTGAACGAGATGGTGCAACCGGGTTTGCGGCGCCCGAAATTTTCGGGTGCCCGAAACCAAGGACAAAAGGGGGATTTTTGGAATTGTTTTCCCAGCCTATAAATAGGCCTAGAACAGCCGCTTGTAGCTTTTTCCCTGTTCCTCTTCTCACAGTGCGACCTCCACCAAAGATCTTCATCACCTAGAGCTAGTTCCACCTGTGGATTCCCAGATTTTTTTTGTGGCACGCACTTCGAGTTTCCGATTTTACGGCGCAGCGAGACGTTCTTGCATTGGTGTTCTTCTCCGTTGTATTTCGGTGCGTGGACTCTCCCGGGCTACTCCGGCAGTATTTTTTGGCGATTCTTGCGCCATCATCTTCACAACAGGTAGGGCTACGTTTCCCCTGTTTACTGTTCCTTCCCATTCTGAGCTTTTCATGGGTTTTACGGATCATTTTGTGACCATATTTTCTGGGGCGGAGTTTTGGACAGCCATGGAGTTTTTATGGGTTTTCTCCGTGCTTGAGCGACGGAATAAGGCGTGCAAGTACTCGATTCGTATCTACGCGACGCAAGGAACATCACCGTGATTTTTCTGGAATTCTTGGAGGTTGGCACGAAGGTGAAAATCCCACTTTTTCTGGGTGGAGTTGTACAGATTTTGTTCTTGGGAATTTCGGGATGGCTATCTTGTTGATTTGTAACTCGGCCTACAGGTAACGGATTTGGGCGTACGAGTACTCGTTTCTATCGGCTCGACGCGAGGATCGTACCGGCAATTTTCGAGAATTTTTGGTCTCCATCTCGCAGGTAAAAATAGAGCATCTTTGGGACTGAAATTCTGGGACAGCATGTATTTGGGTACTTGTGTGTTATTTGTGTGTATGTTGGGGATATTTTGTACAGTGATCGCGGCGGTTTATCTGTTTGGGCGAGAGCACTATTTGGACTTGGATTTAGCGATCAAGGTGGGTGGTTGCTATATCCCTCTTTTCTGACTTATCCACTAGGAGTATTAGAGAGATCCTTCTTGGACATCTATTATTGATAATTGCTATTCTTCCGAGCTTGTCATGTGAGACATATCATGTTGGAAATGTTATTAAGAAATCACTATGTGGGAAACATAATTGTAATTAGAACTTATGCATGCTCGTGTGGAATCATGGATTGCTATGTTAGCACTTAACCTTGCATGTGGAACTGTTTATTATTTGGGTCATGATGATTTATCCTGTTAGTGGTATTACTTGAGGATAGGTGACATGCATAGGTGGATACTGTTAGTAATCAATGACTTAATTTATTTTCCTTGAGAACACTTGCATGCTTGTATGGACATCTAGATAGGTCATCTTTTATCGCTACACTATCATGTTGGAACTTGACTTAGGAGAAACCATGTTTGCTTCTTTTTGTCCTTTTCGTTAGTCAGGTGGTTCATGTTGCTCGGGTTTGAGCAGGGGTTTGGGATAGTGTAGCCGGGGCCTGAATTGTGGATTATGGGTTTTGGCGGCGACCGCGGATTTTGGGCGGTTGACCGGATGTCGGTTATAGGACATCGGTGATAGGGCATGATTATGGACTGGAGGGTTTTGTGGCAACCGCGAATTTTGGGTGGTTGACCGGAGGCCAGGGGTTGGACTCGATGTAGTCGGTAGAGTTGCGGCGACCGCGAATTTTGGGGCGGTTGACCGGAGGTCGGTTGTGAGACCTGGTTGTGGATTGTGAGGTATTTGCGGCGATCGCGGATTTTGGGCGATTGACCGGATGTTCATTTGTGCATCAGATTGGGGATCAGTTTTCTTTTAGTGGAGGGGTGTGTTCCACTGGGGTTTTACATTGATCCAGTCCTGCTTCTATGATACTTGTGACATGGCTATTTTTTCCTCGTGTGGGTAGCTCCCCTCGAGTGCCACTCCGGAGCGCGCGGGGCAACCAGCTAGGTGCCGGACAGGCATTGAGTTTTGCTATCACATCGGCGCGGCTTATTTGCCATATGATGAGGGCTGGGCAGCAGGAGTTTTGCCTATCACATCGGCGCGACTTACTTGCCCGATGATGAGGGCGGGTACAGATTGGGTTCATCTGGGACGGTTGGTTATTATTGCATACGGTTATTCCAGTCTGGAACTGTATTTTAGAGGCATAGTAGTGGTAGTTTCCTTTCTTCAGCAGTCATTATTGCTTACCACACTGGTGGTTTTTATAGGATCCACAAGGATCTAAATAGGTACTATCAAACAACCTAGAGGGGGGGGTGAATAGGTGTAATACTTATAAAATCAAATCTCAGTGCAAAATAAAAACCAATGCGGAAAATAAAAACAGCACACCGAGATATACGTGGAAACTCCAATCCAGGAGAAAAACCACGGGACCAACACGCAATAACAATCCCCTAAGAATAGAAGAATAACAAGGTGATTACCGACTCCACGGACTCAACCCCTCCTTCAGCTTCTTCGGACCTGCGCTGACCGGTTGGATGTCCACGCAATAACAATCCACTAAGAAAAGAAGAATAACAAGATGATTACCGTCTCCACGGATTTAACCCCTCCTTCAATTTCTTCGGACCTCGCGCTCCACCGAATGCACGTCCACTCTGCACACGTTCGAATCACGAACGCCACTCGAATCCACTGAGCACACGTTTCGAATCCCACGAAACGCCTTTAGCACACCGAATCCACGATGCCACGTCGAATCCACGACGCAAACTCAGTCGATAAGAATATGACTTCGATGGTTGATCATTTGCTTAGATTCTCATTGAGGAACCGTAGAAGAAATCTGTAAAGTATCGGGGCTTTGAATAGCTCGCCGACCTCACAGATGGCTTGGAGCAGAGGGTTGCCTTGGGCATGTTGCATTTGAGTTTACAGTGGATGCCGGGTTGATTCGGATCAACGCGGAAGCTCCAGCTCGATTCGGGATTTTTCCGGGCTTTGTAGGCCGATTGAGGATGAGATTGGGAATTTCCGACTTCACGGTGGAGCGCCGGAAATTCAGGAAACACTTGGAACAGGTGTACTTTTGATTTACAGCGAAGTTCGGGAGGTTCCGGACTGACGCGGAGGACCCGGGAGCAAAAGTGAGTCGGAACTGGCAATTTTGGAGCCGGGTAATTGATTTGAGCACCCCGAATCAACGGACGAGCTTTTTGAAGAGGAAAAAGCTGTGGACACGGTACTTTCGATTTACAGCGAGGGTCGGGAGGTTCCGGACTGACGGGAGGACCCGGAGGCAAAAAGTGAGTCGGAACTGGCAATTTTGGAGCCCGGTAATTGATTTGAGCACCCCGACTCAACGGACGCGCTTTTTGAAGAGAAAAAGCTGTGGACACGTGTTACTTTTGATTTACAGCGAGGTTCGGGAGGTTCCGGACTGACGCGGAGGACCCGGAGGCAAAAAGTGAGTTGGACTGGCAATTTTGGAGCCGGTAATTGATTTGAGCACCCCGCCTCAACGGATGAGCTTTTTGAAGAGAAAAAGCTGTGAGCGCGTGTATTTTCGATTTACAGCGGAGTTCGGGAGGTTCCGGGCAGCGGCAGAGAGCCCGAAGGCAAAAGTGATTTGGAGTTGGGTTTTTGATTTAGTTAATTAATTAATTAAATTCTTTTCTTTATATATAGGTGGCCCTGTTGCATTGGGTGAGGCAGAGATGGAAAGAGAGAAAGAAAGAAAGAAAGAGAGAAAGAAGAAAGGAAAAGAAAAGAGAGGAAAAGGAAGAAGATGAAGAAGAAGAAAAGGGATTGGAGCTTCTTGGATTTTTGGACTCCCCGTTGGTGGCCGAGAGAGCGCCGTGGGCGTGCGGCGAGCGTCGGCGAGGTATGTAAATTTCAGATTTTTGGGTTTCGGCGTTTTGGTTGATTTAGCGGATTTATTTTATTTTGTTTTTGAGTTTTTCCTTCCTTTTCTTTGCGCGGGGGATCGCCGCCTTGGGAGCCGCGCGCGCAGCACAATGGCACGCGCGCGGCCGGTGCGCCGCTGCTTGGGCGCGCAGGGGCGCCGCGTGCAGCAGCCGCCAGGGTGCTGCGGGGCTGGCAGCACCCTGCAGCCCACCGCGTGCGCGGGCAGCACCAGGGCACTGCGCCCTGGTGCAGCGCCGCGCGGGCGCTGCTGGCCGCGGCGCAAGCGCGCGCGGCAGGCGCCCGCGCCCTGCGGACCGCGCACAGGGTTGCGCGCGGTGCCGCAGGGCCGCGCGCAGGGCGCGCACCGCGTGGGCCCCTGCGGCCGTGCGCGTGCCGCATGCCCTGCGCGGGCCGCGCGCAGCGCGCAGGGCGCTGCGCGGGCCGCGCGCAGCCCCGCGGACCGCGCGCAAGGTGCGCGCGGTGCCGCAGGGCCGCGCGCAGGGCGCGCACCCACGCGGGCCCTTGAGGGCCGCGCGCGGTGCCGCGTGCCCTGCGCGGGCCGCGCGCGCGCGCAGGGCGCTGCGCGGGCCGCGCGCAAGGCGCGCGCGGTGCCGCCGGGCCGCGGCGCAGGGCGCGCACCGCGCGGGCCGGGCGGGCCGTGCGCGGTGCCGCGGGCCCTGTGCGGCAGCGCGCAGCGCCGCGTGCTGGGCGGGCGCGCGTGCCGCAGCGAGGCCGCCGCCGGTCAGTTTGGCTGGCAGCAGCTTGGCGGGTGCGTGCGCGAGCGGCTTTCGCTGTTTTCGCGAGGGGTTTTCGCGCCGTTTCGCGCAGGTTTTCGCGCCGTTTCGCGCAGGTTTTCGCGCAGTTTTCGCGCAGTTTTTCGCGCCGTTTCGTGCGCAGGTTTTCGCGCTGGTTTTCGCGCCGGTTTGCGCTGGTTTTTGCGCTGGTTTTCACGCCGTTTCGCGCAGGTTTTCGCGCAGTTTTCGCGCAGGTTTTTCGCGTCGTTTCGCGCAGGTTTTCGCGCTGGTTTTCACGCCGTTTTGCACTGGTTTTCGCGCTGTTTTCGCGCCGTTTCGCGCAGGTTTTCGCGCAGTTTTCGCGCTGGTTTTCGCGCCGTTTCGCGCAGCTTTCCGCGCAGGTTTTCGGTGTTTTTTCGAGCAGATTTTGCGAACGGTTTTCGCAGTTTTCGCGCATAGTTTCCGCGCAGATTTGCGCAGTTTCCGCAGGGTTTTCGCGAGCTGCGTTTTCGCAAGCTGTTTTGAGCAGTTTTTTCGCCGACGGAGCTGTTTTCGCCGTCGGGCGGGTTTTCGCCGTCGGGCGCTGGTTTTCGCCGACGGAAGCTGTTTTTCGCCGTCGGATGCTCGGTTTTGACCGTTTTGATGGATTTTGCGATTTCTTCGCTTCTGGCAGCTTGCGGTGCGGTTTTTAGTTTCCGCGGGCGCGCGGTGGTGTGGTTGGTCGCTGCGTGCTCCGATTCGCGTGCGGATTCTGGCATCGGGCTTCGTGTTGCGTGCGGACCCCTTGGAGGCCAGGTAAGCCGCTGTGCCAATTGCAAGTGTCGACGAGCAATTGGTGGCTTTCTGAGGTGGGTTGGTTTTCTCTCCAAGTCTACGGACTTTCTTCTAATTCTATTGTGATAGGATTGCATGCTAGTTTAAGTGTTTTTCTTGGAACTTAACTAGCACCCCCCGTCATATGTGCATGAGTTTGACCAGACCATTTGTGAACCTTAATTTGGGCTAGGTTCCTTTATGCTTTAGACATCCCGCACTTTTCATATCCTTCGGGACTTAGAGTTTCCTCGCCCGGTAGTGGGCTGAGTGGTCAGAGTGTTGTGGGACGGGTGTTACACTCGGGCCCGGGGGGGCCGAGTGGGGTCTGGTGGCTGGGTTAGGCCAGTGTTAGCATTTTGGGGAGCCGTTTCAGATAAACGGTGGTCCCGGGGTTTTCTTTCCACTGTTCTTCTCGTCACCACCAGGTTGGGATCGTGGTGCACGTGTGTTAGCAGGACCTTGAACCCAGAACCTTTTTGGATAAATACATGATTTTAGTCAGCCAATGTTTCTTCCAAGCCTCGCAAGGTTGTCTGAGTCTGTTCTCGTCCGTTGGACGAAGGCATCAGCTCTTCGAGGCTTGGGCATAAAACTTGATTTCAAAGGGTTTTCCTAAAAAAGACTAAAAATCATTATAAAGATGGTTTCTCTCAGATCGAATGATTTTCTGAAATAAATGACATGGTTTCTTAAAACTTATCCACCCGAGCGGATTCGAGTGATCTGGGTTCTAAGGGCTGCTTTCTCTCTTGGGGACGTAGATGTTAGTCTCCCTGGGTTTCGACCCTTCGTAGATCTGGCCGTGGAGTAGCTCCGCCGTGAGTTGAGTGTTGAGTTCAGTGGAGTTGTGTTTGTGGGAGCCGTGGGAGAGACGGTGGTCCCAGCTGTGTAGTACCTTCGTCGAGTGGGTCTGTGTTGTGAGATTGAGTCGTGGAGGGTTCTCCGACTGAGTTTGTGCTTTGAGCATCGAGATACCGATCTGTTTGATCGAGGACCACAGCCTGCAGAGCCACTTGTGAGACAGTGATACTGTTGAGATACTTGAGTTCGGTGGGGTCGCACCCCTCGAACCACGCCCGGGTGCGTTGATGATTCCGAGCCTGATGAGGCTGCGATGATGATACCGAGCCTGACGAGGCTGCGATGATGCGCCTAGTTCATATACTAGAGGTCGCTTGATACCCCTGGCCGTGCTACCATGGGGTCACTGTGTGAGATATCGAGTTTGTCCGTTGGGACACCATGGTTGATACACCAGGGGGCGCAGGCTTGACTCGACTGACCCTGTGGGGCAGTCGCTGAGATTTGAGTATACTCTGAGAGAGTGATGGCGTAGCATGTGTCATAGTAGAGCGTCTTGGCTTAGTACTTGTGACATGTTGTCAGCAGTGAGTGACTGCATACCATCATCCATAGTCTCTTCTTATTGAGCATAGTAGATAGAGGCATGATAGCTTAGATTCTTTTCCAGCTTATTTATCTTTATCATCAGTCTTTTCCTCTATCTTATGCCTCTGGTAGACTTAGTGGGCAGACCGTGGTTCTTGGAGACGTACCCACTGAGAACTACTGTAGGATGTAGTTCTCACACCCTCTGTCGGTGACAGTTGCTGAGCTTTCTTCCGTTCCTGCTGTGCTTGACTGGACGGACCGAGGACAGGAGTCGCGTGATAGTTCCCTACCAGCATTGGTACTTTAGAGAGAGGTAGATGTACCATCCCGGATTGTGGAGTTGGTTATGTTTTCCTGTTTAGCTATCTCCCATTTGGATTTGTAGATGTTGTATAGGTGCACTTTTATTTGTATCATCTGATTTTGGGAGATAGGCTATGATTGTAGCAACTTGTAGTTGAGAAAAATTTTATAGTACAGCTTTTTATCCGCTCTGATATCTGTGTAGCTGTAGTTTTGTCTTTTGCAGGCTAGACGCTGCGTCTGTACGGCAGTTTCCGTACAGATGGCGGATCTGTTAGCGAGCACGGGGCCCGCAGTTTCGACCCCGGGGCGTGACAGATTAGCCGTGGTATCAG
>CM055076.1:9405680-9434393 GCA_029204045.2 Tillandsia leiboldiana
ACTGCCCCCAACGGCTGCGCCTTTGATAAGTAGCCGCCGACGGTGTAACTCCTTGTGGTTGCATTGTCGGCATTGCCGGCGCCATCGTGACCAATTGCGTCGACAATTGCTGGGGTAGTGTGGAGGCGAATCGTCCATCATATTGTCATTTGGGTTAAGTCTGCCCGATTCGAGCCACTTTTTCGTTTGAGGCCGTTACTGCGGCCAACATCAAATCCAAACAGGCGTCCTGCGCCTAGCTGTCTCTCTCGAGGGACGTTGTGTCCTCTCGACAGCTTCTAGCATTCGGGCCATTTGCCCGAATAGCTGGGATAGGGTTGACTCCTGTGGTGCCAAACCTCCACTGGTCTCAGGGCCTTTGGTAGCGTCGGTGGTGAATCATCTGTGTGTCCAGCGCTCTGGCATGGTCGTTCCCCATATGTTGGGGACGACTCTGCTCCTGAGGTAATGCTGTTGTCTTTTACAATTTTTAGCGATAGAAATGGCAAGAGTTACCTGAGAGTCCCACCGGTGCGTGCCAAGAAGATGTTGGGCGAAAAGTTGCGGTCTGCGATCGGCCCTGTGGGGTGACCCTCTAAGTGTGAGTGTAGCATGCCAAGGGATCAAACGATCAGGCAAAGAGGGGGATCTACTCGGACGGGTTCTTCTCAATCAAAACTCTCGCTAGGGTTCGGCTTAGATCAGTCGAACTGAGGTTTGGAGACAGGCAGAGTTCGGCCTAGAATAGACGAACTGAGATAAGGAGACAAGGATTGAACACGGCTAAAGAGCCGATTAAGATTTGTATTGATCAGAGTGGGGTTATGAGAGTAACTGGGACTTGATTACAAGCTAATCTACTCCTAGAAAATGCGGGTAGATGCAGATATGAAACTATCTAGTAAAGCAGTAAATGCATATATGAAAGATATGAAATAGCAGGGGTGGTCACTGGCTTACGAGATTGCAGGACCCATTTTCTTCAGGGTTCGCTTATTTATAAATTTACGAACCATAATGTATAACCGCTGAATTTAGAAATCGGCGTGATCTAAGGGGAATTATCGTAAAATTCCTCAACTACTTCCTTTTGAATCGATTATTCTCAATAGGATAGTAGCCGTTTTCTGTCTAGGTTCATCCCCTAATCATCGCGGCGAAGCATGATCTTCGACGCTTTTCAATGCTGGGTGCCGCTTGCTATTTCGGAGTCAGTTACGAGATTCGCGCCCAAATCCGCATTCCTTCCTTTCAGAGTCTTTCCTCTTGCGGCTTCGAGTGGCCGAGAGTTGACCTTGACTTCGCCTCTTCGTCGAGATAAGGCGGTCTGATGTTTATCTTCGTCCGAGGATGGTCCTGGATGTGACAATAATCCTCTTGTTGACCCTTCTCCTATCGGCTGATTGCCTTTAGCGATGGCGTATGTCGCGTGCTACTCTCTCACGTGACTTAGGCCGGTCTTAGTCAATACGCGAGTCCCTCTTGTTGACTCATTCTTCTGTCGGCTGATGTCTTTAGTCGAAGGAATACGCCACGTGTCACTTTCTCGAGTGGTAAAAATTTTGGTCTCACAATATGTTAGCTTGATGAAAAGTTTAGGATTAATTCTTAGACTGAATAGTGATTTTGACAAAATGTGAAACATATAGTAAGTCAAAAATCACTAAACCACTCATAAGAGTGTTGAACGAAGTACCAAATTGCTTGAGCCAATTCACAGTGATATTTGTGAATTTGAAGGTACTCAAACCCAGTGGAGGAATAGATATTTTATCACTTTTATCAATGATTTTTCTAAATATACTTATATTTATTTACTAAAAATAAAAGTGATGTGTTTCACAGATTTAAAAATTTTCTCATGAAGTAGAAAACCAATTCGGTAAAAAGATTAAAAGAATTAGTCTACGGGATTCAATTCTTTATTTAGTCTTTAGGAAATATGGAGTTGATACTGGTGTACCTTAAATCTTCAGGGCGAAGCATTTTAACTGTATGTTATATCTTGAATCGTGTGCCACGTAAGAAATTTAAATGATGCCTTTTGAGTTGTGGAAAGGGTATAAGCCAAATTTGGAATATCTTAAAGTATGGGTTGTCTAACTTATGTGAGACTATCAGACCCTAAAAGATCCAAATGGGTGTTTAAGCTGCCACTTGTATATTTCCTGGATATGCTTTAAATAGTACATCTTATAGATTTTAGATATTAAAAATAATGTGATTTTTGAATCAAGAGATGCTATTTTTCATGAAGAAAGTTTCTTTAAAATCGAAAAATAGTAGGGCCAAGAATTTAAAATTGTTTCAAACAAACCGATATCTTCAAACTCTTTTTTACAAAATAAAAAATAATATTTTTGAACCTAGGAGTAAAAAAAAAGAAGTAGAAAAAGATTTTGGTCCTAATTATATTATTCTAATATTAAAGAAAACTCGTTTTCTTTATAAGAAGTTTTATCTTCAAATGATACTATTTTTAGAAAGAGGCTACAACTGATGAGATAGAATCCTAACTATTTTTAAAAAAGTTTGAAAATTAGTGAATTTACCTTCAGGTTGTACAATAATTGATTATAAAGGGTTTTTAGAAAGAAATTGAAACCGGATGGGAGTGTAGACAAGTATAAAGCGAGACTTGTCGTAAAAGGTTATAAACAAAAAGAAGATCTAGACTTCTTGATACATTTTCTCCGGTTACTAGAGTGACATTCATTAGAGTTCTCATTGCTATTGCAGCAATACATGATTTACAAATTCACCAGATAGATGTAAAAACCGTCTTTCTAATTGGTGACCTAGATGAAAAAATTTATATGGACCAACCTGAGGGGTTCATTGAGCTTGGCCAAGTAAATAAAGTGTGTAAGCTAAATAAATCCCTTTACGACTTGAGGCAGGCACCTAGATAGTGGCAGGAAAAATTTGATTTTTGCATGATTGAGAATGACTTTAAAACAACGTGTGATAAGTGCATATATTACAAACTTTTTAAAAGTTGCATGTAATTGTTAGCCTTCATGTGGATAATTTGCTACTTTTTTGCTCTAACAAAAATTATGCTAAATCATTATTTGAAATGAAAGATCTTGATGAGACTAACTTTATTTTGGGTATGAAAAATACCAAAATACCATATGACATTTTCTTGATCAGTTGCACTATATTGAGAAAATTTTGAGAAAGTGCAACTTTCTTGATTGCAAGCATGCGACAATACCTTTTGTTTCAAGTGTTCACTTATTTTCTGTTAAAATGAAAATAAAATTTTAAATCAAAAGAAATATGCTAGTATGATTGGAAGCTTGTGGTTTGCGATTGATTGCACTAGACCTGATATTGCATATGCAGTAGGGATACTTAGTAGATTTACAAGCAAGCCTGGTACAGAGCATTGGCATGCCATGGAATGTGTAATGAGATATCTTGCTGGTCCCAAAACTTATGGCTTATTTATGGGAAATATTCTGTTGTGATTAAGGGCTATAGTGATGCTGATTGGAATACCTTATCATGTGATTCTCTCCCTACCACTGGTTATATTTTTACTCTAGCAGGTGGTGCTATATGTTGGAAATCTAAAAACAAACTACCATTGCTAACTCAACTATGGAAGCCGATCTTATTGCTTTAGTTTCAGCTAGCGAGGAAGCTAGTTGGTTGAGATACTTATTGTCTGAGATTCTATTTCTAAAAAAACAAGTTACATATGTGTTAATACACTATGATAGCACAGCTGCTATTGGTAGAGTAAGAAATCGTTATTATAACGGTAAATCTTGATTCGTGAGAAGAAAATACAATACTGTGAGATCATATATGAACAATGGTATTATTAATGAGGCTGAGAGGAACATAGGAATTACGTTTGAGCCATTAATTTGAGGTATGTATCGCTAAAAATTAGTTTTTCCGAACCGAATCGTTGTTTGCTAGAATTATGGCTGATTTTGGTTGATTTTTATTTCGGCTCGATCCAGCAGGGATCATTGGGATTTTATTGTTCCATTTGGTGATTTGGGATATTAGGCACGTACTGGCTGAATTTTGTCACGATCCCTAATTGGATTAGTGCTCTAGGTGGGTTTCATTGTGTACATCGAAACTGCAGCCTACTTGATATGTTTATCTAATTTCAACTTGATATAGCATGCGTTTATGTTATTTCCCTCTTGGTTAAATTATGCTAAATCTTGATGATTGAATCCTAATTGAACCCAAATTGAACCTATCTTGTTTTGGACAATTGCACGAGCTGAATGGCCATCAAGATAGGATTTACTTGATATTACACTATTTATACATGACAATTGAATTTAGATAGAAAATCTCTATTCTTGCTTTGTGGTTCAATTATGCTCGGGGTTTTGAGCTTTGGTTAGAGATAGTATATGTAGTGCACCGATTTCCGCGAAATGGCGAAATTCGGCAAAAATACTTGTAACACATTTCAAATATAATTACAAGTGAGTTTGAAGCATTTCGAATCGACGCAAAAGTCGTTGAGTCGAAAAGTGAGTTGGAGTTGAGAGTTGGAAGCTTCAAATTGTGAAGCTTGAGTAGTTGTTCGCCAATTCCGCAAAATGGTAAAATGCGGCAAAAAGACCTGTAACATATTTTAAATATGATTACAGTCGAGTTCGGTGCGTTTCGGACCGACGCGAAGAGCATCGGGTCGAAAAGTGAGTTGAAGCTCAAGGACTCCGCAAATTTCAGAAATTCTGATTTTTGTTATCGGCAAACTTTTTCGAGGCCCTATCTCGAGGACTTGGAGCAGCCCAAAAATTTAAAATAAATCGTGGGGTGTCTCTGAAAAGTTTGCTGATAAAAAGAGATGAAGTGCCGAGGTAAGATATTAAAAGAAAATAGGAGAACGAAGAGGAGCAAAATGGTTGAAGAATTCTGAAACTGCAGTTTTGCTGATGCAGTTTTATCGGCAAGCTTTTTCGAGGCCCTCTTTCGAGGGCTTAGAGCAGCCAAAAAAATTTAAAAAAATCGTGGAGAGTTTTAAAAAAATTTGTAGAATAAAGGAAAGAAGAAAAATTGTAATTTCGATTTTTCAGTTGACAGCAAAATGCGGAGGAAGTGGGGTACCCGAATTTGCTCTCTGCAGGAAAAAACTGCAGCTTGTAGAGGGCAAATTGGGAAAAATGAGTGTAAGTTGGGGCATAAAATCACTTTTTCTCCCCAACTACCCACCTGCAGGAATTAAAGTCTCTCGCTCTCTCCCTCTTAATTGCACCATTCTCTCTCTCTTTTTCCCTGCTGGAGCAGGAAGCAAGAAAGAAGAAGAAAAGGGAGGAGAAGAAGAAAGAAGAAAGCAGAAGGAGAAGAAGAAGGATCTCTCTCTCTCCCTCTCCCTCTTTGTAACAAAAAAAATGGTGCTCTCCTCTCCCTCTTTTCTCCTATATCTTGCACAGGAAAAAGAAAACAAAAAAAAAGTGGGGGGCAGCTTGCTGCTGCTGCTCCAAGGCAGCAGCAGCTGCGCAATGCAGCTGTTCAGCTGCTGCTGCTGGCAGCAGCTGAGCAAAGGTGTTGCGCAGGCAGCATTGGCAGCTGCAAATGCAGCTGCATTGCGGCTGCCTTAGGCAGCTGCACAAGATCTAGGCAGCTGCCAAGCAGCTGCATTAGCAGCTGCATTGGCAGCTGGCCTAGCCTGCAGGATTCAGCTGCATAGGCAGCTGATTCTGCTGCTGCTGTGCAAGCTACTGCCCAGCAGCAGATTTTGATAAAAAAAAATGAGGAAAAGGGAGAAATTGGAGAAGAGAAGAAGCAAAATTTGAGAAAAAAAGAAAATATATTTAGGGAAAAAAAAAAGGTTTTCCTCTTCTCTTCTCCAATGAGCAAAATCAACAATTTGAGGAAAATTACTCAAATTGAGTTATCCCTCAATTTTTTAGGCATTTTACCCTAGGCCAAAGAGATCAAAATTTCTCTTTGGCAAATACGTCAAGATGGAATTATTTTTCCCTATTCTTGTAATTGATCCAAAAAGAGCCCATTTGGGAGGAAAGTGACCAAATTGAGGTTTTTCCTTTTATGTTGTAAAAAGGGGTTTCTAGTTTTAAATTTTATGGAATTGGTAGATCATAAAAGTGATAGCTTCATAATTTCCCTTTCATTTTAGAAAAACCTTGGAGATCAAAAGAGCAAATTTTTGCCTCTTTCAAGAACAAAGAAAAACATCGAGGTGGGGGATTCTATCGAAAATGGGTGACCTCTCCCCTTTGTCCTTCGATTTTCTGACCTAGAAGCATGTTAGTAAGCATGTTAGGGTATTAGGACCATGTATGTGATAATGTGGGCCTAACCCTAAAAGAGGATTATAGTAAAACTATTGTAGGTTAATTTATGCATGAGTATAAAGAGCAAAGGATTCATGTGTAGTGGGATCATTATAAGGTATAACCCTAGGAAATTGTGTGAATGAATTTAGAGGAAAATGTATGATGGATGTAAAACTAGGAGAAAACCTAGATTAAGGATTTAATGAGTGGCATGTCAACCTAGGAGCTAATCCCTAGATGAACGAGTGGCATCATCTTAGAAAATAATCTAAGGTTGATTATAGAGTATTTAAGATAGAGTCTATGAACTCTACGTTAAGTGAAGTATGGAAAAACATAGAGTTAATAAACTCTAGGTGATAATGTAAAGTGGAACCTAGAGTCAAGGAACTCTAGGATAAAAATGATGTGGAGTTTAAAATAGAGTCAATGAACTCTAGGAATAAGTTGATTGCAAATAGAGTTAATAAACTCTAGGCCAATGTAAAGTGAATGTAGAGTTAATAAACTCTAGGCCATATGTAAAGTGAATGTAGAGTTAATAAACTCTAGGCCAAATGTAAAGTGAATGTAGAGTTAATAACTCTATGTGATGACCCGGATCTCTGCGAAGGTCTTACGGAGTGAATTGTGGCTTCTGGAGGCCTATGATGTGTGTTGGAGATGGTTGCGTGCAAATCGGATATCAAGATCGGACACAACGTGAAATTTGGATTAAGAATACATGTCCGGATGCCTTCGACAAATTTTAGAAGTGGAATTTGGCAAAACGGACATCGGATTTGGACTCAGCGCGCGAAAACGATGAAAATAGACTATTTACTTATATTTTTTGGAGCCCGAATGTCAAAACACGGATTTTGAGGCATGAATTACTGTTCCGGCAGGCCAGGGCAGCACCGGCGGTGACGGGCAGGCGGCGGAGCGCGGCGGTGTGGGCGCAGGCGCGGGCAGGCGCGTGCGCGGCGGCGGGTAGGCTGGTCCACGGGACTCGGCATGCACCGGGACCAGCCAAAGGAGGGAGTGACACATGGCGCGCGCGGATTGGGCGGTCAACGCACGTGCGACAGCGCGCCTGGCGCGGCACACCGTGGACCCCTCCAGGCCACGTGTCACCCGCTCATTGGCGGGCACAGCAACCCGGCTGCCCCGCCGTGAACCGCGGACCACGGTTTCCACCGTGGACCGCGTTGCCACACGGCGCATCGCGTGTGATGACCTGGATCTCCGCAGAGCTATTGTAGTGTGATCGGTGACTTCTGGGGACCTGTACTGTGTGTTGGAGGTGTTTGTGCACAAATTGGACACAAGTGTTGGACTCAGGGATTAAAATGGATCACGAGGGTAATCGGATGATCCCGTCGGATGTTTAGAAGGGGTTTCGCGTGAAATAGACATTAGAATTGGACTCGGCGCGAAATTTAGGTTAAAAACACTTGTCTGGATGCATTCGGCAAATTTTGGAATTAGAATTTGGCAAATCGGACATCGGATTTGGACTCAGTGCGCGAAAACGGTGAAAATGGACTGTTTATTTGTATTTTTCGGAGCCCGAATGCGAAAACATGATTTTCGAGGCACTTGGCACTGTTCCGGCGGCCGGCGGGCAGCGGCGGCGGCGGCGGAGCACGGCGGCGCAGTGTCGCGGGCAGCAGAGCGGGTAACGCGGGCAGCGCGGAGGCACGCGGGCAGGCGCGCGGTGCAACAGGGGAGTGCACCACGTGGCAGATTCACTTTGGAGCGCGGTGGACACGTGGCATCGTGTGGTTGGGTGGCGCAGGGGGTGCGGTCCGCGGTGTAGCGCGGGGCGGTGCATGGACCGGGCGGGATACGTGTTGGCTTCCGGTTGGCGGGCTCAGGTAGGCGGGGTCCACCGTGGAGCAGGAGGTCGCCTCGGGAACCGTGCCTGGCAGGGGGCGTAGGCAGCGGGCGCAGCGGGCACGTGGGCGCGTTGACGCGCGTCTCCCGCGCTCGGGCGCACCACGTGTCGACCTCCGCAATGGGCCACGCGGCGCGAGGCTAGTGGCCGACCTGGCTGTTTGCCGTTTTGTCGTGACGTGGCGTCACCAGGTTGATTCGGGCTTTGGTTGAACGAGATGGTGCAACCGGGTTTGCGGCGCCCGAAATTTTCGGGTGCCCGAAACCAAGGACAAAAGGGGGATTTTTGGAATTGTTTTCCCAGCCTATAAATAGGCCTAGAACAGCCGCTTGTAGCTTTTTCCCTGTTCCTCTTCTCACAGTGCGACCTCCACCAAAGATCTTCATCACCTAGAGCTAGTTCCACCTGTGGATTCCCAGATTTTTTTGTGGCACGCACTTCGAGTTTCCGATTTTACGGCGCAGCGAGACGTTCTTGCATTGGTGTTCTTCTCCGTTGTATTTCGGTGCGTGGACTCTCCCGGGCTACTCCGGCAGTATTTTTTGGCGATTCTTGCGCCATCATCTTCACAACAGGTAGGGCTACGTTTCCCCTGTTTACTGTTCCTTCCCATTCTGAGCTTTTCATGGGTTTTACGGATCATTTTGTGACCATATTTTCTGGGGCGGAGTTTTGGACAGCCATGGAGTTTTTATGGGTTTTCTCCGTGCTTGAGCGACGGAATAAGGCGTGCAAGTACTCGATTCGTATCTACGCGACGCAAGGAACATCACCGTGATTTTTCTGGAATTCTTGGAGGTTGGCACGAAGGTGAAAATCCCACTTTTTCTGGGTGGAGTTGTACAGATTTTGTTCTTGGGAATTTCGGGATGGCTATCTTGTTGATTTTGTAACTCGGCCTACAGGTAACGGATTTGGGCGTACGAGTACTCGTTTCTATCGGCTCGACGCGAGGATCGTACCGGCAATTTTTCGAGAATTTTTGGTCTCCATCTCGCAGGTAAAAATAGAGCATCTTTGGGACTGAAATTCTGGGACAGCATGTATTTGGGTACTTGTGTGTTTATTTGTGTGTATGTTGGGGATATTTTGTACAGTGATCGCGGCGGTTTATCTGTTTGGGCGAGAGCACTATTTGGACTTGGATTTAGCGATCAAGGTGGGTGGTTGCTATATCCCTCTTTTCTGACTTATCCACTAGGAGTATTAGAGAGATCCTTCTTGGACATCTATTATTGATAATTGCTATTCTTCCGAGCTTGTCATGTGAGACATATCATGTTGGAAATGTTATTAAGAAATCACTATGTGGGAAACATAATTGTAATTAGAACTTATGCATGCTCGTGTGGAATCATGGATTGCTATGTTAGCACTTAACCTTGCATGTGGAACTGTTTATTATATTGGGTCATGATGATTTATCCTGTTAGTGGTATTACTTGAGGATAGGTGACATGCATAGGTGGATACTGTTAGTAATCAATGACTTAATTTATTTTCCTTGAGAACACTTGCATGCTTGTATGGACATCTAGATAGGTCATCTTTTATCGCTACACTATCATGTTGGAACTTGACTTAGGAGAAACCATGTTTGCTTCTTTTGTCCTTTTCGTTAGTCAGGTGGTTCATGTTGCTCGGGTTTGAGCAGGGGTTTGGGATAGTGTAGCCGGGGCCTGAATTGTGGATTATGGGTTTTGGCGGCGACCGCGGATTTTGGGCGGTTGACCGGATGTCGGTTATAGGACATCGGTGATAGGGCATGATTATGGACTGGAGGGTTTTGTGGCAACCGCGAATTTTGGGTGGTTGACCGGAGGCCAGGGGTTGGACTCGATGTAGTCGGTAGAGTTGCGGCGACCGCGAATTTTGGGCGGTTGACCGGAGGTCGGTTGTGAGACCTGGTTGTGGATTGTGAGGTATTGCGGCGATCGCGGATTTTGGGCGATTGACCGGATGTTCATTTGTGCATCAGATTGGGGATCAGTTTTCTTTTAGTGGAGGGGTGTGTTCCACTGGGGTTTTACATTGATCCAGTCCTGCTTCTATGATACTTGTGACATGGCTATTTTTTCCTCGTGTGGGTAGCTCCCCTCGAGTGCCACTCCGGAGCGCGCGGGGCACCAGCTAGGTGCCGGACAGGCATTGAGTTTTGCTATCACATCGGCGCGGCTTATTTGCCATATGATGAGGGCGGCAGCAGGAGTTTTGCTATCACATCGGCGCGACTTACTTGCCCGATGATGAGGGCGGTACAGATTGGGTTCATCTGGGACGGTTGGTTATTATTGCATACGGTTATTCCAGTCTGGAACTGTATTTTAGAGGCATAGTAGTGGTAGTTTCCTTTCTTCAGCAGTCATTATTGCTTACCACACTGTTGGTTTTTATAGGATCCACAAGGATCTAAATAGGTACTATCAAACAACTAGAGGGGGGGGTGAATAGGTGTAATACTTATAAAATCAAATCTCAGTGCAAAATAAAAACCAATGCGGAAAATAAAAACAGCACACCGAGATATACGTGGAAACTCCAATCCAGGAGAAAAACCACGGGACCAACACGCAATAACAATCCACTAAGAATAGAAGAATAACAAGGTGATTACCGACTCCACGGACTCAACCCCTCCTTCAGCTTCTTCGGACCTTGCGCTGACCGGTTGGATGTCCACGCAATAACAATCCACTAAGAAAAGAAGAATAACAAGATGATTACCGTCTCCACGGATTTAACCCCTCCTTCAATTTCTTCGGACCTCGCGCTCCACCGAATGCACGTCCACTGCACACGTTCGAATCCACGAACGCCACTCGAATCCACGAGCACACGTTTCGAATCCACGAAACGCCTTTAGCACACCGAATCCACGATGCCACGTCGAATCCACGACGCAAACTCAGTCGATAAGAATATTGACTTCGATGGTGATCCTTTGCTTAGATTCTCATTGAGGAACCGTAGAAGAAATCTGTAAAGTATCGGGGCTTTGAATAGCTCGCCGACCTCACAGATGGCTTGGAGCAGAGGGTTGCCTTGGGCATGTTGCATTTGAGTTTACAGTGGATGCCGGGTTGATTCGGATCAACGCGGAAGCTCCAGCTCGATTCGGGATTTTTCCGGGCTTTGTAGGCCGATTGAGGATGAGATTGGGAATTTCCGACTTCACGGTGGAGCGCCGGAAATTCAGGAACACTTGGAACAGGTGTACTTTTGATTTACAGCGAAGTTCGGGAGGTTCCGGACTGACGCGGAGGACCCGGAGGCAAAAAGTGAGTCGGAACTGGCAATTTTGGAGCCGGTAATTGATTTGAGCACCCCGAATCAACGGACGAGCTTTTTGAAGAGAAAAAGCTGTGGACACGTGTACTTTCGATTTACAGCGAGGTTCGGGAGGTTCCGGACTGACGCGGAGGACCCGGAGGCAAAAAGTGAGTCGGAACTGGCAATTTTGGAGCCGGTAATTGATTTGAGCACCCCGACTCAACGGACGAGCTTTTTGAAGAGAAAAAGCTGTGGACACGTGTACTTTTGATTTACAGCGAGGTTCGGGAGGTTCCGGACTGACGCGGAGGACCCGGAGGCAAAAAGTGAGTTGGAACTGGCAATTTTGGAGCCGGTAATTGATTTGAGCACCCCGCCTCAACGGATGAGCTTTTGAAGAGAAAAAGCTGTGAGCGCGTGTATTTTCGATTTACAGCGGAGTTCGGGAGGTTCCGGGCAGCGGCAGAGAGCCCGAAGGCAAAAAGTGATTTGGAGTTGGGTTTTGGATTTAGTTAATTAATTAATTAAATTCTTTTCTTTATATATAGGTGGCCCTGTTGCATTGGGGTGAGGCAGAGATGGAAAAGAGAGAAAGAAAGAAAGAAAGAAAGAGAGAAAGAAAGAAAGGAAAAGAAAAGAGAGGAAAAGGAAGAAGATGAAGAAGAAGAAAAAGGGATTGGAGCTTCTTGGATTTTTGGACTCCCCGTTGGTGGCCGAGAGAGCGCCGTGGGCGTGCGGCGAGCGTCGGCGAGGTATGTAAATTTCAGATTTTTGGGTTTCGGCGTTTTGGTTGATTTAGCGGATTTATTTTATTTTGTTTTTGAGTTTTTCCTTCCTTTTCTTTGCGCGGGGGATCGCCGCCTTGGGAGCCGCGCGCGCGCACAATGGCACGCGCGCGGCCGGTGCGGCCGCTGCTTGGGCGCGCAGGGGCGCCGCGTGCAGCAGCCGCCAGGGTGCTGCGGGGCTGGCAGCACCCTGCAGCCCACCCGCGTGCGCGGGCAGCACCAGGGCACTGCGCCCTGGTGCAGCGCCGCGCGGGCGCTGCTGGCCGCGCGCAAGCGCGCGCGGCAGGCGCCCGCGCCCTGCGGACCGCGCACAGGGTGCGCGCGGTGCCGCAGGGCCGCGCGCAGGGCGCGCACCGCGTGGGCCCCTGCGGGCCGTGCGCGGTGCCGCATGCCCTGCGCGGGCCGCGCGCAGCGCGCAGGGCGCTGCGCGGGCCGCGCGCAGCCCCGCGGACCGCGCGCAAGGTGCGCGCGGTGCCGCAGGGCCGCGCGCAGGGCGCGCACCGCGCGGGCCCTTGAGGGCCGCGCGCGGTGCCGCGTGCCCTGCGCGGGCCGCGCGCAGCGCGCAGGGCGCTGCGCGGGCCGCGCGCAAGGCGCGCGCGGTGCCGCCGGGCCGCGCGCAGGGCGCGCACCGCGCGGGGCCGGGCGGGCCGTGCGCGGTGCCGCGGGCCCTGTGCTGGCAGCGCGCAGCGCCGCGTGCTGGGCGGGCGCGCGTGCCGCAGCGAGGCGCCGCGCGGTCAGTTTGGCTGGCAGCAGCTTGGCGGGTGCGTGCGCGAGCGGCTTTCGCTGTTTTCGCGAGGGGTTTTCGCGCCGTTTCGCGCAGGTTTTCGCGCCGTTTCGCGCAGGTTTTCGCGCAGTTTTCGCGCAGGTTTTCGCGCCGTTTCGCGCAGGTTTTCGCGCTGGTTTTCGCGCCGTTTTGCGCTGGTTTTTGCGCTGGTTTTCACGCCGTTTCGCGCAGGTTTTCGCGCAGTTTTCGCGCAGGTTTTCGCGTCGTTTCGCGCAGGTTTTCGCGCTGGTTTTCACGCCGTTTTGCACTGGTTTTCGCGCTGGTTTTCGCGCCGTTTCGCGCAGGTTTTCGCGCAGTTTTCGCGCGGGTTTTCGCGCCGTTTCGCGCAGCTTTCCGCGCAGGTTTTCGGTGTTTTTTCGAGCAGATTTTGCGAACGGTTTTCGCAGTTTTCGCGCATAGTTTCCGCGCAGATTTGCGCAGTTTCCGCAGGGTTTTCGCGAGCTGTTTTCGCAAGCTGTTTTGAGCAGTTTTTTCGCCGACGGAGCTGTTTTCGCCGTCGGGCGCAGTTTTTCGCCGTCGGGCGCTGGTTTTCGCCGACGGAAGCTGTTTTTCGCCGTCGGATGCTCGGTTTTGACCGTTTTGATGGATTTTGCGATTTCTTCGCTTCTGGCAGCTTGCGGTGCGGTTTTTAGTTTCCGCGGGGCGCGCGGTCGTGTGGTTGGTCGCTGCGTGCTCCGATTCGCGTGCGGATTCTGGCATCGGGCTTCGTGTTGCGTGCGGACCCCTTGGAGGCCAGGTAAGCCGCTGTGCCAATTGCAAGTGTCGACGAGCAATTGGTGGCTTTCTGAGGTGGGTTGGTTTTCTCTCCAAGTCTACGGACTTTCTTCTAATTCTATTGTGATAGGATTGCATGCTAGTTTAAGTGTTTTCTTGGAACTTAACTAGCACCCCCGTCATATGTGCATGAGTTTGACCAGACCATTTGTGAACCTTAATTTGGGCTAGGTTCCTTTATGCTTTAGACATCCCGCACTTTTCATATCCTTCGGGACTTAGAGTTTCCTCGCCCGGGTAGTGGGCTGAGTGGTCAGAGTGTTGTGGGACGGGTGTTACACTCGGGCCCGGGGGGGGCCGAGTGGGGTCTGGTGGCTGGGTTAGGCCAGTGTTAGCATTTTGGGGAGCCGTTTCAGATAAACGGTGGTCCCGGGGGTTTTTCTTTCCACTGTTCTTCTCGTCACCACCAGGTTGGGATCGTGGTGCACGTGTGTTAGCAGGACCTTGAACCCAGAACCTTTTTGGATAAATACATGATTTTAGTCAGCCAATGTTTCTTCCAAGCCTCGCAAGGTTGTCTGAGTCTGTTCTCGTCCGTTGGGACGAAGGCATCAGCTCTTCGAGGCTTGGGCATAAAACTTGATTTCAAAGGGTTTTCCTAAAAAAGACTAAAAATCATTATAAAGATGGTTTTCTCTCAGATCGAATGATTTTCTGAAATAAATGACATGGTTTCTTATAAACTTATCCACCCGAGCGGATTCGAGTGATCTGGGTTCTAAGGGCTGCTTTCTCTCTTGGGGACGTAGATGTTAGTCTCCCTGGGTTTCGGACCCTTCGTAGATCTGGCCGTGGAGTAGCTCCGGCCGTGAGTTGAGTGTTGAGTTCAGTGGAGTTGTGTTGTGGGAGCCGTGGGAGAGACGGTGGTCCCAGCTGTGTAGTACCTTCGTCGAGTGGGTCTGTGTTGTGAGATTGAGTCGTGGAGGGTTCTCCGACTGAGTTTGTGCTTTGAGCATCGAGATACCGATCTGTTTGATCGAGGACCACAGCCTGCAGGAGCCACTTGTGAGACAGTGATACTGTTGAGATACTTGAGTTCGGTGGGGTCGCACCCCTCGAACCACGCCCCGGGTGCGTTGATGATTCCGAGCCTGATGAGGCTGCGATGATTATACCGAGCCTGACGAGGCTGCGATGATGCGCCTAGTTCATATACTAGAGGTCGCTTGATACCCCTGGCCGTGCTACCATGGGGTCACTGTGTGAGATATCGAGTTTGTCCGTTGGGACACCATGGTTGATACACCAGGGGGCGCAGGCTTGACTCGACTGGACCCTGTGGGGCAGTCGCTGAGATTTGAGATACTCTGAGAGAGTGATGGCGTAGCATGTGTCATAGTAGAGCGTCTTGGGCTTAGTACTTGTGACATGTTGTCAGCAGTGAGTGACTGCATACCATCATCCATAGTCTCTTCTTATTGAGCATAGTAGATAGAGGCATGATAGCTGTAGATTCTTTTCCAGCTTATTTATCTTATCATCAGTCTTTTCTCTATCTTATGCCTCTGGTAGACTTAGTGGGCAGACCGTGGTTCTTGGAGACGGTACCCACTGAGAACTACTGTAGGATGTAGTTCTCACACCCTCTGTCGGTGACAGGTTGCTGAGGCTTTCTTCCGTTCCTGCTGTGCTTGACTGGACGGACCGAGGACAGGGAGTCGCGTGATAGTTCCCTACCAGCATTGTTACTTTAGAGAGAGGTAGATGTACCATCCCGGATTGTGGGAGTTGGTTATGTTTCCTGTTTAGCTATCTCCCATTTGGATTTGTAGATGTTGTATAGGTGCACTTTTATTTGTATCATCTGATTTTGGGAGATAGGCTATGAGTTGTAGCAACTTGTAGTTGAGAAAAATTTTATAGTACAGCTTTTTATCCGCTCTGATATCTGTGTAGCTGTAGTTTTGTCTTTTGCAGGCTAGACGCTGCGTCTGTACGGCAGTTTCCGTACAGATGGCGGATCTGTTAGCGAGCACGGGTCGCAGTTTCGACCCCGGGGCGTGACAGATTAGAGTGGTATCAGAGCCTAGGATATAGGTCATTGAGGACTTTGAAACCCTAGGCTTGTGGTTGGACATTAGGATGACTACGTGAGAGTCGTGACTGTTAGCGAGAGTCCAGATTGAGTTTTTACCTCTCCCTCGGGTTGGGATGAGTGATTTGATATGTTATTCTCTCAAAGTGATTATGTTGGCTGCAGACAACATAATCCTTTAGGAAGGATAACAAATTTTAGACTCTCGCTGGATTGGGTCGTATGGTTGTTGTGTCCTGATGTTTGTTTTGTTTCAGCTACTTGCGATGCCGCCGAGACGTCGTGCAGCGACGAGCGGGCGTTTGACCTCAGCTGAGGAGTCCGGACGGCGGGCTGCCGAGCAAGCTAGGCAGGGTGAGGTACAGGATCTGCGGGCTCAGGGGGCCCAGATGTCGGAGGCGTTGCGGCGCCAGGAGAAGAACATGGAGCGTGTGTTGCGCATGTTTGAGCTGAGAGCATCTCCCGGGGTATCGCCAGTAGTACTCCAGCCGCGACATTGTCGATTTCGACCCTGGTCGCACCACTGATGGTGCAGGAGCAGCGAGAGGTTGCCAACCGGTTATTCTACTTCATCCAGTCCCATCCCCTGCAGATTTTGGGATTTAAGTTGGGGGCCTTGGGAGGCCGAGAACTGGATCGCTGCTATGGAAAAGCTGTTCAAGGATTGTTCATCCAGGAAAAGCATCAGGGCGCGGGATCTTGCGCCTTTCGTTTGGGACACCGAGAGTTGGTGGCGTCGGGTTCGTCCTGTTGGACCACCGAGAGCGAGTTTCCGCGATGGTTGAGCAGTGGGCCCCTTGTCACCCAGGTTGAGGCTTCGGGGTTGTTTATGTTGAGAGGGGACTGCACCTGGATATCTATCTCTTTGTGTATTCTCGGCGAGTGCCGACCGTTGGTGCAGCGATTGGGCATGTGCGATGGATTGACCGAGGATCACTGATCACGTCCAGGAGGGACGGAGATCGAGGGACCAGCTCCAGAGAGAGAGTCTTCCAGTATTGCCTGATTTCGGGATAGTGGAGTGGATCGAGGTTGCCATGGTGCCAGCCCCAGGATCAAGTGTCTCAGAGGAGACAGAGACCTGGAGGTTCTCGGCGGTTGAGGTGCCGAGATAGTGGATTGGAGACCGAGTTAGTGGTCGACATGGTTATGGAACCTTGCAGCCGGGGCTGTGCCCGGTTAGTGTTCAGAACTCGGTAGGGGCTTTTTGAGCTTGCCTTACGGTCAAGTGGATTGACTGAGGCCTGCGATTGTTAGTATTTGAAGAATCGAGTTCTCCAGCTGTGTTGAACGGGTTAGCAGCCGGACCTGTCGTGGACATTTGGACTTATTTCCGAAGTGGCTTAGAGCTTCAAGATCACTGGAGGATAGTGCAGCAATTCCTAAGAGGGGAGATGTTGGTTGCCTAATCGAGAGATGTACCTGCGGAACTAGATAGTTTTGGTTGCTAAGGAGCCACGGAGGATTTTTGCCTTTTGGAGACTTCGATCTTTGGAAGCCACCAGCCGCAGAGGTTTATGGTTATAGACTTGAGTTTACGCGGGGAGTTTGGACCGTGATTTTCGTCTGATAGGAGGAGGTGTAATTGAATCCTCGCACTTTATCGGCTTTTCTTCGTTGGAGTCGAACAAGGATGTGAGCTATCTGTTGCAACCGGAGAAATTCTTGCTTGTGAAGTTATGGAATTTACGGTTGAGTTTACCCAGTGAGGGTTCGGTGGTGCCTGTATGTTGAGTTAGAGCGACCACCTGAGAGCCGAGAGGATGAGTTTGGGTCGCCGATTGGTGGGCGCCAGGTTAGCGGATCGCTTGGTACTTGGTATGACTTCCTTTCCTGGTGATTGAGACCAGAGTTTTGCACCCCTACATGGTTGAGTTGGTGGATTGTGGTTTTGGGTGGCGGCCACAGCAGGGGCAGCTTCAACATCTCTCTCTCCTTGTTTTCCCGTTTTAACGCCGAAAATAGCAGCGGAATGGAAAAATTTCGAAGGACTACTCCAGAAATGGAGGCGATGCGGGAACCGGTTCTTGTTTGATCGGGGTGAAGGCATCGGTCCTTTGGAAATTTCGGACTTTTCGCTATTTTCGGTTGCTTTTCTTTTGAGAGAGAGTTGGAGTTGATAATATTCCTGATGTGGGTTTCTTGTGGTAGGGTGTGTGTTTTAGTTTCGGGGACGAAACCTTTTGAAGGAGGGGAGGATGTAAAGTACCGGGGCTTTGAATAGCTCGCCGACCTCACAGATGGCTTGGAGCAGAGGGTTGCCTTGGGCATGTTGCATTTGAGTTTACAGTGGATGCCGGGTTGATTCGGATCAACGCGGAAGCTCCAGCTCGATTCGGGGTTTTTCCGGGCTTTGTAGGCCGATTGAGGATGAGATTGGGAATTTCCGACTTCACCGTGGAGCGCCGAAAATTCAGGAACACTTGGAACAGGTGTACTTTTGATTTACAGCGAAGTTCGGGAGGTTCCGGACTGACGCGGAGGACCCGGAGGCAAAAAGTGAGTCGGAACTGGCAATTTTGGAGCCGGTAATTGATTTGAGCACCCCGACTCAACGGACGAGCTTTTTGAAGAGAAAAAGCTGTGGACACGTGTACTTTCGATTTACAGCGAGGTTCGGGAGGTTCCGGACTGACGCGGAGGACCCAGAGGCAAAAAGTGAGTCGGAACTGGCAATTTTGGAGCAGGTAATTGATTTGAGCACCCCGACTCAACGGACGAGCTTTTTGAAGAGAAAAAGCTGTGGACACGTGTACTTTTGATTTACAGCGAGGTTCGGGAGGTTCCGGACTGACGCGGAGGACCCGGAGGCAAAAAGTGAGTTGGAACTGGCAATTTTGGAGCCGGTAATTGATTTGAGCACCCCGCCTCAACGGATGAGCTTTTTGAAGAGAAAAAGCTGTGAGCGCGTGTATTTTCGATTTACAGCGGAGTTCGGGAGGTTCCGGGCAGCGGCAGAGAGCCCGAAGGCAAAAAGTGATTTGGAGTTGGGTTTTGGATTTAGTTAATTAATTAATTAAATTCTTTTCTTTATATATAGGTGGCCCTGTTGCATTGGGGTGAGGCAGAGATGGAAAAGAGAGAAAGAAAGAAAGAAAGAAAGAGAGAAAGAAAGAAAGGAAAAGAAAAGAGAGGAAAAGGAAGAAGATGAAGAAGAAGAAAAAGGGATTGGAGCTTCTTGGATTTTGGACTCCCCGTTGGTGGCCGAGAGAGCGCCGTGGGCGTGCGGCGAGCGTCGGCGAGGTATGTAAATTTCAGATTTTTGGGTTTCGGCGTTTTGGTTGATTTAGCGGATTTATTTTATTTTGTTTTTGAGTTTTTCCTTCCTTTTCTTTGCGCGGGGGATCGCCGCCTTGGGAGCCGCGCGCGCGCACAATGGCACGCGCGCGGCCGGTGCGGCCGCTGCTTGGGCGCGCAGGGGCACCGCGTGCAGCAGCCGCCAGGGTGCTGCGGGGCTGGCAGCACCCTGCAGCCCACCCGCGTGCGCGGGCAGCACCAGGGCACTGCGCCCTGGTGCAGCGCCGCGCGGGCGCTGCTGGCCTCGCGCAAGCGCGCGCGGCAGGCGCCCGCGCCCTGCGGACCGCGCACAGGGTGCGCGCGGTGCCGCAGGGCCGCGCGCAGGGCGCGCACCGCGCGGGCCCCTGCGGGCCGTGCGCGGTGCCGCATGCCCTGCGCGGGCCGCGCGCAGCGCGCAGGGCGCTGCGCGGGCCGCGCGCAGCCCCGCGGACCGCGCGCAAGGTGCGCGCGGTGCCGCAGGGCCGCGCGCAGGGCGCGCACCGCGCGGGCCCTTGCGGGCCGCGCGCGGTGCCGCGTGCCCTGCGCGGGCCGCGCGCAGCGCGCAGGGCGCTGCGCGGGCCGCGCGCAGCCCCGCGGACCCGCGCGCAAGGCGCGCGCGGTGCCGCCGGGCCGCGCGCAGGGCGCGCACCGCGCGGGGCCGGGCCGGCCGTGCGCGGTGCCGCGGGCCCTGTGCTGGCAGCGCGCAGCGCCGCGTGCTGGGCGGGCGCGCGTGCCGCAGCGAGGCGCCGCGCGGTCAGTTTGGCTGGCAGCAGCTTGGCGGGTGCGTGCGCGAGCGGCTTTCGCTGTTTTCGCGAGGGTTTTCGCGCCGTTTCGCGCAGGTTTTCGTGCCGTTTCGCGCAGGTTTTCGCGCAGTTTTCGCGCAGGTTTTCGCGCCGTTTCGCGCAGGTTTTCGCGCTGGTTTTCGCGTCGATTTGCGCTGGTTTTCGCGCTGGTTTTCGCGCCGTTTTGCGCAGGTTTTCGCGCAGTTTTCGCGCAGGTTTTCGCGCCGTTTCGCGCAGGTTTTCGCGCTGGTTTTCGCGCCGTTTTGCGCTGGTTTTCGCGCTGGTTTTCGCGTCGTTTCGCGCAGGTTTTCGCGCAGTTTTCGCGCGGGTTTTCACGCCGTTTCGCGCAGCTTTCCGCGCAGGTTTTCGGTGTTTTTTCGAGCAGATTTTGCGAACGGTTTTCGCAGTTTTCGCGCATAGTTTCCGCGCAGATTTGCGCAGTTTCCGCAGGGTTTTCGCGAGCTGTTTTCGCAAGCTGTTTTGAGCAGTTTTTTTCGCCGACGGAGCTGTTTTCGCCGTCGGGCGCAGTTTTTCGCCGTCGGGCGCTGGTTTTCGCCGACGGAAGCTATTTTTCGCCGTCGGATGCTCGGTTTTGACCGTTTTGATGGATTTTGCGATTTCTTCGCTTCTGGCAGCTTGCGGTGCGGTTTTTAGTTTCCGCGGGGCGCGCGGTCGTGTGGTTGGTCGCTGCGTGCTCCGATTCGCGTGCGGATTCTGGCATCGGGCTTCGTGTTGCGTGCGGACCCCTTGGAGGCCAGGTAAGCCGCTGTGCCAATTGCAAGTGTCGACGAGCAATTGGTGGCTTTCTGAGGTGGGTTGGTTTTCTCTCCAAGTCTACGGACTTTCTTCTAATTCTATTGTGATAGGATTGCATGCTAGTTTAAGTGTTTTCTTGGAACTTAACTAGCACCCCCGTCATATGTGCATGAGTTTGACCAGACCATTTGTGAACCTTAATTTGGGCTAGGTTCCTTTATGCTTTAGACATCCCGCACTTTTCATATCCTTCGGGACTTAGAGTTTTCTCGCCCGGGTAGTGGGCTGAGTGGTCAGAGTGTTGTGGGACGGGTGTTGCACTCGGGCCCGGGGGGGGCCGAGTGGGGTCTGGTGGCTGGGTTAGGCCAGTGTTAGCATTTTGGGGAGCCGTTTCAGATAAACGGTGGTCCCGGGGGTTTTTCTTTCCACTGTTCTTCTCGTCACCACCAGGTTGGGATCGTGGTGCACGTGTGTTAGCAGGACCTTGAACCCAGAACCTTTTTGGATAAATACATGATTTTAGTCAGCCAATGTTTCTTCCAAGCCTCGCAAGGTTGTCTGAGTCTGTTCTCGTCCGTTGGGACGAAGGCATCAGCTCTTCGAGGCTTGGGCATAAAACTTGATTTCAAAGGGTTTTCCTAAAAAAGACTAAAAATCATTATAAAGATGGTTTTCTCTCAGATCGAATGATTTTCTGAAATAAATGACATGATTTTTTATAAACTTATCCACCCGAGCGGATTCGAGTGATCTGGGTTCTAAGGGCTGCTTTCTCTCTTGGGGACGTAGATGTTAGTCTCCCTGGGTTTCGGACCCTTCGTAGATCTTGCCGTAGAGTAGCTCCGGCCGTGAGTTGAGTGTTGAGTTCAGTGGAGTTGTGTTGTGGGAGCCGTGGGAGAGACGGTGGTCCCAGCTGTGTAGTACCTTCGTCGAGTGGGTCTGTGTTGTGAGATTGAGTCGTGGAGGGTTCTCCGACTGAGTTTGTGCTTTGAGCATCGAGATACCGATCTGTTTGATCGAGGACCACAGCCTGCAGGAGCCACTTGTGAGACAGTGATACTGTTGAGATACTTGAGTTCGGTGGGGTCGCACCCCTCGAACCACGCCCCGGGTGCGTTGATGATTCCGAGCCTGATGAGGCTGCGATGATTATACCGAGCCTGACGAGGCTGCGATGATGCGCCTAGTTCATATACTAGAGGTCGCTTGATACCCCTGGCCGTGCTACCATGGGGTCACTGTGTGAGATATCGAGTTTGTCCGTTGGGACACCATGGTTGATACACCAGGGGGCGCAGGCTTGACTCGACTGGACCCTGTGGGGCAGTCGCTGAGATTTGAGATACTCTGAGAGAGTGATGGCGTAGCATGTGTCATAGTAGAGCGTCTTGGGCTTAGTACTTGTGACATGTTGTCAGCAGTGAGTGACTGCATACCATCATCCATAGTCTCTTCTTATTGAGCATAGTAGATAGAGGCATGATAGCTGTAGATTCTTTTCCAGCTTATTTATCTTATCATCAGTCTTTTCTCTATCTTATGCCTCTGGTAGACTTAGTGGGCAGACCGTGGTTCTTGGAGACGGTACCCACTGAGAACTACTGTAGGATGTAGTTCTCACACCCTCTGTCGGTGACAGGTTGCTGAGGCTTTCTTCCGTTCCTGCTGTGCTTGACTGGACGGACCGAGGACAGGGAGTCGCGTGATAGTTCCCTACCAGCATTGTTACTTTAGAGAGAGGTAGATGTACCATCCCGGATTGTGGGAGTTGGTTATGTTTCCTGTTTAGCTATCTCCCATTTGGATTTGTAGATGTTGTATAGGTGCACTTCTATTTGTATCATCTGATTTTGGGAGATAGGGCTATGAGTTGTAGCAACTTGTAGTTGAGAAAAAATTTTATAGTACAGCCTTTTATCCGCTCTGATATCTGTGTAGCTGTAGTTTTGTCTTTTGCAGGCTAGACGCTGCGTCTGTACGGCAGTTTCCGTACAGATGGCGGATCTGTTAGCGAGCCCGGGTCGCAGTTTCGACCCCGGGGCGTGACAAAATCTCTAAGCAAAGATTAGATCAATTCGACAAAAGATATGTTCTTGAAAGAACCGTCGAATTGACCTAAAAGAGGCTAAAAAGAAGAACGATAAAAACCTAGCCTCTAGGGTTTCTCTCAAGTGTTTTATAAATTAATCGGTAGAGAACCCACGTTTTTGAGAAACCCTAAATGTCTATTTATAGTTTAGAAACCTTTGGAAAGAGATAAGAATCAAAAACTTAACCTTATCTGGAAATTTTACGGACGGCGATCCGGATCGGATTTACTGCGATCCGGATCGTCGTAGCGTGATAGACAATTCCAGAAAACCAAGGGTTCGGGATCCGGATTGAACTTCCCGATCCGGATCGTTCATGAATTTCAGCAACATCCAATGTTCGGGATCCGGATCAGAATAGGCTTGGATCCGGATTGGATTTAGCACATGAACTAATACCCTTCGGGATCCGGATTGGATCATCTGATCCGGATCCTGACCATGCCCCATGTCCAGTTTTTGATTTTATGCAATTAAAAATTCTTCCAAGTGTTTCTACACTATAAGAAGTATTCGGATCACCAAAATTATTTAGTTAACCATACCTGATCCTTTTGAATACTTTCTTCTTGAGATTGATGTAACTGATCCACAATTCTTCAACATCAATCTTCAAGACCCAAGACACTGAGTGTCAACTTGAGCTCTTGTTGAATCTTCTCTAAGTCTTTGATTGCTGATTGACAATTTGATCCCTTTAAGACTCCGACTCAACTCACTGACTTGACTCACGAAATATGCCAACACCAAAAAGCCGTAACAATCTCCCCCCTTTGGCAATTTCATGACAAAACCCAAAAATACATAAAAGCGCTCAAGTCACTCATCTTAAACCAAAAAGTCGAAATTCAATGTTATCACCCAAAACATTGACTTTCGTTGCGTGAAAGATCCAATAAATACAAAATTACATTTGAACCAAACAGTCCTAGAACATACTCTATGACTTAGGACTTGGAGTCTTAAAGTGATGTAATTCCTGCAAAACAAAACTCCAAACAAAATCAAACGTTAGTCGTTAGAAATTAAAATCCTACATTTGATTCGTCCTTTTGGTTCTTTTGTTTTTTCGGCTCTTTCAATCTTTTCTTTATCTCCCCCTATCATGAGCATCTCTAACATGTTCTCCATGTTCTCCCCTGTCTTGAGCATTTATGTTCTCCCCCTTTGTGATACGATCATTATTTTCTGTTCTCCCCCTTTTGTCACAATTGTCAAACAGTGAACATACTAGACAAAAGGAAATTACTAACAACATTAGTTCATAGAGAAAGAGAGATAAAAGCTCAGTTCTAGTATATAACAAAAATGCAGATTGCGTACCGGTACCAGAAATCAAATAATTTCTTGAAACAAATCCAGATTTTAGAATCTTTTCAAATATCGATTTGTATTCCATCAAGAAATCAATTTAAGTGCTTTAAACAATGAATTCGATCCAATTAATTTCACGAAATTAAAAAGATTACTCCTCAATCATGAAAAACCAAAGGTAAAGCATCATAAGCAGTTTTTTATGTTGTCCATAAGAACCAGAAAAAGTATGTAAGCACTTTAGCGCATCAACTTTTAAACAAAAGTCATCGTTTCATGCAACAAGAAATAGATTATACCAAATCTATCAAAATACTCAAAAATGAAACGAAAAATTTATGGAAATTAAAACCCTTAAAGTTGAACAACTTCAATCACATCTAACATGATCTTATGCGTAATGCCTTTATCAAATCATCAATTTGGTAAAGAAAATGAAATACCAAGATCAATAGATGTCTAACATCCCAGATAAATTAGATAATGTATCTAGTCAATTATTGAAGAGAGTGGCTCTTTGAGCATCTTTCATTAAAATCCCACCTTATACAACCTTGGAAATTTTGACAGAGTCAAGTATTCAACATGCATTTTATTTAATCAAACTTGAAAAACCTTGCTTGGTATACATGTGGTAGCTGCACACAGTACTCAGACGACCGAGGTGGTAGCTGCTTTCCTCCATGTGGTGGTAGTTTTCACACTCCTCATTGGGATGTAACTCTTTCCACATCTTTTGAGCATATTACATTTCCTTGACTCCCCCTCAATTGCTATCAATTATTAAGATATAAAGTATTCAGCCAAATATTGATCTCGATTTCATACTCGACTAAACAGTCAAATAAGATAAAAACTATACCAAGAGATCATTGAGAGAGAAATTGACTTTGATCACTTAAAAGATGACTTAATTAACATATCATTGCAACATCGAAATATTATGATGTCAAAAGCATAATAGATTTCTAAATGCTGAAAAGATGCAATTAAAGTCAATGACCAATGCTCCAAGATTATGATTATGGAAGTAAAGTTGATAATCCATATAAAATTAATTTGGAGTGAGTGAACGTGAAACCCCTTTTTAATCAATGTACTTGTTCGTTAAAAACCTTTTGTTCAAGAACAAAACATAAGACCAAGAGCATTGAAAAAACATGTATGCAAAGATTAAGAAAAATATGAAGGGAAAACCAATCAAAGCATTACAGACAGTCATAAGCTATTTAGAACTTAAGACAAGGAAAGATATCACCTTTCCCGAATCCAAAATCGGCGGATTTGGGTTGTCTTGAATTCATTGTGGTTGGGAGATGATAGCTTTGACTTGATCCACCTTAGGTCTTGCCTCGCAGTGATCCACTTGTATGATTATGATGTGCTCGGACCTTTGGTGGGTTGAGTGAACTCCTTTGACTTGATGTGTCTTTTGACTCCGTTGAGGTTCGCTCCGTAGATGAAGTTGCCGAGAATTTTTCGTTCTCTTTTTCGGGCAATCCTTCACCAAGTGTCCTTCAAGTCCACAAAGGTGACACGTTCTTCCTTTCAATTTGAATGTGGAACTTGAAGCCTTCACAGTTTTGGTTCTTTTTAAATCCCAAACACCTCTTGCTTGATTTACCTAATCCGGACATACAATCAAGTTTCTTGGAACCAGTTGAAAGCCTTTGTAGTTGGATTTAAGTTACTGAACTTGCTTGGCAAAGCTTGGTTGGTAACATGAATCTCCTCAAACTGCTTTTCAAGAAAACCAATCTTGTCCATAATGAATTTAGCGTTTGTCTCCGATTGGATTTATACTTTGTCTGGGAGGATTTTATTATTATCCAATAAAAGCTCTCGTTCCTCCTCGAGATCATGAAGATTGATCTTTAAAGCATGATTCTCGTCTTGATTCTCAAGTCGTTGCTTCCTCAACTTCTTGATATGCTTGGCCATCTTCTTTGATTCCGCAAGAAGTTGTTGATATGCCTCAACGAGTTCTTCTTCGTCCGACTCCCCTCACTTGATGACTCTCCGCCGGTTTGATGTTGTTCATACAAAATCAAAGGAGTAGAGTCAGTGACTAAAGATGATAAACAACATTAGAGAGGGAATGAGAGCATGAAAGGCACAACTTTTTCCTCTTTACTTGAGGTCGATTCATTAGAAGTAGAATCGTCCCAAGTTTTCGCTTGCAAAGCCTTCTTTTTATATGATTTCGGAGAAGGACAATCCGTTGAAAAATGGCGTAGCCTTTGCATCTATCATTGGATTTCCCTTCGAAATCATCTTTTTCTTTTTCTTTAGAAGGTTTTGCAAAGCTTTTGAGTTAGAGGATTTAGAACCCGATGATCCTTTAGAAGGTTTCGTGGATGAAGATCCATCGGTTCGATTCTTCCAACTTCCGACGAAATTTCTTTGTGATCCGCGCCAATTGTTCTTCAAAATCGGCAAAAGAGATTTCATCGTCGGAACTTGATTCGCTATCTTCTTCCTTTTTGATTTGAATGCAATACCTGTAAGCTTAGAAGAAGACTTGGAAGAAACTTGATTAGTAGGAAAAGTCATTTCATAAGTTGCAAAGCACCTACTAATTCCTCTACACTCATCTCATCCGGATGACTAACGGTTCAATGGCGGTAACTTTTGCCCTAAACCGTTCCGGAAGAGTCCGAAGTATCTTTCTTACAATTTCGACTCCGGGATCTTTTCTCCTAAATTAGCACATGTATTTATTACATCTTGAAGTCTAGTGTAATAATCTGTAAACAATTCATGCTCTTCCATATGAATAGAGTCAATTGACTTGTAAGCATCTGGAGCTTTTGAATTTTTACAAGATTAGTACCCTCATGTGTAATTTTGAGAATATCCCAAATTTCCTTCGCGGTTTCACACGCGGAAATTCGTGTGAACTCAGTCGAGGAAAGAGAATTAAATAAAGCGTTCATACCTTTCCCATTGTAAGAAGATCTTTCGAATTCCTCTTTGGACCATCTAGAGCGAGGTTTTGGGGTAGTAGAATTTCCTACTTCCTCAACAGGATGCACCCAACCGTATTCCACGGATTGCCATACCCGCTCATCAATTGCGATGAGAAAAGCCCTCATCCGCACTTTCCAATAAGCATAATTAGTCCCATCAAAAGAGGAGGTCTATAAATATTACCACTTTCACCCGACATGATAGATAAACCTAAAACCTCTCTGATACCAATTGTAGGTTTTTATAGATCCACAAGGATCTAAATAGGTACTATCAAACAACTAGAGGGGGGGGTGAATAGGTGTAATACTTATAAAACCAATCTCAGTGCAAAATAAAACCAATGCGGAAAATAAAAACAGCACACCGAGATACGTGGAAACTCCAATCCAGAGAAAAACCACGGGACCAACACGCAATAACAATCCACTAAGAATAGAAGAATAACAAGGTGATTACCGACTCCACGGACTCAACCCTCCTTCAGCTTCTTCGGACCTTGCGCTGACCGGTTGGGATATCCACGCAATAACAATCCCTAAGAAAAGAAGAATAACAAGGTGATTACCGTCTCCACGGATTTAACCCCTCCTTCAATTTCTTGGACCTCGCGCTCCACCGATTGCACGTCCACTGCACACGTTCGAATCCACGAACGCCACTCGAATCCACGAGCACACGTTTCGAATCCACGAAACGCCTTTAGCACACCGAATCCACGATGCCACGTCGAATCCACGACGCAAACTCAGTCGATAAGAATATTGACTTCGATGGTGATCCTTTGCTTAGATTCTCATTGAGGAACCGTAGAAGAAATCTCTAAGCAAAGATTAGATCAATTCGACAAAAGATATGTTCTTGAAAGAACCGTCGAATTGACCTAAAAGAGGCTATAAAGAAGAACGATAAAAACCTAGCCTCTAGGGTTGCTCTCAAGTGTTTATAAATTAATCGGTGAGAACCCACGTTTTTGAGAAACCCTAATGTCTATTTATAGTTTAGAAACCTTTGGAAAGAGATAAGAATCAAAAACTTACCTTATCTGGAAATTTTCGGACGGCGATCCGGATCGGATTTACTGCGATCCGGATCGTCGTAACGTGATAGACATTCCAGAAAACAAGGGTTCGGGATCCGGATGAAGTTCCGATCCGGATCGTTCATGCTTTCCACAAATCAATGTTCGGGATCCGGATCAGAATTAGCTTGGATCCGGATTGGATTTGCCATGAAAATACCCTTCGGGATCCGGATTGGATCATCTGATCCGGATCCTGAACATGTCCCATGTCCATTTTTTGATTTTATGCAATTAAAATTCATCCAAGTGTTTCTACACTATAAGAAAGTATTCGGATCACCAAATTATTTAGTTAACCATACCTGATCTTTTGAATACTTTCTTCTTGAGATTGATGTAACTGACCCAAATCTTCAACTTCAATCTTCAAGACTCAAGACACTGAGTGTCAACTTGAGCTCTTGTTGAATCTTCTCTAAGTCTTTGATTGCTGATTGACAATTTGATCCCTTAAGACTCCGACTCAACTCACTGACTTGACTCACGCAATATGCCAACACCAAAAGCCGTACACACACTTCTTTCCTCCTTCTTGCCTTCTGGTATACCTAGGGTGTGTCAGAGTTGAGTTTTTAACCCAGAATAAGGGAGGCTACATGGTTTACTATAGTTTCAGCCCCCATTCTTCTTTTCTCTTTTTCTTCTCCA
>CM055076.1:9434493-9482509 GCA_029204045.2 Tillandsia leiboldiana
CATTTGACGTTGAGTTGTCATCCCAAGTGACGACTTGCATCGCCTTCTTCTTTGCCGGATACTTGTTAGGACACTCCGTTGCAATGTGGCCGTAGCCTCGACATTTGAAGCATTGCAGTTGTCCTTCTGAACTTTTCTTATCCTTTGAGAAGTTCTCTTGCTTTCTTGACTTGTGAACTTGGAGTACCCTTGCCTTTGTTCCACTTTCCGAAGGATGGAGATTTGCTTGAATTACCCCTTCGAAAGTTGCGGCGAAACTTCCTTGTCAAGAGAGCGAGCTGCTTCTCAAATTCCTCCATAGAAAGGTTCTCGTCATCGTCCGAGGAGGATGTATCCGCGTCTTCTTCCTTAGTTGTTTTCAACGCATAACCTGAAGACTTAGAAGTGGATGCTTTTCCAGAAGAATTGTTAGTATTAAAAGTCATTTCATATAGTTTGTAATGAACCAACTAATTCTTCTACACGTATTTCGTCCGGGTGTTTAATAGTTTCAATGGCAGTAACCTTTGGGCGAAATCGTTCAGGAAGAGTTCTTAAGATTTTTCTTACAATCTTAAATTCTGGAATCTTCTCTCCCAGATTAGCACATGAGTTTACGATGTCTTGCAATCGTGTATAGTAGTCCGTGAAAGATTCATTTTCTGCCATCAAATAGAGTCAAACTTGCTCGTAAGCATCTGCAGTTTCTGAATCTTCACGAGGTTAGTTCCCTCATGTGTAACCTGGAGAACATCCCAGATTTCTTTCGCAGTCTCACATGCCGAGACGCGAGAGAATTCAGTTTGAGATAAGGCATTAAAATAGCATTAATTCCCTTGCCATTGTAAGAAGATAACTCAAACTCTTCCTTGGTCCATTTCGACCTAGGTTTTAAGGTGTGAACATCAGAGATAAGTTCAGTTGGATTAGTCCATCCTGATTCAATTGAATGCCACACCCTTTCGTCGATGGAAGATAAAAAGGCTTTCATCCGTACTTTCCAGTACGCATAATTTGTTCCATCAAAGAAAGGGGGTCGATTGATGTTTCCACCTTCAACCATTGTTCACAACCCTATTCCCTCTCTGATACCACTTGTTGGGTCGTATATAATACGGATCTAAATAGGGGAAGAAACACCTAGAGGGGGGTGAATAGGTGTAAACGTATAAACACTCCAAAAATCGTTGCGATAAAAACCCAATGCGGAAAATAAAATAACACGCAAGATTTTTACGTGGAAAACTCCATCACCGGAGTAAAAAACCACGGGACCGATAACACGGCAGAAATCCACTAGAATTAAAACACGTACAAGGTGATTTACCGTACACACTTACGACTCAACCTTTTCCATACGCTCCTAGAGGATCTTCTCCGCTCGCTCCAGACGCTTCTCGAATCCACGATCTGCGCCCAACGCCGAATCCACGGCGTCCAACGTCGAATCCACGACGTCCGACCGAATCCACGGTCTTCACCCAATAGCACCGTTCGAATCCACGAACGTGCCTCGCTCCGAATCCACGAGAGCGATTGAACCTTGAATCCACAAGGACACGCGAATCCACGCGCCGATTTTTGGGGTAAATCGTTGTTTTTGGGTGGTGATGATCCGCCGAATACTTAGATCAAAGATAGATCGGAAATACCATCTAAGTATTCATTAGTTTGATTCAACTCAAGATGTGAGTATGAAAACCTAGAATCAAACTAATCAATATAGATGAAGAAACATAGAGTATTCTCTAATGATTTCCTTTCTTCTCTATATGTGGATCTATAGCCGTATAAGATGATATATGAAAATGACGGCTATGTGGATTCACCCTAGAAAAGGAGTCATAGGGTGTATTTATAGGTTAGAAACCCTAGGAAGGAGATAAGAATTAAAAACCTGCCATTTCTGGATTTTTACGGACGGCGATCCGGATCGTGATAACTGAGATCCGGATCGTCATAACGAAACAGCCAATTCCAGAAAAACGAAGGTTCGGGATCCGGATCATGTGACTACGATCCGGATCGTTCATACAGTTCACCAAACATCAACGTTCGGGGATCCGGATCAAGAGACTACGATCCGGATTGCGACGATGTATGAACGAACCACCTTCGGGATCCGGATCGAACAACCTGATCCGGATCCTGAAACATGTCCCAAGTCCAGTTTTTGATTTTTATGCAATGAAAGATTCTTCCAAGTGTTCTCTACACTACACGAAGTATCGGATCACACAAAATTCTTTAGTTAAACATACCTGATCCTTTTGAATTCTTCTTTCTTGAGATTGAGGTTAAATGATCCAACTTTCTTCACCTTCAATCTTCCAGACTTGAGACTTTCACGAAACTACGCCAACTCAAATTCCGTAACACATACCTTAGATCTTGACGATCCCAAAGAGGATGAAGTAGGTCTGTTGTCGTTGTCTGTCTTGAATTCCGGTGTCGGAGGAGGAGATACGACTGAGTCGCACAAAACTGTCCCACTCGAACTTGGACTGTTTCCAGTGTGAGTGTATCGAGGCCGAACCGATTTGATTGACCAAGACCAAGAAGTCTATCCAACTTACTCCTTCCTGAAGAGAATCGCTGTAAGTCATTCTTGAGTTGGAAAATGGTCTTTGTCATTTCAGGTTATCCTGTCGAGGCCTCGTTGTAGAGCTTGAGAAGTGATTGGCGTTATCCACCAGATTGGTATGTTCCTTCTTCAAGTGCTCATTGGACTCTGAAGGGAAACGTTTGCTTTTATCAGGTTTTCCCTTTCCACTTCAAGAGCGTTTGAGAGAGAAGTCGCTCTTTTTGCTTCTTCTTCGAGATCATGCACTCTCCCTCTCAAACTCTTGTTTTGCTTAGGCCACTTTCTTTGAATCCTCAAAAGTCTGTGATAGGCTAGAGCAAAATCTTCACCTTCCGAATCATCCGATCATTGTCCGTTTGCATTCTTTTCAACAGTGGAGTTGGACAACGACTCGGATGTACTTGCCATAAAGCACATGAAGGTGTGAAGATACGGACGCGTAGAATGCGGTGGAGCTCTTTTCTTCATCACTCGAAGACGACTCATTTGACGTTGAGTGTCATCCCAAGTGACGACTTGCATCGCCTTCTTCTTTGCCGGATACTTGTTGGGACACTCCGTTGCAATGTGGCCGTAGCCTCGACATTTGTAGCATTGTAGTTGTCCTTCTGAACTTTTCTTATCCTTTGAGAAGTTCTCTTGCTTTCTTGACTTGTAACTTGAAGTACCCTTGCCTTTGTTCGACTTTCCGAAGAATGGAGATTTGCTTGAATTACCCCTTCGAAAGTTGCGGCGAAACTTCCTTGTCAAGAGAGCGAGCTGCTTCTCAAATTCCTCCATAGAAAGGTTCTCGTCATCGTCTGAGGAGGATGTTGTTGGGTTATATGTAATACGGATCTAAATAGGGGAAAAAACACCTAGAGGGGGGTGAATAGGTGTAAACGCAATAAACACTCAAAAAATCGTTGCGATAAAAACCCAATGCGGAAATAAAAATAATACGCAAGATTTTTTACGTGGAAAACTCCATCACCGGAGTAAAAAACCACGGGACCGATAACACGGCAGAAATCCCTAGAATTAAAACACGTACAAGGTGATTTACCGTACACACTTACGACTCAACCTTTTCCATACGCTCCTAGAGGATCTTCTCCGCTCACTCCGCGACGCTTCTCGAATCCACGATCTGCGCCCAACGCCGAATCCACGGCGTCCAACGTCGAATCCACGACGTCCGACCGAATCCACGGTCTTCACCCAATAGCACCCTTCGAATCCACGAACGTGCCTCGCTCCGAATCCACGAGAGCGGTTGAACCTTGAATCCACAAGGACACGCGAATCCACGCGCCGATTTTTGGGGTAAATCGTTGTTTTGGGTGGTGATGATCCGCCGAATACTTAGATCAAAGATAGATCGGAAATACCATCTAAGTATTCATTAGTTTGATTCAACTCAAGATGTGAGTATGAAAACCTAGAATCAAACTAATCAATATAGATGAAGAAACATAGAGTATTCTCTAATGATTTCCTTTCTTCTCTATATGTGGATCTATAGCGTATAAAATGATATATGAAAATGATGGCTATGTGGATTAACCCAAGAAAAAGAGTCATAGGGTCTATTTATAGGTTAGAAACCCTAGGAAGGAGATAAGAATCAAAAACCTAACATTTCTGGAAATTTTACGGACGGCGATCCGGATCGTCTTAGCTGTGATCCGGATCGTCATAACGATTCAGCCAATTCCAGAAAAATGAAGGTTCGGGATCCGGATCGAAGTGCATGATCCAGATCGTTCATACAGTTTACCAAACATCAACGTTCGGGATCCGGATTGCGAAGCATGATCCGGATCGTTCAAGGAAAATGGTAAACTCACTGTTCGGGATCCGGATCAAGTGACTACGATCCGGATTGAACTGGTGTATGAACGAACCACCTTCGGGATCCGGATCGAACAACCTGATCCGGATCCTGAACATGTCCCAAGTCCAGTTTTTAATTTTTATGCAATGAAAGATTCTTCCAAGTGTTTCTACACTACAAGAAGTATTCGGATCACACAAAATCTTAGGTTAAACATACCTGATCCTTTTGAATTCTTCTTTCTTGAGATTGAGTTAAATGATCCAACTTTCTTCACCTTCAATCTTCAAGACTTGAGACTTTCACGAAACTACGCCAACTCAAATTCCGTAACAATCTCCCCCTTTGGCGGTTTCGTGACAAAACATAGATCCAGTAAAGAAAATTCAAAAAGATATTTTGTTGCTATCACCATACAACAAAAATTACAATGGAGATCCAAAAATTTAAAAACATGAGATAAACTCCTAAAACAGACTCTAGACTTAGACATCTGTACTCTCTGCACAAAGAAATCATTCTTGACAAAAAGAGATCGTTAGATACCTCAAGAATATTTAGCATACAAAACTTAGTACAGAGATAGAGTTTATCTAATCACCATGACATTTGAGAATTCAGATATGTAAGAGAATCATAGTCAAAAACCAAATATCTTCTATGCAATTAAAAACCAATGTCAAAATGTTAGCCCAACATCAACTTGTTAGTTATATTACATGCCCAAATAGTTAGTCGAATAGTTAGTCGAGACATGCAAACAATCACAAGATGAAAACCAAAGTTGAAGTTGAAGAGATACTTACCTTGATGTATACAAAATCTTCATCATCAAGATTTTCACAATCATTGTTCAAGTTCCCTTACCTTGATGTTCATTCACATCATCATTGTACCTTGATATTTCATCATTCATTGTTCAAAGTTCTCTCTAACTCTCTCCCCCTTTTTGTCACAAAACAAAGCCAAAATTACAAAATTTAAGGAGAGTTAAATAGTTCACAATCAAGAAAATCCTGAGAACTAAAATTAACACTTAAAACTTAAAAACCTGCAATATTAACGATAAGGGTTAGAGCATAAAAGATCAAGCCAAATCAGAACTATCTGAGCTAGTATCGTCTATCTTGTTCAAGATTCCTTTCAGCATTCGCGATAATTTGGAACATTTCTTTTTCATCTGTTTTTGGTCAGCAGCCATTTGTCGGAAACCTAATGCCAATTTTTCTTGCTCAGCAGAAAGTCTTCTTTGGTCCTGATGAATGGCGGCCAATACAGTAGCTGCTAGAGCGTTTCTCTTGGAAGTCGCTGGACGAGTTGTAGAGGCAGATGATGCATGCTGGTCTTCAGTCCATGCGAATTCGCTAGGTACAGAGTATGCTCTAGAGAGGGATTCAGTACTTTGAATTCCACTTCCATCTTCATTTTCCTTAAACCTAGCCGAGCTGATAAAGTCTTGTGCAGGTGCTTGGCCAGCAGCTGGTTGCTCAATGGTGATTCCTCGAGCACTTCCTCTCTTGCGAGCAACACTTTTTCTTCTTGTCTTCCCAGAAGTTTCTTCCATTGGAGCTTTGCCTTTCTCAGCAGCAGTGGGCGGAGCCTTTGATGTTTCTGCAGGCGCTTTTCCTTTTGAAGCAGTGGGAACAGTTGTTGCTTCAACTTGCAGTTCATCCCAGTCAATTGATTCTGTCTCTGATTCGGTGTCAGAATCATCTTTAGTCTTCTTCGCTTTCTTAGCTTTCTTAGCCCTCTTGGGCTTGACAGTGTCTCTCGTATGTACCATAGCAGCAAGTAGGAAAACAATCCAAGTGATCACCATTGCTATTGGTTTCTCGAGAAAAGAAATCCTGTGGGCAACACTCAAGAACCCATGAAAAATTGTTAATTTTCAAAGATTGAAAAAATTGTACCCAAACAATCATAATCATGTAGAGAAGCCAAGAATCAAATTAGTTTTGCAAAGGACTTTTAAAAATAGATCAATTGCATGATTTTCGAAAATCCTTATTATATGCCCTAAAACCGAAATTTTAGAAATCGAAGCCTAAAATCCGTTAATCAGGAGAATACCTAGCATATAATCAAAACTAATCTACCCAGAGTTCTTATTTCAAAAGAAATTTGATCAAAAACCATCCACAAACAAAGTTGATCCAAGAAATTCATCACGTTTGAGGAGGAAAAGAGAAAAACGGTGAAAAACCGAGATTTTGATCAATAAAACTTACTTGGAGTTGAAGAACTTGAGTTTGAAAGCTTCCAGGAAGGATGAAATCTAGAGAGAGAGGCTCTGGAAACTTTGGAACAAAAGATTGGAGTAAAGAAATCAAAAACCCCTTTCGTTCCTTATAAAACCTAGCCGCGATCCGGATCAGTTCATAACTGCGATCCGGATCGGCTACCCGCAGTGAGAAACTGCGTTCGGGATCCGGATCGGCATATACAATCCGGATCGTCAGCCCGCAGAAGAATTCCTGCGTTCGGGATCCGGATCATCTAGCCCGATCCGGATCGGCCCCAACTTTTTCTTTAGAAAATTTCAGAGAATTCAAGAAAAACCAGAAAAAGATTGTAAGCACAAATGTGTATCAACTGTTAAACAAAAATCATCGTTTCATACAACAAGAATTAGATTATGCCAAATCTATCAATAATATCCAAAAATGAAACGAAAATTTACAAAAATTAAATCCCTTAAAGTTGAACACCTTCAATCACATCTAACTTGATCTTATGAGTAATGCCTTTATCAAATCATCAATTCAGTAAAGAAAATGAAATACAAAGATCAATAGATGTTTGAAATCCCAAATATAGTAGATAATGTATCTAGACAATCTGTTGAAGAGAGTGGCTCTTTGAGCATCTTTCATTAAAAACCCACCTTATACCAACCTTGAAATTTGACAGAGTCAAGTATTTCAACATGCATTTTACTTAATCAAAAATTTGAACAACCATGCTTGGTATACATGTGGTAGCTGCACACAATACTCGGACGACCGAGGTGGTAGCTCTTTCCTCCATGTGGTGGTAGTTTTCACACTCCTCATTGGGATGTAACTCTTTCCACATCTTTTGAGCATTTTACCTTTTCTAAGACTCCCCCTCAATTGGCTATCAATTATTTAAGATATAAAGTATTCAACCAAATATTGATCTCGATTTCATACTCGACTAAACAGTCAAATAAGATAATGACTATACCAAGAGATCATAGAGAGAGAAATTGACTTTGATCACTTTAGAAGATGATTTAATTAACATAAATGATCATTGCAACAGTGAAATATTACGATGGCAAAAGCATAATAAATTTCTAAATGTGCGAAAAGATGCAATTAAAGTCAATTATGATCTATGCTCAATTAATGTCCTATGTACAAACATAGATAATGAACAAAACAAAAACAAATACAAAACCTATCCTAAGCAAAGATTTCAAAAGAAGATTATTTCAAGGAAAGCATCCCAATTGCTTTTCGTAAATGAATAAAACGTTTTTGATCCAAAGGTTTTGTTAGAATATCAGCTAATTGATCCTCAGTTGAAATATATGAAAGTTGAAGAGTATTTGATTCAACTAGCTCTCTAAGAAAATGATATCTAAGTTCAATATGTTTTGTTCTAGAGTGCAACACAGGGTTTTTAGAAATGTTAATAGCACTAGTGTTGTCACAAAGTATTGTTACCGAAGATGCTGAAATGCGGAAGTCGCTCAATACGCTTTTCATCCAAATGAGTTGAGTTGCGCAACTTCCAGCTGAAATGTATTCCGCTTCGGCAGTCGAGAGTGCTATGCAGTTCTGCTTTTTACTGTGCCATGCAACAAGGCAATGGCCAAGATAGAAGCATGCACCACTCGTGCTTTTCCGATCATCCACTGATCCTGCCCAAATCGGCATCTGAGTATCCAACAATATCCAAACTTGTTCCCATAGGATACCAAATTCCGAAATTAATTGATCCTTTGATATACCGGATGATCCTTTTCACGCTTTCAGGTGAACCTCCTTTGGTGCTGATTGATATCTCGCGCAAATCCCAACACCAAAAGATATATCCGGGCGACTAGCCGTGAGGTAAAGTAGACTTCCAATCATACTTCGATACAGTTTCTCGTCTACATTCTCACTATGTGATTCACTTCCAAGTCCCTTGTGGCTAGTTCCCATTGGAGTCGGAAAATCTTTACAATTTTCTAGATCAAACTTTTTGACCAACTCCATTGCATACTTGGATTGACTCAAGTGAATGCCTTCATCATTTTGTTTAATTTGCAATCCAAGAAAATAAGTCAATTCGCCCATCATGGACATCTCAAATTCGCTTTCCATGGTCTCCGCGAATTTAGAAGCATCGTTATCTCTTGTTGCGCCAAATACAATGTCATCGACATAGATTTGTGCTACAATGAAATTGCTTTGATAATGTTTCACAAAGAGAGTCCTATCAGCTCCCCCTCGAGTATAGCCCTTCTCCAAAAGGTGCTTTGTTAACCTTTCGTACCATGCTCGCGGTGCTTGTTTCAGACCGTAAAGAGCCTTTTTCAAACGAAAAACATGGTTAGGTTGTTTATGATCTACAAAACCTTTCGGTTGAGCCACATAAACTTCCTCATTTAAAAACCCATTTAGAAATGCGCTCTTAACGTCCATTTGAAATAATTTAATTTTAAAATGACAAGCAATAGCGAATAGTATACGAATGGACTCGAGTCTAGCTACAGGGGCGAAGGTTTCATCAAAGTCTATACCTTCTACTTGAGAGTAGCCTTGAGCAACTAATCGTGCCTTGTTCCTGATGATAGTACCATCCTCATTTTTCTTGTTTTTGAAGATCCATTTGGTACCTATCACATTGTGTTGCTTTGGAGGCTTCGTTAATTCCCAGACTTTGTTTCGCTCAAATTGATGGAGCTCTTCCTGCATTGCTTTAATCCAGTAGTCATCCTGAAGAGCTTCATCTATGTTCTTTGGTTCGATTAAAGATACGTAGCAAGCGAATCCACAAACCAACTGCCTCCGAGTTCTGACTCCTTCTTGTGGATCTCCAATAATATTCGATTCCGGATGATCCTTGGAGATTCGTAACGTTTGTTGAAACGGAGTACTCGGAGATATATTAGATGATTCCTGCACATCAGATAAACTAGAAGAACCATTAGATGCATCATTAATATTGGAAGTATTATTATGAGAAGATGCACTAGCAGGAGAATCATCATCTAGAGAGATATCGAGGGTAGATTTTCCAGTTTCAAAGTGAAAAGCTTCATCTACTTTAACATTTATAGATTCTACGATCGTCTTAGATTCAATGTTAAATACTCGATATGCTCTGCTATTCGTAGAATAACCCAGAAAGATCCCTTCATCACTTCGAGAGTCGAACTTTCCAAGATTTTCACGGTCACGTAAAATGTAACATCGACTCCCGAAGACACGAAAATATTTGATATTGGGTTTTCTACTAAACCACAGCTCATATGGTGTATTTAAGGTTCCTGGGCGCAAGTAAACTCTATTAATGACATAGACAGCGGTGTTCACAGCTTCAACCCAAAAATGTAGCGGTAAATTCCGGCTATGAAGCATCACACGCGCCATCTCTTGAACAACCCTGTTCTTACGCTCAACAACACCATTCTGCTGAGGTGTATAGGGTGCCGAGAATTCATGTTTAAATCCATTTGAAGTGCAAAAATCAATGAATTTTGAATTTATGAATTCTCCACCTCTATCACTTCTAACACGAATGATCTTTTCATTCTTTTCAATCATAATACGATGGCAAATCTCATGAAAAGAGTCAAACGTATCAGCTTTCTCTTTCAAAAATGCTACCCAAGAAAACCGAGAGAAATCATCAACCAATAAAAAAATGTACCATTTACCTCCCAAAGATGGTTGACGGGTCGGCCCCATTAGGTCCATGTGCAAAAGTTCCAAGGGCCGTTTTGTACCAACGTGGTTCAAGTTCTTGTGTGCAGTCCTAGACTGTTTTCCCTTTTGGCAACCACCACACACAACGTTTTGTTTAAATAAAAGCTTTGGAACCCCCTTGACCACGTCCTTGTTTGAAATTCTAGTAAGTTCCTTAAAATTTAAGTGACCTAGCCTTTCATGCCAAAGAGTTTCATTATTCAAAGCAGCTAAGTTACAATTTTCAGAAAATTTATTAGGAACAACATAACAATTGTTTTCAGATCTAACCCCTTTTAAAAAGAAGACATGGTCCTTATCAGTTACAACGCATTCAACAGATGAAAAGTTAACTGAAAAACCATTGTCGCAAAGTTGACTTATGCTTATGAGGTTAGTCTTAAGGCCATCAACAAATAAGACGTTTTTCAAAATCGGGCCATCTGGAATAGCTACCGTCCCTTTTCCAACAATTTTGGAAGATCGACCGTCTCCGAAAACAACGTGTCCTCCGGAGATTTTCTCAAGATTTTGAAAACTATTTTTGTCACCGGTCATGTGACGGGAACACCCGCTATCCAGATACCAAGACGAACTATCATATGCATGCAAGGAAACATTGGAAACAAGACAAGGGAAAATTTCACCTTTGCGCACCCAAACCCTTTTGGAGTGCGTCGGTAATGGTCGAGAAGTTATATGCCTAGGTGAAGGCGTCTTGTTATAGCGATTGTTGTTCCTTGATGTAATCGTCTTGCGCGATGAACTACCAAATCTCTTTTCATTTGAAAAGTTTTGCTTTGATTTTCGGGGAGGAGCCGTTTTGGTAGTTGTTGCAAGAGGTCTTTGAGATGAGCGTTCGACTACCGTCTTGCAATATCTTCTTATGTGCCCTGAAACACCACAACGAAAACATACCTTAGATCTTGACGATCCCAAAGAGGATGAAGTAGGTTTGTTGTCGTTGTTTGTCTTGAATTCCGGTGTCGGAGGAGGAGATACCGACTGAGGCACAAAAACTGTCTCACTCGAACTTGGACTGTTTCCAGTTTGAGTGTATCCGAGGCCGAACCTATTTGATTGACCAAGACCAAGAAGTCTATCCAACTTACTCCTTCCTGAAGAGAATCGCTGTAAGTCATTCTTGAGTTGGAAAATGGTCTTTGTCATTTTCAGGTTATCCTGTCGAGCCTCGTTGTAGAGCTTTGAGAAGTGATTCGCGTTATCCACCAGATTTGTATGTTCCTTCTCAAGTTGCTCATTGGACTCTTGAAGGGAAGCATTTGCCTTTATCAGGTTTTCCCTTTCCACTTCAAGAGCGTTTGAGAGAGAAGTCGCTCTTTTTGCTTCTTCTTCGAGATCATGCACTCTCCCTCTCAAACTCTTGTTTTGCTTAGCCACTTTCTTTGAGTCCCTCAAAAGTCTGTGGTAGGCTAGAGCAAAATCTTCACCTTCCGAATCATCCGATTCGTTGTCCGTTGCATTCTTTTCAACAGTGGAGTTGGACAACGACTCAGATGTATTTGCCATAAAGCACATGAAGGGTGAAGATACGGACACGTGGAATGCCGTGGAGCTCTTTTCTTCATCACTTGAAGACGACTCATTTGACGTTGAGTTGTCATCCCAAGTGACGACTTGCATCGCCTTCTTCTTTGCCGGATACTTGTTAGGACACTCCGTTGCAATGTGGCCATAGCCTCGACATTTGAAGCATTGTAGTTGTCCTTCTGAACTTTTCTTATCGTTTGAGAAGTTCTCTTGCTTTCTTGACTTGTAACTTGAAGTACCCTTGCCTTTGTTCGACTTTCCGAAGGATGGAGATTTGCTTGAATTACCCCTTCGAAAGTTGCGGCGAAACTTCCTTGTCAAGAGAGCGAGCTGCTTCTCAAATTCCTCCATAGAAAGGTTCTCGTCATCGTCTGAGGAGGACGTATCCGCGTCTTCTTCCTTAGTTGTTTTCAACGCATAACCTGAAGACTTAGAAGTGGATGCCTTTCCAGAAGAATTGTTAGTAGTAAATGTCATTTCATAAGTTTGCAATGAACCGACTAATTCTTCTACACGTATTTCGTCCGGGTGTTTAATAGTTTCAATGGCAGTAACCTTTGGGCGAAATCGTTCAGGAAGAGTTCTTAAGATTTTTCTTACAATCTTAAATTCTGGAATCTTCTCTCCCAGATTAGCACATGAGTTTACGATGTCTTGCAATCGTGTATAGTAGTCCGTGAAAGATTCATTTTCTGCCATTAAGATAGAGTCAAACTTGCTCGTAAGCATTTGCAGTTTCTGAATCTTCACGAGGTTAGTTCCCTCATGTGTAACCTGAAGAACATCCCAGATTTCTTTCGCAGTCTCACATGCCGAGACGCGAGAGAATTCAGTTTGAGATAAGGCATTAAAGATAGCATTAATTCCCTTGCCATTGTAAGAAGATGAATCTAACTCTTCCTTGGTCCATTTCGACCTGGGTTTTAAGGTGCGAACATCACCATTAAATTCAGTTGGATTAGACCATCCTAATTCAATTGATTGCCACACCCGTTCGTCGATGGAAATTAAAAAGGCTTTCATCCGTACTTTCCAGTACGCATAATTTGTTCCATCGAAGAACGGGGGTCGGTTGATGTTTCCACCTTCAACCATTGTTTACAACCCTATTCCCGCTCTGATACCACTTGTTGGGTTATATGTAATACGGATCTAAATAGGGGAAAAAACACCTAGAGGGGGGTGAATAGGTGTAAACGCATAAACACTCAAAAAAATCGTTGCGATAAAAACCCAATGCGGAAATAAAAATAATACGCAAGATTTTTACGTGGAAAACTCCATCACCGGAGTAAAAAACCACGGGACCGATAACACGGCAGAAATCCACTAGAATTAAAACACGTACAAGGTGATTTACCGTACACACTTACGACTCAACCTTTTCCATACGCTCCTAGAGGATCTTCTCCGCTCGCTCCGCGACGCTTCTCGAATCCACGATCTGCGCCCAACGCCGAATCCACGGCGTCCAACGTCGAATCCACGACGTCCGACCGAATCCACGGTCTTCACCCAATAGCACCCTTCGAATCCACGAACGTGCCTCGCTCCGAATCCACGAGAGCGGTTGAACCTTGAATCCACAAGGACACGCGAATCCACGCGCCGATTTTTGGGGTAAATCGTTGTTTTGGGTGGTGATGATCCGCCGAATACTTAGATCAAAGATAGATCAGAAATACCATCTAAGTATTCATTAGTTTGATTCAACTCAAGATGTGAGTATGAAAACCTAGAATCAAACTAATCAATATAGATGAAGAAACATAGAGTATTCTCTAATGATTTCCTTTCTTCTCTATATGTGGATCTATAGCCGTATAAAATGATATATGAAAATGACGGCTATGTGGATTAACCCTAGAAAAAGAGTCATAGGGTCTATTTATAGGTTAGAAACCCTAGGAAGGAGATAAGAATCAAAAACCTAACATTTCTGGAAATTTTACGGACGGCGATCCGGATCGTCTTAGCTGTGATCCGGATCGTCATAACGATTCAGCCAATTCCAGAAAAATGAAGGTTCGGGATCCGGATCGAAGTGCATGATCCGGATCGTTCATACAGTTTACCAAACATCAACGTTCGGGATCCGGATTGCGAAGCATGATCCGGATCGTTCAAGGAAAATGGTAAACTCACTGTTCGGGATCCGGATCACGTGACTACGATCCGGATTGAACTGGTGTATGAACGAACCACCTTCGGGATCCGGATCGAACAACCTGATCCGGATCCTGAACATGTCCCAAGTCCAGTTTTTGATTTTTATGCAATGAAAGATTCTTCCAAGTGTTTCTACACTACAAGAAGTATTCGGATCACACAAAATCTTAGGTTAAACATACCTGATCCTTTTGAATTCTTCTTTCTTGAGATTGAGTTAAATGATCCAACTTTCTTCACCTTCAATCTTCAAGACTTGAGACTTTCACGAAACTACGCCAACTCAAATTCCGTAACAGATGTATCCGCGTCTTCTTCCTTAGTTGTTTTCAACGCATAACCTGAAGACTTAGAAGAGGATGCTTTTCCAGAAGAATTGTTAGTAGTAAATGTCATTTCATAAGTTTGTAATGAACCAACTAATTCTTCTACACGTATTTCGTCCGGGTGTTTAATAGTTTCAATGGCAGTAACCTTTGGGCGAAATCGTTCAGGAAGAGTTCTTAAGATCTTTCTTACAATCTTAAATTCTGGAATCTTCTCTCCCAGGTTAGCACATGAGTTTACGATATCTTGCAATCGTGTATTGTAGTCCGTGAAAGATTCATTTTCTGCCATCAAGATAGAGTCAAACTTGCTCGTAAGCATTTGCAGTTTCTGAATCTTCACGAGGTTAGTTCCCTCATGTGTAACCTGAAGAACATCCCAGATTTCTTTCGCAGTCTCACATGCCGAGACGCGAGAGAATTCAGTTTGAGATAAGGCATTAAAAATAGCATTAATTCCCTTGCCATTGTAAGAAGATGAATCTAACTCTTTCTTGGTCCATTTCGACCTAGGTTTTAAGGTGTGAACATCACCAATAAATTCAGTTGGATTAGACCATCCTAATTCAATTGATTGCCACACCCGTTCGTCGATGGAAATTAAAAAGGCTTTCATCCGCACTTTCCAGTACGCATAATTTGTTCCATCGAAGAACGGGGGTCGGTTGATGTTTCCACCTTCAACCATTGTTTACAACCCTATTCCCTCTCTGATACCACTTGTTGGGTTATATGTAATAAGGATCTAAATAGGGGAAAAAACACCTAGAGGGGGGTGAATAGGTGTAAACGTATAAACACTCAAAAATCGTTGCGATAAAAACCCAATGCGGAAATAAAAATAATACGCAAGATTTTTACGTGGAAAACTCCATCACCGGAGTAAAAAACCACGGGACCGATAACACGGCAGAAATCCACTAGAATTAAAACACGTACAAGGTGATTTACCGTACACACTTACGACTCAACCTTTTCCATACGCTCCTAGAGGATCTTCTCCGCTCGTTCCACGACGCTTCTCGAATCCACGATCTGCGCCCAACGCCGAATCCACGGCGTCCAACGTCGAATCCACGACGTACGACCGAATCCACGGTCTTCACCCAATAGCACCCTTCGAATCCACGAACGTGCCTCGCTCCGAATCCACGAGAGCGGTTGAACCTTGAATCCACAAGGACACGCGAATCCACGCGCCGATTTTTGGGGCAAATCGTTGTTTTTGGTGGTGATGATCCGCCGAATACTTAGATCAAAGATAGATCGGAAATACCATCTAAGTATTCATTAGTTTGATTCAACTCAAGATGTGAGTATGAAAACCTAGAATCAAACTAATCAATATAGATGAAGAAACATAGAGTATTCTCTAATGATTTCCTTTCTTCTCTATATGTGGATCTAGAGCCGTATGAAATAAGATATGAATATGACGGCTATTTGGATTCCCTGGATTAACCCTAGAAAAAGAGTCATAGGGTCTATTTATAGGTTAGAAACCCTAGGAAGGAGATAAGAATCAAAAACCTAACATTTCTGGAAATTTTACGGACGGCGATCCGGATCGGATTAGCTGTGATCCGGATCGTCGTAACGAGTCAGGCAATTCCAGAAAAACGAAGGTTCGGGATCCGGATCGAAGTGCTTGATCCGGATCGTTCATACAGTTCACCAAACATCAACGTTCGGGATCCGGATTGTGAAGCCTGATCCGGATCGTTCAAGGAAGATGGTAAACTCAGTGTTCGGGATCCGGATCAAGAGAGGCTACGATCCGGATTGAACTGGTGTATGAACGAACCACCTTCGGGATCCGGATCGAACAACCTGATCCGGATCCTGAACATGTCCCAAGTCCAGTTTTTGATTTTTATGCAATGAAAGATTCTTCCAAGTGTTTCTACACTACAAGAAGTATTCGGATCACACAAAATCTTTAGTTAATCATACCTGATCCTTTTGAATTCTTCTTTCTTGAGATTGAGTTAAATGATCCAACTTTCTTCACCTTCAATCTTCAAGACTTGAGACTTTCACGAAACTACGCCAACTCAAATTCCGTAGCATTAGTGATTTTCCTTTTGTCTAGTATGTTCACTGTTTGACAATTTGTGACAAAAAGAGGGAGAAGAGAAATGACGGAGATGAGATAATCGAGATAGGGGGAGATGATGAAAATGGAGCCGAAAAACAAAAAGAACAAAAAGGACGAATCAAAATTTTGTTTTGCAGGATTTACATCACTTTAAGTGTCACGCCCCGGGTGTAAACCAGAACCCGGGCCCGTCTACAGATTCGCCGTGCACACGGTATTTCCCGCGTACACGAAGCGCCAAACCAGCTCAGATATAAGAGATAATAATAAAAGAGCAATAAAAACAGAGCTGAACTAAAACTAATACATCTCAGACTGAAGCTGGAAATAAAATACAATACATCTGTATAAATGATACATCAGTCTCTCCCAGCTCACCAAAAATAAATACAACATGCTGGCAAAAGCCAGTCCCAAAAGTAAAAGTACAACCGTCTGAGGAAACATGGGTACATCAACAATCCAGCTAACTCGCTCATCCTGCCTCGGTATCTATCTACTCAGCCGTCCTCTCTCCTCGACCCGCCGCTGAAAGCCCAGCAGCACCCGCAGAAGACACTACAAAACAAGGGAGAAGAAAAAGAGGAAAGAAGAATGGGGGTGAGAACTACTAGTAAACCAGTAGCCTCCCATAGTGGGTAAAACCTCAAACTCTGACACCCCCACTAGGTCTACAAGAGGCAAAAAGGGAAAGAAGTGTGGTAAGCAATAATGACTGCTGAAGAAAGGAAACTACCACTGCTATGCCTCTAAATGCAGTCCTGGATTGGAATAACCATATGCAACAGTAACCAACCGTCCCAGATGAACCCAATCTGTACCGCCCTCATCATCGGACAAGTAAGTCGCGCCGATGTGATAGCAAAACTCCTGCTGCCGCCCTCATCATCGGGCACATCAGCCGCGCCGATGTGATAGCCAAAACTGTCAATAACTGTCTGGCCGCGGCCTCCGGAGGGGAACTCGAGGGGAGCGACCCACACGAGGAAAGCATCACCGGGCAATAACCGCGCCGGTGTGATAAGTATCAAAAGCAGGACTGGATCACAACTATAAAGCCCCAGTGGAACACACCCCTCCACTAAAAGAATACTGATCCCCAATCTGATGCACAAATGAACATCCGGTCAATCGCCCAAAATCCGCGATCGCCGCAATACCTCACAATCCATAACCAGGTCTCACAACCGACCTCCGGTCAACCGCCCAATATCCGCAGTCACCGGAATAACCCATAATCACAAACATGTCCCACATCCGACATCCGGTCAACTGCCTACTGTCTGCGGTAGCCGCTATACCCCACAACCTATAATCGGGTGAAATAATCTGTATCCGGTCAACCGCCTACTATCCGCGGTAGCCGCAATACCCCACAACCCACAATCAAATACCACCTGTCCCCGACCCCAAGGTCCCGGCTACACTATCCCGTACCCCTGCTCAAACCCGAGCAACAATAACCACCTGACTAACGAAAAGGAGAAAGGAAGCAAACATGGTTTCTCCTAAGTCAAGTTCCAGCATGAAAGTGTAGCGATAAAAGATGGCCTATCTAGATGTCCAAACAAGCATGCATATGTCCTCATGAAAGATAAAGAGAGTGTGCCAAATAGTGGTTCCACATGTGTATCATTTAATAGCTCCGCATAGATATAACCATCATGCTAAAATCATTATCCATCCACACATGTCTAAAATCCACAATTTTTCCTCACCTAAATCATCCACCTATGCATGTCCCAAAAGATCCTCAAGTGGTATCCTCCCACAAGACGTTTCATTTTATCCCAACATGAAAGTAAATTCCACATGCAAGGTTAAGTGCCAATACTATATCCATACAAACATGTATAAATCCCAACCACTATCAGATTTCCACAATTGTAATTTCCATATGATAGGCTCACAATTATTTTAATTTAAGCATGCATGTCCATAGTTGATCATTCAATGTAACCAATGAGAGGATCTCTCTAATATTCCTAGGGGTATGTCAGAAAATGAGGAGTATAGCAACCACCCACCTCGATCGTTAAATCCAAGTCCGAAAAGTGCTCTGGCCCAAAAGATCAACTGCCGTGATCACTGTACAAAAATATCCCCAACATACACACAGATAAGCACACAAGTATTCAAATACAAGCTGCCCAGAATTTAGTCCCAAAGATGCCCTATTTTTACCTGCGAGATGGAGACCAAAAATTCCCGAAAAATTGCCCTGCGATCCTCGCGTCGAGTCGATCGAAACGAGTACTCGCACGCCCAAATCAGATACCTGTAGGCCGAGATATAAAATCGGCAAGGTAACCCTCTCGAAAGAATCCTGTACCAAAAATCTGTAGCACTTATCTCTCGGAACAGGGATTTTTCACCTTCGGGGAAAACCCAGAAAAATCCAAGGAAATTCTAGGATGCTTCTTGCGATGTGTAGATGAAAAACGCCTCTTGGCACACCTCAATCCGACGCCTGTGCGCAAAGATATCACCGAAATACCGATGTGCTATCCAAAACTCCGCAGTGGAAAATGGGTCAAAGATAAGCTCGAAAAACTCCAAGAAGATCTCTGAAATAGGGGGACCTCAAAACACAAAAGTTGAAGCCCTACTTGTCGTGAAGCCAACGGCGCAAAAATCATAGAAAAAGGTGCTCGGGGTAGGCTAGGGGAGCTCGTACACCAAAATGCGACGGAGAAGAACACCGAAGAAGAAACGTCGCGCCGCGCCGGTAAAATAGAAATCTCAAAATGCGTGCCGCCGAAAAATCTGAAACTTGACAGGTGCAAGCTCCTCTTCCTGGAGAACAACTCTCCTTCTCAGCCCCCTTCGAGCTGAGGGCCTTAAGGGGTCGAAATCCCCCTTCCAAAAACCCTCGGATGCAGCCTAGTAAATCCAAAACAAACAATTCAGAAAATACCCGATGTGTCCCCAGAACAGGAAACACCAAAACGGGCCATTCACAAAGCGCCACGTGGCCTCCCCCGCGCTCGCTGTCCCGTGCGCCACCGCCTCGGGATTTGCGCCCACGTGCACGCACGGCGCCGCTCCGCGCCCATGCCGCGCACGCACCCCGAGGTAACCGCTACTGTTTCGTGGACCGGGTCCACAACGCCAACGAATCACAAGCTGCCACGTGTCACATACCGGTCCACCGTGCACCCGTGACACTTCCGTGGACCGCGCCGCCTGGACCACCCACTCAGCGGCCGCCACGTGTCCTCCCTCCGGTGCACGCCGGCCGCGTGGACCGCGCACCTGCCCGCGCGCCCGCGCGCCTGCCCGCCGCCGCTCCGCCGCCTGCCCGAGCCCGCGCCGCCGCGCTCCGCCACTGCCCGCCGCCGGCCGGTCGCCGGAATCACTGTTCCGGCCGTGAACAGTAACTTTACTGTTCCAATTTTCGAAAAATGTAAGTAAATAGCCCATTTTGATCGTTTTCGCGCGCTAAGTCCAAATCCGGTGTCCGATTTGCCAAATTCCATTCCTAAAATTTGCCGAATGCATCCGGAAAGGTGTTCCTTTGTCCAAACTTCGCGCTGAGCTCAATTTTAATATCTGTTTCGCGCGAAACCACTTCTAAAGACCCGATGGAGTCAATCGATCACCCACGTGATCCATTTAAGCCCAAGGTCCAACACTTATGTCCAAATTGTGCACAATCACCGCCGACACACCACGTAGGCCTCCAGAAGCCACCCAACGCACTGCAACAGCTCTGCGGAGATCCAGGTCATCACATTAAGACTCCAAGTCCTAAGTCATAGAGTTTGTTCTAGGACTGGTTCAAATGTATTTTTATTTATTGGATCTTTCACGCAAAGAAAGTCAATATTTTGGTGATGACATTGAGTTTCGATTTTTTGTTTAAGATGAGTGTCTTGAGCGTTTTATGTATTTTTGGGTTTTGTCACGAAATTGCCAAAGGGGGAGATTGTTATGGCTGTTTATGTTGGCATATTTCGTGAGTTGAGTCGGAGTCTTGAAGTGATCAAATTGTCAATCAGCAATCGAAGACTCAGAGAAGATTCAACAAGAGCTCAAGTTGACACTCAGAGTTTTGAGTCTTGAAGATTGAAGATGAAGAATTGTGGATCAATTACATCAATCTCAAGAAGAAAGAATTCAAAAGGATCAGGTATGTTTAACTAAATAATTCTGGTGATCCGAATACTTTCTTATAGTGTAGAAACACTTGGATGAACTTTTAATTGCATAAAAATTAAAAACTGGACATGTAATATGTTCAGGATCTGGATCAGACCAATCCAGTCCGGACCCCGAACATAGTTTAGTTCATGCGGAATTCCAGTCCGGACCTCCCCTGTTTCTGTCCGGACCCCGAACTATGTGTTTCCTGAAATCGCATGAACAGTCCGGATCAGGAAATTCCAGTCCGGACCCCGAACTATTTTTTCAGGAAAATTGCTGAAAAAAGACGACAGTCCGGATTAGCCAAATCTAGTCCGGACCGCCGTGCGGAAAAAATTCTGTTAAGTCAGTTTTTGATGCTTATCTCTTTCCAAAGGTTTCTAACCTATAAATAGACACTTAGGGTTCCTCAAGAACCATCGACTAATTCAGAAAACACTTGAGAGCAACCCTAGAGGCTAGGTTTTTATCGTTCATCTTTTAGCCTCTTTTAGGTCAATTCGACGGTTCTTTGAAGCAATACTTTTTGTCGAATTGATCTAATCTTTGTTTAGAGATTCCATCCATGGTTCTTCATTGATAATCTAAGCAAAAGATCACCATCGAAGCTTATTTCAAGTTTGCATCAAGGAGTTGACGTGGTATCGTGGATTCGATGTGTTGAAGGCGTTTCGTGGATTCGAAACGTGTTGCTCGTGGATTCGAGTGGCGTTCGTGGATTCGAACGTGTGCAGTGGACGTGCAGTCGGTGAGCGCAAGATCCGAAGAAGTTGAAGGAGGGGTTGGAGTCCGTGGAGTTGATAATCACCTTGTTATTCTTCTATTCTTAGTGGATTGTTATTGCGTGTTGGTCCCGTGGTTTTTCTCCTGGATTGGAGTTTCCACGTAAATCTCAGTGTGCTATTTTTATTTTCCGCATTGGTTTTTATTTTGCACTGAGATTGGTTTTTTGTATATTACACCTATTCACCCCCCTCTAGGTGTTTGATAGTACCTCTTTAGATCCTCGTGGATCCTATAAAAACCTACACCTCCCCCCCCCCCCGGATATCATCGGGCACAACTCCCAACCATGCCTTGCATAGTTCTTCCTAGTCTTGAAGTGCAGTTCCCGTCACGGGCGGACCATCCACATAAAGACCAGAAATAATCACCACATCCTGGAGAGTGACGGTCATCTCACAATGGCGAAAGTGGAACGTCTGGGTCTCCTGTCTCCACCTCTCAGCAAGGGCGGCTAGTAAAGCCTGATCTAGCTGCACGCGTCTCAGTCGTGCTACCCCGTAAAATCCAGACTGTCTGAGTAAATCTAGCACAGCTGGATGCTCAAGCTCCCACTGGTTTAGCTTGCGCCCATGCTCAGAGAACTGCACAGCATGATACCCCTGTGATGCAAAAAAATATAGTTAGCTCTTACATCAATGAAGCTTATTTATATTACGATAAATATCAAATAAAATTTTATATCTCTTATCTCAGTCCTGATAAATCCTGACCTATGGAGATGCTGCTCTGATAGGACCAACGGATCAACTGGTCCCGCGTCCTCTAGATCTGCCATCTGCAATATGTAATGTTATATTAGTAACATAATAGCTAAAAAAGACAAAATATGAAGACAACATAAATATAAATTCAACAATTCATACGCCGATGTTCTTGTTGCACTCTTTCTACATTTTGTGGACATGTGCTCCTATAGTGGCCTGCTTGTTTACAAATGGAGCATTTTCCTTGTCGGCCACTCCCCTCGTCCATTATATTACGAATACGTGTAGATCGTGGACGACCTTTCTTCCTTCGTATAGGAGGCGATACAATCGGGGGGCCTTGGGGTCGTGGTCAGTACCGTCTATCAGGAAAAAGGATGAAAATGTGGTGCGTAAGTCACACGATAGCAGTCCATACTATACCAGTGTGAACAGAAAATATGATAGTCTATTCTTATTTGTGAAGTATTACAAACTGCTAGGAGATGCGAGTAAGGTATTCCTGTTAGATGAAATTCACCACATGAGCATTCTGCATCTGTTCCATTCACGATCACTTTGTATGAGAATTCTCCAGTATTTACTTGAAATTTTATTAGTCCAAATCATTGGACAATGTGTCCCCGTGCCGTATCCATACCTTGGATAATTATTCTTTGTAATTTAGGAGTTAGCGCGCCCGTCACACTTTCACTGTGATCACGACGTTTTAAGAAATACGTATTAGGTTTATAAAATGTCACCGCAACAAAAAGTCGTGATAGGCAAAGCACGAATCCCCTTAAGTACCCTATTTAACGATTCAGAAAGATTCGTAGTCATCAACCTAAATCGTCGCCCTCCACCAAATGCCCATACCTAGTACTCTTTATATCTTTCAAGATCATGCACCTACTGCCAAGCATCGTGATCCAACACATCTAATTCTTTATTTAGCTGATAATATTCTGTCGGTATTGAAGCACTTCCGATGTTCTAGAATTTATCTAACAATGTATTGTTTTTGAAACGCTTATTCATATTTGCTTTCATGTGTTGAAAACACCAACGATGCGAGTGACCCTATTGTGGAGGATAGATTTCAGCCACTATTTTCTTTAATTCAGGAAATCAATCAGATATAAAACAAATGGCTCTATTGCGGGTAACATATTAATGCATGTTATGCATAAACCATCGCCAACTCCCTCCATTCTCCCCTTCACAAATTGCAAATGCCAAAAAATATAATCCATTATTTGCATCTGCAGCCGTTGCTATTAAAGCATGACTTCGTATTTGCCGTATATATGAGTGGCATCAATACTCACTGACAATGTGCGAATCCACCTATAAAAGGTCCAAATGACCAAAAAATACGACCAAAGCGACAAATCCCATATGCGGGCCACCTATGATCCAGACGCCATTAAGAACCAGGATTACATTCCTTCAGTATAGTAAGGTAATGAGGCAAGTCTGTGTATGACTGCTCCCAGCTCCCGTAAATAACCTGTAACGCTTTACTCCTTACTTGCCAAGCCTTCCAATATGTTATGTCAACATGCAAAGTTGATCGCACCGTTTCTTGAATTTTTTTTGGCGTCATATTAAGTCTTACCTTTAATATCGGGAGAATAAATTGACATATAAGTCTTGAATTACAATTACGGTGCGCCACGTTCAGCATTGGAATTACACATGTGTGTGGACTAGCATATGTTTTTACCCTAAAGTACGTCGTATCTTTAGGAACTGAAGCATGTAATCTCCATGGACATCCCTCTACCGTGCATTTGACAGTATAAATCATTCTAGTAGATATTTCAATACTTTCATCTGAACATTATGGTCAATATGCCATCGATCTAGAGCGTCCAATAAAGATGCATTATCATGAAAGACCCGTCCAACCCAAGTCCCATCAATGCTAGGTAGAACAATATTGATTTGTCGAATATCAAACTCTGTAGGATCCACAACATACTAATTTATCCAATTATCATCTGAAGGAAAATGTTTCGGATGATCAACAAATTCAATTTCCTCATCAGGATTGTCTACATATTCATTGCTTAATTGTGGGTTGTCGATTTCATTGAAAACTGCATTTGTAAGATAATTCAACCATCCATCGTGATCATCATTTATATCTGGAGATGGATTATTCAAATCGTCATCCTCACTACTATAATGATCATCATTACTTGGTGCATCCTCATGATTAATATCACTATCACCGCCCCCGTCAATATTATCACCTCATTCGTCAATATTATCACATCCCCCGTCAACATTAGTAACAAGTTCATTAATAGGAGGATTATTCTAATGTTCATAGGAAGTAGATAACCTGCACATTTGTTAAAAATAAAATTCCAACATTACCATCTCTATATCCCATAAATTAAAATTTTAATTTGATTTGTCCTTACCCCAATCATAAGGTTCTAGTTGTAGATGAGACATCCTAGGTTATAGACAGGAGGTCATGCATTGTCCACGTGAGATTGTGGCTTTCGTGTGTGTGGTTGTAGGTGGCACACATATGGTCGTAGGTGGCACACTACTAACCGAGTAAGGAACAATAGTCTCAGTAGTCAAATACTCACTTTCTCTGCAATATATATAACGATTAACTCTTACCAAAAGAGATAACATATAACCGAACTATTCACCAATTTATTAAAATTTTACTTAACTTGTCATTCTCACACCACCATCGTTGCTAATATTTTGATCACCTACATCAATATAATTGTGAAGCATTATCATATAATAACCTCGCGATTCAAAATTCTCTGACGGATGTAGATCTTTCTCAATGTATACCGTCACACAACCATAATGTTCAAATAATCCAATCATTCCCTCAAATGATTCATCATCTACTATTCCGTGAGCTAAATATTTATTACCAACCGTGGGGCAACGAATAGTGAATTTTAAAAGAAATTCTTCTCTTGTACAATTCGCTAAACGATACATTATCGTCGCGAAACTAGTATATGTAGAATCGGAATGTATCACGATTAATTTTTTTCGACCGACGATATATTTTGGACCATTCTCATCCATAACTAACTGCCCATCCAAATGAACAATTAGTGACATGCGACGATTAACTATTTTAACTACAAAAAAAAATATTTGTAAATAAAATTTTTATACTACAATTGTGAGAGGGACAGTGAGAGCTTGAAGTGCTGAAGAATTCAGCACTTCAAAATAACAATTTGAACTTCAAAGTACCAATTTGAACTTCAAAGCTCTAGATCCTCTCTCACTGTGAGATCTCTCACTGTGAGAGAGAGAGTGAGAGAGAGAGAGAGAGACAGTAAGAGTATCGTCTCTCATTATGAGATCTCTCACTGTGAGAGAGAGAGTGTGAGAGAGAGACATGGATAGTGAGAGTAACCTCTCTCACTGTGAGATCTCACACTGTTCGAGAGAGAGAGGGCAAGTGAGAGAGAGAGAGAGAGATCTCTTTCTCAGTTAGAGAGAGAGAGGGACAGTGAGAGAGAGAGAAAGGGACAGTGAGAGAGAGAGAAAGGGAGAGGGGCAAACTTGTCACGCCCCGAGTTTTGAAAAACATGCTAATTTTTTTTTTTCTTTTTATAAATCAGAGTTCGCAAACCAGGCGTAACAGACCGCCACATGTATAGTAAATTCCCTGCCCAACTGGACAGAACCTTTCCTATACATGCACGGCTAATCATAATCAGTCAATATCAAAGTAGTCTAAACTACGCATGCAAGACTAGTCAAATTATAATAATTAAACTGAAGTGCGGAAAATAAATATACTGACTACAAAGGGGTCGATACTATCGCAATCGTCTCACCAACGTGTCCCGACATCCCATCACCCAGCGACCTGAAAACAGTCACCCAGGGGTGTGAGATACACCGGAGTGTATCCCAGTGGGCACGACGAGCCGAGAAATAGCTAATCGTACCTACTGGGTACAATAATCTGCGGATAGTAGATAAATCACTAGGTAACAGCTGATATATGAAGCAAAACTGGCAGATAATCAAGAACAAGGGAGCTACAGATAATAAGTGCTGGAAATCATGCTATAACTGAAACGACAAATCAGACAAGCTGGAATATGGAAATATAGTTATGCATCAACATAAAGGACAGCAACTACTAACCGATGCCACTATTGGTCACGGGGACCTCAGGCGAAGATATCTATGCCGCGCCAAATCATAATCATCCTGGATTCCACCTAGCAGAACTGAACCGCAAACCCCGTACCATTGATATAGCCAAGAGGATCCTCGTACCAAAAGGTACAGCCAAGAGTTTTCCTCATATCGGTACAACCAAGGGGCTCCCCGTACCCAGTGATACGACAAGAGGGGCAAGCTCACGGGTCAAGCAGACCCTTTACCGGTAAAGAACGCAATGTGGGGGATCAATCCCACAGCGTACGCGAACGAACAGCAGGTGTACAATCATCACAATGCAAAATGCTAAATCTCACGGTCCACAGACCGGGTAATCGGCAAACTGCCGGAAATCCCCACAGGGATGCAGATGTCTATAAATCAATCATATATCATGCAGTCTGTATATCAATCATATATCAATCATAGGGTGCATATGTCTGTATATCAATCATAGGATGCATATGTCTGTACATCAATCATAGGATGCATATGTCTGTATATCAATCATAGGATCAATCATGCATATCTGAATAAAACAGTATGACAAGTGACGTGGAACTAGCAGGAATAACCATGAACAGATAAGATCATCAAGCTAATCATGAACAGGTAAAATCATCAGGCTGATCAATAACAGGTGTCCGACTGGACTAAAGCAAACAGAGGGCCGAATAGATCAAGCCCGGGCCGAAGTTAACCCACCTCAATGTAGGCCGATCCAACGACTCCAACAGAAGGCTCGTGGGCCGGAGTCAGGCTGCAGGGACCTGAACAGAAACTAGAATCAGTAACGTGTCGCTAATACGGGGAATTTAGCCGAAACTAGGCTTAAACCGGAATTCCCGAAAACCACTGATGCCCCAATCTGTGCTGAACAATAACCAAAACTCGTGAAACTTCACGTGCTGCCCAAGAATGTCTAATTTAAGACATTTAGGCCCTAACATCAAACTCTGGGTACACTTGTGCACCGGAAGTACCATAACCACTGAAAACACTCCCGGGGGCCCATTTTGGCATCGGAAGCTGCAGACAAGAAACTAAAATCACCGGGCTCTTTGGAACAGCACCGGGAACAGCCATATATACCTGGCATCACAAATTAATCCCCACAATTTCCTGAATTGCATGATTAACGCCGAATCACCGTTAAACCGGCGATTTTGCCGATTTACGGTTCGGGATCCAATTCCCGCTCAACGAAAAGCATCAGACCTCCAATAAAAGTTTTAGAGATCATGTGTACACTGTACAAAGCAGCTAGTAAGGTCACAATTGCATTTAGGTCCCCGGGATTATACCAAATTGCATGAAAGCATGCATTTTCATGCTATTTTCGCTTGTATTAAATTCTGGAATGCTATTTTAACGAACCGACACCACCAGCAGGTGGCTCTCGACCTGCTGGACACCGTGCTCACCTTTTGGAAGCAACGCGAAACTCGAATAAAACTTTGGGCCAACTATTCTTGTATTTAAAGGCTCAAATCACTACTTTTAATACCTACATTCGACCAAACCCAATTTAGACGCAAGCATCATGTTCAGCAGACCAAAAGAACTCAGAGGCTCACCAACTTGGTGCTGCTGGGTAACCGGAGACATTGCCGGAGCAACAAGGCTCCAAAACTCAAGCTTTTAGAGCTCGACTTACGAAGAACATTTAACTAAGCATTCAAGTTGGAAAGGAAGATGGCTATCATGCTCAGTGGTTCAAGAGGACATAAGGGCTTGCTCTAACCAAGCTACAAAGGTGCTAGAAACAATGCAAAGGTCACATAGCTTAGGCTAAGGTTTGGCATGTGGGATTCAACAATCCACTTCATCATTTTTTTTTTAAAACAACTTGAGCAGAAAGCTCCAGGGTTCATGTGGAGTCTTTTGATCCATTGCTGGCTGCTTAGTATTGGTTAGAATGGACTTCGGGTTCTCTGAGGCATTTCCCCAAACACCCGGTGTGCAACAAGCTTAAACACAAGTTAGAAGACAACAATGGTGGAACTTTAAACAAGGGTTCTGAGTCTCAAGCACATGCACCTGTAGGTGCTACTAGCCTCCACGAACCTCGCCAGATGCATGGCCGACGGCGAGGAGCACCAGCAACGGCGGCGGCGCAAGCTCGGCCGGAGCAACACCATTAATGGTGGAATCCCAGCAGGACAGCATGGGCTGCATGCAAGGGTACCCATGGCTTTGTCTCGACCTGCTAAAGCAAACTGGGCAGGTGGCCGGCGTCAGCAAGCGGCGGCGGCGGCGGCGGAGCACTCTTGGCCGGAGCAAAGTTAATGCAAACCTAGGGCTTCAATCTGCGAAGCACACACTACACCATATGCCATGAAACTTCATGGGAAGGCTCCACACGCCCTACAGAACATTTCCATGCTTTTAGATCTGATCCTAAGTCCCCGGGTGCAGCACTTGCCCGAGGCGGAGCAAGAATGGACTCCGGCGGGTGCAACTCCCCCACCGGGGCCGGAAGCAAACCCAATGCTGGGGTTCGGCAGGGATGATCTCAAGGAGGTAAGGAACATGCTCCAAGGGTCTAGGTAGTAAAATAATTAACGAAAATCTTGGACTCACCTTGGCCGGAAATGAGGAAGATGAAGATGGTGGCTGCGGCGGCGCGCGGCCACGGTAGTGCACCAGCCCACCTCGACTTGCCTTCAGGATGAAGATCACACCCACAGAGAGGTTCAAGCACAAGTTTAAAGGTTTTGATGCTCTCCCTCACTTACAACCCAAGAATCAAGGTTGCCTTTGTTTTAACCTTGCTTTTCCGGCGACCCTGGGGCGGCGGCCGGTGGTGCAGATGCTCGGGAACCCTCGTAGAGAAGTCGTGGGGTCGTGGGAGAGGAGGCTACGGTTACACCAAGGCTGCGGCTAGGGTTTCAAAGAAATAACCCTATGTGCTATGATATAGTTTGCAATAAAATGCAATTAAGTCCCCGAACTTAATGTATTTTCACTTAAGTCCTCTGCTGTAGAACAAACTCACAAGGAAGTCCCTCGTGTACAAGTTTGGAGTAATTCGACACATAAAATATAAAGCTTTTATCCAAAATACTACAATTTTTCCCTTATTTCACGCTTTTTGAGACAACCGGGTTGTCAAACTGAAAAATGGACACCGCCACGACGTCCGGCTCGACGAAACCTATCAGGTAGCGATTTTGGTTCGCTAAAATTTCGCTCCATAATTTTTAAATTCCATCTTATACTGTACCGAAATACAGTTATCGCGCTTTTCGAGGCTCTAGGGCCGTCAAATAGAAATTTCGTCAGTGCCATTGCGTCCAGAATGATGAAACCGTTCGAAAAGACTACCTGGATCACTATATTCGGATTCTGAACAGTGAATTAGTCAACGTTGTATTCGTCGGGGTCCCGAAAATTAGGGTTACTGTTCATCTACAGTAACCCACTTAAGTGCACTGTGCGCATAGGGCACTGTTACATTAGTCGCGAGATTCGTCCACGTCTTCGCTGAATTCTGGAAGATCCGACCGTTAGATCGAAAAGTGCTGAATATGAATCTCGCTCAGTTCGACGAGACGATCGCAACGGTCAACTCGGATTTCCAAGATCATGTCCGGATTGGAAAATAGCCTTTTTGTCTCGTAAATCGTGCAACTCGCACACTGGCAATTGACTAAATAAATCAATATAGGTCTTTTGAACCCATAATCGACTACAATTCTGCTTTTAATCTATTTAGTAAAAATAAAATATTTCGAGTTTCTACATCACTTACAACTTAAAAGAAGTTTCATCCCTGAAACTTACAACTTAAAAAAAAAGTTTTCTTCCCGGAACTTACAACCTAAAGTTCTACTTTATTGAATGCTTAAACTAGTTTATTCGAGAGCTACAAAGTCTGTCGTCGGGTTTTCCTCCGCTGGTTCTCCATGAGGGGTCAATGCATAGACCCGTCCTGCTGAGGCTTGGCGCGCCCCCTCGGACTGACGAGGGAGGGGAGGACGCCCAAATGAAGCAGCGCTCGAGGAAGTACCCTGTCGCTGGTATGGGATCACAGGTGCTGGAGCAGTGGAATAATCAGGTGTGATCCTCTGTGGGCAATTTTCCCGAATGTGTCCTGGTTGCCCGCATCCGTAGCAACGTCCATGTCGACGTGGGCATGTATTTGCATAATGTGGTCTACCGCAAAAGACACAGGGTCGTAGTCCACGTTGCTGGTTGCTAGCAGATGCGCTCACAGTCTGATCTTGGGATCGAGGATACTTAGGGGGTTTCCCGCTATTTTCAATTCTACTCCCAGAAAAAGTCCGCTTCTTATCCTTTCCTCTATCAGTGGCATCCCGCTCTGCACGAGACATCTGGATTTCGGCCTCAATGGAGAGACAGCGTTCGACACAGTTGTCGAAATCGGCGGCCAGGTGGGACGAGATATGACGACGGATCTCCTGTCTCAACCCCTGCGAGAAGAGGCGCACCTTGCGGCGTTCCTCGCGCACTGCTTGAGGAACCAGATCAGCAATGCGCAGGAACTCCTGCTCATATTCCCTGACGCTCTTGTCGCCTTGCTTGATGTTTTCTAATTCGCGCTCGAGACCCTCCTTGGTGGTCTCCTTGAGGTGGTGGTGGTACATAGCAGTTTTAAAATTTTCCCAGGTGGGTTCAGATGGACCCACGAAATGGCGCTCTCGGTGACGTCTCCACCACTTGGACGCCCGGCCCTCTAGGCAATGAACAGCGATGTGGACCTTGTCTCTGTCCTCAGTGTAGGCGTCTTGAAATAATTTCTCCATATGGTCGATCCATTCCTCGACCGCCCAATGGTCATTGTCTTTGCCGTCGAAAGTTTGCGGCTTGAATTTCTTAAACTCTAGCAAAGCCGCTTTTGCTCGAGCCTTCTCCGTTCGAGCGGCTTCGTCATCGGCCGCCGGATCAGCAGCGGGGAAAACAGAACGGGAGGAAGCAGACGCTGTTGAAGCAGCAGCAGTAGGGGCAGCAGCAACCCCAGGTACCGCTCTAGAAGTGACGGGAACATTGGGAATGGGCCCCGCAGGTGGTGCTACGGGGTCAGCAGCAGGTTCCGCCAAACCCTCGGGTTCGGCAACGGCCGGTGCAACAGGGGGTGCAACCGGCGGTGTAGCAACTGGAACAGCTGGTGGGGGACCATGTGGGGCAGGAGCAGCAGTCGGCTGCTGCACGAAATGCTGGAACATCCCAGCCAGAGCCGCCATCTGAGCCTCAAGTCGGTCCATACGACCCTGATCTGCGCGCTCGCTCTGCACGCTGGGTGATCGGCCGACACCTCGGCCAGAGCCCACACCTCGCCCCCGACCACGCCCAGGAGGACGAGCCATACCTATACAAAGATAATTCAGGTCAGGATAGTTTCAGTGGTAAAATAGTCCACGAGTTCCTAACCATTATACGATCACCCCGCGCTCTCACGTAGATCACCAGTCATCCTAGGGCTCAATCCTACCCAAATACCTAGGTATCGTGTACCTATTCTCTGATACCATCTAATCTGTCACGCCCAGAGTTTTGAAAAACAGGCTATTTTTTTTTTTTTTTTTTTATAAATCAGAGTTCGCAAACCAGGCGTAACAGACCGCCACATGTATAGTAAATTCCCTGCCCAACTGGACAGATCCTTTCCTATACATGCACGGCTAATCATAATCAGTCAATATCAAAGTAGTCTAAACTACGCATGCAAGACTAGTCAAATTATAATAATTAAACTGAAGTGCGGAAAATAAATATACTGACTACAAAGGGGTCGATACTATCGCAATCGTCTCACCAACGTGTCCCGACATCCCATCACCCAGCGACCTGAAAACAGTCACCCAGGGGTGTGAGATACACCGGAGTGTATCCCAGTGGGCACGACTAGCCGAGAAATAGCTAATCGTACCTACTGGGTACAATAATCTGCAGATAGTAGATAAATCACTAGGTAACAGCTTGTAACACCCCCGGAAATTTGGATTAGTCCTCTATATAAATGATATAATAGGACTAAATCTCAAACCCGGCTATAGCATTTTGGATGGTAGCAAGATCCAAGAGGAACATGAGAGTTAAGCGTGCTAGAGCTAGAGTAGTTCTAGGATGGGTGACCCCCTGGGAAGTGGGGCGTCACAGTTGGTATCAGAGCCATTCACCAGCCGGAAATGTGAGATGAGTCTCGGCTGAGCCAGGGTTATATAGCGGGTAGAGCGAGGCTCCCCGGCTAATGACCGTTGTGAGTGGAGTGCAGCTCCTCACAAGGTCGGCTAAGGCTAGCGAGACGAGTCTCACATCGCCTGGTGCTTGTGAGTGTGCTTGAGCCTGACGTGGACGTCAGGGCTTAAAGGGGGGAAGAATGTAACACCCCCGGAAATTTGGATTAGTCCGCTATATAAATGATATAATAGGACTAAATCTCAAACCCGGCTATAGCATTTTGGATGGTAGCAAGATCCAAGAGGAACATGAGAGTTAAGCGTGCTAGAGCTAGAGTAGTTATAGGATGGGTGACCCCCTGGGAAGTGGGGCGTCACACAGCTGATATATGAAGCAAAACTGGCAGATAATCAAGAACAAGGGAGCTACAGCTGATATATGAAGCAAAACTGGCAGATAATCAAGAACAAGGGAGCTACAGATAATAAGTGCTGGAAATCATGCTATAACTGAAACGACAAATCAGACAAGCTGGAATATAGAAATATAGTTATGCATCAACATAAAGGACAGCAACTACTAACTGATGCCACTATTGGTCACGGGGACCTCAGGCGAAGATATCTATGTCGCGCCAAATCATAATCATCGTGGATTCCACCTAGCAGAACTGAACCGCAAACCCCGTACCATTGATATAGCCAAGAGGATCCTCGTACCAAAAGGTACAGCCAAGAGTTTTCCTCATATCGGTACAACCAAGGGGCTCCCCGTACCCAGTGATACGACAAGAGGGGCAAGCTCACGGGTCAAGCAGACCCTTTACCGGTAAAGAACGCAATGTGGGGGATCAATCCCACAGCGTACGCGAACGAACAGCAGGTGTACAATCATCACAATGCAAAATGCTAAATCTCACGGTCCACAGACCGGGTAATCGGCAAACTGCCGGAAATCCCCACAGGGATGCAGATGTCTATAAATCAATCATATATCATGCAGTCTGTATATCAATCATATATCAATCATAGGGTGCATATGTCTGTATATCAATCATAGGATGCATATGTCTGTACATCAATCATAGGATGCATATGTCTGTATATCAATCATAGGATCAATCATGCATATCTGAATAAAACAGTATGACAAGTGACGTGGAACTAGCAGGAATAACCATGAACAGATAAGATCATCAAGCTAATCATGAACAGGTAAAATCATCAGGCTGATCAATAACAGGTGTCCGACTGGACTAAAGCAAACAGAGGGCCGAATAGATCAAGCCCGGGCCGAAGTTAACCCACCTCAATGTAGGCCGATCCAACGACTCCAACAGAAGGCTCGTGGGCCGGAGTCAGGCTGCAGGGACCTGAACAGAAACTAGAATCAGTAACGTGTCGCTAATACGGGGAACTTAGCCGAAACTAGGCTTAAACCGGAATTCCCGAAAACCACTGATGCCCCAATCTGTGCTGAACAATAACCAAAACTCGTGAAACTTCACGTGCTGCCCAAGAATGTCTAATTTAAGACATTTAGGCCCTAACATCAAACTCTGGGTACACTTGTGCACCGGAAGTACCATAACCACTGAAAACACTCCCGGGGGCCCATTTTGGCATCGGAAGCTGCAGACAAGAAACTAAAATCACCGGGCTCTTTGGAACAGCACCGGGAACAGCCATAGATACCTGGCATCACAAATTAATCCCCACAATTTCCTGAATTGCATGATTAACGCCGAATCACCGTTAAACCGGCGATTTTGCCGATTTACGGTTCGGGATCCAATTCCCGCTCAACGAAAAGCATCAGACCTCCAATAAAAGTTTTAGAGATCATGTGTACACTGTACAAAGCAGCTAGTAAGGTCACAATTGCATTTAGGTCCCCGGGATTATACCAAATTGCATGAAAGCATGCATTTTCATGCTATTTTCGCTTGTATTAAATTCCGGAATGCTATTTTAACGAACCGACACCACCAGCAGGTGGCTCTCGACCTGCTGGACACCGTGCTCACCTTTTGGAAGCAACGCGAAACTCGAATAAAACTTCGGGCCAACTATTCTTGTATTTAAAGGCTCAAATCACTACTTTTAATACCTACATTCGACCAAACCCAATTTAGACGCAAGCATCATGTTCTGCAGACCAAAAGAACTCAGAGGCTCACCAACTTGGTGCTGCTGGGTAACCGGAGACATTGCCGGAGCAACAAGGCTCCAAAACTCAAGCTTTTAGAGCTCGACTTACGAAGAACATTTAACTAAGCATTCAAGTTGGAAAGGAAGATGGCTATCATGCTCAGTGGTTCAAGAGGACATAAGGGCTTGCTCTAACCAAGCTACAAAGGTGCTAGAAACAATGCAAAGGTCACATAGCTTAGGCTAAGGTTTGGCATGTGGGATTCAACAATCCACTTCATCATTTTTTTTTAAAAACAACTTGAGCAGAAAGCTCCAGGGTTCATGTGGAGTCTTTTGATCCATTGCTGGCTGCTTAGTATTGGTTAGAATGGACTTCGGGTTCTCTGAGGCATTTCCCCAAACACCCGGTGTGCAACAAGCTTAAACACAAGTTAGAAGACAACAATGGTGGAACTTTAAACAAGGGTTCTGAGTCTCAAGCACATGCACCTGTAGGTGCTACTAGCCTCCACGAACCTCGCCAGATGCATGGCCGACGGCGAGGAGCACCAGCAACGGCGGCGGCGCAAGCTCGGCCGGAGCAACACCATTAATGGTGGAATCCCAGCAGGACAGCATGGGCTGCATGCAAGGGTACCCATGGCTTTGTCTCGACCTGCTGAAGCAAACTGGGCAGGTGGCCGGCGTCAGCAAGCGGCGGCGGCGGCGGCGGAGCACTCTTGGCCGGAGCAAAGTTAATGCAAACCTAGGGCTTCAATCTGCGAAGCACACACTACACCATATGCCATGAAACTTCATGGGAAGGCTCCACACGCCCTACAGAACATTTCCATGCTTTTAGATCTGATCCTAAGTCCTCGGGTGCAGCACTTGCCCGAGGCGGAGCAAGAATGGACTCCGGCGGGTGCAACTCCCCCACCGGCGGCCGGAAGCAAACCCAATGCTGGGGTTCGGCAGGGATGATCTCAAGGAAGTAAGGAACATGCTCCAAGGGTCTAGGTAGTAAAATAATTAACGAAAAGCTTGGACTCACCTTGGCCGGAAATGAGGAAGATGAAGATGGTGGCTGCGGCGGCGCGCGGCCACGGTAGTGCACCAGCCCACCTCGACTTGCCTTCAGGATGAAGATCACACCCACAGAGAGGTTCAAGCACAAGTTTAAAGGTTTTGATGCTCTCCCTCACTTACAACCCAAGAATCAAGGTTGCCTTTGTTTTAACCTTGCTTTTCCGGCGACCCTGGGGCGGCGGCCGGTGGTGGAGATGCTCGGGAACCCTCGTAGAGAAGTAGTGGGGTCGTGGGAGAGGAGGCTACGGTTACACCAAGGCTGCGGCTAGGGTTTCAAAGAAATAACCCTATGTGCTATGATATAGTTTGCAATAAAATGCAATTAAGTCCCCGAACTTAATGTATTTTCACTTAAGTCCTCTACTGTAGAACAAACTCACAAGGAAGTCCCTCGTGTACAAGTTTGGAGTAATTCGACACATAAAATATAGAGCTTTTATCCAAAATACTACAATTTTTCCCTTATTTCACGCTTTTTGAGACAACCGGGTTGTCAAACTGAAAAATGGACACCGCCACGACGTCCGGCTCGACGAAACCTATTAGGTAGCTGTTACGGAATTTGAGTTGGCGTAGTTTCGTGAAAGTCTCAAGTCTTGAAGATTGAAGGTGAAGAAAGTTGGATCATTTAACTCAATCTCAAGAAAGAAGAATTCAAAAGGATCAGGTATGTTTAACTAAAGAATTTGTGTGATCCGAATACTTCTTGTAGTGTAGAAACACTTGGAAGAATCTTTCATTGCATAAAAATCAAAAACTGGACTTGGGACATGTTCAGGATCCGGATCAGGTTGTTCGATCCGGATCCCGAAGGTGGTTCGTTCATACATCGTCGCAATCCGGATCGTAGTCTCTTGATCCGGATCCCGAACGTTGAGTTTACCATCTACCTTGAACGATCCGGATCTTGCTTCGCAATCCGGATCCCGAACGTTGATGTTTGGTAAACTGTATGAACGATCCGGATCGTAGTCACATGATCCGGATCCCGAACCTTCGTTTTTCTGGAATTGGCTGTTTCGTTATGACGATCCGGATCCTAGTTATCACGATCCGGATCGCCGTCCGTAAAAATCCAGAAATGGTTTGTTTTTGATTCTTATCTCCTTCCTAGGGTTTCTAACCTATAAATACACCCTATGACTCCTTTTCTAGGGTGAATCCACATAGCCGTCATTTTCTTGTATCATCATATACGGCTATAGATCCACATATAGAGAAGAAAGGAAATCATTAGAGAATACTCTATGTTTCTTCATCTATATTGATTAGTTTGATTCTAGGTTTTCATACTCACATCTTGAGTTGAATCAAACTAATGAATACTTAGATGGTATTTCCGATCTATCTTTGATCTAAGTATTCGGCGGATCATCACCACCCAAAAAACAACGATTTTCCCCAAAAATCGGCGCGTGGATTCGCGTGTCCTTGTGGATTCAAGGTTCAATCGCTCTCGTGGATTCGGAGCGAGGCACGTTCGTGGATTCGAACGGTGCTATTGGGTGAAGACCGTGGATTCGGTCGGACGTCGTGGATTCGACGTTGGACGCCGTGGATTCGGCGTTGGGCGCAGATCGTGGATTCGAGAAGCGTCGGAGCGAGCGGAGAAGATCCTCTAGGAGCGTATGGAAAAGGTTGAGTCGTAAGTGTGTACGGTAAATCACCTTGTACGTGTTTTAATTCTAGTGGATTTCTGCCGTGTTATCGGTCCCGTGGTTTTTTACTCCGGTGATGGAGTTTTCCACGTAAAAATCTTGCATGTTATTTTATTTTCCGCATTGGGTTTTATCGCAACGATTTTTGGAGTGTTTATACGTTTACACCTATTCACCCCCCTCTAGGTGTTTCTTCCCCTATTTAGATCCGTATTATATACGACCCAACAAGTGGTATCAGAGCGGGAATAGGGTTGTGAACAATGGTTGAAGGTGGAAACATCAATCGACCCCCTTTCTTTGATGGAACAAATTATGCGTACTGGAAAGTACGGATGAAAGCCTTTTTATCTTCCATCGACGAAAGGGTGTGGCATTCAATTGAATCAGGATGGTCTAATCCAACTGAACTTATCTCTGATGTTCACACCTTAAAACCTAGGTCGAAATGGACCAAGGAAGAGTTTGAGTTATCTTCTTACAATGGCAAGGGAATTAATGCTATTTTTAATGCCTTATCTCAAACTGAATTCTCTCGCGTCTCGGCATGTGAGACTGCGAAAGAAATCTGGGATGTTCTCCAGGTTACACATGAGGGAACTAACCTCGTGAAGATTCAGAAACTGCAGATGCTTACGAGCAAGTTTGACTCCATCTTGATGGCAGAAAATGAATCTTTCACGGACTACTATACACGATTGCAAGACATCGTAAACTCATGTGCTAATCTGGGAGAGAAGATTCCAGAATTTAAGATTGTAAGAAAAATCTTAAGAACTCTTCCTGAACGATTTCGCCCAAAGGTTACTGCCATTGAAACTATTAAACACCCAGACGAAATACGTGTAGAAGAATTAGTGTGATGATCCGGAATTCTACAGGGCTTTTACTGTGTAACCGGCAGCTTCTGGAGGCCTACGGGGCATGTCGGCGGTGTTCGTGCGCCAATTTGGACACAAGTGATTGACTCCGGGCTTAAAGTGGATCACGTGGGTAATCAGGGAACCCCGTCGGATGTTTATAGGTGTTTTCGCGCAAATCGGATATTAGATTTGGACTCGGCACGAAATTCGGATTGAAAATGCCTTTTCGGGAGCCTCCGGCGATTTATTGGATGGGAATTTGGCGAAGCGGACGTCAAATTCGGGTTCAGCGCGCGAAAACGGTCAAGATGGACTATCTGCTGGATTTTTCTGAGCTTCGGGTACTGTTCACCGCCGGAACAGTAACTCCGGCGATCGCCGGCGGCGGCGGGCAGCGTCGGCGGGCGGCGGCGCGGCCTCGGGCAGGCGAAACGGCGGCGGCACAGGGCGCGGGCAGCGCGCGGGCGCGCGGGCAGGCGCGCGGTCCACGCGGCCGTCGTGCACCAAGGCGGGGGCACGTGGCACCACCCCATAGGCCGGCTCACAGCTCACGGTCTACGGAGCATGATGGTTGGGTTTTGGTTCACGGTGCACCGGAGTGGACACGTGGCAGGTTACCATTGGTTCGGCTTACGGAGGCTCGTGCACCGGGTGCAGCGGTCAGTGGCAGGGACACGTGGCGCTTCCCTATTGGCTGGTCAACTGTGCGGGCAGGAGGGGCAGCTGGCGCGGGCAGGCACGCAGGCGCGACGGTACTGTTGTCGGGGACGCGTGTCGACTCCCGGGGTTGGCCGCGTGGCGCAGCGGGAGTGGAGGATTTGGGCTGTCGCCTGTTCGGGCGACACGTGGCGGGCGCTGAGGCGGGTCGGACGGACCGCGGATCCCGTCCGACGGCGCGCCTTGGGCCGGGCCGCACTGTGCGCGCCCGAAAGTCTTGGGCCGGGCCGCACTGTGCGCGCCCGGAAACTTCCGGGCGCCCGAAAATTGGGACCCGGATGGCATTTTGCTATTTGTTTGGGAGGCCTATTTAAACAGCCCGAGCTCCTTTCTTCTCACTTTTTCCACCATTTCCGAGCCTCCCCTCACCAAGGTGTCTTCAGCAAAGTTGTTCCCCTTCGAGTTCTACATCTTCTGGAGGATTTCCAAGATTTGTGGTGGCACACACTCCGAGGTTTGGATTTTACGGCGCGGCGCGACGCACGTTCCCTTGTGATTCCCTTCGTCGCATTTCAGTGCACGGACTCTCCCGAGCTACCCCGGCACTCTTTTTCAGCGATTCTTGCGCCATCGTCTTCACGACAGGTAGGGCTACGTTTTCCGTGTTTGCTGGTTTTTCCCATCCCGAGGTTTTCATGGGTTTTTCGGATCATCTTGTGACCTCTTTTGCTGTGATGGAGTTTTGGACAGCGGTTCGGTATTTCGGCGATATCTCCGCAACCAGACATCGGATTGAGGTGATTCAAAAGGCAATTTGCATCTACGCATCGCAAGGAGTCTCTCTGAATTTTCTTGGATTTTCTGGAATTTTCCCCGAAGGTGAGAAACCCCTTTTTACAGAACTTTGTAGCACAGTTTTGGGTGGAAGTATTGTTCGGGGTAGTTCTCTTGTCGATTTTGGATCTCAGCGTAGAAAACTCGTGTGGGAACGTGCAGGTACTCGTTTCGACCGGTTCGTCGCGAGGATCGTGACGGTATTTTTCCTGGAATTTCTCGAGCAGATCTCGCAGGTGAAAAAGGCAAAACTGTGGACTGATTGTATTTGGGACAGATTTTGGTGTGAGCATGGTGGATTAATTGTGCTTGTTCTTTTGGGGTATTTTTGTGCAGCACCGTGGTGATCGTTGAGACCGGGCGCGGACTTCGCTGTTGGGATCGGGGTTTAGCGCTCGATGTGGGTGGTTGCTTTACTCCTCTTTTCTGATATACCCACTAGGAATATTAGAGTGATCCCCTTTATTGGACATGTTGAATGGTCACCTAATGGACATGCATGCTTAACTAGATAATCGTGAGCCTATCATATGGAAAACATTATATTGGAAACTTGACATGTTGGAACTTATACATGCTTCATGGACATCGTTTTAGCATTTAACCTTGCATAAGGGGGGGATGTACTTTCATATTGTGATATTGTGAGGCGTCTTGTGGGAGGGTACCACTTGAGGATTTTTGGACAGGCATAGGTGGATGATTCATGTGAGGGTGATTAGCAGGTTATGGACATGTGCGGTTGGATTATGATTTAGCATGATGATTACACCCAGGTGGAGTTATTACTTGATACACATGATGAACCACTAGTTGTCACTCCCCTTCTTTCTTCCATGAGGAGATAGGCTTGATTTCAGGGATATCTAGTTAGACCATTTCTGGTCGCTACACTATATGTTGGGACTGCCTTGGGAGGAACCCTATTGTCTCTTCTTCCCCCTATTCCTTAGGCAGGCGGCTATTTGTTGCTCGGGTTTGAGCAGGGATCGGCATAGTGTAGCCGGGGCTTGAATTTTAGCTTTTGGGGTATTGCGGCTATTGCGGATAGTAGGTGGTTGACCGGATGTCGGACCTGGGTCAGGATTGTCATTATGGGTGTGGTTGTTAACCCTCCATCTTTTGATTACCCGCTAGGCATTTGAGTAGCTTCTTTGATTAAAAGGATAAATGCACTTTATGTGTGGCAATGGCAGGCTTATTGTGATTAAACAGATATTGTTAGAACTTGCTTGATTGGGGATTATGATTGTAGGACAGTAACATCATGTTAAAAGGTAAGGCTAATCAATAATTGTGGGCTTTGGGTATGTGGCATAGGCAGGCACAGGCTATCTCATATTACTATTCTCATACTGTTCTATACATGCTCTAACATTATAAAGGTTATCGACATCTGTTTATTTTTATATCATCTTGGGACATTTGCATGCTTGTATGGTCACCTAGTTAGGCCACCTTTTTCTGCTACACTATCATGCTGGAATTGACTTAGGAGAAACCATGCTTTTCTCTTCTTTTATTTATATTCGGGGGATAGTGCGCTCGGGTTCGAGCAGGGACTGGGATAGTGTAGTCAGACAGTTGTGGGCTTTGGGACAGGCAGGCTGTGAGGGCCGGGCATTGCGGCAACCGCGGATCTTTGGCGGTTGACCGGACAGTGGTTATTGCATCAGATTGGGATAGAGGATTTGGATTTCTTTAGTGGATGGGTTTTCCACCGTGATCAGAGTCATGATCCAGTCCTGCTGATTTGGTACTTGTTACCCAGGCATTATACTCGTGTGGGTCGCTCCCCTCGAGTGCCACTCCGGAGTGTGCGTTTTTACAGGCTTCGAGTCTTCGAGACTCCCTTTTTCTATCGGTGTTATGCGTAGGCGGGCATACCCGATTTGGCAGGCAGAGCAGGCAGTACCAGTGCTTACTGGTGTATCGATTGGGTCTAGACAGGCAGGCGTTGACATTCTGATGCATACATTCAGCTATTCTTTTAGCTCAGTTTTTAGAGGCATTCTAGTGGTAGCTTTTCATCAGGAGTCATACTCGTTGCATACCACCTTTATTCCTTTTGCCTCTGGTAGACCTAGTGGGCGTGTCAGAGGTTGAGGTTTTACCCACTAGGGGAGGCTACTGGTTTACTAGTAGTCTCACCCCCATTCTTCTTTCCTCTTTTGCTTCTCCCTTGTTTTGCAGTGTTTTATGCGGGTGCTACTGGGCTTACAGTGGCGGGTCGAGGAGAGAGGACGGCCGAGTAGATAGATCTCGAGGCAGGATGAGCATGTTAGCTGGATTGTTGGTGTACCCATGTTTCCTCAGACGGTAGTACCTTTACTTTGGGACTGGCTTTTGCCAGCAGGTTGTATTTATTTTGGTGAGCTGGGAGAGACAGATGTATCATTTATACAGATGTATTGTATTTTATTTCCAGCTTCAGTCTGAGATGTATTAGTTTTAGTTCAGCTCTGTTTTTATTGCTCTTTTATTTTATCTCTTTTATCTGAGCAGGTTACTGGCGCTTCGTGTACACGGAAAATACCGTGTGCACGGCGGATCTGTGGACGGGCCCGGGTTCTGGTTTACACCCGGGGCGTGACAGATTAAGTTGGTATCAGAGCTTAGGGATAGGTCGGTTGGGACTTAGGAAACCCTAGGCTTTTAGCAGACCCTAGGATGATAGGACGCGAGAGACGCGACACCTTGCGAAAGTCGGCGATTTATTTGTTTTACTCTTCCTGTGAGTGAAGAGGGATCGACATACTCTATTTCTGGGGACAGTATGTTGGCTGCAGACAACATAAGGTTACAGAAATAGAAGGATGTCTTTGACTTTCGCTAGATGGGGTCGAGTGTTTGGGGTGTGCTGATTTGCGGTTTGTCGTGGCGAGCGGTGTCTCCCCGACGTTGGGCCTTGACCCGGGCGCACCTTGGTGCGGCAGTTGGGTCTGAGCTAGTTGTTTCAGGCCGGATACCGGATTAGAGTCAGAGGACTCGGGACCCTGATGACAGGATTGTCAGAGGCTTATCAGCGGCAGAGTGAGCGGGCATCTGGTTTTGAGTGACACCAGTTGTCGGAGCAGCGGGCAGCTCGACAGTGCTTCTTTCTGAGACCACCCGGTTGCAGTATCCTCAGGGGCGGGGATTTTTGTAGTACTGAGGGAGTGAGTAGCCCTCCGTGCTAATGGGTTAGTGCCGAGGCGCCGAGGCAGGGTGGATTGTTGACAGCGGATGAGCTATGGGACACCATTGATCAGTTAAGCCAGTTTTGGCAGATAAACCACCCCGAGTCATAGGATTAAGTTGGAGCCTCTTGGGGTAGAATCGTGGTTGGTGGTGATGGAAAGACTGCTTGAGAGCCTCTTGGTGTCAAAAGGATTTACGCAGTTACTGAACTACGCGCTCTATGATTTAGGGGACAAGGCGCATAGGATATGCTTGACTGTGAGTGGATTGCGCCAGGATGCCTTCCGTGTATTCGGACCCTCTTTTGCAGGTTTTAGATTTTGGGGTGCTTTGATAGTGGAGGCATTGGGTATGGCGCGTAGCATTGCAGTTCCGTTGGATAGGGGTCTGCCGCCAGAGGCGAGGTTCTGGATAGAGGCGCTTGGCGCTAGGTATTGGTGGACAGGTCGGCCGGCAAGGACATTTTCGTTCCCTTCCAGGATGGTGGATATCCTTTTGGATGGATTATGTAAAGCTTACCCCAGGGGGGATGTTACCCTTGGTGATCGATAACATGCATGTTGGGGTACAACATATGTGATTGAGGGGTGAGCTTAGTAAGGGTAATTGTATAAGGAATTGCATGAAATTGATGGTGCTTTGTCGTATGACGATGATATCCAGGTGGATTCCTGAGACGTCAGAGGTTGGGTGGACCCCGATGACAGCATACAGCCCATTTTTCAGAGTGGTGCCAGCGGTAGCGTGGATTGGCTGTCTGCGAGAGACCACATTCGTCGCCTCAGTGTGAGCATGGTCAGGGGTCGAGCTCCCTTTGTGATTGGTCTAGATATGTTTGGCAGGCTGAGCGACGACCACTTGCATCGAGAGGATGAATTTGTGCCGCCCGGTTGGAGGGCGCCACGGTAGTGGATCGAGTGTCGCCGGTGTGATTTCATCACAGCAGTCAGAGTTAGAGCATGTTGCAGTCCGGCATTGGGCTGAGGCAGAGTTGTTGCCCGTGCACTAGAGGTACAGGTTACTGTTGGTTTGTGCAGGTGGGGAAGGCTTGTGGATCATAGCCAGTGCAGTAGAGGCCGTAAGTTATGCCGGCAGACTTATTGGGTATTTGTGGCCCGTTCGGTGTTTAGACCCAGTGCTTAGGACTGGTTTGGCATAGTGCCACTGGATGTTTCACTGCTGAGAGAAAGGACCTTGTTTTCTGCGAGGGCAGACAATAGAAGGCTTGTTTGTTGCGACTGTTTGGGTACTCAGGTTATAGCGATAGTGTGAGAGGTGCCTACGGCGCACCGGGACGTAAGGATATTCTTGTTGCCGTGAGATCCCGGGTGTGATTCCACCTGAGCCGATGATGATGCCGCGGTTAGGGAGATTGTGATTTCGATTGACGTGGTTCTGGGAACTGCGCCTACCTCGATAGCACCTCGTTAAATATCATTTGTAGAGCTGTGAGAGTTGTGGGCATAGGTGCGTGGACCTGATGGATAGAGGGTTTGTTGGACCTAGTGCCGCGTCGTTGATACACGACTGTGAGAGTTCTTTGTGAGTGGAGCCCAGGCAGGTCCGGGTATTATTTAGGACCTTTTGGATGGAGTTATACTCCGGCAGATGTTCGATTATGATGCCTGCATCAATTTGGAACTACAGCTGAGTATCTCGCCAAGATGACGTTCAGGACACGCTAGGGGCATTATGAGTACAGTGAGGCCAATGGAATGACTAATGCCTATTGCCTTTAAGATTGAGGAATTCTGTGTTCCAGTTGGGCTTGAACGGATTGATAGCGGCATTTTTCAGGGATATCTTGGCTTTTACCCCTCCCTGAGTGATTTAGAGCTTGTGAAGCATTTATAGATGCTGTGGCAAGGTCTGTGAGGATAAGGTTTTATGCTAAATGGTTTGGTACAAGTTTCATCTTTGAGAGCACATCTTCCTGGATTACGTATTTAGCCGCGGGGGCGGCGGTGGAAGTCCAGTCAAAATAGATGCTATTTGAGATGGGCCGAGATCGGCAGTACTACTGAGGTGAGGAGCTTTTGGACCGGATGGTGCCAGCAGAATTTGACGAGCGGATGGTAAGATTGGTATCAGTGACGATTTTAGTTGGTCAACGGAGGAAGATGGACTTGCGAGTTATAGTGATGCCTCCCATAGTGGCTATGGAGCTACCATTGGATTTGATGAGCATCCAGGATCACCCGACCGGGCCACTGTGGTGGCGGATACCTAAAGCAGAAGAGCTAAATTGGGAGTTGAGTTTGATGGTCCCATAGCTGGCGTGTGTGGGACCATGGTGGTATACTGGGCTTGAGATTGTGTCCCAGGGGATCCCTTTGAGGATAGGCTGCGGCTGAGCAATCTACTCGTGTGGTCTGGTTTTGACAGTGACCGAGTGAGAACCCCTGCTTGTTAGGGCCCCTTTCCTGTGCGGGTGCTTGTGTGGATGTGTTCGGGTTGCCCTGGTTGAGTCGGCTCTAGAGGGTGATTTTAGTGCGTGTTGCACTGGCTGTTCGTTCTTTTCCCCCAGGCTTTTGATGGAGTCCCTGAGGTTTTTCTGCGTCTTCGCTCAGGAGTGTTGTGTTTTGAACTCCTCGCCGTGATTGACTCACTTCTTTGGAGCCCTGCGAGAGTTTGGAGTACGAGGGACGCTCGTTGCGAATTCGGCTCGTGAGATGAGGGAATTGCGCGATCGGGCTATGCCGTACTGGTTGTTGCTGTTATTGTTGCTGAGGAGTAATCACGGGGAGTGATAGGCGACTTGAGAGCGGGAGACGGCGGTGTTGAGTACTTACCCTGGTTTCTGAGACTCGTTGAGAGTTGCTTTAGTTTCGAGGACGAAACTTTCTTTTAGTGGGGGAGGATGTGATGATCCGGAATTCTACAGGGCTTTTACTGTGTAACCGGCAGCTTCTGGAGGCCTACGGGGCATGTCGGCGGTGTTCGTGCGCCAATTTGGACACAAGTGATTGACTCCGGCTTAAAGTGGATCACGTGGGTAATCAGGGAACCCCGTCGGATGTTTATAGGTGTTTTCGCGCAAATCGGATATCAGATTTGGACTCGGCACGAAATTCGGATTGAAAATGCCTTTTCGGGAGCCTCCGGCGATTATTGGATGGGAATTTGGCGAAGCGGACGTCAAATTCGGGTTCAGCGCGCGGGAAAACGGTCAAGATGGACTATCTGCTGGATTTTTCTGAGCTTCGGGTACTGTTCACCGCCGGAACAGTAACTCCGGCGATCGCCGGCGGCGGCGGCGGGGGCGGGCAGCGTCGGCGGGCGGCGGCGCGGCCTCGGGCAGGCGGAACGGCGGCGGCACAGGGCGCGGGCAGCGCGCGGGCGCGCGGGCAGGCGCGCGGTCCACGCGGCCGTCGTGCACCAAGGCGGGGGCACGTGGCACCACCCCATAGGCCGGCTCACAGCTCACGGTCTACGGAGCATGATGGTTGGGTTTTGGTTCACGGTGCACCGGAGTGGACACGTGGCAGGTTACCATTGGTTCGCTTACGGAGGCTCGTGCACCGGGTGCAGCGGTCAGTGGCAGGGACACGTGGCGCTTCCCTATTGGCTGGTCAACTGTGCGGGCAGGAGGGGCAGCTGGCGCGGGCGCGCAGGCGCGGCGCGACGGTACTGTTGTCGGGGACGCGTGTCGACTCCCGGGGTTGGCCGCGTGGCGCAGCGGAGTGGAGGATTTGGGCTGTCGCCTGTTCGGGCGACACGTGGCGGGCGCTGAGGCGGGTCGGACGGACGCGGATCCGTCCGACGGCGCGCCTTGGGCCGGGCCGCACTGTGCGCGCCCGAAAGTCTTGGGCCGGGCCGCACTGTGCGCGCCCGGAAACTTCCGGCGCCCGAAAATTGGGACCCGGATGGCATTTTGCTATTTGTTTGGGAGGCCTATTTAAACAGCCCGAGCTCCTTTCTTCTCACTTTTTCCACCATTCCGAGCCTCCTCACCAAGGTGTCTTCAGCAAAGTTGTTCCCCTTCGAGTTCTACATCTTCTGGAGGATTTCCAAGATTTGTGGTGGCACACACTCCGAGGTTTGGATTTTACGGCGCGGCGCGACGCTCGTTCCCTTGTGATCCCTTCGTCGCATTTCAGTGCACGGACTCTCCCGAGCTACCCGGCACTCTTTTTCAGCGATTCTTGCGCCATCGTCTTCACGACAGGTAGGGCTACGTTTTCGTGTTGCTGGTTTTTCCCATCCCGAGGTTTTCATGGGTTTTTCGGATCATCTTGTGACCTCTTTTGCTGTGATGGAGTTTTGGACAGCGGTTCGGATTTCGGCGATATCTCCGCAACCAGACATCGGATTGAGGTGATTCAAAAGGCAATTTGCATCTACGCATCGCAAGGAGTCTCTCTGAATTTTCTTGGATTTTCTGGAATTTTCCCCGAAGGTGAGAAACCCTTTTTACAGAACTTTGTAGCACAGTTTTGGGTGGAAGTATTGTTCGGGGTAGTTCTCTTGTCGATTTTGGATCTCAGCGTAGAAAACTCGTGTGGGAACGTGCAGGTACTCGTTTCGACCGGTTCGTCGCGAGGATCGTGACGGTATTTTTCCTGGAATTTCTCGAGCAGATCTCGCAGGTGAAAAAGGCAAAACTGTGGACTGATTGTATTTGGGACAGATTTTGGTGTGAGCATGGTGGATTAATTGTGCTTGTTCTTTTGGGGTATTTTGTGCAGCACCGTGGTGATCGTTGAGACCGGGCGCGGACTTCGCTGTTGGGATCGGGTTTAGCGCTCGAGGTGGGTGGTTGCTTTACTCCTCTTTCTGATATACCCACTAGGAATATTAGAGTGATCCCCTTTATTGGACATGTTGAATGGTCACCTAATGGACATGCATGCTTAACTAGATAATTGTGAGCCTATCATATGGAAAACATTATATTGGAAACTTGACATGTTGGAACTTATACATGCTTCATGGACATCGTTTTAGCATTTAACCTTGCATAAGGGGGGGATGTACTTTCATATTGTGATATTGTGAGGCGTCTTGTGGGAGGGTACCACTTGGAGGATTTTTGGACAGGCATAGGTGGATGATTCATGTGAGGGTGATTAGCAGGTTATGGACATGTGCGGTTGGATTATGATTTAGCATGATGATTACACCAGGTGGAGTTATACTTGATACACATGTATGAACCACTATTTGTTCACTCCCCTTCTTTCTTCCATGGCAGGAGATAGGCTGATTTCAGGGATAT
>CM055076.1:9482609-9525121 GCA_029204045.2 Tillandsia leiboldiana
CCGGGAGGATTCCGACCGTGTTGGGGGCCGGTCAGCCGTGTGGGTGCCGGCTAGAACGTGTTGGGTTCCGGTCTTTGGACAGGGGAGATACTGAGTTGTGAGGTTGCAGCAGAGCAGGCAGAGAGTTCCAGTGTTTACTGGTGTTTTGATGGGGTGGTCTGTCAGTCCTTACGTCTGGTGCATGTTTTTAGCATTCTCTAGTAGGCATCGTAGAAGCACGTTAGTGGTAGCTCTGCATCAGTAGTGTACTTGTAGCTTACCACCTTTGTTTCATTTTTCGCCTCTGATAGTCCTAGTGGGCATGTCTGAGTTTGAGGTCTACCCACTAGGGGAGGCTACTGTTTTTATAGTAGTTCTCACCCCCACTGTTTTCTCTTTTCTGTTCCCCTTTGTTTTGCAGAGTTCTCTGCGGGAGTTGCGGGACCCTCTTCCCTGGATCGAGGTAAGAGGATCGCTGATTAGCTAGCCACTGCCCGAGTTCGAGTTTAGTAGTTTTGATGTATCCCCAGTACACTCAGACGGTTGTATTTTCCTTTTATTTTGGGTCTGGCTGCGGCCAGCTGGTTGTATATTTCGTGAGCTGGGAGAGACACTTGTATATTTCTGAGAGCTTACTGTACTTTCATTTCCAGCATTTGTCTGAGTTGTATTAGTTTTAGTTTAGCTCTGTTTTATGCTCCTTTATTACTTGTTTTATATCTGAGCAGGTTATCAGCGCTTCGTGTACACGGAAAATTCCGTATGCACGGCGGATCTGTGGACGGGCCGGGTTCTGGTTTACACCCGGGGCGTGACAGATTAGTTGGTATCAGAGCTTAGGGATAGGTCAGACGGGACTTAGGAAACCCTAGGCTTTTGGCAGACCCTAGGAAGGCAGAGCGTGAGTGACGTGATATTGTGCGAAAGTCGGTAATTGGTTGTTAACTCTTCCTGTGAGTGGAGAGGGATTGGCATAGCCTATTTCTGGGGGACTATTATGTTGGCTGCAGACAACATAAGGTTACAGAAATAGGGGAATGTCCATGACTTTCGCTTGATTGGGTCGAGAGTGGTTTGGTTTACTGACCCGTGGATTTTGTGTGGCAGGATGCCTCCTAGGCGGCAGATTCCTACTCGGGGTACTCCTACACCCCCGGAGGAGCCGGAGCAGTCCGGGCCTTCTGAGATCAGTGAGCTGAGGGCCATGATGGCCCAGTTGGCGGAGAGCCACCGCCGACAGGAGCAGAGGTTTGAGCAGTTATTGGCCCAGGTTGCGGCACCTCCCCCTACTACTGCTGAGGCCCCCGCACCACCTGTTGTACCACCGGACTATTCCACTTGCCCCTACAGCGCCGTCGTCGAGCAGCGGGGCTCAGGGGATGTTCAGGCCTTTGACCCCAGAGAGGAGCGGGAGTTTTCTGACAAACTCACGCAGTTCTGCAAGCGAGGCCCCCCTAAGTTCTCGGGGCGGAGCACTCCCCGTGGGAGATTGGATCATGGCTAGCGTCAATGGAGAAGATGTTTCGGGACTTCTTCATCGACCAGAGGTTCAGAGCACATTGGCAGTACACTGTCTGGAGGGGGATGCAGATGCTTGGTGGCGTCGGGTCGAGCCCCTAGAGTTTCAGGTCACCCGAAGCTACCCTGGTCAGAGTTCAGGAGGATGACCCTTGACACTTACTTCTCCACGAGTGTGAAGAAGAAGATAGAAGATGACTTGAAGAACCTGCAGCAAGGTGATCGCTCAGTTTGGGACTATTTCCAGGAGTTCACGCAGTTGCTCAACTGCGTGCCCTACGTTGCCAGGAATGGGCTGCACCAGGTGGAGCTGTTTGAGACAGGCTTGCGCCCCGAGATCTATACCATGGTACACGCCCAGAGGCTTCAGACTTTATCAGAGGCAGTGGATCATGCCCAGTGGGTCGAGAGGGGAGATCAGGTGTTTCTAGACGCGGAGGTCCGGTCGCTCAGAGTTCTGAGAAGAAGCGACCAGCATCAGATGAGGGGGGACAGGCCAGTTCCTGGAGGCCGCCCCGACCGCCACCGCCTCAGTTTACAGGCCGGGGGCGTTCGGAGCGGCGAGGGCCTGGGGGATCCCAGAGGCCCCCACAGCATCAGCAGCCCCAGCGACAGCAGCAGCACTCGCAGCAGCAGAGGTCGCAGTCGCGACAGCAGGGATCTCAGCGGCAGTCGCCCAGGCAGCAGCAGCAGCAGTCACGGCAGTTTCGGGCCCAGGCAGTTGTATCTTCTGCGGGGGTCCGCATTTCCCCGGCACTTGTGATCAGAGGTGGGGGCGTTGTTATGGCTGCGGGCAGGCAGGGCACATACGATCTTCATGCCCTTTTTCGGCATCAGTGGCGCCTTCTTCGGCCTCAGTTTCTCTTCCACCTCAGCAGCGACCGCCAGCTCAGTGGCCCTATGCTTCTGCGAGCAGGGCTCCTTCCTCCCACCCTGCAGACCACCGACCACCAGCTCAGAGCGGGCGAGTCTACGCCGCTCAGGTAGGGGACTCCGCGGCAGCCGACCACGTGGTGGCAGGTATCACTTTACTTTTTGGCATTAGAGCTCGCACTTTATTTGATACCGGTGCATCACATTCTATTATCAGTAGAGCATTTGCATCATCTCATGGACTAGAGTTAGGTCGGTTGCCACATGCTTTAGAGGTACAGATTCCCGGTCACATTTTGTATGTAGAGGAGTGTTGCTGGTCGTGCCCGGTACAGCTTGAGTCTTGGATTTTGCCAGCGGACCTGATGGTCCTTAGTCAGCTGCGAGATTTTGACATTGTACTGGGATGGATTGGCTGGCTCGCTATTTCGCGACGATTGATTGCGCCGCGAGGTCTGTTACTTTTAGCGAGCCAGGCCAGGAGGTGTTCGTTTTCAGGGGGGTGCCAGAGTGCTTTCTTTGCCTCTATGGTTTCGACTTCTCGTGCGAGGCAGATGATGCGCAGTGGATGCGTAGCCTTTATGGCATCTGTGGTTAAGGAGCCTACGGCGGCTCCGGGACTCGCGGATATCCCGATTGCCCGCGAGTTCCCGGATGTGTTTCCTCCAGAGCTGTTTAGCATGCCGCCGGATAGGGAGGTCGAGTTTTTGATTGACGTGGTCCCAGGAACTGCGCCAATCTCTAAGGCTCCTTACCGAATGGCACCGGCTGAGCTGCGAGAATTAAAGGCGCAACTCCAGGATTTAATGGATAAGGGTTTTGTGAGACCGAGTGTATCGCCTTGGGGAGCGCCGGTGCTATTTGTGAAGAAGAAAGATGGTTCGCTTCGACTGTGCGTTGATTATCGGGAGCTGAATAAAGCGACCATCAAGAACAAGTACCCTTTGCCGCGCATTGATGATTTATTTGATCAGCTGCAAGGGACTTGTGTCTTCTCCAAGATCGACTTACAGTCTGGTTACCACCAATTGAAGGTGAAGGCCGAGGACATCCCAAAGACGGCATTCAGGTCGCGGTACGGGCATTATGAGTTCACCGTCATGCCTTTTGGACTGACAAATGCCCCTGCAGCTTTTATGGATTTAATGAACAGGATTTTTCGACCATACCTGGATCGGTTCGTCGTTGTTTTTATTGATGACATCCTAGTTTATTCCCGAAGCGATGTGGAGCACGAGGAGCACCTGAGGATTGTGCTACAACTTCTGAGAGAGAGAAAGTTGTATGCCAAGTTATCTAAGTGTGAATTTGGCTTCGGGAGGTTGTCTTTTTGGGCCACGTGATTTCAGCCGCTGGAGTGGCAGTAGACCCGGCGAAGATCGAGGCAGTCCGGGATTGGCCCCGACCGACGACGGTATAAGAGGTTCGCAGTTTCATGGGCTTAACAGGATATTACCGTCGATTTGTGGAAGGTTTTGCGAAACTTTCCACACCCCTCACTCGTTTGACGCGAAAAGGGATTAAGTTTACTTGGAGTGAGGATTGTCAGAGGAGCTTTGAGGAATTAAAGAACAGATTGATGTCGGCTCCTGTCCTTTCCCTCCCTGTTATGGGGAAAGGATACGTGGTATACAGCGACGCATCGCACAGTGGACTTGGTTGCGTGCTGATGCAGGAAGGAAGGGTAATCGCTTATGCCTCCCGGCAACTGAAGGATTATGAAAAGAATTACCCTACCCATGATTTGGAGCTAGCTGCAGTGATTTTTGCACTAAAGTTGTGGCGCCATTACCTGTATGGGGAACACTGCGAGATTTACACCGACCACAAGAGCTTGAAATACCTGTTCACGCAGAAGGAGCTCAACTTGAGGCAGCGTAGATGGTTGGAATTGTTGAAAGATTATGATGTAGACATATTATACCATCCTGGCAAGGCCAACGTGGTTTGCTGATGCCCTGAGCAGGAGAGCAGTACAGAGTCTATCTTTGAGGATCACCGATCAGGCGCCATTACTTGAGCAGATGAGGCGGTTAGAGCTCGAGGTTGTGTCCCCTGGGGTCTCTGCTAGACTTATGTCTCTAGTCGTGCAGCCCACTCTGTTGGACAGGATTCGGGAGAGACAGAGTGAGGACCCCCCACCTGGTGAGGATTCGAGAGCAGATGCAGACTGGTTTGATAGGGGACTTCTCAGTCGATGCTGCGGGAGTACTACGGTACAGGGACCGCGCGTGTGTGCCTATGGACGCAGAGATCCGAGAGCAGATCTTGAGGGAGGCCCACTATACACCTTATACCATCCATCCTGGTGGGACTAAGATGTATAGGGATCTTAAGGCACAGTTTTGGTGGAATGGAATGAAAAGAGACATTGGGAGATTTGTAGCACACTGTCTAACTTGTCAGCAAGTAAAGGCGGAGCATCGTGTACCTGCTGGCAAGTTGCAGAGTCTCCCAATCCCTGAATGGAAATGGGAACATGTTACGATGGATTTTGTCACTAGTTTGCCGAGAGCACAGACGGGAGCGGATGCTATCTGGGTAGTCGTGGACAGGCTTACCAAATCCGCTCACTTTCTGCCGGTTCAGATGACTTGGCCGATGGAGCGACTCGCACAGGTGTACTTGGCTGAGGTGGTTAGATTACACGGAGTACCTGTTTCCATAGTATCAGATAGAGACCCGAGGTTTGTCTCGCATTTCTGGAGGAGTTTACAGACAGCCTTGGAGACGCAGCTCCGATTCAGTACAGCATTCCACCCCCAGACCGATGGGCAGTCAGAGCGCACTATTCAGACCCTCGAGGATATGTTGAGAGCATGCATTCTGGACTTTGGAGGAGGATGGTACCGACACTTGGGATTAGTTGAGTTTGCGTACAACAACAGCTATCAAGCGAGCATTCAGATGGCTCCGTTTGAAAAGTTGTATGGACGCAAGTGTCGGTCACCCCTTTATTGGAGTGACGTGGGTGAGAAGAAGACCTTGGGTCCTGATCTACTGTTAGAGGCAGAGGAAAAGGTCAGATTGATACGACGACACCTCGAGACCGCCCAGAGTCGACAGAGGAGTTATGCTGATACTCGACGGCGAGACTTAGAGTTCCAGGTGGGTGACCATGTTTTTCTGAAAGTCTCGCCTTCGAAGGGGATTCGGAGATTTGGTATTCGTGGGAAACTGAGCCCTCGTTATATTGGACCTTTGAGGTGTTGGAGCGCTTAGGGCCAGTTGCCTACAGGCTTGCGCTTCCTCCCAGACTTTCGGTGTTCACAATGTATTTCATGTTTCGACACTGAGGAGGTATGTTCATGACCCGTCTCATATCATCGATTTCACCCCATTGGAGGTTGCTGAGGACCTGAGCTATGTTGAGCGGCCGTTGAGGATCTTGGACCATGAGGTTAGGGAGTTACGCAGTCGGGCCATCCCGTACGTGAAGGTCCTCTGGAGCAGTCATGATGAGCGCGAGGCTACCTGGGAGTTGGAGTCAGCGATGATGGATGCTCACCCCCACTTGTTTGAGACCCCTGCCTGAGGTATGACTTTTGTTTCGAGGACGAAACTTTTTCTTGTAGGGGAGGATGTAGTGTACTGGTTTTTCCCCTTGCAACTTTCCGGTGAATCCATTGTGTAGAACACCTAGTGTTGGTGTCTGGCCCATGGTGCATCGAAGGGGTGCCACAGATGGACCTCGTGAGACTTTGATAGCGGAATTGGCCTTCGGCTGTAATTGCCGAATTTTAGAAAAGGTTTTGGGCCAATCTGAGGTTGGATTTGGATTCAGCGCGGAAAAAACGCTTGAAAACGGCTATTTGCTTGTTGAATTTGGAGTCCGGATGACCAAATGCGGGCTTCCGGAAGTTTGGGGGGATTTTCGGAGCATGGGGATGACACGTGGACCGGCCCGAGCCACGTGGCGGCCTCTTATTGGCCGGCTCACGCAGCTGGGTCCACGGGGAGGCACGGCGGTGCATGGACCGCGGCGGGGGGACGCGTGGCGTGCCCTGGTAGGCGGGCGCACGTGGCACGGCTCACCGGTCTGGCGGGGTTGCGGTGGACCGGGCGCATGACGCGTGGCGGCTTCTGATTCGTGGGACCACGTAGGCGCGGTCCACGGCGTGCGCGAGGGGGGCGCCTCGGTACTGTGCGCGCACAGTGGCGCCAGCGGGGCGGTCGGCCGCACTCGAGTGCGACACGCGTCGCCTCGCGGTTGGGCGGCCGTACCTACCCCGCTGACCGCGAGGGGGCCACGTGGCGCGTTGCGGGCCGCCAGGGTTGCTGTCCCCTGTTCGGGGCGACGTGGCCGTCCCAGGGACTTCCGGGCGCGTCGGACGGGAAGCATACAACCCGGTTTCCGGGCGCAGTGCGCCCGGAAACCGCGCCCGAAACCCGGCCCGTTATGCATAGTGGGCTGGGCCTATAAATAGGACCCCCCTTTCGTTTCTTTGTCTTTTTGGACCCCTTTTTCACTGGGCTTCCTTCACAGAAGTTCCTCCTCTCTCAGTGCTCTACCCTTTGGAGAAGTTTGAAGATTTTTGGAGGCACGCATCCCGAGGTTCACCATTTTACGGCGCGGCGCGACGCTTGTTCTCCGGCGATCCTCTTCGCCCCTTCTCAGTGTTTGGACCTCCTCCGACTCACCCCGACCTCGGAATTTGCCGATTCTTGCGCCGTTGGACTCACGACAGGTAGGGCTTCAACTCCTGTGTTTTGTGGTTCCTCGATTTCCGTGCTGATCTTGGAGTTTTCATAGCACCCATTTGACCCTTTTTCTTCGCGGACTTTTGGGACAGCACCGCAGTGTTCTTGCCATATCTTTTCGCTCAGGCGTCGGAACGAGGCGATTCAAAAGGCAATTTTCATCTACGTTTCGCAAGGAGTCTCCTGGATTTTTCTCAGATTTTTCTGGATTTTACCCGTGGGTGAGAATCTTCTTTCTCTGTGGTTCCTTGTTACAGGAATTTGGTACAGTTTGGTTTCGGGGTGTACCCCTTGCCGGATTTTTATCTCAGCGTAGGAAACTCCAATTTGGGCGTGCAGGTACTCGTTTCGACGGGCTCGTCGCAAGGATCGCGATAGTATTTTTCTTGGATTTTTCTGGGCATTATTCGCAGGTAAAAATTAGTGAATTGTGGACTGCTGATTTGGGGGACAGATTCTGGAAAGTGTGGATGTTTAGCTTATGTATTTCCTTTGGGGTATTTTGTACAGATTGGTGGTGTGTTTGGACTGATCTTGGACTTCGCCTTCGGGAATTTGGATTAGCGCTTGAGGTGGGTGATGTTGTGAACCTCCTACTTGTGAATGTCACTAGGCCTATTAGAATGCCATGACTATGTGTTATTAATTGTGAATGTATCTAGCATGCTTGTATGAGATTAAGGTTCCTTGTTGATACTTGCGTTGTTAGCAGGTTACAAGTTAGTAAGTGGTATTTCCATGTTTAGATAGGCAATTTAATTAGTTGGAAAGAATGCTAAAGCCATATCATATTATATGTTAAGGGAAGGTTTGGGCATGCGGTTAGAATGAATGTTGTATAAGGGATACTTGCTAGTAGATTGTGCATCTAAATTGTATCATGTATCATATATCCTGCCACATGTACATCGGGAGTTCCAAACACTTAATGTTGCATATGTTAGAATAATTGAAATGATTTTATCAAATAAAGGACTTTGCATGCTTGAATGGTCATCTAGCTAAGCCACCTTTTTCTGCTACACAAACATATTGGAATTGACTTAGGAGAAACCATGCTTTTATTCGTTCTCCTGTCGTCTAGTCTTAGGGGATTGTGTAGTCAGATGTTCAGAGTTGGGACAGTCGGGGATCGATGTTTGGGTGTTGCGGCGACCGCGGACTGTGGGCGGTTGACCGGATTATTATTATTATTATTACTTTTGCATCAGATTGGAGGTAGGGGATCGAGTTTCCCTTTAGTGGATGGGTTTTTCCCACTTGGATCAGGGTCGTGACCCCGTCCTGCTATTTATGGTACTGATGATACTAGTGACTGTGATACTACGCTCGTGTGGGGTCGCTCCCCTCGAGTGCCACTCCGGAGTAGGATTCCGACCGTGTTGGGTGCCGGTCAGGCCGTGTTGGGTGCCGGCTAGACCGTGTTGGGTTCCGGTCTATTTGGACAGGGGAGATACTGAGTTGTGAGGTTGACAGCAGAGCAGGCAGTTCCAGTGTTTACTGGTGTTTTGATTGGGTTGGTCTGTCAGTCCTTACGTCCTGGTGCATGTTTTAGCCATTCTCTAGTAGGCATCGTAGAAGCGCGTTAGTGGTAGCTCTGCATCAGTAGTGTACTTGTAGCTTACCACCTTTGTTTCATTTTTCGCCTCTGATAGTCCTAGTGGGCATGTCTGAGTTTGAGGTCTACCCACTAGGGGAGGCTACTGTTTTTATAGTAGTTCTCACCCCCCACTGTTTTCTCTTTTCTGTTCCCCTTTGTTTTGCAGAGTTCTCTGCGGGAGTTGCGGGACCCTCTTCCCTGGATCGAGGTAAGAGGATCGCTGATTAGCTAGCCACTGCCCGAGTTCGAGTTTAGTAGTTTTGATGTATCCCCAGTACACTCAGACGGTTGTATTTTCCTTTTATTTTGGGTCTGGCTGCGGCCAGCTGGTTGTATATATTTCGTGAGCTGGGAGAGACACTTGTATATTTCTGAGAGCTTACTGTACTTTCATTTCCAGCATTTGTCTGAGTTGTATTAGTTTTAGTTTAGCTCTGTTTTATGCTCCTTTATTACTTGTTGGATATCTGAGCAGGTTATCAGCGCTTCGTGTACACGGAAAATTCCGTATGCACGGCGGATCTGTGGACGGGCCCGGGTTCTGGTTTACACCCGGGGCGTGACAGTTAAACTAGAGTTAAATAATAATCGGAGTTGAAAACTATCAGATATACCTATTTTGCCCGGGTTTAGGGTTTACGGTTTAGGGTTTAGGATTTTTTAGGGTTTTAGGGTTTAGGGTTTAGGGTTTTAGGGTTTAGGGTTTAGGATTTTTTAGGGTTCTAGGGGGGTTTAGGGTTTTAGGGTTTAGGGTTTAGGATTTTTTAGGGTTTTAGGGTTTAGGGTTTAGGGTTTAGGGTTTAGGGTTTTAGGGTTTAGGGGTTTAGGGTTTTAGGGTTTAGGGTATATTTGAGAGGGCAAAATAGTAATTACACACAGATAACGGCAGTTCCAAACGGTACACTAACAGAGTTTAACTTCAGGGGTATTTTGGAAAGAAGTTGGAACGTAAGAAGGGTAGTTTTAATATTAGCCTTCTAAGAGGGGTAAATCTGAAAACAGAGAAATTTTTAGGGGTATGTAGGAAATTGCCCCTTATTATTATTATTATTATTATTATTATTATTTTGGCAGGGTTACATACGTGATGAAGAGTTCGATCCGAAGAAGTGGGTCATTCCTGGTTTTCATTATGATTCTAATGATGGAAACAAAATGTCCCCCTTAAATTCCAAAGATGTATATATTCAGCGAAGGAGGTCCATCAAAAGTAAGAGAGTTGCTGATTCTGTTGAGGCACTTATAGGCGCATACCTTAGTACTGCTGGTGAATCGGCGGCACTCATTTTCATGAAATCGATAGGAATGGAAATAGAGTTTCACAAGCAAATGGTGGTTGAAAAGCCAGTATTAGTGAATCCTGAGATGCTCATCAATCTGAAACAATTGGAGGGATCGCTGAATTATAAATTCAGCGATCCCTCCAATTGTTTCAGATTGATGAGCATCTCAGGATTCACTAATACTGGCTTTTCATGTCACGCCCCGAGTTTAAAAATCAGGTCTGAAAATTTTTTTTTTTTTTTGAAATAAATCAGAGTTTGCAAAACGGGCGTAACAGACCGCCACACATATAGGAAATCCCCTATCCACAGGGATAGGGTCTCTCCTATACATGCACGGCTAGGCAAATCCAATCATCAATCAGAGATCAATCAATCATGCATATCGGAATATCAACAATAAATCGGCTGACAGGAATCAACAAGTGCCATCAAATCATGTAGATCTATATACTGAAAAAGCTGATGAACAGATATGTATATGGTATGTCTCATGAAGATCAAGGTCTATCAGAAATATAAAAGCTGATAAACAGGTACGTAAGATATGTCTCACGTAGATCAAGATCTATCAGGACTAATCATAGGGCATGTCAATACAATCATCAAGGCTAATCTAGATAAAATCAGCAGGTATATATGATGAGTCTAAAAGAATCAATGTCTATCAGGGGATCATGTGATATATATGCAGTCATCATAGGTCGTATCGGTATAATTCGCAGGCTGGTCAAAAAAAAGGGTGTCCGACTGGACTAAAGCAACCAGAGGGCCGAATAGATCAAGCCCGGACCGAAGATAACCCACCTGAATGACGGCAGATCCTCGAACTCCCGCGCAGCTACTGGGAGGCTGGTCCTGAACAACTGGGCCCTGAATAAACAACTATGATCAGTAACAGACTCACACGTACCCATCCCGATGACACAACAGTAACGGATCGTTTAAACGGGTCAAATAGGCCGATTTACGGGATGAAATCCAATCCCCGATCCACGAGGGTCTACGGGCCTCTAATAAAATGTACAGTGGGTGTGAAAATGCTGTTTAAAGAAAGGCCGTACGTCCATTTTGCGTTTTGGTCCATAACATTTCTTAATTTGCATAATTATCCTATTTTATCATTCGTTTCGACTCGTTCTTGCAATCCGGGGGTCCAAAATCGACGCCGTAAGTTTCAGCATGTCCTTTACGACAATATGAAGCTCGTGCTCACCATTTGGGAGCAGCACGAGACCCGAGGAAAACTTCGGGCCATAATTTTCCTCTCTAACATAGCCAATTAGCATTTTTGTTTCTCCAGCTCTTCAAAACCAAAATCTATCGTGAGCATCGCGTTCAGTGACCCCAAATTAGCCTAGGGCACACTGTCGCAACTTCGCAAACAGCCCGGAACATTGTTTTGTTCAAACATTACATTTTAAGGTTGGTCTATCTACAACTTGGAATCTAATCATCAAACAACAAAACTTTGTATATCAAAGTGGCTCTGGACAATGCCAGGATACCAGTGCTCACTCTAATTTCAGTCCAAAGTGGCTGGATCAACAGATTCGAGTTCTTCGCTCTCTAACACTTCGACAATACACCATACACACATCCACACAGATCCCATTTGATCTGAAGTGAGCACTGAGCTCAGGGGATGATTCTAAACAACTTTCATATTTTGCTCGAAGTCTAGTTCCCTACTTTTCTTCTTTGAAACATTTCATCGAACACCTTGTGAGCATTACATATATACATTAACTAAACTTTAAATTCCGAGTTTGGTTCTCAGCAAGAAGCAAATCCTAGGGTTTATAAGATGGAAGGAAAACTAAAGCATGGAGTTTAGAGGTTACCTGAGGGTTTGGCCGGCGCCCGGAGGCGGCGGCGGCGGCCGGAGGAGAGGTTCGGGCTACCCTCCATGGTGCAACAACAAAGTTGGAAAAACTTTGTAACTAAACTCATGCAAAATGTTGGGAAGCTTCCTACAGTTCCTACAAGCTCACCTGGGTCATCCGCCGACGACGCGGAGCGGCGGCGATCGCCGGCGACGAAGCTCGGCCCAAGCTCATTAATGCAAAATGGTGCAACTTCGGCGGGGACAAATCCTACGTTAGACTCTGCATGCAAGAGCTTAGAAAGCTTCTCAGAGGTCAAGGAAACTCACCTGTGCCGTTATCCCATTTGACGGAGCTCCGGCGATCGCCGGAGATCAAAATCTCCAAAACCTCGAGATTCCGGCCACCTCTAATGGCGGATTCCGGCCGGCGAGGTCTGGGCCGGCGCAAGATGGACCAAGGTAGTCCTCTCGGTCCCCTGGTGCCTGCTGGGTAGTTTGCCGGCAGCTCGGGTGCACGGCGGCGCCGGACGGCGAGGAACGGCCGCGTTATCAAAGATGGCCGGTTCTAGGGCACGCCGGATCTCAGCGGATCCTCCACCGATCAACTCCATACTTTCGGGGAAGCTTGCAGTCACCGAGAATACTAAGATCAACGGTCTTGATCTTAGTTTTATCGGTTGGGTGAAGCTCGTGGTGCATCTCGGCCAAAACCAAGAATTCCGGCAATAATTCACTCCCGCCGGCGGCCGGTGCGGGGAGGCTCCGGGGAGCGCGGCAGAGAAGGGGAGGGAGTTGTTGCGCAGGCGGCTAGGGCTGAGGGCTACAGGTCTTAGGGTTTAAAGGAACCCTAACCCCAAATGCATATATATAGCATATGCATAAATGCATTATAGGCCTTTATCTCTTAATATTAACTGTCCAGACCCTCACTGTAGCATTAACTCACAACTAGGTCCCTCACCACAGAGGTGGCACTCAAATCGAGACAAGAAACCTAGGGTTCTAAGTGCAAAAAGCCGCATTTTTACTGTATTTCACGCTTTTCGAGACAACCGGACTGTCAAACTAAAAATTTGACACCGCCAAGACGTCCAGCTCGACGAAACCTATCAGGTAGCGATTTTGGTTCGCTAAAATTTAGCTCCATAATTTTTAAATTCCATCTTATACTGTACCGAAACACAGTTATCACGCGTTTCGAGGCTCTAGGACCGTCAAACAGAAATTCCGTCAGTGCCATTGTGTCCAGAACGATGAAACCGTTCGAAATGACTACCTGGATCACTATATTCGGATTCCGAACAGTGAATTAGTCAACGTTGTATTCGTCGGGGTCCCGAAAACCAGGGTTACTGTTCATCTACAGTAACTCACTTAAGTGCACTGTGCGCAGAGGGCACTGTTACATTGGTCGCGAGATTCGTCCACTTCTTCGCTGAATTCTGGAAGATCCGACCGTCAGATCGAAAAGTGCTGAATATGAATCTCGCTCGGTTCGACGAGACGATCGCAACGGTCAACTCGGATTTCCAAGATCATGTCCGGATTGGAAAATATCCTTTTTGTCTCGTAAATCGTGCAACTCGCACACTGGCAATTGACTAAATAAATCAACATAGGTCTTTTGAACCCGAAATCGACTACAATTCTGCTTTTAATCTATTTATTAAAAATAAAATATTTCGAGTTTCTACATTTCAACCACCATTTGCTTGTGAAACTCTATTTCCATTCCTATCGATTTCATGAAAATGAGTGCCGCCGATTCACCAGCAGTACTAAGGTATGCGCCTATAAGTGCCTCAACAGAATCAGCAACTCTCTTACTTTTGATGGACCTCCTTCGCTGAATATATACATCTTTGGAATTTAAGGAGGACATTTTGTTTCCATCATTAGAATCATAATGAAAACCAGGAATGACCCACTTCTTCGGATCGAACTCTTCGTCACGTATGTAACCCTGCCAAAATAATAATAATAATAATAATAATAATAATAATAATAATAATAATAATAATAATAATAATAATAATATAGAAGAGAAAGAAAGCGAACACAACTACTTATGACTATCTACAGCAAAATGAGCTGCCAAACAAAAGCAGAATATATTCATGTATGTACCAAATATTATTGTACTGTGCTAATCCCATATGTTGAAGTCTAATTCGTGTTGTAATTATGAACAGATGACTGTCCTGTACGAAAACGTATGTTGTATAGAATTGGACTTTCGTCATTGTAAGTTGTATGTTGTCGTAAGGGAACACTTGTGCTAAGATGTATGGTTATTTCACATGTACGAAGCTAAGATGTATGACTGACTATGCTAAGTTGTATGTTGTAAAGGATTGGATTTGTAAATCTGAAAAGATGACTGCACTGTGTTTCCGGGATTTGAATTGGACTTGTAATTCTGAGAAGCTGATTTGTTACATTATGTTCTGCAATTGCCTCACTGTGTTCTCCAACATTTAAAATTAATTGTTCTGGAATATTTTTATTTTGTGCTGGAACAGCTATATTTATTTGTTCTGGAATTTCCTTTTGTCTTTACCCGTTTTAGAGAGGCAACTTTCTACACAATTTTCCAATTTAATATTTTTAACAGATATTTCTATTTGTTAAATTCTAAATTTTAAAAGTTCTTCAAGTTTTTAAATCTATTGAAATTTAACACTAAGTACCGGTACTCAATTATGAGTACCGGTACTCAACAAAGAAGTACCGGTACTAATTTATGAGTACCGGTACCGGTATTGTGTGATGAAGTTTCATGTACCGGGATTGAGTGAGAAAACCATGTGTACCGGTACACAATGATTGCGTACCGGTACAGATGGCCTTACCCTTGGGTTGCTCATTCTGTACCGGTACTCAAGATTGCGTACCGGTACAGATAGATCCGGTACACTTCTAAGTTCCTCAAAACCCGAATGCATCACACTTGGATTTCTCCCTCAGTACCGGTACTCAACATTGAGTACCGGTACTGAGTGAGAAATCCATGTATACTACTTTCGGGTTTTGAGGAACTTGGATGTGTACCGGTGTCACGCCCCGGGGTCGAAACTGCGATCCGGGCTCGCCAACAGATCCGCCGCCCATACGGGAAGTCCCGTATAGACGTAGCGACTACCTGCAAAAGATCATCTACACTAACAGATATCAGAGCTGAAAAGTAAAAGCTGAATTAAAATAAATACAACTCCCAATATAATACAACAAGTCCTCACCAAAAGTACATAAGTCTCTCAAAAGTGAAAGAAAAGTACAACTCTAATCCTCACTACAAAGGTCTCTCAACAAGAAACTCTCAAAAATATAAAAAGGGTACATCTACTCTCCGGATGATGACTGGTAGGGATCTAGCTCGCAACTCCCTCGCCTCGGTCAGAAGGATCAGCAACTGGATCAACAGGAACAGGAGTAGAAGTCCCTGGGGAAAAAGACACCACGACGGGTGTGAGAACTACTTCCCACAGTAGTTCTCAGTGGGTGCCGCCAACAAGCCCGACGGTCTGCCCACTAAGTCTACTAGAGGCATAAAGTAACAATATGAAATACTGAAGGAAAGAGCTGGAAATGAATAACCCTACAGCTACTATGCCCCTATCTAGATGCTCAAAAAGTGGAACATATGATAACATGGTGCATCAACTATCCCTCAACTCAGATCACCCAATCTACCTGACTGCCTCCTCGGGTCCAGTCAAACCTGCGCCTACCTACTGCCGTTACATCCCGGAGGACCGGACTGACGTAGGGCGTCCGTAGCTGCCAAAACTGGGCCAGCCAGAGGGACTGTGTCGGCAAGTCGCGATACAAAAGTAACAAATCCACCCCGGGCGTGGCTCTCGAGGGGCGCGACCCCACCGAGGAAAAGGTATCCGCGCACTCTGTCGCTCAGGTGGCACTGCAGGCTATAGTCCAAAATCCACGCTCACGCTCTGAACGGAAGGACTCAGAATCCTCAATCATCTCGCACAACGGTCGGAGTACTCTCGACGACTCAGCTGATCAGCTCTCACAAACACGAGACACTAGCCTCTCCAATAACTCACAGCACAAAACACACTGGCTGGAGATACTCCACAGCCAGGATCGGCCCACAACTCAGGGCTAACAAAACTAGTCGGACAACACTCAACGACCCGGGACCACCGTCAACCCCAACGGTTTCCAACAACACAGGCCGGAAGATACTCGACGGCCCGGGACCACCGTCAACACAACGGCTCCCCCCGACAGAACATCAAACTCACAGAAGACACCAACCAGGGCCCGAAAGTTTCGGGAGACCAACACCTACAACCCTATCAACAAGAACAGGTTCCAGGCTCGGCCCCCGTGGCTTTCGTCCCGACAAAGGAACGACCCCTAGAACCCAGACCACTCGAATCCTTTCGAGTGGGGAAAATTACAGGAAAAAGGTGACATTTGTTACTGAAACCCATTTTCACTCAACCCACGCAGGGCGAGGACTAAAAGTAGTTCCCTTTTTGAAAAACTATCTTGATTTAAGGAGAAACCCATTTTTAATGATTTTAGTTCTTTTAGGAAAAACAGTTAGAAAACAACTATTTTATACCCAAACCCCGAAGGGCTGATGCCTTTGTCCAATCAAACAAGAACAGACTTCAGCGGCCCTTCGATGCTTGGAAGAAAACATCGATAGACTAAAATCATGTGTATGTCAAAAAGGTTCTGGGTTCTAGGTCCAGCTAACACAAGCACACAACTGCCACTAACACAGTGGCGACAGCACAAACAGGGATACAAGACCTCCCGGAACCACCGTTTACCCCAAACGGTTCCCGGTACAGACAAGCGATCCACTACATCTACCAGACTCCACTCTGCTCCGAAGCACGAGTGCAAATGCATCCCACACTAAAAAGAAGTCCCGACCTCTCGGCCCACTACCCGGGCGAGGATAACACTATGTCCAGGAATGAAAGAACAGTGTGGATGTCTAAACATAAATAACCCTAGCCCAAGTGAGGGTTTTCTACTGGTCTGGTTACACATGCAACATATGACGGGGGTGCTAGGTCAAGTTCCAAGATAACCATAATTTAACAGGTGGTAGGAAGCAAAAGGGATCATAAGATCCTCAGATAAATACAAGGAATAACAATTCCTACATTCTAGCATGCTACTCAATAAATTCACTATCATGCATGGTCCTACTAAAGCAGATATAATGTCCAGCTCATCAAACTTGGAGACAAGGCCACCCACCAGAAGGCGCTATCAGTCCAAAGTCCCACAGCGGAAAAAATACCCCGAAATCACTATCTCTAAATCCAACAGGTCCAACAATGCCCGCAAACTCTCCTGGGTACAACACAAGGCTTACAATTACACTTTATTCCAAAATTAAACCAAGAATCACAGTCTGAAATTCAGTCCCAAAGATGCCAATTATTCACCTGCAGAAAGGGCTCCGAAAAATCCAATAAAAATACTGTCGCGATCCTCGCGTCGAGACCTTCGAAACGGGTACCTGCACGCCCAATTCCGAGCACCGTAGGCCAAGTTACAAATTCCACAACATAGGGTGCGCAAAACCACACAGCAACATAACTGTAATTCCATGCACAGATAAGGGGGAAAACATATACCTTCGGGCAAACCTCAGAAAAATCCAAGAAAAATACTATGATAATCCTCACATCGAGTAGATGAAAAAAGTGTATAAGAGTGTCTCAATCCGATGCCCGGTTGCGGAGATATCGCCGAAAAACCACGCCGCTGTCCAAAACTCCACCACAAAAACCGTGTCACAGTAAACTCGGAAAAACACCTCGAAAAGCGTGAAACTAGGGGATTCTGAAATTACCTAGATCGTAGTTCTGCCCGTCGCGAATCCAGCGGCGAAGAAATTGCTTGAAAAGGTGGTCGGAGTAGGCCGGGAGAGCTCGCGCACCGAAACGCGACGAAGGAGAACACAAAAGGACGAGCGTCGCGCCACGCCGTAAAAATGGAAACCTCGGGAAGCATGCCACGTAAAATCTCCGAACTCTGCAAATGGATGCAGCACTGCGCGAGGAAGAAAGTTGTTGAAGGCGTCGAGGTGAAGGGAGGCTCGGAAACGCGGCAAAAGGGGAGAAGAAGGCGGCTCGGACCTTTAAATAGGCTGCTCGAAACAATTCAGAAAATACCGAACGAGTCCCAGGTTTCGGGCGCCCGGAAGATTCGGGCTGCTACAGTGTTGGGCCCGGCCCAACACTGTGCAGGCCCGAATCCCCCACGGGCCTCCACGTAGCCCGCCAAACAGGCGACAGCAACACTGTCCAACCGGCTCGCGCCACGTGGCCGCCTCCAAACGCCGACGCGTGGCCCGGCAGTCGGTCAACGCGCGCCTGGCGCGCCCACGTGCGCGCGCCAGCGCCGCCTGCGCACTGTGCCAGGCACGCGCCCCGAGGCGAGGCGCACCAGCTCGGTGCACCGAGCGCGCAACACCGCACCAACTGCGGGACGCCACGTGTCCACCCTCCGGTGCACGCCGGCACCGTGGACCGCGCACCTGCCCGCGCCTACGCGCCGCCGCTGCCCACCGCCGCCGCCGCCCGCCGCCCGCCGGAACAGTACCACTTGCCTCGAAAAACATGCGCGTCATCCGGGCTCCGAAAAATACAAGTGAATAGTCCATTTTCATCGTTTTCGCGCGCTGAATCCAAATCCGAAGTCCGTTTTTGCCAAATTCCAACTCTAAAAATTGCCGAAGGCATCCAGAAAGGTGATCTTTTGTCCAAACTGTGGTGACCCAGATCTTTGCAGGGCTTCTACAGTGTGACCAGCAGCTTCTGGAAGCCTACGTGGCATGTCGGCGGTGTTCGCGCGCCAGTTTGGACACAAGAGATGGACTCGGGGCTTAAAATGGATCTCGTAGGTAATCGGGGGACCCCATCGGATGTTTAGAACAGTTTACGCGAGGAGTGGATATCAAATTTAGGCTCGGCGCGGAATTCGGATTAAAAATACCTTTCCGGGAGCCTCCGGCAAATTATAGGATTGGAATTTGGCAAAATGGATGCCGGATTTGGAATCAGCGCGCGAAAACGGTCAAGATGGGCTATTTACTTACTGTTTTTGAGCTTGCGGGTACTGTTCACGCCGGAACAGTGTTTCCGGCGATCGCCGGCGGCGGCCGGCGGCGGCGGGCAGTGCCGGCGGGCGGCGGCGCGGCCTCGGGCAGGCGGCACGCGGCGCGGGCAGGGCGCGGGCAGGCGCCCGGGCGCGCGGTCAGGTGCGCGGTCCACCGCGGGGGTCGTGCACCAGGGCGGTGCCACGTGGCGCTCTCCGGTTGGCCGGTTCAGCAGGCGCGGTCCACTGAATTTTGGTCCGGGTGCACGGTAGACCGGGTGGACACGTGGCGTGAGGTGATTGGTTCGGTGTTGTGCTCCCGGTCCACACAACCTGTGGAGTCGTTGGCCGGGGCAGGTGCCGTACGCCCGGGGCAGGTGGCCGTACGGCCCGGGTCAGCCGCGACGTGCGCGGTCCACGGCGCGACGTGCGTGGTGCACGGGTTGCCGGGCCACGTGTCGCGCTGCCATTCGCGGGCGCAGGTGCACCGGGTGCAGTGGGGGCCCGGGGGAGGGTGGACTGGGCTGTGTGGTGGACCGGGCCGCACTGTGCGCGCCCGAAAGTTGTGGGCCGGGCCGCACTGTGCGCGCCCGGAAATTTCCGGGCGCCCGAAATCCCGGACAGAATGGGAATTTTCCCATTTGTTTCTCCAGCACTATATATACCAACCCGAGCCCCCTTCTTTGCTTTCTTTCTCTCAACCCTTTCACTTTCTGCCCGAGCCCCCTCAAGCAAAGTTGTTCAACTCTTCACCCTTGATCTTCCTGCCAAGTTCTAGGATTTTTGGGGGCACGAATCCCAAGGTTCCCCATTTTACGGTGCGGCGCGACGTTGCATTCCTGGGTTCTTCTTCGGCGCAGCGACAGTGTTTTAGCTCCCCTGGGCTACCCCGAGATCATTTTGCTGTGATTCTTGTGCCGGCAGACTCCTAAGAGGTAGGACTTCATCTTTATTTTTGATCGCGCTTTCCCGTTTCGAGTCTTTGGCACGGATCCCGAGGCAACACTGTGACCCATTTTCTGTTTGGCTTTGTGGGACAGCATCGAGGTGTTTTGGCCATATCTTTGCGCACGAGCTTCAGACGGAAACGAGCTTATACAACTTTTTCATCTACGGATCGCAAGGAACGTGCTCGTATTTTTCTTGGATTTTTCTGAGATTTCAACAGAGGTGAGAATCACTGTTTCTCTGTATACAGTGCTACAGTCTTTTGTGCTGAAATCTCTTGAGTGTACCACCTTGTCGAATTTATATCTTGGCTTACCGAACTCCGATTTGGGCGTGCAAGGTACCGTTTCGAAGCTATCGACGCAAGGATCGCTGTGATATTTTTATTGGAATTTTCTGGGCACTATCTGCAGGTGATAATTTAACAGTTCAGAATTCGAGGTTGTATGTGGTTTTAAGTGCTATATTTGGGAGCCTGGTGTAATTAGTGGACTTTGTATTGTGCCAGGAGTGTTACGGGTGTGCTGAACTTATTGGAGCAAGGGATTAGAGTTATTTGGTGTTTTCAGCTGTTGGGCTTTGGACAGTCAGCTTTTCAGGTGGGTGCCTTATTCCCGGAACCGGTGGACGGTTCTTTAAATTTTCATATGTTAGCATTGCATGCAGGTGAATGGTACAATAGCTGGGATTGATCGGTAAGTTTAACAATGAGGATTTTATGGAAATTGCAAGTGAATTATTCACAGTATGGCAATGGTATTAATCAAATAGTCATGTTGCTGATTAGTGAAAGCTTATCTAAGGCAAGGATACCCCATATGATTAATTATCATGCCATATTAGCACATAACCTTTTATGAGGATGGTTTATGCATTGGGATAGGATTATGTAGTTATGTGCAGGTTCTACTCTGAGGAGCCATTATGGATTGAGAATTATGGACAGGTATGGTCATTGATAATTTTGGCATGAGGTTTATTTTCTTTATTCTTCTTGAGGACAAATGCATGCTTGTATGGACATATGTGTATGGACATATAGTTAGGCCATCTTTTACTGCTGCACTACATACTGGAATTTGACTTAGGAGAAACCATGATTGCTTTCTTTCTCCTTTTTATTTAGACTTTTGAGTCATGTTGCTCGGGTTCGAGCAGAGGTTTTGGATAGTGTAGCTGGGACCTTAGGGTCAGAGACAGGGTGTGCTTGATGTTGGATTGTGGGTTATTGCGGCAACCGCGGACAGTAGGCGGTTGACCGGGTCTTGACTATTTTACCCAATTGTGGGTTGTGGGTTATTGCGGTGACCGCGGACTTTGGGCGGTTAACCGGATGTTTACTATTGCATCAGATTGGGTATCAGAATTGTTCTAGGGGATGGTGTTTCCCACTTTTTGAGTACTATTGCATCAGATCGGGGTTTTTATTAGTGGACGGAGTTTCCCACTTTGATCATAGTCTTGATCCAGTCCTGCTATTATGAGACAGGGGTTACAGAGATACTCGATACAGTGATGCTTGATACAGTGATACTTTACTCGTGTGGGTCGCTCCCCTCGAGTGCCACTCCGGAGTAGGCTTTCCACGGTGTGAGCGCCGGGCACCAGGCAGGGTTCTTGAGTTCGACAACAGAGCAGGCAGTACCAGTGATTACTGGTCTATCGATTGGGTTTATTCAGGCTGATACTTTTTGTTACACTCGTGCCTGGGGGACCGAGTGGAGTCTAGTAGCTTGGTTTAGACCAGTGCTTGTATTGTTGGGAACCGTTCGGGGTTCGACGGTGGTCCCGTGGTCGTTGTGAGTTCTTTGACCATTGTGTGAGAGGTTGAGCATCTTGAGTCTATCCGTTCTGAGAGAGAGAGCATGGATTATGACTATAGCCTGCATGAGCCACTACTCGATAGCGAGTTAGTCCGTTTGGACGCCCTACGTAATTCCTGCCCGTCAGCGGGAGGTGGTTGTAGGTGGGCGCAGGTTTGACTGGACCCGATGTGGCGGTCAGCTCGATTGGGTCGATTGAGCACCTCGTGTGCGAGTGTTGCATATCTTCATCAGAGTTTCCCCATTTGAGCATTTGGATAGAGGCATGGTAGCTGTAGAGTGTTTCCAGCTTCTTCTTTCAGTTTTACTGCATCGGTTATCTTTTGCCTCTAGTAGTCTTGGTGGGCAGATCGTCGGGCCTTGCGGCGATACCCACTGAGAACTCCCTTATTGCGTAGTTCTCACGCCCGTTGGGGGTTTTCCCCCTTTTGTCCTTTCTCCTCTTTGTTTTGCAGAGTCTTGGCGGGTGTTGCCGTTCTGTGGTTGCTGTGCGTGGTGAGGGAGTAGCGAGCTAGATCCAGACCCATCTTTGGAGAGTAGCGGTACCCCCTTTTGAGGAGATCTTCAGTTTAGTCGGTAGATTAGTATTTTTTTTCCTTTTGTTGAGAGATTGATGTAGTGAGGATGTGATGTATTGAGAGCTGGTACACTGATGTTGTATTTGAGATATCTCCCTGTGGAGCTATGAGTTTTGTACTCGAGGTTATTGTATGATTATCTTTTAGGGAGATGGACCTTATTGTTTTATCTTCAGTTGTACGGTGGTTGGTTTTATTTCTATAGCAGTTTTTTCTTTTAGCTCTGATATCTGTTAGCTGTAGCTCTTTTTGCAGGTAGGACGCTTCGCCTATGCGGGTTTGGCATAGGTGGCGGATCTGTTGGCGAGCCCGGGTCGCAGTTTCGACCCCGGGGCGTGATAGATTAGGTGGTATCAGAGCCTAGGTTGTAGGTCATGGTGGACTTAGAAACCCTAGGCTTGTGGTTGGACCCTAGGATGACTTCGTGAGAGTCGTGATTTGTAGCGAGAGTCCTGATTGAGTTTTGCACCTCTCCCGAAGGACGGGATGAGTGATTGGCATGTTTATTCTCCTAAAGTAGTTATGTTGGCTGCAGACAACATAACGCTGTGGAACGGGTAACATGCTCTAGACTTTCGCCGGATTGGGTCGAGCGTTGTTGTGTGCTGATTTGTGGTTTCGTCGTGGTGAGCGGTGTCTCCCCGACGCTGGGTTTGGGACCCTTGTGCATCCTGTCATGGCGGTTGAGCTTGAGCGGTTGGTTTTGGGCCGGATACCCGGATTGAGGTCAGAGAACTCCGGACCCAGATGACAGGATTGTCGGAGGCATATCAGCGGCAGAGTGAGCAGCTAGTTTGGTGACGCAGTTGTCAGAGCAGGGGGCAGCCTGACAGTACTTTTCTTCTGAGACCACCTGGATGTATTACCCTCAGCGGCAGGGATTTTTGTAGTGCCAATAGAGCGAGTGGCCCCCTCCGTGCCAATGTTTAGTGCCAAGGCACTAAGGTAGGGTGGATGGTTGACAGCAGAGGAGCTGTGGGGCATGTTTGATTTAGCAAGCCAGATTGGCAGATAAACCACCCCGACTCGTAAGATTGAGTTTGGAGCCTTTGGAGGCAGAGTCGTGGTTGGGGGTGATGGAGTGATCAATTGAGAGCCTCCCTGTGCTAGAGAGTTTATGCAGTTGTTGAACTGGCGCTCCAGGTTTAGAGGGACGAGGCACATAGGATAAGTGAGATTGGGAGTGGATTGCGCCAGGATACTCCTTAGTTTCTTTTCGGTCCCTCCTGTTCGGGTTTTGGACTGTGGATGCCTCGTCGGAGTAGGCATTGTGTTTGGAGCTGGACACTGAAGTTCCTTGGATGGGGATCTGCCGCTAGAGGCGAGTTCTGGAGGGGGGCGCTTGGCGCTAGGTGATGGAGGACAGATCGGCAGGCAGAGGCATTTTCGTTTTGCTTTCCTGGGTGGTGGATATCCTTGTGGATGGTTAATGTAAAGCTTACCCAAGGGGGGATGTTACCCTGTGTGATTGATAACTGGCATGTTTGGGGTGCGATATATGTGATTGAGGGGTAAGCTTAGTAAGGATAATTGTATAAGGAACTGCATGAATCCATTGTGCTTGGTCGTATGATGATGATACCAGGTGGATTTCTGAGACGTCAGGGGTTGGGTGGACCCCGATGACAGCTACAGCCCTTTTATCAGAGTGGCGCAGCGGTAGCGTGGATTGGTTGTTTGCGAGAGACCACGTTCGGCATCTCCGTGTGAGCATGGACAGAGGTCGTGCTCCCTTTGTGATTGGTCTAGATATTTTGGCAGGCTGAGCGACGACCACTTGCATCGAGCGAATGAATCTGTGCCGCCCGGTTGGAGGGCGCCACGGTAGTGGATTGAGTTGTCGCAGGTGTGATTTCTTCATGGCAGTCGGAGTTAGGACATGTTGCATTCCGGCATGGACTAGAGGCAGAGTTGTTACCACGTGCACTTAGAGGTACAGAATACCATCGGTGTTATGCATGTGAAGGAGGCTTGTGGGTTTTGTTCAGTGTCGTTGAGACCATGAGTTATACCAGCAAACCTCTTGATATGGGTGGCAGTTCAGTGTTTTCACCCAGTGCTTGGGATCGGTTGGCATAGTGCCACAGGATGTTTGACTACGGAGAGAAAGGACTTTGACTTTCTGCGAGGCAGATAATGGAAGGCATTTTGTTTGTTGAGACTAATTGAGCACACAGGTTGCAGCGTTCGTGTGAGAGGTGCCTACGGCGGCAGCGAGACTTAAGGATGTCCCTATTGCCCATGAAATCCCAGGTGTGAGTCCACCTAAGCCGATGATTAGGCCGCTAGAAAGGAAGATTAAGATTGCGATTGACGTGATTCTGGAAACCGCGCCAACTTCAATAGCCCCTCATTGGATATCGCCTTTAGAGCTGCGAGAGTTGATTTCTTAGGTGCGTGGATTTGATGGATAGAGGGTCTGTTTGACCTAGTGCCACGTCGTTGATACACGACGGTGAGAGCCCTTTGGGATTGGAGTCCTGGCAGGTCCAGGTATTATTAGAACCTTTTGAAGGAGCTATATTCTGGCAGTTATTGTTTGATGCCTGCGCCAATTTGGAATTTCAGCTGGGGGCATTGTCTAGATGGTGTTCAGGACACGGTAGGGAAATATGAGTACAGTGAAGCCAATGGATTGACTAATGCCCTGTTGCCTCTAGATTGAGGAACTCTGTGTTTCAGTTGGGCTTGAACGGTTTGATAGCGGCGTTCTCCAGGGATATTTTGGTTTACCCCCTCCCTGAGTGGTTTAGAGCTTGTGCAGCATTTGTAGACGATGTGACAAGTCTGTGGGGATGAAGCTTTATGCCTAGTCGTTGTGGTACAAGTTTTAGCTTCGAGAGCATATCTTCCTGGACTACTTCTTCTAGCCGAAGGGGCGGCGGTGGAAATTCGGCCAAAGTGGATGCTATTTAAGACTGGCCGAGATCGACGGTCATTGTTGGGGTGAGGAGTTTTTGGACCGGATAGTGCCAGCAGAACTTGATGACCGGGTGATGAGATTGGTACCAGTGCCGATTCTAACCTAGTCAGTGGTGGGAGATGGATTTGCGAGTTATTGTGATACCTCCCGTAGTGGCTGTAGAGCCACCATTGGATTTTGTGAGCATCCAGTATCACCCCGACAGAGCCACTGTGGTGGCGGATGCCTGGAGCAGAAGAGCTATTTGGGAGTCGAGTTTGACGGTTCCATAGCTGGTGCAGTGTGGGGCCATTCTGGTGTACAGAGTTCGAGTTTGTGTCCCAGAGGATCCCTTTTGATGAGAGGCTGCGGCTGAGCAATCCACTTAGGTGGTTGAGTTTTGAGGGCGATTGAGAGTGAACCCCTGCTTGTTAGGGCCCCTTTTCTGTGCAGGTGTTTGTGTGGTTGTGATTCGGGTCGCTTTGGTTGAGCTGGCTCTTGGTAGTGATTTTAGAGCGTGTTACTCAGGCTGTTTGTTCCTTTTCCCCCCGCCTTTTGTTGGAGTTTTTGAGGTTTTTCTGCGTCTCAGCTCTGGAGTGTCATGTTTTGGACCCCTCGCCCGTGTTTGACTCGTTCCTTTTGGGTCTGTAAGAGTTTGGAGTACGAGGGACGCCGTTGCGAATTCCGACTCGTGAGGTGAGGGAATTGCGCAATCGGGCTATGCCGTACTGGTTGTTGCTGTTGTTGTTGCTGAGGAGTAATCACGGGGAGTGATAGGTGACTTGGGAGCTGGAGACGGCGGTGTTGAGTATTGACCTCTGGTTTCTAGGACTCCTTGGGAGTTGCCTTAGTTTCGAGGACGAAACTTTCTTCTAGTGGGGGAGGATGTGGTGACCCGGATCTTTGCAGGGCTTCTACAGTGTGACCAGCAGCTTCTGGAAGCCTACGTGGCATGTCGGCGGTGTTCGCGCGCCAGTTTGGACACAAGAGATGGACTCGGGGCTTAAAATGGATCTCGTAGGTAATCGGGGGACCCCATCAGATGTTTAGATCAGTTTACGCGAGGAGTGGATATCAAATTTAGGCTCGGCGCGGAATTCGGATTAAAAATACCTTTTCGGGAGCCTCCGGCAAATTATAGGATTGGAATTTGGCAAAATGGACGCCGGATTTGGAATCAGCGCGCGAAAACGGTCAAGTTGGGCTATTTACTTACTGTTTTTGAGCTTGCGGGTACTGTTCACGCCGGAACAGTGTTTCCGGCGATCGCCGGCGGCGGCCGGCGGCGGCGGGCAGTGCCGGCGGGCGGCGGCGCGGCCTCGGGCAGGCGGCAGGCGGCGGCACGCGGCGCGGGCAGGGCGCGGGCAGGCGCTCGGGCGCGCGGTCAGGTGCGCGGTCCACCGCGGGGGTCGTGCACCAGGGCGGTGCCACGTGGCGCTCTCCGGTTGGCCGGTTCAGCAGGCGCGGTCCACTGAATTTTGGTCCGGGTGCACGGTAGACCGGGTGGACACGTGGCGTGAGGTGATTGGTTCGGTGTTGTGCTCCCGGTCCACACAACCTGTGGAGTCGTTGGCCGGGGCAGGTGCCGTACGCCCGGGGCAGGTGGCCGTACGGCCAGGGTCAGCCGCGACGTGCGCGGTCCACGGCGCGACGTGCGTGGTGCACGGGTTGCCGGGCCACGTGTCGCGTCGCCATTCGCGGGCGCAGGTGCACCGGGTGCAGTGGGGGCCCGGGGGAGTGTGGACTGGGCTGTGTGGTGGACCGGGCCGCACTGTGCGCGCCCGAAAGTTGTGGGCCGGGCCGCACTGTGCGCGCCCGGAAATTTCCGGGCGCCCGAAATCCCGGACAGAATGGGAATTTTCCCATTTGTTTCTCCAGCACTATATATACCAACCCGAGCCCCCTTCTTTGCTTTCTTTCTCTCAACCCTTTCACTTTCTGCCCGAGCCCCCTCAAGCAAAGTTGTTCACCTCTTCACCCTTGATCTTCCTGCCAAGTTCTAGGATTTTTGGGGGCACGAATCCCGAGGTTCCCCATTTTACGGTGCGGCGCGACGTTGCATTCCTGGGTTCTTCTTCGGCGCAGCGACAGTGTTTTAGCTCCCCTGGGCTACCCCGAGATCATTTTGCTGTGATTCTTGCGCCGGCAGACTGCTAAGAGGTAGGACTTCATCTTTTGTTTTGATCGCGCTTTCCCGTTTCGAGTCTTTGGCACGGATCCCGAGGCAACACTGTGACCCATTTTCTGTTTGGCTTTGTGGGACAGCATCGAGGTGTTTTGGCCATATCTTTGCGCACGAGCGTCAGACGGAAACGAGCTTATACAACTTTTTCATCTACGGATCGCAAGGAACGCGCTCGTATTTTTCTTGGATTTTTCTGAGATTTCAATAGAGGTGAGAATCACTGTTTCTCTGTATACAGTGCTACAGTCTTTTGTGCTGAAATCTCTTGAGTGTACCACCTTGTCGAATTTATATCTTGGCTTACCGAACTCCGATTTGGGCGTGCAAGGTACCGTTTCGAAACTATCGACGCAAGGATCGCTGTGATATTTTTATTGGAATTTTCTGGGCACTATCTGCAGGTGATAATTTAACAGTTCAGAATTCGAGGTTGTATGTGGTTTTAAGTGCTATATTTGGGAGCCTAGTGTATTAGTGGACTTTGTATTGTGCCAGGAGTGTTACGGGTGTGCTGAACTTATTGGAGCAAGGGATTAGAGTTATTTGGTGTTTTCAGCTGTTGGGCTTTGGACAGTCAGCTTTTCAGGTGGGTGCCTTATTCCCGGAACCGGTGGACGGTTCTCTAAATTTTCATATGTTAGCATTGCATGCAGGTGAATGGTACAATAGCTGGGATTGATCGGTAAGTTTAACAATGAGGATTTTATGGAAATTGCAAGTGAATTATTCACAGTATGACAATGGTATTAATCAAATAGTCATGTTGCTGATTAGTGAAAGCTTATCTAAGGCAAGGATACCCTATACGATTAATTATCATGCCATTTTAGCACATAACCTTTTATGAGGATGGTTTATGCATTGGGATAGGATTATGTAGTTATGTGCAGGTTCTACTCTGAGGAGCCATTATGGATTGAGAATTATGGACAGGTATGGTCATTGATAATTTTGGCATGAGGTTTATTTTCTTTACTCTTCTTGAGGACAAATGCATGCTTGTATGGACATATGTGTATGGACATATAGTTAGGCCATCTTTTACTGCTGCACTACATATTGGAATTTGACTTAGGAGAAACCATGATTGCTTTCTTTCTCCTTTTTATTTAGACTTTTGAGTCATGTTGCTCGGGTTCGAGCAGAGGTTTGGGATAGTGTAGCTGGGACCTTAGGGTCAGAGACAGGGTGTGCTTGATGTTGGATTGTGGGTTATTGCGGCAACCGCGGACAGTAGGCTGTTGACCGGGTCTTGACTATTTTACCCAATTGTGGGTTGTGGGTTATTGCGGTGACCGCGGACTTTGGGCGGTTAACCGGATGTTTACTATTGCATCAGATTGGGTATCAGAATTGTTCTAGGGGATGGTGTTTCCCACTTTTTGAGTACTATTGCATCAGATCGGGGTTTTTATTAGTGGACGGAGTTTCCCACTTTGATCATAGTCTTGATCCAGTCCTGCTATTATGAGACAGTGGTTACAGAGATACTCGATACAGTGATGCTTGATACAGTGATACTTTACTCGTGTGGGTCGCTCCCCTCGAGTGCCACTCCGGAGTAGGCTTTCCACGGTGTGAGCGCCGGGCACCAGGCAGGGTTCTTGAGTTCGACAGCAGAGCAGGCAGTACCAGTGATTACTGGTCTATCGATTGGGTTTATTCAGGCTGATACTTTTTGTTACACTCGTGCCTGGGGGACCGAGTGGAGTCTAGTAGCTTGGTTTAGACCAGTGCTTGTATTGTTGGGAACCGTTCGGGGTTCGACGGTGGTCCCGTGGTCGTTGTGAGTTCTTTGACCATTGTGTGAGAGGTTGAGCATCTTGAGTCTATCCGTTCTGAGAGAGAGAGAGCATGGATTATGACTATAGCCTGCATGAGCCACTACTCGATAGCGAGTTAGTCCGTTTGGACGCCCTACGTAATTCCTGCCCGTCAGCGGGAGGTGGTTGTAGGTGGGCGCAGGTTTGACTGGACCCGATGTGGCAGTCAGCTCGATTGGGTCGATTGAGCACCTCGTGTGCGAGTGTTGCATATCTTCATCAGAGTTTCCCCATATGAGCATTTGGATAGAGGCATGGTAGCTGTAGAGTGTTTCCAGCTTCTTCTTTCAGTTTTACTGCATCGGTTATCTTTTGCCTCTAGTAGTCTTGGTGGGCAGATCGTCGGGCCTTGCGGCGATACCCACTGAGAACTCCCTTATTGCGTAGTTCTCACGCCCGTTGGGGGTTTTCCCCCTTTTGTCCTTTCTCCTCTTTGTTTTGCAGAGTCTTGGCGGGTGTTGCCGTTCTGTGGTTGCTGTGCGTGGTGAGGGAGTAGCGAGCTAGATCCAGACCCATCTTTGGAGAGTAGCGGTACCCCCTTTTGAGGAGATCTTCAGTTTAGTCGGTAGATTAGTATTTATTTTTCCTTTTGTTGAGAGATTGATGTAGTGAGGATGTGATGTATTGAGAGCTGGTACACTGATGTTGTATTTGAGATATCTCCCTGTGGAGCTATGAGTTTTGTACTCGAGGTTATTGTATGATTATCTTTTAGGGAGATGGACCTTATTGTTTTATCTTCAGTTGTACAGTGGTTGATTTTATTTCTATAGCAGTTTTTTTCTTTTAGCTCTGATATCTGTTAGCTGTAGCTCTTTTTGCAGGTAGGACGCTTCGCCTATGCGGGTTTGGCATAGGTGGCGGATCTGTTGGCGAGCCCGGGTCGCAGTTTCGACCCCGGGGCGTGACACCAAATATAAAAATCAACAACAACGGCCTAATATAATAAATAAAATATTAAATACCAATATATTAATATAATACTGAAATCTAAATATTAGATATTATACCTATAATAGGGTCCCAAAATAACAACATTCGGCCTTTCTGTTCAGTGAGGCAGCTCCTAGCGCTCGATATAGATATGCCAACATTTGGCATTCCTGTTCAGTGTTGGCATATTTCGTGAGTTGAGTCGGAGTCTTGAAGTGATCAAATTGTCAATCAGCAATCGAAGACTCAGAGAAGATTCAACAAGAGCTCAAGTTGACACTCAGAGTTTTGAGTTTTGAAGATTGAAGATGAAGAATTGTGGATCAATTACATCAATCTCAAGAAGAAAGAATTCAAAAGGATCAGGTATGTTTAACTAAATAATTCTGGTGATCCGAATACTTTCTTATAGTGTAGAAACACTTGGATGAATTTTTAATTGCATAAAAATTAAAAATTGGGCATGTAATATGTTCAGGATCCGGATCAGACCAATCCAGTCCGGACCCCGAACATAGTTTAGTTCATGCGGAATTCCAGTTCGGACCTCCCCTGTTTCAGTCCGGACCCCGAACTATGTGTTTCCTGAAATCGCATGAACAGTCCGGATCAGGAAATTCCAGTCCGGACCCCGAACTATTTTTTCAGGAAAATTGCTGAAAAAAGACGACAGTCCGGATCAGCCAAATCCAGTCCGGACCGCCGTGCGGAAAAAATTCTGTTAAGTCAGTTTTTGATGCTTATCTCTTTCCAAAGATTTCTAACCTATAAATAGACACTTAGGGTTCCTCAAGAACCATCGACTAATTCAGAAAACACTTGAGAGCAACCCTAGAGGCTAGGTTTTTATCGTTCATCTTTTAGCCTCTTTTAGGTCAATTCGACGGTTCTTTGAAGCAATACTTTTTGTTGAATTGATCTAATCTTTGCTTAGAGATTCCATCCATGGTTCTTCATTGATAATCTAAGCAAAGGATCACCATCGAAGCTTATTTCAAGTTTGCGTCAAGGAGTTGACGTGGCATCGTGGATTCGATGTGTTGAAGGCATTTCGTGGATTCAAAACGTGTTGCTCGTGGATTCGAGTGGCGTTCGTGGATTCGAACGTGTGCAGTGGACGTGCAGTCGGTGAGCGCAAGATCCGAAGAAGTTGAAGAGGGGTTGGAGTCCGTGGAGTCGATAATCACCTTGTTATTCTTCTATTCTTAGTGGATTGTTATTGCGTGTTGGTCCCGTGGTTTTTCTCTTGGATTGGAGTTTCCACGTAAATCTCGGTGTGCTATTTTTATTTTCCGCATTGGTTTTTATTTTGCACTGAGATTGGTTTTTTGTATATTACACCTATTCACCCCCCTCTAGGTGTTTGATAGTACCTCTTTAGATCCTTGTGGATCCTATAAAAACCTACAATTGGTATCAGAGACGGGTTTTAGGTTTTTCTATCATGTCGGGTGAAGGTGGCAATATTTATAGACCTCATCTTTTTGATGGTACCAATTATGCTTATTAGAAAGTGCGGATGAGAGCTTTTCTCATCGCAATTGATGAGCGGGTATGGCAAACCGTGGAATGCGGTTGGGAGCATCCAATTGAGGAAGTAGAAAATTCTACTACCCCAAAACCTCGCTCTAGATGGTCCAGAGAGGAAGTCGAAAAATCTTCTTACAACGGAAAAGGTATGAACGCTTTATTTAATTCTCTTTCCTCGACCGAGTTCACACGAATTTTCGCATGTGAAACTGCAAAGGAGATTTAGGATATTCTCAAAATTACACATGAGGGTACTAATCTAGTAAAAATTCAAAAGCTCTAGATGCTTACAAGTCAATTTGACTCTATTCATATGGATGAGCATGAATTGTTTACTGATTATTACACTAGACTTGAAGATATAATCAATACATGTGCTGTGAGGACCCGAAATTCCCACGTAAGGATTACTGTTGGTTCGGCAGCTTCTGGAAGCCTTTTGTTGAGTGTGGAGGCTTTGCGCGCAAATCGGACTTCAAAACCGGACTCAGCGCGAAAAATGGATCGAGTTAGTGTGTTCGGATGCCCCCGTAAATTTTTAGAAATGGATTCTTGCAAAATGGACTTTGTATTTGGATTCAGCGCGGAAAAACGTTGGAAATCGGCTGCTTGGTTGTATTTTTCGGAGTCCGGACGAGGGAAAACGGGCAACCGGAAGTTTCGGGGATACTTTCGGGTGCATGGCGGGTTGTAGACCGGGGTGCCACGTGTCGGCACCCCATTGGGCCGGCGCAGGACACCCGGCCCATGGGTTGCGCCAGCGGGACGCGTGGCGGGCCACAATTGGCCCGCCACTGCAAGGGCGCCGCAGTGCGGTCCCCGCGTGGGGAAACGCGGCGCGCGCCCACTGGGCGGCGCCGTGGCCACCCGGATCAGGCCGCGTGGCTTGATCCGGGCGGCCCAACCGGGCGACGTGGCGGCCCGGATGGCCGCCACGTGTCCGGGTCCTTCCCCCCCCCGCTGTTGATTGTCCGAGTGAGAGAGAGGGAGTGAGAAGGGATTTTAATCCCTTCTCCTTCTTCTTCTCTTCTTCTTCTTCTTCTTCTTCCTCCTTCCTCCTTCTTTGAGCTTGGTTTTCTTTGGAGGACTTCACAGGCAGAGCATCTTCATCACCTCCTTCATCTTCATCAGCAAAGAGATGGACAAAAGGGGCTTCATCACCATCATCTTCTCCTTGAGGCAAGTACCACCATTGTTGCTGATTGGTGGACCTTCCCGTCGCATTTCAGTGCGAAAATTCCCCAGGACTCAATTTTTGGAATTTTGAGCTCATTTTTGGTTCTACATTCTCACAAGAGGTAAGGCTACAATTTTTGTATTCAACTCTCCCCTCGGACCTCATGTTTTGACAGAGTTTTAAGGCCATCTTTGGAACCCTTCATTTCAGTCTGGAATCCTGAACAGTTCTCAGTGTTTTGGCCTTTCTGGGCAGTAGGATGGGAATATTTGGATGATTTTTGCGGGCAAATTTCCAAAACTCGAAGATCTACAATATTGGTATGCACCATTTTCCCCAGATCTGAGTTCTTATTAGGGTTTATGCATGATCTTTGGAGCACCTTGCTGCATTCGTGTACAGATGGAACTTGGTGGATAGTTCAAAGTATTTATGGGTTTTCTCCTTCATCCGAGCATGAAAATTGGAGTTCTTTAACTCAATTTGTATCTACTCTCGACAAGGAATCCAATGGTACCTCTCTTGCAGGATTTGGAGCACGTTTGGTTAGGTAAAATTAATGATCTTTTCAAGTGCTATTTTATGGATTACTGCAGTCCCTGTTTTAGTTTTGATTTGAGCAATGCACCTTAGAATGAAGATAACTTTGTGGATATAAGGTCTTTTTCAGAAATTCAAGTTGGTACCTCTTCTTAACTTCAAGGTGAGCAAATTCTCTTTTGTGATCTGTGGATAAATCCCTTTGGAAAAGCCTCTAATTAAGCTTGGAAATGCTAACAAGTTTATGTTAGCAGTTTTTGGACAGCATTGTGATTTTGCTTCATTTGAATGTTAAGGAAAATTAATGGTGGGTTTTTGAGGACTGGAAGATATTTGTATGAAAGAGGAGATCTTTGTTTTACTGTTGGAGACTTCATTTTGAGGTATTTGAGGTTGCACATACCTTTTATTTAATCTTGTTGCACTTGCTGAAATTCTGGATTTTGAGTGCGCAGTGTGCATTGTTTCAGTGATTGCGCCCAATCCGTGAGGCGGATTTGGATGATTTTCGCGGCATCGGTTTCCTGGGAGGATAAAGATTACTCACGCCCAATTTGGGCTACAGCGGGCAGCGGATCGTCAAGTTTCAGGTGGGTGGTTGTGCTTTGCCGAAAACAACGATTTACCCACTCGGGCTATTGGTTTTCCTCATGGCATAGTTGATTGTTGTTCTCTTCCCCTTGGTGTGATGTGTTTGAATATCCATGTTTCGATTAAGTTAATTGATCCTCATTGTATACATAAGTGAATGAATAGTTTGATTGATGTGCATCATCTCATATGAAGTTGATTATTAAGTGATCATCCTTAAACCTATGCTATGTGAGGGTAATTGGGAAATTAATCTTCAACCTATACCTTGTGATAAATGGTTAATATAATTATGTGAGAATGATGGTGATAGTTATATGTGAATGGTTGGTTGATTTATGTGAGGACTTGAGGGGATTATGTGACAAGTGCTTGGTTGCTTATGTGAGAAGGACTTGGTTGATTTATTTGAGAATGGTTTATGTGAGAGTAGTTGGTTTGGTGATTCTTAGTCTCCACTTTGTGATTTGAATTATAGTTGTCGATCTTTAACCTACAATGTATGATGTTGGGCATAGATGTGATTTGTAACCTATCTATGTGAGAATAATTAATTGATTGATCTTCGATCTAGCTTATGAGAAAATGGGTGTTGATGTTGATTATTGATCTAGTTGATGTGTGAATGACCTATGCTTTTGACTCTTAATTCACTCATAAAAAGATGATTATCATTGTGAGATGAGGCCTATTCCTTATGAGACTAAGCTTTGTTAATGACTCCTAATTCCTACAAATGAGATGGGATGTTGTTGGTAGATCCTATGTGCAACCTAGGTGAGATCAATAAAAGTTGTTGAACCTTAGTCTATTCATTGGTGATAGTGGATTGAATGACCATATTCAAGTAATGTTAAATGATCTTTGGCAAGTCTATATGTGAATGGATGTTTCATTTGAGGGTGGTTAGTGGTTTGTGTGAGAATAACTGACTACAATAATCTTGATCTATCTATGTGAGATTCACTCTTTATGAAAGTAATGATTGTCATTTATCTCCTGATTCATGTTTGGTGAAAACCATGTTGGATACTATTCTCACTTTATTTCCAAATGTGAAAGGTGCATACTTGTGTAGACTTGATGTATGCTATGTTAACATCCAATCCTTTATGAGATTGATTATGTAATTTGGATAGCATGCTCTAATAAATGTAAGAACATCGACACCTGTTTACTTTACATCATCTTGGGACATCTTCATGCTTGTATGGTCATCTAGATAGGCCACCTTTTTCTGCTACACTATCATGTTGGACTTGACTTAGGAGAAACCATGCTTTATACTTTTCTCCTTTTCATTTTAGACTCTGGGTATTTGTGGCTCGGGTGCGAGCAGGGAGTTTGGGATAGTGTAGTCAGGTTTCTGGGGATTTGGGACAGGCAGGGCCTGATGGCAAGGATTGCGGCAACCGCGAACTGTGGGCGGTTGACCGGGTTATTATTATTACATCAGATTGGAGGTGTGGGATCGGGCTTCCTTAGTGGATGGTTTTTCCCACTTACTTAGAGTCTTGATCCAGTCCTGCTGACTTATGATACTTATGTTACTGGATACTGAGATACTTTACTCGTGTGGGTCGCTCCCCTCGAGTGCCACTCCGGAGTAGGCTTTAGACCGTGTTGGGTGCCGGTCAGACCGTGTTGGGTTCCGGTCATTTGGGCAGTGGAGACCCCGAGTGCGTGAGATTGATGACAGAGCAGGCAGTACCAGTGTTTACTGGTGTATTGATTGGGTTTGGTCAGGCAGGCTTTGACTTTCTCAGGCATACTTTTAGCTATTCTTTTAGCTGGGCATTTTAGAGGCATTTTAGTGGTAGCTCTCTTTTATCAGTAGTTCTGTTTATAGCTTACCACCTCTCTTATTATTTTTCTTGCCTCTGGTAGACTTGTGGGTACGTCGGGGTTTGAGGCTTTACCCACAGGGGGAGGCTACTGGTTTTACTAGTGGTTCTCACCCCCATTGTTGTTCTTCCCCTTTCCTCCCTTTGTTTTGCAGTGTCTGCTGCGGGAGTTGCGGATCTTCGGTTGACGGTTCGAGGCGAGGGAGTCGCGAGATAGATCCCTACCAGTGTTGTTTCCTACAGTGGGATAGATGTACCAACCCGGATTGTGGGTTTCACTGTACTCGGTTGTATTTTATTATTTTAGTTATCTCCCTTTTTGGATTTATAGATGTTGTATAGGTGGCTTTTACTTGTATTACAGTTTCGGTGGATCAGATTATTGTATTATTATTTTTGGGAGATTGATATTGTACTTTTATTTTTCAGTTGTACAGTGATTCAGGTTTTTATTACAGCAGTTTTTCTTCAGCTCTGATATCTGTTTAGTCGTTAGATGGTACTTTGCAGGTTGGACGCTTCGCTTATGCGGGGTTCCGCATAGGTGGCGGATCTGTTGGCGAGCCCGGGTCGCAGTTTCGACCCCGGGGCGTGACAGATTAGAGTGGTATCAGAGCCTAGGATGTAGGTCATTATGGACATAGAAACCCTAGGCTTGTGGTTGGACCTTAGGATGACTACGAGAGAGTCGTGACTTATAGCGAGAGTCCTGATTGAGTTTTATACCTCTCCCAAGGGACGGGACGAGCGACTGGCATGTTTATTCTCCTAAGCGATTATGTTGGCTGCAGACAACATAATGTTATGGAATGGGTGACATGTCTTAGACTTTCGCTGGATTGGGTCGAGCGCTTGTTGTGTGTTCTGCTGTGTGGTTTGTCGCAGTGAGCGATGTCGCCCTGACGCAGAGTTCTGACCCGTGTGCACCCTATTGCAACTTGTGGGCCAGGATAGGCAGTTTCGGGCCGGATACCCAGATTGAGGTCAGAGAGCTCCGGACCCAGATGACAGGATTGGCAGTGGCATATCGGCGGCAGAGTGAGCAGCGGATAGGATGATACAGTTGTCGGAGCAGCGGGCAGCTCGACAGTTCTTCCTTCTGAGACCACCCGGTTGCAGTATCCTCTGTGGTAGGGATTTCTGTGGCACCGATGGAGCGAGTAGCCCCCTCTGTGCCAATGTTTAGTGTCGAGGCACCGAGGCAGGGTGGATAGTTGACAGCTGGTGAGCTGAGGGGACATGATCGATCTATCAAGCCAGATTTGGCAGATGAACCACCCCGACTCGTAAGATTGAGTCGGAGCCTTTGGAGGACAGATTGGCCGGCAGAGGCATTTCTGATTTCTTTTTCCAGGATAACGAGTTCCCGAGACGCCAGAGATCGGGTAGACCCCGATGGCAGTATCAGCATCTATATCAGAGTAGCGCAGCGGTAGCGTAGATTTGCTATCAGCGGAGGACCGTATCAGTCGCCTCAGTGTGAGAAGAGACAGAGGTCATGCTCCCTTTGTGATTAGTCGTGATTTTTCTGGCAGACTGAGCGATGACCATTTGTATCGAGCGGATGAATCTGTGCCACCCGGTTGGAGGGCGCCACGGTAGTGGATTGAGTCGTCGCAGGTGTGATTTCATTACAGCAGTCGGAGTTAGAGCATATTGCATTCCTGCATGGACTAGAGGCAGATTTGTTACCACGTGCACTTGAGGTACAGGTTCCTGTTAGTGTTGTGCATGTGGAGGAGGCTTGTGGGTCATGTATAGTGCAGCTGAGACTACGAGTTACCGACAGATTTATTGGTAATAGTGGCAGTTCGGTATTTTGACCCTGTGATTGAGATTGTTAGAGCACACAGGTTTTAGCGACAGTGTGAGAGGTGCTTACGGCGGCACCAGGACTTAAGGATATCTCTGTTGCCCATAAAATCCCGGGTGTGATTTCACATGAGCTGTTGATAATGCCGCCGGTTAGGGAGATAGAGATTGCGTTTGACGTGGTTCGGGGAACCGCGCCACCCTTGACAGCACCTCATTGGATATCGCGAGTAGAGCTGAGAGAGCTGATGGCGCAGTTGCAGGATCTGATGGATCGAGGGTTCTGTTTGACCTAGTGCCACGCCGTGGGTACACGGTGGTGATGCTACGTCGTTGATACACGGCTGTGAGGGTCCTTTTGTGGTTCGAGTGTAGACAGGTCCGGGTGGTATCTAGAACCTTTTTTTTTGGGGTCATACTCCGACAGTTATTGTATGATGCGAGTACCTACTTGGAATCAGACAGCCAAGGATTTTGCTTAGATGGCATTCAGGATTCGGTAGGGGCATTATGAGCGCACAGTGGGCCAAATGGAATAATTAATGCCCTCTTGTCTTCAAGATCTGATGAATCGTGTGTTCCAGATGTACTTGGACAGATTGGGAGTGGTGTTCCCCGAAGATATTTGATTTACCCCCAGAGCGACTAGGAGCACGAGGGGCACTTGGGGATGTGCTACCGTGCCTGTGTGGGTGAAGCTGTATGCCAAGTTATTGAGATACAAGTTTTAGCTTCTGAAGCTCACCTTCGTGGGTCATATTGTGTTAGCCGTAGGGGCGGCGGTGGAAATCCGGCCAATATAGATACCATTTGGAAATTGGCCGAGGTCGACAATTATTGTCAAGGTGAGGAGCTTCTTGGACTTGGCAGTGCCAGGAGAGCATAGCTAATGGATACTGACACTGATATCAGCACCGACTTTTGCATCGCTAGTGCGGGGTAATGGACTTGCGAGTTATAGCGATGCCTCCCATGGTGGCGGTGGAGTTACCGTTGGTTTACTTTTGAGCATTCTGGATCACCCCGACAGGGCCACTGTGTTGGCAGATACCTGGAGCAGGAAAGCTGTCTGGGGTTGAGTTGGATGATTTCACAGCTGGCGCTGTGTGGACTGTTGAGGCAAACATGGGTTGTGGTTGTCGATGTGTCTGACATTGGACTCCCTTTTATATGGAATTGCGTGGGTGTACTTCAGGTTTCTTGAATCAGTTGGTTTTGAGGAGGAGATTTTGGGGGTGTTGAGGATTAGTGGTTATCTGTTGCTTCTTCTTTTCCCCGTGACATGTTGGAATCCTTGATGTTTTCCATGACTCAGCTTGGGGCGATGTGTTCGGATTCCCCGTTGATGTTCGACTCGCTCCACTTGAGACCTGTGAGTGCCTGGAGTACGTGAGACGCCGTTGTGGATTCTGGCTCGAGAAATGAGAAACGGCGCAACTAGGCCATGCCGTACCGGTGGTGGATGTTGTTGGGGAATAACCACGGGAAGCGAGTGACGCTTTGAGAGCTGGTGACGAGGATGTTGGATATTTGCCCTTTTGATTTGAGACTCCTTTTGAGTTGTGTTAGTTTCGAGGACGAAACTTTCTTTTAGTGGGGGAGGATGTGAGGACCCGAAATTCCCACGTAAGGATTACTGTTGGTTCGGCAGCTTCTGGAAGCCTTTTGTTGAGTGTGGAGGCTTTGCGCGCAAATCGGACTTCAAAACCGGACTCAGCGCGAAAAATGGATCGAGTTAGTGTGTTCGGATGCCCCCGTAAATTTTTAGAAATGGATTCTTGCAAAATGGACTTTGTATTTGGATTCAGCGCGGAAAAACGTTGGAAATCGGCTGCTTGGTTGTATTTTTCGGAGTCCGGACGAGGGAAAACGGGCAACCGGAAGTTTCGGGGATACTTTCGGGTGCATGGCGGGCTGTAGACCGGGGTGCCACGTGTCGGCACCCCATTGGGCCGGCGCAGGACACCTGGCCCATGGGTTGCGCCAGCGGGACGCGTGGCGGGCCACAATTGGCCCGCCACCGCACGCACGTGGGCGCCGCAGTGCGGTCCCCGCGTGGGGACACGCGGCGCGCGCCCACTGGGCGGCGCCGTGGCCACCCGGATCAGGCCGCATGGCTTGATCCGGGCGGCCCAACCGGGCGACGTGGCGGTCCGGATGGCCGCCACATGTCCGGGTCCTTCCCCCCCCGCTGTTGATTGTCCGAGTGAGAGAGAGGGAGTGAGAAGGGATTTTAATCCCTTCTCCTTCTTCTTCTCTTCTTCTTCTTCTTCTTCTTCCTCCTTCCTCCTTCTTTGAGCTTGGTTTTCTTTGGAGGACTTCACAGGCAGAGCATCTTCATCACCTCCTTCATCTTCATCAGCAAAGAGATGGACAAAAGGGGCTTCATCACCATCATCTTCTCCTTGAGGCAAGTACCACCATTGTTGCTGATTGGTGGACCTTCCGTCGCATTTCAGTGCGAAAATTCCCCAGGACTCAATTTTTGGAATTTTGAGCTCATTTTTGGTTCTACATTCTCACAAGAGGTAAGGCTACAATTTTTGTATTCAACTCTCCCCTCAGATCTCATGTTTTGACAGAGTTTTAAGGCCATCTTTGGAACCCTTCATTTCAGTCTGGAATCCTGAACAGTTCTCAGTGTTTTGGCCTTTCTGGGCAGTAGGATGGGAATATTTGGATGATTTTTGCGGGCGAATTTCCAGCACTCGAAGATCTACAATATTGGTATGCACCATTTTCCCCAGATCTGAGTTTTTCTTATGGTTTATGCATGATCTTTGGAGCACCTTGCTGCATTCGTGTACAGATGGAACTTGGTGGATAGTTCAAAGTATTTATGGGTTTTCTCCTTCATCCGAGCATGAAAATTGGAGTTCTTTAACTCAATTTGTATCTACTCTCGACAAGGAATCCAATGGTACCTCTCTTGCAGGATTTGGAGCACGTTTGGTTAGGTAAAATTAATGATCTTTTCAAGTGCTATTTTATGGATTACTGCAGTCCCTGTTTTAGTTTTGATTTGAGCAATGCACCTTAGAATGAAGATAACTTTGTGGATATAAGGTCTTTTTCAGAAATTCAAGTTGGTACCTCTTCTTAACTTCAAGGTGAGCAAATTCTCTTTTGTGATCTGTGGATAAATCCCTTTGGAAAAGCCTCTAATTAAGCTTGGAAATGCTAACAAGTTTATGTTAGCAGTTTTTGGACAGCATTGTGATTTTGCTTCATTTGAATGTTAAGGAAAATTAATGGTGGGTTTTTGAGGACTGGAAGATATTTGTATGAAAGAGGAGATCTTTGTTTTACTGTTGGAGACTTCATTTTGAGGTATTTGAGGTTGCACATACCTTTTATTTAATCTTGTTGCACTTGCTGAAATTCTGGATTTTGAGTGCGCAGTGTGCATTGTTTCAGTGATTGCGCCCAATCCGTGAGGCGGATTTGGATGATTTTCGCGGCATCGGTTTCCTGGGAGGATAAAGATTACTCACGCCCAATTTGGGCTACAGCGGGCAGCGGATCGTCAAGTTTCAGGTGGGTGGTTGTGCTTTGCCGAAAACAACGATTTACCCACTCGGGCTATTGGTTTTCCTCATGGCATAGTTGATTGTTGTTCTCTTCCCCTTGGTGTGATGTGTTTGAATATCCATGTTTCGATTAAGTTAATTGATCCTCATTGTATACATAAGTGAATGAATAGTTTGATTGATGTGCATCATCTCATATGAAGTTGATTATTAAGTGATCATCCTTAAACCTATGCTATGTGAGGGTAATTGGGAAATTAATCTTCAACCTATACCTTGTGATAAATGGTTAATATAATTATGTGAGAATGATGGTGATAGTTATATGTGAATGGTTGGTTGATTTATGTGAGGACTTGAGGGGATTATGTGACAAGTGCTTGGTTGCTTATGTGAGAAGGACTTGGTTGATTTATTTGAGAATGGTTTATGTGAGAGTAGTTGGTTTGGTGATTCTTAGTCTCCACTTTGTGATTTGAATTATAGTTGTCGATCTTTAACCTACAATGTATGATGTTGGGCATAGATGTGATTTGTAACCTATCTATGTGAGAATAATTAATTGATTGATCTTCGATCTAGCTTATGAGAAAATGGGTGTTGATGTTGATTATTGATCTAGTTGATGTGTGAATGACCTATGCTTTTGACTCTTAATTCACTCATAAAAAGATGATTATCATTGTGAGATGAGGCCTATTCCTTATGAGACTAAGCTTGTTAATGACTCCTAATTCCTACAAATGAGATGGGATGTTGTTGGTAGATCCTATGTGCAACCTAGGTGAGATCAATAAAAGTTGTTGAACCTTAGTCTATTCATTGGTGATAGTGGATTGAATGACCATATTCAAGTAATGTTAAATGATCTTTGGCAAGTCTATATGTGAATGGATGTTTCATTTGAGGGTGGTTAGTGGTTTGTGTGAGAATAACTGACTACAATAATCTTGATCTATCTATGTGAGATTCACTCTTTATGAAAGTAATGATTGTCATTTATCTCCTGATTCATGTTTGGTGAAAACCATGTTGGATACTATTCTCACTTTATTTCCAAATGTGAAAGGTGCATACTTGTGTAGACTTGATGTATGCTATGTTAACATCCAATCCTTTATGAGATTGATTATGTAATTTGGATAGCATGCTCTAATAAATGTAAGAACATCGACACCTGTTTACTTTACATCATCTTGGGACATCTTCATGCTTGTATGGTCATCTAGATAGGCCACCTTTTTCTGCTACACTATCATGTTGGACTTGACTTAGGAGAAACCATGCTTTATACTTTTCTCCTTTTCATTTAGACTCTGGGTATTTGTGGCTCGGGTGCGAGCAGGGAGTTTGGGATAGTGTAGTCAGGTTTCTGGGGATTTGGGACAGGCAGGGCCTGATGGCAAGGATTGCGGCAAA
>CM055076.1:9525221-9552142 GCA_029204045.2 Tillandsia leiboldiana
GTTTCACATGCGAAAATTCGTGTGACCTCTGGTCGAGGGAAGAGAATTAAATAAAGCGTTCATACCTTATTTCCGTGTAAGAAGATTTTTCGACTTCCTCTCTGGACCATCTATAGCGCGGTTTTGGTGTAGTAGAATTTTCTACTTCCTCAATTGGATGCTACCAACCGCATTCCACGTTTTCCCATAAACCCGCACTCCTCATTTGCGATGAGATAAAAGCTCTCATCCCCGCACTTTCTAATAAGCATACTTGTAACAGCAAAAAGATGAGGGTTCTATAATATTGCCACCTATCCCCGACATGATAGAAAAACCTAAAACCCGTCCTCTGATACCAATTGTAGGTTTTTATAGGATCCACAAGGATACAAAAGATTACTATCAAACACTAGAGGGGTGTAATAGTGTAATATACAAAAAACCATCTCAGTGCAAATAAAAACCAATGCGGACACTGAAAATGCACACCGAGATTTACGTGGAAACTCCAATCCAAGGAAAAACCACGTACCACCCCGGCAATAACAATCCACTAAGAATAGAAGAATACGGTGATGATCGACTCCTACGGACTACCACCCCTCTTCAACTTTCTTCGTCTTGTCGTCCACACTCCGACTCACGTCCACTGCACACGTTCGATTCCACGAACGCCACTCGATCCACGAGCCACGTTTTGACTCCACGAAATTCCTTCACAACATCAATCCACGATGCCACGTCAACTCCTTGACGCAAACTTGAAATAATCTTCCAATGGTGATCCTTTGCTTGGATTATCAATGAAGAGCCATGGATGGAATCTCTAGCAAAGATTAGACAGTCAACAAAAATATTGCTTCAAATGACCGTTCGCATTGACCTAAAGAATGCTAAAAGCGGAACGATATCAACCGAGCCTCTAGGGTTTGCTCTCAAGTTTATCCTTTCTGAATTCGTCGATGGTTCTTGAGGAACCCTAAGTGTTCTTTAATAGGTATAAATCTTTTGAAAGAGATATCATCAAACTGCTTTACAGAATTTTTTCCGCACGGTCGTCCGGACTGGATTTGGCTGATCCGGACTGTCGTCTTTTTTTCAGCAATTTTCCTGAAAATTTCGGGGTCCGGACTGGATTTCCTGATCCGGACTGTCTGCGATTTCAGAATACATAGTTCGGGTCCGGACTGACAGGGGAGGTCGAACTGGGAAATTCCGCAGAACTAAACTATGTTCGGGGTCCGACTGGATTTTTTCCTGATCCGTATACTGAACTATCATGCCCAATTTTTAATTTTTATTTTATGCAATTAAAAATTCATCCAAGTTTTCTACACTAAAGAAAGTATTCCGGATCACCAATTATGTTTAGTTAAACTACCTGATCCTTTTGAATCTTTTCTTTCTTGAATTGAGTAATTGATCCCAATTCTTCATCTTCATCTTCAAAACTCCAAACTCTGAGTGTCACACTTGAGCTCTTGTGAATCTTCTCTGGTCCTTCGATTGCTGATTTGACAATTTGATCACTCATCCAAGATCCGACTCAACTCACTAAATATTCCGAACACTGACAGGAATGCAAATGTTGGCATATCTATAAGACGCACTAGGAGCTGCCTCACTGAACAGAAAGGCCCGAATGTTGTTATTTTGGGACCCTATTGGTATAGGTATAATATCTAATAGTGAGATTTCTCAGTTATTATAATTAATATATAAATGGTATTAATATTTTTTTTATTATATTAAGGGCCGTTGTTGTTGATTTTTATATTTATGGTGTCACGCCCCGGGGTCGAAACTGCGACCCGGGCTCGCCAACAGATCCGCCACCTATGCCAAACCCGCATAGGCGAAGCGTCCTACCTGCAAAAGAGCTACAGCTAACAGATATCAGAGCTAAAAGAAAAAAACTGCTATAGAAATAAAATCAACCACTGTACAACTGAAGATAAAACAATAAGGTCCATCTCCCTAAAAGATAATCATACAATACCCTCGAGTACAAACTCATAGCTCCACAGGAGATATCTCAAATACAACATCAGTGTACCAGCTCTCAATACATCACATCCTCACTACATCAATCTCTCAACAAAAGGAAAATAAATACTAATCTACCGACTAAACTGAAGATCTCCTCAAAAGGGGTACCGCTACTCTCCAAAGATGGGTCTGGATCTAGCTCGCTACTCCCTCACCACGCACAGCAACCACAGAACGGCAACACCCGCCAAGACTCTGCAAAACAAGAGGAGAAGGACAAAGGGGGAAAACCCCCAACGGGCGTGAGAACTACGCAAAAGGAGTTCTCATGGGTATCGCCGCAAGGCCCGACGATCTGCCCACCAAGACTACTAGAGGCAAAAGATAACCGATGCAGTAAAAACTGAAAGAAGAAGCTGGAAACACTCTACAGCTACCATGCCTCTATCCAAATGCTCAAATGGGGAAACTCTGATGAAGATATGCAACACTCGCACACGAGGTGCTCAATCGACCCAATCGAGCTGACTGCCACATCGGGTCCAGTCAACCTGCGCCCACCTACAACCACCTCCCGCTGACGGGCAGGAATTACGTAGGGCGTCCAAACGGACTAACTCGCTATCGAGTAGTGGCTCATGCAGGCTATAGTCATAATCCATGCTCTCTCTCTCAGAACGGATAGACTCAAGATGCTCAACCTCTCACAAATGGTCAAAGAACTCACAACGACCACGGGACCACCGTCGAAACCCCGAACGGTTCCCAACAATACAAGCACTGGTCTAAACCAAGCTACTAGACTCCACTCGGTCCCCCAGGCACGAGTGTAACAAAAAGTATCAGCCTGAATAAACCCAATCGATACCATAATCACTGGTACTGCTACTCCTGCTCTGCTGTCGAACTCAAGAACCCTGCCTGGTGCCCGGCGCTCACACCGTGGAAAGCCTACTCCGGTGGCACTCGAGGGAGCGACCCACACGAGTAAAGTATCACTGTATCAAGCATCACTGTATCGAGTATCTCTGTAACCACTGTCTCATAATAGCAGGACTGGATCAAGACTATGATCAAAGTGGGAAACTCCGTCCACTAATAAAAACCCGATCTGATGCATAGTACTCAAAAAGTGGGAAACACCATCCCCTAGAACAATTCTGATACCCAATCTGATGCAATAGTAAACATCCGGTTAACCGCCCAAAGTCCGCGGTCACCGCAATAACCCACAACCCACAATTGGGTAAAATAGTCAAGACCCGTCAACCGCCTACTGTCCGCGGTTGCCGCAATACCCACAATCCAACATCAAGCACACCCTGTCTCTGACCCTAAGGTCCCAGCTACACTATCCCAAACCTCTGCTCGAACCCGAGCAACATGACTCAAAAGTCTAAATAAAAAGGAGAAAGAAAGCAATCATGGTTTCTCCTAAGTCAAATTCCATATGTAGTGCAGCAGTAAAAGATGGCCTAACTATATGTCCATACACATATGTCCATACAAGCATGCATTTGTCCTCAAGAAGAATAAAGAAAATAAACCTCATGCCAAAATTATCAATGACCATACCTGTCCATAATTCTCAATCCATAATGGCTCCTCAGAGTAGAACCTGCACATAACTACATAATCCTATCCCAATGCATAAACCATCCTCATAAAAGGTTGTGCTAAAATGGCATGATAATTAATCGTATAGGGTATCCTTGCCTTAGATAAGCTTTCACTAATCAGCAACATGGACTATTTGATTAATACCATTGTCATACTGTGAATAATTCACTTGCAATTTCCATAAAATCCTCATTGTTAAACTTACCGATCAATCCCAGCTATTGTACATCACCTGCATGCAATGCTAACATATGAAAATTTAGAGAACCGTCCACCGGTTCCGGGAATAAGGCACCCACCTGAAAAGCTTGACTGTCCAAAGCCCAACAGCTGAAAACACCAAATAACTCTAATCCCCTTGCTCCAATAAGTTCAGCACACCCGTAACACTCCTGGCACAATACAAAGTCCACTAATTACCTAGGCGCCCAAATATAGCCTTAAAACCACATACAACCTCGAATTCTGAACTGTTTAAATTATCACCTGCAGATAGTGCCCAGACAATCCAATAAAAATATCACAGCGATCCTTGCGTCGATAGTTTCGAAACGGTACCTTGCACGCCCAAATCGGAGTTCGGTAAGCCAAGATATAATTCGACAAGGTGGTACACTCAAGAGATTCAGCACAAAAGACTGTAGCACTGTATACAGAGAAACAGTGATTCTCACCTCTATTGAAATCTCAGAAAATCCAAGAAAAATACGAGCGCGTTCCTTGCGATCCGTAGATGAAAAAGTTGTATAAGCTCGTTTCACGTCTGACGCTCGTGCGCAAAGATATGTCCAAAACACCTCGATGCTGTCCCACAAAGCCAAACAGAAAATGGGTCACAGTGTTGCCTCGGATCCGTGCCAAAGACTCGAACGGGAAAGCGCGATCAAAACAAAAGATGAAGTCCTACCTCTTAGCAGTCCTGCCGGCGCAAGAATCACAGCAAAATGATCTCGGGGTAGCCCAGGGGAGCTAAAACCTGTCGCTGCGCCGAAGAAGAACCCAGGAATGCAACGTCGCGCCGCACCGTAAATGGGGAACCTCGGGATTCGTGCCCCCAAAAATCCTAGAACTTGGCAGGAAGATCAAGGGTGAAGAGGTGAACACTTTGCTTGAGGGGGCTCGGGCAGAAAAGTGAAAGGGTTGAGAGAAGAAAGCAAAGAAGGGGGCTCGGGTTGGTATATATAGTGCTGGAGAAACAAATGGGAAAATTCCCATTCTGTCCGGGATTCGGGGCGCCCGGAAATTTCCGGGCGCGCAACAGTGCGGCCCGGCCCACAACTTTCGGGCGCGCACAGTGCGGCCCGGTCCACCACACAGCCCAGTCCACACTCCCCCGGGCCCCCACTGCACCCGGTGCACCTGCGCCCGCGAATGGCGACGCGACACGTGGCCCGGCAACCCGTGCACCCGCACGTCGCGCCGTGGACCGCGCACGTCGCGGCTGACCCTGGCCGTACGGCCACCTGCCCGGCGCGTACGCACCTGCCCCGGCCAACGACTCCACAGGTTGTGTGGACGGGAGCACAACACCGAACCGACTCACCTCACGGCCACGTGTCCACCCGGTCTACAGTGCACCCGGACCAAATTTCAGTGGACCGCGCCCTGCTGAACCGCCACACCGTAGAGGCGCCACGTGGCACCGCCTGGTTGTCACGACCACGCGGTGGACCGGCGCACCTGGAACCGCCGCGCCCGATGCGCCTGCCCGCGCCCTGCCCGCGCCCGCGTGCCGCCGCCTGCCCGCCTGCCCTGAGGCCGCGCCGCCGCCCGCCGGCACTGCCCGCCGCCGCCGGCCGCCGCCGGCGATCGTCCGTAACACTGTTCCCGGCGTGAACAGTACCCGCAAGCTCAAAACCGTAAGTAAATAGCCCAACTTGATCCGTTTCGCGCGCTGATTCCAAATCCGGCGTCCATTTTGCCAAATTCCAATCCTATAATTTGCCGGAGGCTCCCGAAAGGTATTTTTAATCCGAATTCCGCGCCGAGCCTAAATTTGATATCCACTCCTCGCGTAAACTGATCTAAACATCTGATGGGGTCCCCCGATTACCTACGAGATCCATTTTAAGCCCCGAGTCCATCTCTTGTGTCCAAACTGGCGCGCGAACACCGCCGACATGCCACGTAGGCTTCCAGAAGCTGCTGGTCACACTGTAGAAGCCCTGCAAAGATCCGGGTCACCACATCCTCCCCCACTAGAAGAAAGTTTCGTCCTCGAAACTAAGGCAACTCCCAAGGAGTCCTAGAAACCAGAGGTCACTACTCAACACCGCCGTCTCCAGCTCCCAAGTCACCTATCACTCCCCGTGATTACTCCTCAGCAACAACAACAGCAACAACCAGTACGGCATAGCCCGATTGCGCAATTCCCTCACCTCACGAGTCGGAATTCGCAACGGCGTCCCTCGTACTCCAAACTCTTACAGACCCCAAAAGGAACGAGTCAAACACGGGCGAGGGGTCCAAAACATGACACTCCAGAGCTGAGACGCAGAAAAAACCTCAAAAACTCCAACAAAAGGCGGGGGGAAAAGGAACAAACAGCCTGAGTAACACGCTCTAAAATCACTACCAAGAGCCAGCTCAACCAAAGCGACCCGAATCACAACCACACAAACACCTGCACAGAAAAGGGGCCCTAACAAGCAGGGGTTCACTCTCAATCGCCCTCAAAACTCAACCACCTAAGTGGATTGCTCAGCCGCAGCCTCTCATCAAAAGGGATCCTCTGGGACACAAACTCGAACTCTGTACACCAGAATGGCCCCACACTGCACCAGCTATGGAACCGTCAAACTCGACTCCCAAATAGCTCTTCTGCTCCAGGCATCCGCCACCACAGTGGCTCTGTCGGGGTGATACTGGATGCTCACAAAATCCAATGGTGGCTCTACAGCCACTACGGGAGGTATCACAATAACTCGCAAATCCATCTCCCACCACTGACTAGGTTAGAATCGGCACTGGTACCAATCTCATCACCCGGTCATCAAGTTCTGCTGGCACTATCCGGTCCAAAAACTCCTCACCCCAACAATGACCGTCGATCTCGGCCAGTCTTAAATAGCATCCACTTTGGCCGAATTTCCACCGCCGCCCCTTCGGCTAGAAGAAGTAGTCCAGGAAGATATGCTCTCGAAGCTAAAACTTGTACCACAACGACTAGGCATAAAGCTTCATCCCCACAGACTTGTCACATCGTCTACAAATGCTGCACAAGCTCTAAACCACTCAGGGAGGGGGTAAAACCAAAATATCCCAGGAGAACGCCGCTATCAAACCGTTCAAGCCCAACTGAAACACAGAGTTCCTCAATCTAGAGGCAACAGGGCATTAGTCAATCCATTGGCTTCACTGTACTCATATTTCCCTACCGTGTCCTGAACACCATCTAGACAATGCCCTCAGCTGAAATTCCAAATTGGCGCAGGCATCAAACAATAACTGCCGGAATATAGCTCCTTCAAAAGGTTCTAAATAATACCTGGACCTGCCAGGACTCCAATCCCAAAGGGCTCTCACCGTCGTGTATCAACGACGTGGCACTAGGTCAACAGACCCTCTATCCATCAAATCCACGCACCTAAGAAATCAACTCTCGCAGCTCTAAAGGCGATATCCAATGAGGGGCTATTGAAGTTGGCGCGGTTTCCAGAATCACGTCAATCGCAATCTTAATCTTCCTTTCTGGCGGCCTAATCATCGGCTTAGGTGGACTCACACCTGGGATTTCATGGGCAATAGGGACATCCTTAAGTCCCGCTGCCGCCGTAGGCACCTCTCACACGGACGCTGCAACCTGTGTGCTCAATTAGTCTCAACAAACAAAATGCCTTCCATTATCTGCCTCGCAGAAAGTCAAAGTCCTTTCTCTCCGTAGTCAAACATCCTGTGGCACTATGCCAACCGATCCCAAGCACTGGGTGAAAACACTGAACTGCCACCCATATCAAGAGGTTTGCTGGTATAACTCATGGTCTCAACGACACTGAACAAAACCCACAAGCCTCCTTCACATGCATAACACCGATGGTATTCTGTACCTCTAGTGCACGTGGTAACAACTCTGCCTCTAGTCCATGCCGGAATGCAACATGTCCTAACTCCGACTGCCATGAAGAAATCACACCTGCGACAACTCAATCCACTACCGTGGCGCCCTCCAACCGGGCGGCACAGATTCATTCGCTCGATGCAAGTGGTCGTCGCTCAGCCTGCCAAAATATCTAGACCAATCACAAAGGGAGCACGACCTCTGTCCATGCTCACACTGAGATGCGAACGTGGTCTCTCGCAAACAACCAATCCACGCTACCGCTGCGCCACTCTGATAAAAGGGCTGTAGCTGTCATCGGGGTCCACCCAACCCCTGACGTCTCAGAAATCCACCTGGGTATCATCATCATACGACCAAGCACAATGGATTCATGCAGTTCCTTATACAATTATCCTTACTAAGCTTACCCCTCAATCACATATATCGCACCCCAAACATGCCAGTTATCAATCACACAGGGTAACATCCCCCCTTGGGTAAGCTTTACATTAACCATCCACAAGGATATCCACCACCCAGGAAAGCAAAACGAAAATGCCTCTGCCTGCCGATCTGTCCTCCATCACCTAGCGCCAAGCGCCTCCTTCCAGAACTCGCCTCTAGCGGCAGATCCCCATCCAAGGAACTTCAGTGTCCAGCTCCAAACACAATGCCTACTCCGACGAGGCATCCACAGTCCAAAACCCGAACAGGAGGGACCGAAAAGAAACTGAGTATCCTGGCGCAATCCACTCCCAATCTCACTTATCCTATGTGCCTCGTCCCTCTAAACCTGGAGCGCCAGTTCAACAACTGCATAAACTCTCTAGCACAGGGAGGCTCTCAATTGATCACTCCATCACCCCCAACCACGACTCTGCCTCCAAAGGCTCCAAACTCAATCTTACGAGTCGGGGTGGTTTATCTGCCAATCTGGCTTGCTAAATCAAACATGCCCCACAGCTCCTCTGCTGTCAACCATCCACCCTACCTTAGTGCCTTGGCACTAAACATTGGCACGGAGGGGGCCACTCGCTCTATTGGCACTACAAAAATCCCTGCCGCTGAGGGTAATACATCCTGGTGGTCTCAGAAGAAAAGTACTGTCAGGCTGCCCACTGCTTTGACAACTGCGTCACCAAACTAGCTGCTCACTCTGCCGCTGATATGCCTCCGACAATCCTGTCATCTGGGTCCGGAGTTCTCTGACCTCAATCCGGGTATCCGGCCCAAAACCAACCGCTCAAGCTCAACTGCCATGACAGGATGCACAAGGGTCCCAAACCCAGCGTCGGGGAGACACCGCTCACCACGACGAAACCACAAATCAGCACACAACAACGCTCGACCCAATCCGGCGAAAGTCTAGAGCATGTTACCCGTTCCACAGCGTTATGTTGTCTGCAGCCAACATAACTACTTAGGAGAATAAACATGCCAATCACTCATCCCGTCCCTCGGGAGAGGTGCAAAACTCAATCAGGACTCTCGCTACAAATCACGACTCTCACGAAGTCATCCTAGGGTCCAACCACAAGCCTAGGGTTTCTAAGTCCACCATGACCTACAACCTAGGCTCTGATACCACCTAATCTGTCACGCCCCGGGGTCGAAACTGCGACCCGGGCTCGCCAACAGATCCGCCACCTATGCCAAACCCGCATAGGCGAAGCGTCCTACCTGCAAAAAGAGCTACAGCTAACAGATATCAGAGCTAAAAGAAAAAAACTGCTATAGAAATAAAATCAACCACTGTACAACTGAAGATAAAACAATAAGGTCCATCTCCCTAAAAGATAATCATACAATAACCTCGAGTACAAAACTCATAGCTCCACAGGGAGATATCTCAAATACAACATCAGTGTACCAGCTCTCAATACATCACATCCTCACTACATCAATCTCTCAACAAAAGGAAAAATAAATACTAATCTACCGACTAAACTGAAGATCTCCTCAAAAGGGGGTACCGCTACTCTCCAAAGATGGGTCTGGATCTAGCTCGCTACTCCCTCACCACGCACAGCAACCACAGAACGGCAACACCCGCCAAGACTCTGCAAAACAAAGAGGAGAAAGGACAAAAGGGGGAAAACCCCCAACGGGCGTGAGAACTACGCAATAAGGGAGTTCTCAGTGGGTATCGCCGCAAGGCCCGACGATCTGCCCACCAAGACTACTAGAGGCAAAAGATAACCGATGCAGTAAAACTGAAAGAAGAAGCTGGAAACACTCTACAGCTACCATGCCTCTATCCAAATGCTCATATGGGGAAACTCTGATGAAGATATGCAACACTCGCACACGAGGTGCTCAATCGACCCAATCGAGCTGACTGCCACATCGGGTCCAGTCAAACCTGCGCCCACCTACAACCACCTCCCGCTGACGGGCAGGAATTACGTAGGGCGTCCAAACGGACTAACTCGCTATCGAGTAGTGGCTCATGCAGGCTATAGTCATAATCCATGCTCTCTCTCTCTCAGAACAGATAGACTCAAGATGCTCAACCTCTCACACAATGGTCAAAGAACTCACAACGACCACGGGACCACCGTCGAACCCCGAACGGTTCCCAACAATACAAGCACTGGTCTAAACCAAGCTACTAGACTCCACTCGGTCCCCCAGGCACGAGTGTAACAAAAAGTATCAGCCTGAATAAACCCAATCGATAGACCAGTAATCACTGGTACTGCCTGCTCTGCTGTCGAACTCAAGAACCCTGCCTGGTGCCCGGCGCTCACACCGTGGAAAGCCTACTCCGGAGTGGCACTCGAGGGGAGCGACCCACACGAGTAAAGTATCACTGTATCAAGCATCACTGTATCGAGTATCTCTGTAACCACTGTCTCATAATAGCAGGACTGGATCAAGACTATGATCAAAGTGGGAAACTCCGTCCACTAATAAAAACCCCGATCTGATGCAATAGTACTCAAAAAGTGGGAAACACCATCCCCTAGAACAATTCTGATACCCAATCTGATGCAATAGTAAACATCCGGTTAACCGCCCAAAGTTCGCGGTCACCGCAATAACCCACAACCCACAATTGGGTAAAATAGTCAAGACCCGGTCAACCGCCTACTGTCCGCGGTTGCCGCAATAACCCACAATCCAACATCAAGCACACCCTGTCTCTGACCCTAAGGTCCCAGCTACACTATCCCAAACCTCTGCTCGAACCCGAGCAACATGACTCAAAAGTCTAAATAAAAAGGAGAAAGAAAGCAATCATGGTTTCTCCTAAGTCAAATTCCAATATGTAGTGCAGCAGTAAAAGATGGCCTAACTATATGTCCATACACATATGTCCATACAAGCATGCATTTGTCCTCAAGAAGAGTAAAGAAAATAAACCTCATGCCAAAATTATCAATGACCATACCTGTCCATAATTCTCAATCCATAATGGCTCCTCAGAGTAGAACCTGCACATAACTACATAATCCTATCCCAATGCATAAACCATCCTCATAAAAGGTTATGTGCTAAAATGGCATGATAATTAATCGTATAGGGTATCCTTGCCTTAGATAAGCTTTCACTAATCAGCAACATGACTATTTGATTAATACCATTGTCATACTGTGAATAATTCACTTGCAATTTCCATAAAATCCTCATTGTTAAACTTACCGATCAATCCCAGCTATTGTACCATTCACCTGCATGCAATGCTAACATATGAAAATTTAGAGAACCGTCCACCGGTTCCGGGAATAAGGCACCCACCTGAAAAGCTGACTGTCCAAAGCCCAACAGCTGAAAACACCAAATAACTCTAATCCCTTGCTCCAATAAATTCAGCACACCCGTAACACTCCTGGCACAATACAAAGTCCACTAATTACACTAGGCTCCCAAATATAGCACTTAAAACCACATACAACCTCGAATTCTGAACTGTTAAATTATCACCTGCAGATAGTGCCCAGAAAATTCCAATAAAAATATCACAGCGATCCTTGCGTCGATAGCTTCGAAACGGTACCTTGCACGCCCAAATCGGAGTTCGGTAAGCCAAGATATAAATTCGACAAGGTGGTACACTCAAGAGATTTCAGCACAAAAGACTGTAGCACTGTATACAGAGAAACAGTGATTCTCACCTCTATTGAAATCTCAGAAAAATCCAAGAAAAATACGAGCGTGTTCCTTGCGATCCGTAGATGAAAAAGTTGTATAAGCTCGTTTCCGTCTGACGCTCGTGCGCAAAGATATGGCCAAAACACCTCGATGCTGTCCCACAAAGCCAAACAGAAAATGGGTCACAGTGTTGCCTCGGGATCCGTGCCAAAGACTCGAAACGGGAAAGCGCGATCAAAACGAAAGATGAAGTCCTACCTCTTAGCAGTCTGCCGGCGCAAGAATCACAGCAAAATGATCTCGGGGTAGCCCAGGGGAGCTAAAACACTGTCGCTGCGCCGAAGAAGAACCCAGGAATGCAACGTCGCGTCGCACCGTAAAATGGGGAACCTCGGGATTCGTGCCCCCAAAAATCCTAGAACTTGGCAGGAAGATCAAGGTTGAAGAGGTGAACAACTTTGCTTGAGGGGGCTCGGGCAGAAAGTGAAAGGGTTGAGAGAAAGAAAGCAAAGAAGGGAGCTCGGGTTGGTATATATAGTGCTGGAGAAACAAATGGGAAAATTCCCATTCTGTCCGGGATTTCGGGCGCCCGGAAATTTCCGGGCGCGCACAGTGCGGCCCGGCCCACAACTTTCGGGCGCGCACAGTGCGGCCCGGTCCACCACACAGCCCAGTCCACACTCCCCCGGGCCCCCACTGCACCCGGTGCACCTGCGCCCGCGAATGGCGACGCGACACGTGGCCCGGCAACCCGTGCACCACGCACGTCGCGCCGTGGACCGCGCACGTCGCGGCTGACCCTGGCCGTACGGCCATCTGCCCCGGGCGTACGGCACCTGCCCCGGCCAACGACTCCACAGGTTGTGTGGACCGGGAGCACAACACCGAACCAATCACCTCACGCCACGTGTCCACCCGGTCTACCGTGCACCCGGACCAAAATTCAGTGGACCGCGCCTGCTGAACCGGCCAACCGGAGAGCGCCACGTGGCACCGCCCTGGTGCACGACCCCCGCGGTTGACCGCGCACCTGACCGCGCGCCCGGGCGCCTGCCCGCGCCCTGCCCGCGCCGCGTGCCGCCGCCTGCCGCCTGCCCGAGGCCGCGCCGCCGCCCGCCGGCACTGCCCGCCGCCGCCGGCCGCCGCCGGCGATCGCCGGAAACACTGTTCCGGCGTGAACAGTACCCGCAAGCTCAAAAACAGTAAGTAAATAGCCCATCTTGACCGTTTTCGCGCGCTGATTCCAAATCCGGCGTCCATTTTGCCAAATTCCAATCCTATAATTTGCCGGAGGCTCCCGGAAAGGTATTTTTAATCCGAATTCCGCGCCGAGCCTAAATTTGATATCCACTCCTCGCGTAAACTGATCTAAACATCCGATGGGGTCCCCCGATTACCTACGAGATCCATTTTAAGCCCCGAGTCCATCTCTTGTGTCCAAACTGGCGCGCGAACACCGCCGACATGCCACGTAGGCTTCCAGAAGCTGCTGGTCACACTGTAGAAGCCCTGCAAAGATCCGGGTCACCACATTTGGGCTTGGGACCACATTCATATCGGCCGACCTACAGGCGTCCTAACACTACCCGATATAGTAGATTGCCCTCTAGGTTGCTAGTAAGACTTTTATTTAATACTTTTTTGTATTTCAAATGTAATTGCAACTAATAAATGTATTTTGTAATTTAGATGGGCCAACGCTAGAGGACTACGCTTCGGAGCGAATGTCAGGACCACTGACATTGAGTTTTATAGAGATGAATTAGATCGGCAGAGAGAGACGCAGATATGTAGATGTTTTATTCAATACTTTAAATATATTTTTTCTAAACACTTTTATATTAACTGATCATTTTGTGTTATTAACACATTATATGGATGTTGTACACAGATGATATTTTAGTCGCATTACCAAACTTCTTTGTTTAGGGCTCGCAAGTCTGGCGTTCAAGAACGGTCATCATCTGCTTTCATATTGTGGAGATGCATATACCAGACCAAGTCCTGCGGCAGTTCGATCTTCTCCAGCATATACCTCTCAATGTGGAGTCCATCCGATACGTGACATCACGTAGGCGTCCGGATTAGAATTGGATTGCTTTTCACGCTGCACATATTGAGAGGTGGTCTGAGAAGTTAGATCACATTGTTGATCAGCTCCCGGTTGCTGGCGAGGACCCTCTGCAGGTGGCATCCATATACATGCAATGGTATTGGACAATTACGAGGAGATGGATATATCATCCAGTACAGCATCTTCCAGTGACTTTTCATCCTCATGGGCATATAAAGATAGCACTGGTATAATAATTTATATATATAAATTTAACATATTTTGTACATTTAATATAAATTTAATTTGTAAATTAAAATGCAGGCCGAATCACTACAACAGACGAATGCTACTATACGCCAGTTATTGCATGATCCACCGTCGACTGCGATCATATTAGAGACTTTGACAGGTATGGGCCGACATATTGATATGGTACTACAGAATGTACCTATTTTGCCTACTGTCAGATATTTAGGGGGTCGTCAAGATTATGTTCACGCATCATCGTCGAGTCATCAGGTACCTTCATATCACTAGAAATTTCAAATTAAGTCTTCAAATTCAAATTAACTAACTATTTAGGCCCCTTCAGATGCCACAATCTCCATCTCCTCCTATTCAGCCCCCGACGATATTTCCTTCGACGTCAGAGTCGCTCCCGCCACCAGTATCACTGACATCTTTTGCTTCTACATATTCACATCGTCGTCCCTCGTCATCATCGCCACAGGAGATCCAGCATATTCCAGAGCATGATGAGGGCGGTATTATCGAGGAGCTTGATCAGTTGGCAGCCGTTGAGCCTCCCGATGATATACCGATTATTGATCTTACTGTTCCTCGTGGGTGTGGGCGTGGGCGAGGGCGTGGCCGAGGATGTCGAGGGAGAGGTCGAGCTCAATATTGAGTTACTATTCATATATTGAGTTTGTATTATTGAATTTTTTGTGATATTGAATTTTCTTTGTTACTCATTTGTAATTTCTTAATGTGGAGAAGTTTTATATTTAAATTTTGATTGTTGTGGTTAAGTGTTATTATAGTTGAGCTGAATGTTGTGAACCTTCTTGTACAAAATTTAGTTTTTTTGACTTAGAAAAATCATGTTGGCAGGTATTGTGGCTAAAGGCGCTGAATGATTCAACGCCTTTAGTGTTTTTGCTAAAGACGCTGAATCGTTCATCGTCTTCTTCATTACATTAAAGGTGCTCAACGATTCGGCGTCTTTAGTGTTTTTGCTAAAGGCGCTGAATCATTCAGCGCCTTCTTCACTACATTAAAGGCATTGAATTATTCAGCATCTTCTTCATTGTATTAAATGCGGTGAACGATTTACCGCCTTTAATACAATGAATGCACTTAGCCAATTTTCTTCAAAAATTGGCTAAGTCGTGGGTGAATGCGCAGAAGACGGTGAATCAGCGTTATTGTGAAGGCGGTGAATCATTCACCACCTTCAGCATAACCATTGAAGGCGGTGAATTTGAAGGATTCACCGCCTTCAGCCGGTTTCACCACTATGGCACCGGGGTCGCAAAAAATGGGTTACTTTTGCAAAAAAAATAAAAAAAAAATGGAGGGTTAGTTTGCAAATTATAAAATTTTTTAGGGTTATTTTTAAAAAAAAGTCCGGTGGCAAGTCGTCCCTATCCTGTAAAGTCGAACTCGAAGGCAGGCTAGAAGTAGCCAACAAGTCGACTCCAAAGCCGACTTCCAAGACTTCGGTGGCAGTGTCAAATGTTGAGGTATCAGCGGCATCTTCCTCCCTTCCTCTTTTTCAGGGTTGTATCCTCCTTCTCCTCCTTCTCCTCCTTCTCCTCCTTCTAGTACAATCCCTCGCCTTTCCTCGGCTTCTTCATGCCCCGCATCATTGGCTGATAGGGTCGCTGCGACAAAAAGGATCGGGGGAATGTCGTCTAAAAGCGACACGCCGGGTGCTTCTGGTGGGAAGACAGCAAAGGATTGGGGCCGTGGGGAAGCTTCGGCCAGCGACGACATAGGAAGACTCCCGCAAAAGAGTTTGTTCCGCCGTAAAGTGGGTATGACCGACTCGATCGGCTGTTTGGCCGAACGATGACGTAACTGCAAGGGAAATAAAGTATAAGCCAATCGAACGACTGAAAAGAGAAGAAAAAGGTAAGAAATACCTCTAGGGGTTCTTCTTCAAGGGGAAGTCTCATCCTCAACTCCTATCGATCCCGGGATAGTTAATGCAATCGATGGCTCCGCATCGATTGAGGTCCTGTGCCCCGAACTCTTGGCAACAGATTCACCCCCCGGCGAAACGCAAGGCGGACAGAGTTCGCCTGGATGAGCACCTAACCGAAGGGGAACTGCGGAGTTGCCCCCTCGTCTGGCGGGATAACTGAGAACCAAGCGCAGTTGAGGCAATTTCCAACATAAATTGAGACCAGGGTAAGGAGAAAGAACATACCGAAGAGGCCGGAAGAGGAGCCGAACTCTCCATGACAACTAGTCTGGAAACTGAAGGTCCGACTTGGAAGAGAAAAACATGTCATCGTAAGGGTTGCTGAGGAGACTCGAAGGAAGGAATGTTAGACATACCTTTGGACTGGGATGAAGGGTCGACGTCGAATTCAAATTGACCGATCATTTCATCAAAATTGATACTAAACAAGACATCACAGGTGTCCTTCCATGATCGTCGGAATAGGTCATCAGAAAGGCCTTCGTAAACCACCTCAAAAGATACAGGAATGAAGTACCGCTTGAGACGGTTCCCAACAGTAGTAATCTGATCAACTTCAGCCACGCCCTTGGTGTGAGGGCGACCGCGATGAGAGTTGTCGGTAAAGAAAGAAGCCACAGCCGGGAGCGCTTGAATCAGCCCGAACTGGCGGGCCGCGAAATGAGGTGAGTAGACCTCGGTACTCGGCAAAAAATTGTCAGCTTTTGAGACCAAGGTGCAGGTCTCGGGGAGCGAGGAAGGAATACCATACGGCAATATGCTCAGCGAGTTCTGCTGACTCTGCTTGGATGCGGATGTACTCGAATCGTTCCTGGAACCAGGAAGGCCCGTTGCCACGGGCGGCGAAAGGGGCCCAACAGCCTGATGGTCGATTCTCCTCGGTATAAAACACCCGAAAGTAGCACGAAAAATCGAGGGAGCTACCCGAGGAGAAAGGCGCAGGACAGCTGAAGGATCGGCCAAAAGATGCAAAAGACTGGGGAGGAACAGGAGGATGCCCTGCGCGGCGAAATAGTGAAAGGAAGTAACATCGGAGGCACGGCTGCAAGAACCACAGGTCGTCGCATCCTAAGCCGATCACTAGCTGATCGTGAGGCGCCAATTTGATCGCCTCAAGCATTTCTCTATTCAAGAATGCAAGGAAGTAAGGGCCAAGGACGAGTTTTTGGCCATTTGCCAGCGCCACGGCTATTGGCAAGAAATCTCGGTTCATCTTTTGGGACCGGGTGCAGAATAGGTTGTGGCATAGCCAATACCAAAGAAAGGCAATGTGCTCTTCCTTCGACACCGATTCACCTTCGCGGCCAGTGAAGATCTTCGCAAACCTCCCATAGGAGAGATCCGTCTTTGAATCTAGGGTGGGTGCAAACTTGTCCATGCCAACGACCGAGAAGGCCGAAGATAGAATGACGCCATAAGGACGGAGGCCGGTAATGGCGACGACATCTATTAGCGTCGGGGTAAAGGGCCCCGAACGGAACAAAAGTGTTGGGTCGTATATAACACGGATCTAAATAGGGGAAGAAACACCTAGAGGGGGGTGAATAGGTGTAAACGTATAAACACTCCAAAAATCGTTGCGATAAAACCCAATGCGGAAAATAAAATAACACGCAAGATTTTTACGTGGAAAACTCCATCACCGGAGTAAAAAACCACGGGACCGATAACACGGCAGAAATCCACTAGAATTAAAACACGTACAAGGTGATTTACCGTACACACTTACGACTCAACCTTTTCCATACGCTCCTAGAGGATCTTCTCCGCTCGCTCCGACGCTTCTCGAATCCACGATCTGCGCCCAACGCCGAATCCACGGCGTCCAACGTCGAATCCACGACGTCCGACCGAATCCACGGTCTTCACCCAATAGCACCGTTCGAATCCACGAACGTGCCTCGCTCCGAATCCACGAGAGCGATTGAACCTTGAATCCACAAGGACACGCGAATCCACGCGCCGATTTTTGGGGAAAATCGTTGTTTTTTGGGTGGTGATGATCCGCCGAATACTTAGATCAAAGATAGATCGGAAATACCATCTAAGTATTCATTAGTTTGATTCAACTCAAGATGTGAGTATGAAAACCTAGAATCAAACTAATCAATATAGATGAAGAAACATAGAGTATTCTCTAATGATTTCCTTTCTTCTCTATATGTGGATCTATAGCCGTATATGATGATACAAGAAAATGACGGCTATCTGGATTCACCCTAGAAAAGGAGTCATAGGGTGTATTTATAGGTTAGAAACCCTAGGAAGGAGATAAGAATCAAAAACAAACCATTTCTGGATTTTTACGGACGGCGATCCGGATCGTGATAACTAGGATCCGGATCGTCATAACGAAACAGCCAATTCCAGAAAAACGAAGGTTCGGGATCCGGATCATGTGACTACGATCCGGATCGTTCATACAGTTTACCAAACATCAACGTTCGGGATCCGGATTGCGAAGCAAGATCCGGATCGTTCAAGGTAGATGGTAAACTCAACGTTCGGGATCCGGATCAAGAGACTACGATCCGGATTGCGACGATGTATGAACGAACCACCTTCGGGATCCGGATCGAACAACCTGATCCGGATCCTGAACATGTCCCAAGTCCAGTTTTTGATTTTTATGCAATGAAAGATTCTTCCAAGTGTTTCTACACTACAAGAAGTATTCGGATCACACAAATTCTTTAGTTAAACATACCTGATCCTTTTGAATTCTTCTTTCTTGAGATTGAGTTAAATGATCCAACTTTCTTCACCTTCAATCTTCAAGACTTGAGACTTTCACGAAACTACGCCAACTCAAATTCCGTAACAATCTCCCCCTTTGGCGGTTTCGTGACAAAACATAGATCCACTAAAGAAAATTCAAAAAGATATTTTTGTTGCTATCACCATACAACAAAAATTTACAATGGAGATCCAAAATACAATACATGAGTTAAAACCCTAAAACAGACTCTAGACTTAGACATCTGTACTCTCTGCAAAAAGAAATCATTCTTGACAAAAGAAATCGTTAGATACCTCAAGAATTTTGTATTATTCAAAAACCACAAGCAGAGATGAAGTTTAAACTCATTTATACTTACCATGACATTTATATTCAGATATGTAAACTGATCATAGTTAAATAAACACCAACATATCCTCTATGCAATCAAAAACCAAGTGTCACAAACTTGTTAGTGAACATCAACTTGTTAGTTATATTACATGCCCAAATAGTTAGCAAATAGTTAGTCGAGGCATGCATTCATACAGACGAAAAACCTCAAGTTGAGATCATACTTACCTTGATATTTCATCATTCATACCATCATTCATTGTTCATTGTTCAAATCATTGTTCTAAACTCTCTCCCCCTTTTTGTCACAAAACAAAGCCAAAAAAATTACAGAAGTGGAGAGAATGATTAACAGTTTAAGTTCGAGAACTAAAATCTCAAATAAAACAAAAAAAAACTTGCACAACAGTAGGATTTAAACATATGCATAAAAACAGAAATTAGAAGGATACGGATCATTCAGACTCGTCTGAACTGATACAGCCGAGGATTTGGAAAATCTTCTTTATTCGCTTGTTCATTGCTGATTGCTTTTTATTTACCTTCTTTATTTCTTCCTTTACCTCAATCAGTTCATTTGATATACGTTCTTGCTCGTTTGAGAGCCTTTGCTGTTCTCTATAGATTGAGGTAACAGAAGCATCATCATCAGAAGTTGATTGTGGTGCTTCTTGTGCCGGAGGTGCTGGTTGAACTGGAGGAGCTGCTGCCGGTGCAGAGGTTGTTGCTTGTTGTCGTTGTTCTCGTTGCCGGTGAAGAGGTATGAATGGTTCATCTGGCTTCGTCGAAAGAGACTTTACAATTGTCGTGTCATTGATTGTTCCTAGACTGTGCAGATAGGAACTCGCATTTGTGTCAGCTTTAAATTTGCGAAGAATGCGCATGATGATCATTGGAAAAGGTAGTCTCTCTGACGGATGAGCTTGCTCCACATATCGTGCCATCCTTGACCAGATGATGTAGGGAATGTTTAAGTTAGCTCCCATTGCTGCTGCGGGATTTCCGAGTAGATAAAGAAATATCATTCTTTCCCACCGAAGAACCTTTGTGTTCATGTTTGGAATAATATTGTAACAAACAATGAGATTTAAGATGCGGTACTCTGGTCGTAGTTCTTTAGAGAACACGGAGTTTCCTGTCGACCGAGTATTTGGAACACAGATTCCATCAACTACCACTCTCCAGGAGAAGGTGTTGAAAACTTGATTCTTCAGATAATGAGTGCCATCGGCTCGGGCGTCCATCCCAAGTACTTCACCAATTAGCTGAGGCGTTACTTTGATTCTGACATTCTTGACTAAAGTTTGAAAATCCCGACGCCCGCTTTCCTGATCAACTAGATAGCAGGCATTCTGATAAAACATCCTCACTGAGTGAAGACAATACCCAGTGGTCTCCGGGAAATCGCAAATGGGAGCAAGACCTCTCTGGTCAAACAAAGTCCCGAACGTCTGAGAACGTTGCGTTAAGGCTTTTACATCAACATGCCTTTCTCCAATGCATTCTCTGTTTTCAAAATCCTTTATTCTAGCCGAGCTGACAAAGTCTTGTGCAGGTGCTTGGCCAGCAGCTGGTTTCTCAATGGTGATTCCTCGAGCACTTCCTCTCTTGCGAGCAACACTTTTTCTTCTTGTTTTCCCAGAAGTTTCTTCCATTGGAGCTTTCCCTTTTTCAGCAGCAGTAGGTTTTGAAGCTTCAGCAGTTGTTTTCCCTTTGGAGACAATGGGAGCAGCTTGCTCAATTTCGATGTTATCCCAGTCGATCGACTCTGTCTCTGATTCAGTGTCGGAATCAACCTTAGTCTTCTTTGCTTTCTTAGCCTTCTTAGGCTTGGCAGTATCCTTGACATGTACCATGGCAGCAAGTAGGAAAATAATCCAAGTGATCACCATTTTGAGTGCTAGTGAAAAATGTATCCTGTGAAGACGAACTCAAGAACACATGAAAAATTGTTAATTTTCAAAAATTTGAAAAATTGTACCCAAACAATCATAATCATGTAGAGAAGCCAAGAATCAAATTAGTTTTGCAAAAGGACTTTTAAAAGTAGATCAATTGCATGAATTTCGAAAATCCTTATTATATGCCCTAAAACCGAAATTTTAGAAATCGAAGCCTAAAAATCCGTTAATCAGGAGAAAACCTTGCATATAATCAAAACTAATCTACCCAGAGTTCTTATTTCAAAAGAAATTTGATCAAAAACCATCCACAAACAAAGTTGATCCAAGAAAAACGTGCGTTTGAGGAGGAAAAGAGAAAAACGGTGAAAAACCGAGATTTTGATCAATAAAACTTACTTGGAATTGAAGAACTTTGAGTTTGAAAGCTTCCAAGGAGGATGAAATCTAGAGAGAAGCGCTCTGGAAACTTTTGAACAAAAGATTGGAGTAAAAGAAATCAAAACCCTTTTGTTCTTTATAAAAACCTAGCCGCGATCCGGATCCTCCCGAGCTTGCGATCCGGATCGGCTACCCGCAGTGAGAAAACTGCGTTCGGGATCCGGATCGGCAGGTCCAATCCGGATCGTCAGCCCGCAGGAGAAAACCTGCGTTCGGGATCCGGATCACCTTGCCCGATCCGGATCGGCCCCAACTTTTTCTTTAGAAAATTTCAGAGAAATTCAGGAAAATCCAGAAAAAGATTGTAAGCACAAATGTGTATCAACTTTAAACAAAAATCATCGTTTCATACAACAAGAATTAGATTATGCCAAATCTATCAATAATATCCAAAAATGAAACGAAAATTTACAAGAATTAAATCCCTTAAAGTTGAACACCTTCAATCACATCTAACTTGATCTTATGAGTAATGCCTTTATCAAATCATCAATTCAGTAAAGAAAATGAAATACAAAGATCAATAGATGTTTGAAATCCCAAATATAGTAGATAATATTTCTAGACAATCTGTTGAAGAGAGTGGCTCTTTGAGCATCTTTCTTTAAAATCCCACCTTATACCAACCTTGAAATTTGACAGAGTCAAGTATTTCAATATGCATTTTACTTAATCAAAAATTTGAACAACCATGCTTGGTATACATGTGGTAGCTGCACACAATACTCGGACGACCGAGGTGGTAGCTCTTTCCTCCATGTGGTGGTAGTTTTCACACTCCTCATTGGGATGTAACTCTTTCCACATCTTTTGAGCATTTTACATTATCTTTGACTCCCCCTCAATTGGCTATCAATTATTTAAGATATAAAGTATTCAACCAAAAATTGATCTCGATTTCATACTCGACTAAACAGTCAAATAAGATAATGACTATACCAAGAGATCATTGAGAGAGAAATTGACTTTGATCACTTTAGAAGATGATTTAATTAACATAAACGATCATTGCAACAATGAAATATTATGATGGCAAAAGCATAATAAATTTCTAAATGTGTGAACAGATGCAATTAAAGTCAATTAAGATCTATGCTCAATTACTATCCTATGTACAAACATAGATAAAGAACAAAACAAAAACAAATACAAAACCTATCCTAAGCAAAGATTTCAAAAAGAAGATTATTTCAAGGAAAGCATCCCAATTGCTTTTCGTAAATGAATAAAACGTTTTTGATCCAAAGGTTTTGTTAGAAAGTCAGCTAATTGATCTTCAGTTGAAACATATGAAAGTTGAAGAGTATTTGATTCAACTAGCTCTCTAAGAAAATGATATCTAAGTTCAATATGTTTTGTTCTAGAGTGCAACACAGGGTTTTTAGAAATGTTAATTGCACTTGTGTTGTCACAAAGAATTGTTACCGAAGATGCTGAAATGCGGAAGTCACTCAATACGCTTTTCATCCAAATGAGTTGAGTTGAGCAACTTCCAGCTGAAATGTATTCCGCTTCGGCAGTCGAGAGTGCTATGCAATTCTGCTTTTTACTGTGCCATGCAACAAGGCAATGGCCAAGATAGAAGCATGCACCACTCGTGCTTTTCCGATCATCCACTGATCCTGCCCAATCGGCATCTGAGTATCCAACAATGTCCAGACTTGTTCCCATAGGATACCAAATTCCGAAGTTAATTGATCCTTTGATGTACCGGATGATCCGTTTCACCGCTTTCAGGTGAACCTCCTTTGGTGCTGATTGATATCTCGCGCAAATCCCAACACTAAAGGATATATCCGGGCGACTAGCCGTGAGGTAAAGTAGACTTCCAATCATACTTCTATACAGTTTCTCGTCTACATCCTCACTATGTGATTCACTTCCAAGTCCCTTGTGGCTAGTTCCCATTGGAGTTGGAAAAACTTTACAATTTTCTAGATCAAACTTTTTGACCAACTCCAGTGCATACTTGGATTGACTCAAGTGAATACCTTCATCATTTTGTTTAATTTGCAATCCAAGGAAATAAGACAATTCGCCCATCATGGACATCTCAAATTCGCTTTCCATGGTCTCCGCGAATTTAGAAGCATCATTATCTTTTGTTGCACCAAATACAATGTCATCGACATAGATTTGTGCTACAATGAAATTATTTTGATAATGCTTCACAAAGAGAGTCCTGTCAGCTCCCCCTCGAGTATAGCCCTTCTCCAAAAGGTGCTTTGTTAACCTTTCGTACCATGCTCGCGGTGCTTGTTTCAGACCGTAAAGAGCCTTTTTCAAACGAAAAACATGGTTAGGTTGTTTATGATCTACAAAACCTTTCGGTGAGCTACATAAACTTCCTCATTTAAAAACCCATTTAGAAATGCGCTCTTGACGTCCATTTGAAATAATTTGATTTTAAAATGACAAGCAATAGCAAACAATATACGAATGGACTCGAGTCTAGCTACAGGGGCGAAAGTTTCGTCAAAGTCTATACCTTCTACTTGAGAGTAGCCTTGAGCAACTAGTCGTGCCTTGTTCCTGATGATAGTACCATCTTCATCTTTCTTGTTCTTGAAGATCCATTTGGTACCTATCACATTATGTTGCTTTGGAGGCTTCGTTAATTCCCAGACTTTGTTTCGCTCAAATTGATGGAGCTCTTCCTGCATTGCTTTAATCCAGTAGTCATCCTGAAGAGCTTCATCTATTGTCTTTGGTTCGATTAAAGATACATAGCAAGCAAATCCGCAAACCAACTGCCTTCGAGTTCTAACTCCTTCTTGTGGATCTCCAATGATGTTCGATTCCGGATGATCCTTGGAGATTCGTAGCGTTTGTTGAAACGGAGTACTCGGAGGTACACGAGATGATTCCTGCATATCAGATAAACTAGAAGAACCATTAGAAGCATCATTAATATTGGAAGTATTATTATGAGAAGATGCACTAGCAGGAGAATCATCATCTAGAGAGATATCGAGGGTAGATTTTTCAGATTCAAAATGAGAAGCTTCATCTACTTTAACATTTATAGATTCTACGATCGTCTTAGATTCAATGTTAAATACTCGATATGCTCTGCTATTCGTAGAATAACCCAAAAAGATCCCTTCATCACTTCGAGAGTCGAACTTTCCAAGATTTTCACGGTCACGTAAGATGTAACATCGACTCCCGAAGATACGAAAGTACTTGATATCCGGTTTTCTACTAAACCACAGCTCATATGGTGTATTCAAGGTTCCTGGGCGCAAATACACTCTGTTAATGACATAGACAGCGGTGTTCACAGCTTCAGCCCAAAAATGTAGCGGTAATTTCCGGCTATGAAGCATCACACGCGCCATCTCTTGAACAACCCTGTTTTTGCGCTCAACAACACCATTCTGCTGAGGTGTATAGGGTGCCGAGAATTCATGTTTAATGCCATTTGAAGTACAAAAGTCAATGAATTTTGAATTTATGAATTCTCCACCCCTATCACTTCTAACACGAATGATCTTTTCATTCTTTTCAATCATAATACGATGGCAAATCTCATGAAAAGAGTCAACGTATCAGCTTTCTCTCTCAAAAATGCTACCCAAGAAAACCGAGAGAAATCATCAACCAATAAAAAGATGTACCATTTACCTCCCAAGGATGGTTGACGGGTCGGCCAAAAGAAAAAGAAGAAAAGAAAAATAGTCTACACAAACTATACAAGATTTAATCGTAGAGCGATTAAGGACAAGGAGGGGTTTCACCTTTGCATACCCAAACCTTTTGAGTTTTGGAGTATGTCGGTAAAGGTTGAGAGATTCTCCTTGAAGACGACGTCTTGTATGATTGATCTTTTTCTTTTGTTATCGTCTTGTTTGAGGTGCTACCAATGTTCTTTCCTTTTGAAAAATCCTTCCGTGAATTTCGGGAAGTGAGCTTATTGGTAGCAATTGCAAGATGTGGTTGATTTGTTCTTTGAGCTCCAATCTCGCAATTTCTTTCGATGTGCCCTGCAAAATTACAACGAAAACATACCTTTGAGCTTGACGATTCCGAAGAGGATGAGGTAGGTTTGTTGTCGTTGTTTGTCTTGAATTCCGATGTCGGAGGAGGAGATACCGACTGAGGCACAAAGACTGTCCCACTCGAACTTGGACTGTTTCCAGTTTGAGTGTACCCGAGGCCGAACCGATTTGTTTGACCAAGACCAAGGAGTTTATCCAACTTACTCCTTCCTAAGGAGAATTGCTGTAAGTCATCCTTGAGTTGGAGAATGGTCTCTGTCATTTCCCGTCTTTCCTGTCGGCCCTCGCCATAGAGCTTCAAGAAGTAGTTTGCTTTGTTCACCATATCTATATAGTTCTTCTTGAGCTGCTCATTGGACTCTTGAAGGGAAACATTTGCTTTTATCAAACTATCCCTTTCCACTTCAAGATCGGTCGAGAGAGAAGTTACCCTTTTACTTCTTCTTCGAGATCCTGCAATCTCCCTCTCAACCCCTTGTTTTGCTTAGCCGGTTTCTTTAAATCCTGTAAAGATCTGTGATAGGCTAGAGCAAACTCTTCACCTTCCGAATCATCCGATTCATTGTCCATTGCATTCTTTTCAACAGTGGAGTTGGACAATGATTCAGACGTAGTTGCCATAAAGCACATGAATGGTGAAGATGTGGACGCGTGGAATGCCGTGGAGCTCTTTTCTTCATCACTTGAAGACGACTCATTTGACGTTGAGTTGTCATCCCAAGTGACGACTTGCATCGCCTTCTTCTTTGCGGATACTTGTTAGGACACTCCGTTGCAATGTGGCCGTAGCCTCGACATTTGAAGCATTGCAGTTGTCCTTCTGAGCTTTTCTTATCCTTTGAGAAGTTCTCCTGCTTTCTTGACTTGTGACTTGGAGTACCCTTGCCTTTGTTCCACTTTCCGAAGGATGGAGATTTGCTTGAATTACCCCTTCGAAGTCTGCGGCGAAACTTCCTTGTCAAGAGAGCGAGCTGCTTCTCAAATTCTCCATAGAAAGGTTCTCGTCATCGTCCGAGGGAGGATGTATCCGCGTCTTCTTCCTTAGTTGTTTTCAACGAATAACCTGAAGACTTAGAAGTGGATGCTTTTCCAGAAGAAGATTGTTAGTATTAAAAGTCATTTCATAAGTTTGTAATGAACCAACTAATTCTTCTACACGTAGTTTCGTCCGGGTGTTTAATAGTTTCAATGGCAGTAACCTTTGGGCGAAATCGTTCAGGAAGAGTTCTTAAGATTTTTTCTTACAATCTTAAATTCTGGAATCTTCTCTCCCAGATTAGCACTGAGTTTACGATGTCTTGCAATCGTGGTATAGTATCCGTGAAAGATTCATTTTCTGCAGCAAGATGGAGTCAAACTTGCTCGTAGCCTCTTGCAGTTTCTGAATCTTCACGAGGTTTAGTTCCCTCATGTGAACCTGGAGAACATCCCAGATTTCTTTCGCAGTCTCACATGCCGAGACGCGAGAGAATTCAGTTTGAGATAAGGCATTAAAAATAGCATTAATTCCCTTGG
>CM055076.1:9552242-9706545 GCA_029204045.2 Tillandsia leiboldiana
AAAAATTTGAAAAATTGTACCCAAACAATCATAATCATGTAGAGAGACTAAGAATCAAATTAGTTTTGCAAAAGACTTTTAAAGTAGATCATTGCATGAATTTCGAAAATCCTTATTATATGCCCTAAACCGAAATTTTAGAAATCGAAGCCTAAAAATCCGTTAATCAGGAGAAAACCTTGCATATAATCAAAACTAATCTACCCAGAGTTCTTATTTCAAAAGAATTTGATCAAAAACCATCCACAAACAAAGTTGATCCAAGAAAAACGTGCGTTTGAGGAGGAAAAGAGAAAAACGGTGAAAAACCGAGATTTTGATCAATAAAACTTACTTGGAATTGAAGAACTTTGAGTTTGAAAGCTTCCAAGGAGGATGAAATCTAGAGAGAAGCGCTCTGGAAACTTTTGAACAAAAGATGGAGTAAAAGAAATCAAAACCCTTTTGTTCTTTATAAAAACCTAGCCGCGATCCGATCCTCCCGAGCTTGCGATCCGGATCGGCTACCCGCAGTGAGAAAACTGCGTTCGGGATCCGATCGGCAGGTCCAATCCGGATCGCAGCCCGCAGGAGAAAAACCTGCGTTCGGGATCCGGATCACCTTGCCCGATCCGGATCGCCCCAACTTTTTCTTTAGAAAATTTCAGAGAATTCAGGAAAATCCAGAAAAAGATTGTAAGCACAAATGTGTATCAACTTTAAACAAAAATCATCGTTTCAATACAACAAGAATTAGATTATGCCAAATCTATCAATAATATCCAAAAATGAAACGAAAATTTACAAGAATTAAATCCCTTTAAAGTTGAACACCTTCAATCACATCTAACTTGATCTTATGAGTATGCCTTTATCAAATCATCAATTCAGTAAAGAAAATGAAATACAAAGATCAATAGATGTTTGAAATCCCAAATATAGTAGATAATATTTCTAGACAATCTGTTGAGAGAGTGGCTCTTTGAGCATCTTTCTTTAAAATCCCACCTTATACCAACCTTGAAATTTGACAGAGTCAAGTATTTCAATATGCATTTTACTAATCAAAAATTTGAACAACCATGGCTTGGTATACATGTGGTAGCTGCACACAATACTCGGGACGACCGAGGTGGTAGCTCTTTCCTCCATGTGGTGGTAGTTTTCACACTCCTCATTGGGATGTAAACTCTTTCCACATCTTTTGAGCATTTTACATTATCTTTGACTCCCCTCAATTGGCTATCAATTATTTAAGATATAAAGTATTCAACCAAAAATTGATCTCGATTTCATACTCGACTAAACAGTCAAATAAGATAATGACTATACCAAGAGATCATTGAGAGAGAAATTGACTTTGATCACTTTAGAAGATGATTTAATTAACATAAACGATCATTGCAACAATGAAATATTATGATGGCAAAAGCATAATAAATTTCTAAATGTGTGAACAGATGCAATTAAAGTCAATTAAGATCTATGCTCAATTACTATCCTATGTACAAACATAGATAAAGAACAAAACAAAAACAAATACAAAACCTATCCTAAGCAAAGATTTCAAAAAGAAGATTATTTCAAGGAAAGCATCCCAATTGCTTTTCGTAAATGAATAAAACGTTTTTGATCCAAAGGTTTTGTTAGAAAGTCAGCTAATTGATCTTCAGTTGAAACATATGAAAGTTGAAGAGTATTTGATTCAACTAGCTCTCTAAGAAAATGATATCTAAGTTCAATATGTTTTGTTCTAGAGTGCAACACAGGGTTTTTAGAAATGTTAATTGCACTTGTGTTGTCACAAAGAATTGTTACGAAGATGCTGAAATGCGGAAGTCACTCAATACGCTTTTCATCCAAATGAGTTGAGTTGAGCAACTTCCAGCTGAAATGTATTCCGCTTCGGCAGTCGAGAGTGCTATGCAATTCTGCTTTTTACTGTGCCATGCAACAAGGCAATGGCCAAGATAGAAGCATGCACCACTCGTGCTTTTCCGATCATCCACTGATCCTGCCCAATCGCATCTGAGTATCCACAATGTCCAGACTTGTTCCCATAGGATACCAAATTCCGAAGTTAATTGATCCTTTGATGTACCGGATGATCGTTCACCGCTTTCAGGTGAACCTCCTTTGGTGCTGATTGATATCTCCGCAAATCCCAACACTAAAGGATATATCCGGGCGACTAGCCGTGAGGTAAAGTAGACTTTCCAATCATACTTCTATACAGTTTCTCGTCTACATCCTCACTATGTGATTCACTTCCAAGTCCCTTGTGGCTAGTTCCCATTGGAGTTGGAAAAACTTTACAATTTTCTAGATCAAACTTTTTGACCAACTCCAGTGCATACTTGGATTGACTCAAGTGAATACCTTCATCATTTTGTTTAATTTGCAATCCAAGGAAATAAGACAATTCGCCCATCATGGACATCTCAAATTCGCTTTCCATGGTCTCCGCGAATTTAGAAGCATCATTATCTTTTGTTGCACCAAATACAATGTCATCGACATAGATTTGTGCTACAATGAAATTATTTTGATAATGCTTCACAAAGAGAGTCCTGTCAGCTCCCCCTCGAGTATAGCCCTTCTCCAAAAGGTGCTTTGTTAACCTTTCGTACCATGCTCGCGGGTGCTTGTTTCAGACCGTAAAGAGCCTTTTTCAAACGAAAAACATGGTTAGGTTGTTTATGATCTACAAAACCTTTCGGTTGAGCTACATAAACTTCCTCATTTAAAAACCCATTTAGAAATGCGCTCTTGACGTCCATTTGAAATATTTGATTTTAAAATGACAAGCAATAGCAAACAATATACGAATGGACTCGAGTCTAGCTACAGGGGCGAAAGTTTCGTCAAAGTCTATACCTTCTACTTGAGAGTAGCCTTGAGCAAACTAGTCGTGCCTTGTTCCTGATGATAGTACCATCTTCATCTTTCTTGTTCTTGAAGATCCATTTGGTACCTATCACATTATGTTGCTTTGGAGGCTTCGTTAATTCCCAGACTTTGTTTCGCTCAAATTGATGGAGCTCTTCCTGCATTGCTTTAATCCAGTAGTCATCCTGAAGAGCTTCATCTATTGTCTTTGGTTCGATTAAAGATACATAGCAAGCAAATCCGCAAACCAACTGCCTTCGAGTTCTAACTCCTTCTTGTGGATCTCCAATGATGTTCGATTCCGGATGATCCTTGGAGATTCGTAGCGTTTGTTGAAACGGAGTACTCGGAGGTACACGAGATGATTCCTGCATATCAGATAAACTAGAAGAACCATTAGAAGCATCATTAATATTGGAAGTATTATTATGAGAAGATGCACTAGCAGGAGAATCATCATCTAGAGAGATATCGAGGGTAGATTTTTCAGATTCAAAATGAGAAGCTTCATCTACTTTAACATTTATAGATTCTACGATCGTCTTAGATTCAATGTTAAATACTCGATATGCTCTGCTATTCGTAGAATAACCCAAAAAGATCCCTTCATCACTTCGAGAGTCGAACTTTCCAAGATTTTCACGGTCACGTAAGATGTAACATCGACTCCCGAAGATACGAAAGTACTTGATATCCGGTTTTCTACTAAAACCACAGCTCATATGGTGTATTCAAGGTTCCTGGGCGCAAATACACTCTGTTAATGACATAGACAGCGGTGTTCACAGCTTCAGCCCAAAAATGTAGCGGTAATTTCCGGCTATGAAGCATCACACGCGCCATCTCTTGAACAACCCTGTTTTTGCGCTCAACAACACCATTCTGCTGAGGTGTATAGGGTGCCGAGAATTCATGTTTAATGCCATTTGAAGTACAAAAGTCAATGAATTTTGAATTTATGAATTCTCCACCCCTATCACTTCTAACACGAATGATCTTTTCATTCTTTTCAATCATAATACGATGGCAAATCTCATGAAAGAGTCAAACGTATCAGCTTTCTCTCTCAAAAATGCTACCCAAGAAAACCGAGAGAAATCATCAACCAATAAAAAGATGTACCATTTACCTCCCAAGGATGGTTGACGGGTCGGCCAAAAGAAAAAGAAGAAAAGAAAAATAGTCTACACAAACTATACAAGATTTAATCGTAGAGCGATTAAGGACAAGGAGGGGTTTCACCTTTGCATACCCAAACCTTTTGAGTTTTGGAGTATGTCGGTAAAGGTTGAGAGATTCTCCTTGAAGACGACGTCTTGTATGATTGATCTTTTTCTTTTGTTATCGTCTTGTTTGAGGTGCTACCAATGTTCTTTCCTTTTGAAAAATCCTTCCGTGAATTTCGGGAAGTGAGCTTATTGGTAGCAATTGCAAGATGTGGTTGATTTGTTCTTTGAGCTCCAATCTCGCAATTTCTTTCGATGTGCCCTGCAAAATTACAACGAAAACATACCTTTGAGCTTGACGATTCCGAAGAGGATGAGGTAGGTTTGTTGTCGTTGTTTGTCTTGAATTCCGATGTCGGAGGAGGAGATACCGACTGAGGCACAAAGACTGTCCCACTCGAACTTGGACTGTTTCCAGTTTGAGTGTACCCGAGGCCGAACCGATTTGTTTGACCAAGACCAAGGAGTTTATCCAACTTACTCCTTCCTAAGGAGAATTGCTGTAAGTCATCCTTGAGTTGGAGAATGGTCTCTGTCATTTCCCGTCTTTCCTGTCGGCCCTCGCCATAGAGCTTCAAGAAGTAGTTTGCTTTGTTCACCATATCTATATAGTTCTTCTTGAGCTGCTCATTGGACTCTTGAAGGGAAACATTTGCTTTTATCAAACTATCCCTTTCCACTTCAAGATCGGTCGAGAGAGAAGTTACCCTTTTTACTTCTTCTTCGAGATCCTGCAATCTCCCTCTCAACCCCTTGTTTTGCTTAGCCGGTTTCTTTAAATCCTGTAAAGATCTGTGATAGGCTAGAGCAAACTCTTCACCTTCCGAATCATCCGATTCATTGTCCATTGCATTCTTTTCAACAGTGGAGTTGGACAATGATTCAGACGTAGTTGCCATAAAGCACATGAATGGTGAAGATGTGGACGCGTGGAATGCCGTGGAGCTCTTTTCCTTCATCACTTGAAGACGACTCATTTGACGTTGAGTTGTCATCCCAAGTGACGACTTGCATCGCCTTCTTCTTTGCCGGATACTTGTTAGGACACTCCGTTGCAATGTGGCCGTAGCCTCGACATTTGAAGCATTGCAGTTGTCCTTCTGAGCTTTTCTTATCCTTTGAGAAGTTCTCCTGCTTTCTTGACTTGTGACTTGGAGTACCCTTGCCTTTGTTCCACTTTCCGAAGGATGGAGATTTGCTTGAATTACCCCTTCGAAAGTTGCGGCGAAACTTCCTTGTCAAGAGAGCGAGCTGCTTCTCAAATTCCTCCATAGAAAGGTTCTCGTCATCGTCCGAGGAGGATGTATCCGCGTCTTCTTCCTTAGTTGTTTTCAACGCATAACCTGAAGACTTAGAAGTGGATGCTTTTCCAGAAGAATTGTTAGTATTAAAAGTCATTTCATAAGTTTGTAATGAACCAACTAATTCTTCTACACGTATTTCGTCCGGGTGTTTAATAGTTTCAATGGCAGTAACCTTTGGGCGAAATCGTTCAGGAAGAGTTCTTAAGATTTTTCTTACAATCTTAAATTCTGGAATCTTCTCTCCCAGATTAGCACATGAGTTTACGATGTCTTGCAATCGTGTATAGTAGTCCGTGAAAGATTCATTTTCTGCCATCAAGATGGAGTCAAACTTGCTCGTAAGCATCTGCAGTTTCTGAATCTTCACGAGGTTAGTTCCCTCATGTGTAACCTGGAGAACATCCCAGATTTCTTTCGCAGTCTCACATGCCGAGACGCGAGAGAATTCAGTTTGAGATAAGGCATTAAAAATAGCATTAATTCCCTTGCCATTGTAAGAAGATAACTCAAACTCTTCCTTGGTCCATTTCGACCTAGGTTTTAAGGTGTGAACATCAGAGATAAGTTCAGTTGGATTAGACCATCCTGATTCAATTGAATGCCACACCCTTTCGTCGATGGAAGATAAAAAGGCTTTCATCCGTACTTTCCAGTACGCATAATTTGTTCCATCAAAGAAAGGGGGTCGATTGATGTTTCCACCTTCAACCATTGTTCACAACCCTATTCCCGCTCTGATACCACTTGTTGGGTCGTATATAACACGGATCTAAATAGGGGAAGAAACACCTAGAGGGGGGTGAATAGGTGTAAACGTATAAACACTCCAAAAATCGTTGCGATAAAACCCAATGCGGAAAATAAAATAACACGCAAGATTTTTACGTGGAAAACTCCATCACCGGAGTAAAAAAACCACGGGACCGATAACACGGCAGAAATCCACTAGAATTAAAACACGTACAAGGTGATTTACCGTACACACTTACGACTCAACCTTTTCCATACGCTCCTAGAGGATCTTCTCCGCTCGCTCCGACGCTTCTCGAATCCACGATCTGCGCCCAACGCCGAATCCACGGCGTCCAACGTCGAATCCACGACGTCCGACCGAATCCACGGTCTTCACCCAATAGCACCGTTCGAATCCACGAACGTGCCTCGCTCCGAATCCACGAGAGCGATTGAACCTTGAATCCACAAGGACACGCGAATCCACGCGCCGATTTTTGGGGAAAATCGTTGTTTTTTGGGTGGTGATGATCCGCCGAATACTTAGATCAAAGATAGATCGGAAATACCATCTAAGTATTCATTAGTTTGATTCAACTCAAGATGTGAGTATGAAAACCTAGAATCAAACTAATCAATATAGATGAAGAAACATAGAGTATTCTCTAATGATTTCCTTTCTTCTCTATATGTGGATCTATAGCCGTATATGATGATACAAGAAAATGACGGCTATCTGGATTCACCCTAGAAAAGGAGTCATAGGGTGTATTTATAGGTTAGAAACCCTAGGAAGGAGATAAGAATCAAAAACAAACCATTTCTGGATTTTTACGGACGGCGATCCGGATCGTGATAACTAGGATCCGGATCGTCATAACGAAACAGCCAATTCCAGAAAAACGAAGGTTCGGGATCCGGATCATGTGACTACGATCCGGATCGTTCATACAGTTTACCAAACATCAACGTTCGGGATCCGGATTGCGAAGCAAGATCCGGATCGTTCAAGGTAGATGGTAAACTCAACGTTCGGGATCCGGATCAAGAGACTACGATCCGGATTGCGACGATGTATGAACGAACCACCTTCGGGATCCGGATCGAACAACCTGATCCGGATCCTGAACATGTCCCAAGTCCAGTTTTTGATTTTTATGCAATGAAAGATTCTTCCAAGTGTTTCTACACTACAAGAAGTATTCGGATCACACAAATTCTTTAGTTAAACATACCTGATCCTTTTGAATTCTTCTTTCTTGAGATTGAGTTAAATGGTCCAACTTTCTTCACCTTCAATCTTCAAGACTTGAGACTTTCACGAAACTACGCCAACTCAAATTCCGTAACAAAAAGGACGTTGGAACGCGAAGACCAGAAACACAGAGCCTACACCAGAAGCATCGGGTCGGCTTGGTAGGTGTTTCGAGAGAGTTGAATGGCGTCGAAAACATCGATCTCCATCCAAAGGTCCCCGTAGGCGTGTTGGACCCGATCAAGCCATTGAACATAAGGACCAAGGGCAGAAGGTGCGAAGGCTTCTTCCGAAGGGTTTATCGGAGGCCCAAGTACCTAGGTAGACCTTGTATGCCAGCAGCGGGATGTCAATAGTAGTGAATGGAAAGGTTTCCTCAGAAGGACTCGCCACAAAGGAGGGCCCATGAAGAAAGCGCAATTGGTTTTCTGCCGACGGACGAAGAAGCCGAAAATCAACGGCAGGGACAGTCTAAAATCTAGGCTCACTTTCGGGCGCCCGAAAATGCCCTGGGGGGGAGCCCGAATGTGCAGTTTTGGATCTTGGGAGGGCCGTCCGTAGGAACAGTGTCCCAAAGTTTCGGGCGCCCTGGGAGCAAGTTTAGGGCGCCCGGAACCTGCGAAAAATTCTGCAATTCAAGCAAAAATTGGAGAAAAAGACGGGGGCACTTTGGTCATTTCACTATTCCTGCCACCCCACCTACCACATTGACAAAACCACCCTCTCACATACACTCTCTCTCTCCCATTCTCGCCCTCCTAATTTCTCTCCTCTCTCTCTCTCTCTCTCTCTCTCTCTCTCTCTCTCTCTCTCTCTCTCTCTATCTCTGTGATGTCCCAAAGAAGGAGAAGCAGAAGAAGAAAAGGAAGCAGAGGAAGGAGAAGATGGCTGGGATCCCTCTTGGCTGAGGGATTGATCTCCAAAAACTCTTGGAGATGGTGGAGAAGACTTCAAGGAAGCCCCTCAAGTGATGATCCAACCCATTTCCCTTCTCTTTTGGCCAAAAGCTCAATAAGAGGTAAGTGGAAAAAATCTAGGCCTTCATTTTTGGAGTTTCTTTTGGGTTCAAAAGTGTGGGAAAACACCATAAATAGAGTTTTCCTCCATTTTTAGGGCTCTTTCATGGTGATAAAGAGATCAAATCATCTCTTTTGTAAGAACACCCTAAAATGGAGATTTTTACTCATTTTTCTTTCTCTTTGGTCAATAGCCCACAAGAGAAATATGGATGGAATTAGGGCTTCCATTTTAGGTTTCTTTTTTGGTCCAAAAGTGGGGGGGGATGCCCAAAAGGAGTTTTCTCTCTTTTTTAGGGTTTGTATGTGAGGTTAAAGAGATCGAAACCCCTCCTTTTCAAAAGTGCCCCAAAATGGAAATTTTTGCTCTTTTCTTTTCCTTGGTCAAAGAACCTACAAAAGGGGGATATGAGCAAGAATCTAGGGTTTCCCTAGATTGTGATTTCTATGGGATAAGAAGATCATGGAAATGATCTCTTTGTGGTTTCATGTTATGTTAGGGCTTTCTTAAAGATCAAAGAGAACAATCCACTTTCTTGCAAGAGAACTCGAAGGTGGGGGATTCTTCCGAAAATGGGTGACCTCTCCCCTTTGTCCCTTGCTTTTGATTTTGGAAGCATATTAGTAAGTGGGTTAAGGTAGAAAGATGACGAATATGGATAATTAGGGTTTTAGCCCTAAAGGAGATTATGATAAACCTAATGTAGGTTATGTTGGCATATATGAATAGCAAAGGAATTATGTGTAGTGTGATCATGTTAGGGTGCAACCTAAAAATTATGTAAATGAATCAAGAGAAAAAGGCACGATGAATTTATGACCTAGGAGAAAACCTAGATTTAAGGTATAACGAGTAGCATTAACCTTAGGAATGAACGGGTGGCACATGTTAAGAGTTAAACTAGGGTTATGGACTAGAGTTTCAACATAGAGTCAATGAACTCTAGGTTAAGAGAGTCATGGGAACATAGAGTTGATAAACTCTAGGTAAAAGATGAAAATACAATTAGGAATAATGAACTCTAAGCAAAGAGGAAAACTGCAAATAGAGTTAATGAACTCTAGGAAAAAGGTTGGAATGTGTCTAGAGTTGATGAACTCTAGGTTAATGTGAGAAATATGAAATAGAGTCAATGAACTCTAGTGTGAATGTGAAAAATTGGAATAGAGTTAATCAACTCTAGGCTTAAGTTGAATGTAATAGAGTTATAAACTCTAGGCCGAGTGCAGTTGAAAGTGACATAGTGCAACCTTAAGGTTATGAATATAGGGTTAAAGAATGAGAATGGGCAAGTAAAGATAAGAATGAAAGAATTTAAGAAATTGCCAAGTGGCAAGATTAAGTGAAAATGTGAATGAACAAGATGTTCAAATCTAAGATGGTGTTAGAGACACCCAAGCTGTCCTAGAGAAAATAACCTAGGATAAAAGAGAAAAGTAAAAGAGCAAGTATTGAGGCATGAGTACTAACGGGAGGTCGTGCATATTTCACTCCCGAGTGGATGAGTGCCAAGGTGCTTTAAACTCATCTGAATGAAAAGTGAAAAGAAAATGCTTAAAAAGCAAAAGAAGCTAAAGGCTTAAAATGAATAAAAGAAAGAATGGCTACAAGTAAAAGATTATGTATGTGGGCCGAGAACTACGGGAGGCAGTGCTTGCAATCTGTTCTTGTTTGATTGGAGTTGTAGGCATCCGTCTTTTGGAACTCCCGGACCCGGCAATTGATAAGTTCTAAAAGTGAAGCCTAAGTGGCTAAAAAGAGTAAGAAAAGTCAAGTTGCCAATGGGAGGTTTGAGCAGATATCACTCCCAAGTGAATGAGTGCCAAGGTGCTTTAAACTCATTCGAGACGGGAGGTTTGAGCATATTTCACTCCCGAGGGAAATGAGTGCCAAGGTGCCTTAAACTCATTTGAGGCAATGTGAAAAGAAAGAGGAAAGACAACTTGAACTGAAGCACAAGAATGTAAACAAGAAAATAAATGAAATTGTAGAGTGGCCAAGGTGGCCGGGTTAGCATAACCCTTTCGTAGCGGCATAGTGGCCGAGCTTATGGATAGTAACCTAGTATGGCAGGATTAATAGAGATGAGACAAGGAACATACACAAATAGTGTAGAGATATTCATACATGTATATAGGCATGTTTGTTAGCATCTGCAGTTAATTTTCAGATTATATTACTATCATGCTTCCATCGGACCAAGCGGTGTAGAATATTTTTTCTCGGTGGTTGAACCCACTGGAAACTTTAAGTAGTTCTCACACCTTTGGGTGACCGTTTTTTCAGGTTCAGGTGCAGTCAGCGATGTGAAGACCCGGATCTTCGTGGTCATTACAATGTGATCGACAGCTTATGGAGGCCTATTTCTGTGGATAGTGTTGGTTGCGCGCAAACCGGACCCAAGAAACGGACTCAGTGCGAGAAATGGATCAAGATTGCCTATTTGGGAGTTTTGTCGAAAAATATAAGTGGTTTCGCGCAAAATGGACACCGTATTTGGATTCTGCGCGGAAAAATGATCAAAATGGCTATTTGGTTGCATTATTTGGAATTTTGGACTCCGGAATTGGACTCAGCGCGCGAAAACAGTAAAAAGTAGCATTTTTGGAGCTTATTGGTTCTATTTCAGGCGGCCGGTCCATGGGAGTGCGCGTGCACCAGGTGCAACGGCTGAGGGGAGCGCCACGCATCGGCGCTGGAGAGGGCCGCTCGGGCCACGCGGCACGCCCACGCGTGCCCGCTGGCGCAGCGCGCGTCCCTGTCCGGGACGCGTGTCGTCGCGCCAGTGGCGGGCGCCACGGGCGACGTGGCCCAATCCATGCCATCCGCTCGGGGGCGGGGCGCCCGGATAGGCGCCACGTGCCCCCGCCTGGGGCGCGGGTTGGGCCGGCGCCGGGCCGAGCCCAATACTGTGCTTCAGCACAGTACCTTTTCCCTCTCTTTTCTTCTTTTCTTCTTCTTCTTCTTCTATTTAAGAGCTTCTATCTCCTCCTTCTCCCACTTTTGGAGCTTCCAACTTTGGGGACTTCTACAGAGGACTCACCTGTAACACCTCTGCATCTTCACCAGCAAAGAGATGGATTTTAGAGGCTTCATCACCATCATCTTCTCCATGAGGCAAGCACCACCATTGTTGCTGTGGGTGGACCTTCCCGTCGCGTTTCAGTGCGAAAATTCCCCAAGACTCATTTCTTGGAATTTTGAGCTCATTTCTGGTTCTCCGTTTTCACAAGAGGTAAGGCTACAATTTTTGTATTCAACTCTTCCCTCAGATCTCATGTTTTTATAGAGTTTTAGGGCCATCTTTGGGACCCTTTGTTCCAGTCTGGAATTTTGGGCAGTCTGTGGTATTTTGGCTTTTCAGAATAGTAGGAGTGGAATTTTTGGATGATTTTTGCGGGTAAATTTCCAGGATTTGAAGATCTACAATAGTGGTATGTATAATTTTCCCCATATCTGAGTTTTTATTAGAGTTTATGCATGATCTTTGGAGCACCTTGCTGCATTCGTGTACAGATGGAACTTGGTCGATAGTTCAAAGTGTTTATGGGTTTTCTCCTTCATCCAAGCATGAAATTTGGAGTTCTTTAGCTCAATTTGTATCTACTCTCGACAAGGAATCCAATGGTACCTCTCTTGCAGAATTTGGAGCACGTTTGGTTAGGTAACTTTAATGATCTTTCCAAGTGCTATTATATGGATTACTGCAGTCCCTGTTTTAGTTTTGATTTGAGCAATGCACCTTGGAATGCAGATAACTTTGTGCATATAAAGTCTTTTTCAGAAATTCAAGTTGGGACTTCTTTATAACTTCAAGGTGAGCAAATTCTCTTTTGTGATATGTGGATGAATCCCTTAAAAAGCCTCTAATTAAGCTTGGAAATGCTAGCAAGTTATGTTAGCAGTTTTGGACAGCATTGTGACTTTTGTTGTGTTTGAATGTTAAGGGAAATTAATGGTGGATTTTTGAGGACTTGAAGATATTTGTATGAAAGAGGAGATCTTTGTTTTACTGTTGGAGACTTCATTTTGAGGTATTTGAGGTTGCACATACTTTTTATTTAACCTTGTTGCACTTGCTGAAATTCTGGAATTTGAGTGCGCAGTGTGCATTGTTTCAGTGATTGCGCCCAATCCGTGAGGCGGATTTGGATGATTTTTGCGGCATTGGACTCCTGGAGGATAAGGATCACTCACGTCAAAATTCAGCCAGGTCGGGCATCGGATCGTCAAGTTTCAGGTGGGTGGTTGTGCTTTGCCGAAAACGACGATTTACCCACTCGGGCTATTGGTTTCCCCTCATGGCATAGTTGATTGTTGTTCTTTTCTCCTTGGTATAATATGCTTGGATATCCATGTTTAGATTAAGTTATTTGATCCTCTGTGTATACACGAATGAATGAATAGTTTGATTGATGTTGCATTATCTCATATGAAGCGATTGTAAGCTATCATCCTTAAAGTTATGGCTATGTGAGAGTATTTGGGAAAATTAATCTTCAACCTACACCTTGTGATGAATGGTTAACATTATTATGGGAGAATGATGGTGATAGTTATATGTAAATGATTTTGGTTGATTTATGTGAAGGACATGGTTGCTATGTGAGAAGGGTTATTATGACTTTATGTGAATGTCATATGGGCTAAGTGTGAATGGCTATCATGGGTAAGTGAGGGTGATCTTGTTGATGATTCTTGAACCTATGTCATGAGAGGTTATATGTTAAAAGATTCTTGACTTATCTATATGAGAATAATGTCTCCAGTTGGTGATATGAATTATAGTTGTTGATCCTTATCCTACAATGTGTGATGTTTGGGCATAGAGGTTGATTCTTAATCTATCTATGAGAGAATGAATAGTTGATTGATCTTTGATCTAGCTTATGTGAAAATGGGTGTTGATGTTGGTTATTGATCTAGTTGATGTGAGATTGACCTATGCTTTTGATTCCTAATCCATTCATGATAAGATGGATATCACTGTGAGTTGAGGCCTATTCCTTATGAGACTAAGCATTGTTCATGACTCCTATTATCTCCAAATGAGATTGGACGTGTTGGTAGATCCTATGTTCACCCTGTGTGAGATCAATGAAGGTTGTGGAGCCTTAGACTATTCATTGGTGATACATGATTGAATGTCTATGTTTAAGTAATGTTAAATGATCCTAAGCATATTAATGTATGAATGTGAGGTTTGACAAGCGTTGTACCATCTTAAGTGATTTTGATTAGGTGTGGCACTTCCTTATTTTATACATTGTGAGCATCGTGTATGTGGTATTGGCAAGCATAGGCTATGTTACACTTAATGTTCTTATACAATCATCTATATATTGGAATAGCATGCTCTAATAAATGTAAGAACATCGACACCTGTTTTCTTTTTATCATCTTGGGACATTTGCATGCTTGTATGGTCATCTAGATAGGCCACCTTTTTCTACTACACTATCATGTTGGAATTTGACTTAGGAGAAATCATGCTTTATACTTTTCTCCTTTTCATTTTAGACTATGGGTATTTGTAGCTCGAGTGCGAGCAGGGGGTTTGGGATAGTGTAGTCAGATTCTTGGGATCTGGGACAGGCTGGCTTGAGGGCAGGGTATTGCGACTACCGCAGACTTTGGGTGGTTGACCGGATGTTTACTTATGCATCAGATTGGGTATCAGATTTCTCTAGTGGATGGAGTTTCCCACTTATTGAGTATTATTGCACCAGATTGGGGATCGGGGTTTCATTACTGGATGGATTTTCCCACTTTGATCATAGTCATGATCCAATCCTGCTATATTGAGATACTTGACAGAGATACTTGTGATACTGATGACAGAGATACTTTACTCGTGTGGGTCGCTCCCCTCGAGTGCCACTCTGGAATAGGCTTTAGACCGTGACGGGTACCGATCCATTTTTCGGGATTTCGAGCCTTGTGTGCTGGTCCCTTGGGATTTCGAGCCATGTGTGCTGGTCCCCTACTGAGTTCTTGAGTTCGACAACGGAGCAGGCAGTACCAGTTTTATTGGTGGCGCTAGATTGGGTTTATTTGGTCAGATACTGTTTTCTTATGAATTCATACAGTTATTTCTTTCGATACTGCATTTAGAGGCATACTAGTGGTAGCTTCCTCTTATCATTATTTCTGTTTATAGCTTACCACCTCTCTTACTCCTTCTCTTGCCTCTGGTAGACTTAGTAGGTACGTCGGGATTTGAGGCTTTACCCACAGGGGGGAGGCTACTGGTTTTACTAGTGGTTCTCACCCCCATTGTTATTTTTCCCCTTTCCTCCCTTTGTTTTGCAGTGTCTGCTGCGGGAGTTGCCGACCTTTCGGTTGACGGTTCGAGGCGAGGGAGTCGCGAGATAGATCCCTACCAGTGTTGATTTCTACAGTGGGATAGATGTACCAACCCGGATTGTGGGTTTCACTGTACACAGTTGTATTTTTATTATTTTAGTTATCTCCCTTTTTGGATTTATAGATGTTGTATAGGTGGCTCTTACTTGTATTACAGTTTCGGTGGATCGGATTATTATATCATTATTTATGGGAGATGGATATTGTACTCTTATTTTTCAGTTGTACAGTGATTCAGATTTTTATTACAGCAGTTTTCCTTCTACTCTGATATCTGTTTAGTCATTAGATGATACTTTTGCATGTTGGACGCTTCGCCTATGCGGGATTTCGCATAGGTGGCGGATCTGTTGGCGAGCCCGGGGCGCAGTTTCGACCCCGGGGCGTGACAAGCGAGGCATGCGACAAGAGCAAGGGCCTAGCCGGATAGAGACCTAAAAAGTCTAGCAGATGTATCTCTTTTATATTTTGAGTGAACTATGTATTGTGAGGGGAAAAAAAAGAATGTAAATTGTAATATCATGTAAGTTTCAAGTTGAGAGATGAAAATGTAATAACTTTTATATTATGGTTCACTCATGTATGCTTTCATTTATAGTTTAAACTAGTTGTTTAATGAATGAAAGTTTTTAATTAGTAGTGATTTTTAGTACTCTGATATTGAGCTTCTGCATACACTTGATGTATTGTTTTTGGATGTTACCGTTCCTTTCGGGTATAGAGAGGTCATGCTCGATTGGCGGGTCTGTTGGCGTGCCCAAACTGTCCAAATTGGCGGTCTCGGGGCGTGACAGATACGATCAGCCGTCGAAATCAAATCCCCTGATCAGTGAGCCAAATGCAACAAAAAGAATGATTAGAAACTCTGAGGACCGTGCCATTCAAAGACATCGACAATCACCCGAACGGCATATCAGGTAATTGTTGAGGGGGCATTGTTGAGAAATTTTTACCCCATAGGGGAAGGACACGTGGCACCTGCCATCGGTGAAAGAACGCCAACCGATAGGAGGATGAGCCGAAAAAAGGAAAAGATCTGCGTCTTGGTCAAGACCGATCTCAGTCGCGAACAAGCATCGCACGCGACTAATACCGTTGAAAGCATCAGCCGACAAGAAGATCGTTACTTTAGTTCAGGATCAGTTTCGACTGAAGACGATCGACGAATGCTCCAGTCAAATGACGAAGAAGGTGAATGTCCAAGATAGCTTTTCAGCCGCCGGAGCCGAGAAAGGAAAAATCTTGGAAGGAAAGAGTGTGAGATCCGTGCGCAAATCTCGCAACTGTCCCGAAGTGGCGAGCCTCGCTGTAATATCATAGATTTTTGTAACACTTTATACCTCCTGCTAATAAAGTTTCCGTTTAAAGTAATTAATGTAACGGGTTTACTTAAGTCGATAATTTGGAGGTGCGGGTATTTTTCTGCGATAGAGCTCGGAAAACGGAGAACGGCGGTGCGATCGGATCCGGATTCTGACATACGGAACTCCCAGAAAGGGGTAGAAAGTGATCGCAATGGCTAGGGAGTGCATCGAAATCCGCGTAAGTGATTTGGCACGCTTTTCGAGGAAAAAGAGGAATTTATTTTTAAAAAATTATCCCGAAGGATTTTATCTGAGGAATTAATTAATTGAGAAATTAATTAATTGATGAATTATCTCTAGGAAATTATCTTAAAGGAATTATCTTTAAGAAATTTTCCTTAAGGAATTATCTTGAAAGAATTATCTCTAAGGACTATCTCCAAGGATTAATTAAATAATTAATTAATTAGAGATTGAAATCCGACGTATGGATTCTCCGGAATAGGATTTTGAGGATCGCGGTAACCGTAGTGTGCATCGGAATCCATGCAAAAGATCGGGCACGCTTTTCGAAGAGATAAGGAATTATCTCTTATGACTTAATAATTATTAATTAATTATTAATATCCGGATGTGGGTTTAATGTACGTACAAATTAACTCTTTCCGGATAGAAAAAGGAAACCCTAACCGGAGAGAAAAAAGAGAAAAGAAAAGAAAAAGGAAACCCTAACCGGAGAGAAAAGAGAGAAAAGAAAAGGGAAAAAAGGCGAAACCCTAACCGGAAGGAAACGAGAGGAAGGAACGAGCGAAAGGAAAGGGAAAAGGTGAAACCCTAATCGGAAGGAAACGGGAAGAAAGAAGGAGAAAGCGGAGGGACCTGATCATCCCTGACGAACGTGCCGGAGCCGGGAGCGTGAACGGATCGCCTTCTCCGACGGATCGCGGTAAGCGATGTTTTTTCGGTTTTCGTTTCGGAGTTTTGTTATAGTCGTTTTGGGTTTTTGTCGTTCTTGTTATCACCGCTGCCACGGAGCCCTAGGGCATCGCCGCTGCCGTCGCTACCGCCACCGCGGAGCCCTAGGGCACGGCCGTCACCGCACCGCGTGCGGCGCCGCGCGGGGCAGGCACCCGCGCGGCTGCACCGCATGTGGCGTGCGGGCTGGAGCCCGCGCAGCTGCGGAGCATGCGGCGCGCGGGCAGGAGCCGCGCGGCCGCGGCAAGCGCCGCGCGGGGCTGGCGCCCGCGCGGCCGCGGCGCATGCCGCGAGGGGCTGGGGCCCGCGCGGCCGCGGCAAGCGCCGCGCGGGGCTGGCGCCCGCGCGGCCGCAGCGCATGCCGCGCGGGGTTGGGGCCCGCGCGGCCGCGGCAAGCGCCGCGCGGTGCTGGCGCCCGCGTGGCCGCAGCATGCGCCGCGCGGGGCTTGCTCCCGCGCGACCACAGTGCATGCCGCGCGGGGCTGGTGCCCGGGCGGCCGCGGCAAGCGCCGCACGGGGCCGGCGCCCGCGCGGCCATGGCAGGCACCGCGCGGGGCCGGTGCCCGCTCGGCCGCGTGGCATGCAACGACTCGGGGGTGGCCGCGTCGCCCGTCGTGCTTCGCCGCCACCGCCGTGTCGAGTGGACATTAGTGTTTTTAAGTATTTGGGCTTGTAGTAATCCAGAATTATAAAACCTCTATTTGCTTTTAAAGATGTTAAATTATTAATTTTTGGCAAAAGTGGAGAGATAGTGGGTCAATAGTGGGCCCAGAAATATCGACTTTTGATCGAGGTCTGATCTGGAAAATCCGAGATCACCATTGCGATCGTCTCGTCGAAACATAGAAGTTTCATATTCATATGTTTTCGATCCGACGGTCGGATCTTCCAGAAATCAGAAATCAAAAGTGGGCTCCGCGACTTAAGTGAATAGTAACCCTCGATTTTTAATCCCTCGCACGCACTAACGGCCAAACAACTATCTGGGATTTTAACATAGGAGTATGAGTAATGGATCCTAGCTAATTTCAACGTTCTGAGCGCAATGGCACTGACGGATTTCGCGTTTGGCGACCCGGGTGCATCGAAGTGCATGCCACGCGCGATAATTCGACGAACTTTATGGAACGACTTTTAATCCGAGCGTCGAACAAACCAAACAAACACGCTACCTGACAGGTCTCGACGAGCCGGACGTCGTGGTGAAGTCTGCTTCGCAATTCGGCGAACAATTTGTCTCGAAATGCGTTAAAAGTGCCGAAAATTGGACTAAATTGTGTAAGAACCTAATATTTTATGTGCCTAAATGTTAGGGCTTAAACCATGGGGTGTTGGGTGCATTTTGTACCTACTGTGAAGACCCCGGAGGCTTGGGTTAGGTCTGAACCGGGTTTGAGTTGGTTTTTTTGCAAAGAGTTGTTGGGCTTTTGGGCTCCCTCGTGGGGGGGGTTACAAGAGAGGCTCTTGGGATTTTCTAACTCCCAAGAGTAACTCCTCTTAAGCCTCGGATGCTGGGGTGGCCGAGAGAGATCACCCCATTGAGAGGAACCCGAGAGAGAGAGAGAGAGAGAGAGAGAGGAGGAAGAAGGTTGGGACCAAGCTTCTTCAAGTTTGGATTTGGAGTCCCTGAGGAGTTCCCCTGTGCCTGTGGTGCAACCTGGGAGGTTGCCTTGGCCGCGCGAAGGAGGAGGAAGAGAACCGGCTTCATCCCTTCTTCATCAACTCCGGCCAAGGTAAGGTTCTCTCAAACCACAGTTTGTTTGAGCCCGAGATCACTAGCAGCAGATTATTTAGGTCCTTAGGATGCTTCGAGCCAAGTTTGAGCTCCCCATGTACACTGGTTTGCCGGCGGAAGCGAGATCTCCCCGGAAACCTAAGTTTGCTCCGCCGCGGTCGTTCTCTTCAACCAATGGACCAAAATGGGTTAAAATTGGTAGGCATGGACTGTAGGGGATGAGGATCAACCCCACCAAATTTGGTGGAGTATGATCGAGCGGATCAATGGCAGATTTATGCCCTAGTTTTTGGGAAAATTTCACTTCGGCCGAGCTTCGTGCTCCGGCGCCGGCGAGCCTCCCCACCGCCGGGCACATGGCCAAGAAGCTTCATGGGACCATTTAGAGTCCAACCATGCCTTTGCATGGCAACCATGCAGACTGGAGGTGGCGCGGCCAAGTTTGAACCGAAATGGGTTCAACTTGTGGTCGCCGGCGCTCCGGCCAACTCCGGCCGGGGAGGGTTGGTCGGGAAGCTTTGTATGGACCAGAGGAACCTTCCATCCAAGTTAGAAGGCTTCTTCTAGCCTCTATCAAAATCCGCCATTAACGGGGTGAAGCTCGAAATGGAACTTTGCTCCACCGCCGCCGCCGCCGCACCCCGTCGCCGGGCAGGGGTTCAGGTAAGTTTGGGATGTGTTTTAGCATCAAATTGTGCAATTGGTTTGATCCCAGATCTCTTGGTGGAGTGGTCACGAATTTCAATGATAAACACATCATCTTCTTCCCCGAGCTCCGGCCAACCGTGGGTTTTGGGCTTGCTCCAAGTTGCTAGAAAAGCTCCTGCAACTTGGAGGAGCATTTCCTTCCAAGTTGGAAAACCCCTGGTGCAGTGGTTGCAGAGAAAGAGCTCGGGTTATGGTTGTGGGTGCTTGTATATGAATAGTGCACATTATGTGTTTGATTAAATGCCACTGAGAAGAAAGAGTTGGAATTCGACAAAACTTTGTATATGAAACTTGCTCCAAATTGTCCCCTGAGCTCTGTGCTCACTTCAGTTCAAACAGAAACTAAGTGGATTAAAGTTTGGTGCATTGTGAATTAGGGTGTAAGCTTGACCTTGGTTCTGCGTGAACCAGCACCCCTGGGCCTCAACCAGGGTGAGCACTGAGGTCCTGGCAGTGCCCAGACCAACTTTGATATACAAAATGTTCTTGTTTGAAGTTTAAATTAAAAGATATAGTAGAATCAACATAAAATAATATATATATTTGATTCAGGTGTTCCAGTAGCTCTGATCTTCGAGTAAGTTGCAGATACGATTAGCCGCCTGCGTTATATCAGGTGGGTTATCTTCGGTCCGGGTTTTATCAGTTCGGCCCTCTGGGGTGCGATACTGGTTGGACTCCTGTTCTTGGTAACTTAGTTTATTTTGAGCCTGTCTGCCTTTGGTTGTAATATATATTACTGTTAGTTGCTCTGACTAATTGGTCATTTCGTAGTTGCACTCCTATGCTTGATTATTATATCAGTCTATTAATGCTTGAGCCTGCCTTTCCATTGATTCAGTGATTTGCTACCTTATGCCTGCTTTATACCTGCTTCCTTGTTGTTCGCCCGTTATGTTGCTAAATACATGATCTTTTAAAATAAATGTTTTTTACCAAGCCTTGTAGGGTAGCCTGAGTCTGTTCTTGTTTGATAGGACGAGGGTAACGCTCTACGAGGGTTGGGACCCAAAAACCTATTGTTTTCAAAGGTTTTCTTAAAAACATGTGTTTAGTTGCATAAGGGGTTAGTCTGTCTGATTGGGTGAGATGTTGAGCCATGCCTGTTATCAGTTCTATTCTGCCTTACATGATTATTCTTAGTGCCTCTGGTATTTATATCTTATCTTGGAACATTTCCATGGTTGATGAGTAAGCCTGTTTGTCCTGTCGATCAAATGATACACTGCTGAGCACATAGATTTGTTTAACTGATGTTTTTACCGAGCTTCGTAGGGTCGCCGGAGTCTGTTCTTGTTTGATAGGACAAAGGCAATTGCTCTACGAGGTTTGGAAACCCAAGCTTCGTAGTGTCGCCTGAGTCTGTTCTTGTTTGATAGGACGAGGGCAATGCTTTTCGGGGTTTGGACTTTTCAAAACAGTTTTCTTAAAAATATGTGTTTAAGTTTTGTATCATTTGGTTGGTTTGTGTGGTTGAGTTGAGTTTATATGTGAGCTTCTGCTGAGTTGAGATTTGCCTTGATCTTGCATATGAGTTGAGATTTATTGCTGAGTGTTCCTGCATAAGTGTTGAGATTCAGTTGATCTTGTTATTGCATCCCAGTGGGGATTTCCCGGCTTGTTGCCGATTACCCGGTCAGTGGACCGTGAGCTTGAGCATTTGCATATGATTCGCCCGCACCGTTGTACTTCACGAACATCAGCGGATTTGCTACCCGTAGCGATGTTCTTTACCGGTAAAGTGGTTAGCTGTGGCAACCCGTGACCCTCAGTGGAGGGAATGTCAACCAGGTGGTGCCAAGTGGGCAGCCTTGCCTGAGGTCTTGTGAAGGCCAATATGGTAGCTTGTGATTGGGTCTTTGCGTTTTCATCTATTTGATGCATGTGTTGTTAAGTTGCTTTAACATGATTCCTTGATTCTTTGATCTGGCTTCTAGTTATCTACCTTTATATGATTCTATGTGATGCCTTTGATTATAGTTTCATTGTTATCTTGCTAATTGTCCTAACTCCTTGATGTGTTGATTATCCTGATACATGTTTTAAATTCTGCTAAAATTATCTCCTATGCTTGTACCCAGATTATGAGTTTTGCTTTCTTTACAGCACCAGTTATATATCTGCTTTACCCTAACCCCTGATCTATTACTATCCTCTAGCATTGTATACTAGTAGATACGATCTGCTATTTCTCGGCTCGTCGTGCCCACTGGGATACACTCCAGTGTGTCTCACACCCTCGGGTGACTGTTTTTCAGGTCGAGCGGGTGTTGAGATGTCGGGATGAGTTGGTGAGATCACGAGATAGAGCTTGACCCTGGACAGCCGATAAGATCAAGCATTTAGTTATTTGATGTAACAAGGAAAATGTAATAAGTTGTTGTAATTGTGTAATTTACTATCTGTGTTATATTAGCGGTACGTAGTTAGTACTCTGTTTGATTGCCAAGCTAGCCGTGCATATATAGAAAAGGCTCAATCCCCAGTGGGATTGGGACTCTTCTATATATGTGGCGGTCTGTTGCACCCTGGCTGGTTTGCAACTCTGATTTAAAAAAAAAAAAAAAAAAAATTTAGACGCTGGTTTTTAAACTCGGGGCGTGACAGATTAGATGGTATCAGAGCAATAGGAAACGCAATGTCTAGGTTTGGCTAGGAACGAACCCTAGGATGACTCGTGTCACGTGAGAGCGCTGGGTTTTGGTACAGTAAGTTGGGAACTTAGAAGTGTTTCGTGTTCACATTTCAGGATTTGCCGCGGTCATGGTTTCGACCTTGGGCTTGAAGTTTCAGTAGGGCCAAAAGGCTCAGATCGGTTACAGGTATCAGAGACTAAAAGATAGACCACCGTGTTGTAATTAGTAAACACTGAAGTATGGTTCCAGTTTCTCGTGAGTTAGCATTCATGACCTCGGGAGTATAGTGACCTTTGGTAGAGGTGATATTAACGGCATTGAGACTGTATGGGAAGGTATGTGATGTACCTTCAGGTGTAAGTTGTGTCCCCAACCAGTCATTGGAGACAGATCTATGGTATTTCGCCTTTCTTTTGGTAAGCACGTTGGCGGCCGACAACGTACTTTCGAAAGAATTGAGAAATACTCTGCCCTGTGATGGGGAATATTCAGATTGGGTCTAACCTAGTAGCCTTGAAGATTATTGATGTCTTGTGACTAGTTGTCACTATCGTGAATCCATTAGAGACCTACTAAAAGTATGTTTTGTTAAGTTTCAGGGACGAAACTTCTTAGAAGTTGTGGGTGATGTAGTAATCCAGAATTATAAAACCTCTATTTGCTTTTAAAGATGTTAAATTATTAATTTTTGGCAAAAGTGGAGAGATAGTGGGTCAATAGTGGGCCCAGAAATATCGACTTTTGATCGGAGTCTGATCTGGAAAATCCGAGATCACCATTGCGATCGTCTCGTCGAAACATAGAAGTTTCATATTCATATGTTTTCGATCCGACGGTCGGATCTTCCAGAAATCAGAAATCAAAAGTGGGCTCCGCGACTTAAGTGAATAGTAACCCTCGATTTTTAATCCCTCGCACGCACTAACGGCCAAACTACTATCTGGGACTTTAACATAGGAGTATGAGTAATGGATCCTAGCTAATTTCGACATTCTGAGCGCAATGGCACTGACGGATTTCGCGTTTGGCGACCCAGGTGCATCGAAGTGCGTGCCACGCGCGATAATTCGACGAACTTTATGGAACGACTTTTAATCCGAGCGTCGAACAAACCAAACAAACACGCTACCTGATAGGTCTCGACGAGCCGGACGTCGTGGCGAAGTCCGCTTCGCAATTCGGCGAACAGTTTGTCTCAAAATGCGTGAAAAGTGCCGAAAATTGGACTAAATTGTGTAAGAACCTAATATTTTATGTGCCTAAATGTTAGGGCTTAAACCATGGGGTGTTGGGTGCATTTTGTACCTACTGTGAAGACCCCGGAGGCTTGGGTTAGGTCTGAACCGGGTTTGAGTTGGTTTTTTTGCAAAGAGTTGTTGGGCTTTTGGGCTCCCTCGTGGGGGGGGTTACAAGAGAGGCTCTTGGGATTTTCTAACTCCCAAGAGTAACTCCTCTTAAGCCTCGGATGCTGGGGTGGCCGAGAGAGATCACCCCATTGAGAGGAACCCGAGAGAGAGAGAGAGAGAGAGAGAGGAGGAAGAAGGTTGGGACCAAGCTTCTTCAAGTTTGGATTTGGAGTCCCTGAGGAGTTCCCCTGTGCCTGTGGTGCAACCTGGGAGGTTGCCTTGGCCGCGCGAAGGAGGAGGAAGAGAACCGGCTTCATCCCTTCTTCATCAACTCCGGCCAAGGTAAGGTTCTCTCAAACCACGGTTTGTTTGAGCCCGAGACCACTAGCAGTAGATTATTTAGGTCCTTAGGATGCTTCGAGCCAAGTTTGAGCTCCCCATGTACACTGGTTTGCCGGCGGAAGCGAGATCTCCCCGGAAACCTAAGTTTGCTCCGCCGCGGTCGTTCTCTTCAACCAATGGACCAAAATGGGTTAAAATTGGTAGGCATGGACTGTAGGGGATGAGGATCAACCCCACCAAATTTGGTGGAGTATGATCGAGCGGATCAATGGCAGATTTATGCCCTAGTTTTTGGGAAAATTTCACTTCGGCCGAGCTTCGTGCTCCGGCGCCGGCGAGCCTCCCCATCGCCGGGCACATGGCCAAGAAGCTTCATGGGACCATTTAGAGTCCAACCATGCCTTTGCATGGCAACCATGCAGACTGGAGGTGGCGCGGCCAAGTTTGAACCGAAATGGGTTCAACTTGTGGTCGCCGGCGCTCCGGCCAACTCCGGCCGGGGAGGGTTGGTCGGGAAGCTTTGTATGGACCAGAGGAACCTTCCATCCAAGTTAGAAGGCTTCTTCTAGCCTCTATAAAAATCCGCCATTAACGGGGTGAAGCTCAAAATGGAACTTTGCTCCACCGCCGCCGCCGCCGCACCCCGTCGCCGGGCAGGGGTTCAGGTAAGTTTGGGATGTGTTTTAGCATCAAATTGTGCAATTGGTTTGATCCCAGATCTCTTGGTGGAGTGGTCACGAATTTCAATGATAAACACATCATCTTCTTCCCCGAGCTCCGGCCAACCGTGGGTTTTGGGCTTGCTCCAAGTTGCTAGAAAAGCTCCTGCAACTTGGAGGAGCATTTCCTTCCAAGTTGGAAAACCCCTGGTGCAGTGGTTGCAGAGAAAGAGCTCGGGTTATGGTTGTGGGTGCTTGTATATGAATAGTGCACATTAGGTGTTTGATTAAATGCCACTGAGAAGAAAGAGTTGGAATTTGACAAAACTTTGTATATGAAACTTGCTCCAAATTGTCCCCTGAGCTCTGTGCTCACTTCAGTTCAAACAGAAACTGAGTGGATTAAAGTTTGGTGCATTGTGAGTTAGGGTGTAAGCTTGACCTTGGTTCTGCGTGAACCAGCACCCCTGGGCCTCAACCAGGGTGAGCACTGAGGTCCTGGCAGTGCCCAGACCAACTTTGATATACAAAATGTTCTTGTTTGAAGTTTAAATTAAAAGATATAGTAGAATCAACATAAAATAATATATATATTTGATTCAGGTGTTCCAGTAGCTCTGATCTTCGAGTAAGTTGCAGATACGATTAGCCGCCTGCGTTATATCAGGTGGGTTATCTTCGGTCCGGGTTTTATCAGTTCGGCCCTCTGTGGTGCGATACTGGTTGGACTCCTGTTCTTGGTAACTTAGTTTATTTTGAGCCTTTCTGCCTTTGGTTGCAATATATATTACTGTTAGTTGCTCTGACTAATTGGCCATTTCGTAGTTGCACTCCTATGCTTGATTATTATATCAGTCTATTAATGCTTGAGCCTGCCTTTCCATTGATTCAGTGATTTGCTACCTTATGCCTGCTTTATACCTGCTTCCTTGTTGTTCGCCCGTTATGTTGCTAAATACATGATCTTTTAAAATAAATGTTTTTTACCAAGCCTTGTAGGGTAGCCTGAGTCTGTTCTTGTTTGATAGGACGTGTCACGCCCCGGCGTCGAAACTGCGACCCGGGCTCGCTAACAGATCCGCCGCCCATACGGTGAACCCCGTATAGACGAAGCGTCAAACCTGCAAAAGATAGATACTAAACTACCCAGATATCAGAGCTGAAAATAAACCACTAGAAATAAAATAAATTAGTACAAAGTCCTCACCAAAGTACAAGTCACTCAACTCAGAAGGAAAAGTACAACTCTATACCTCACTACAAGGTCTCTCAACAAGAAACTCTCAAAATAAAAAGGGTACATCTACTCTCTGGACGACGACTGGTAGGGATCTAGCTCGCGACTCCCTCACCACGATCAGAAGAAGCAGCAACAGGAGCAGCAGCAACAGGAGTAGAAGTCCCTGTGGGAAAATACACCACGACGGGTGTGAGAACTACGTCCCAAGTAGTTCTCAGTGGGTGCCGCCAACAAGCCCAACGGACTGCCCACTAAGTCTACTAGAGGCATAAAGTAACAATATAAAACTGAAATGAAAGGGCTGGAAAAGTAACTCTACAGCTACTATGCCTCTATCTAGATGCTCAAGAAAAGGAACAGATGAAACGTGATGCATCTACTAATACACACAGTAAACTCACCAAATCTAAACTGACTGCCTCAAAGGGTCCAGTCAAACCTGCGCCCACCTACTGCCGCATATCCTCAACAGGACGGGTCTACCGTAGGGTGTCCGTGACTGCCGCTAACTGGGCCAGTCAGAGGGACGGCGTCGACAAGTCGCGATAGCAAGTAACAGGCCCAACTCCGGAGTGGCTCTCGAGGGGAGCGACCCCACCGAGGAAAGTATCCGCGTATCTCTGTCGAGCTCAAATATGGCTCATGCAGGCTATAGTCCAAACCACGATCAACAAGATCGACCAACAACACCAACTCTCAACCACAAGCTGGAAGTCACACCGCTGGGGCCACCGTTCACCAGACGGCTCCCACAACAGAACACTAAACTCTCCAGAAAGACCGACACCATAAGGGTTCGGAAACCCGATAGACCGGTGCTAAGAACCCTATCAAACAAGAACAGACTCTAGGCTCCGACTATCGAAGTTTCCGATCCCTTATAGTTCGGGAAAGCAATAATCACAGTACAACTCGCAGAAGACACCAACAGGGCCCGAAAGTCCCGGGAGACCTACCCCTACAACCCTATCAAACAAGAACAGGTTCCAGGCTCGGCCCCCGTGGCTTTCGTCCCGACAGAGGAACGGCCCCTAGAACCCAGACCACTCGAATCCTTTCGAGTGGGGAGATTTACAGGAAAAAGGTGACATTTGTTATTGAAAACTAATTTGATCTGGAAGAAATCCATATTTAATGATTTTAGTTCTTTTTAGAAAAACAGTTAGAAAACAAGTGTTTTACCCAAACCCCGAAGGGCTGATGCCTTTGTCCAATCAAACAAGAACAGACTCCAGCGGCCCTTCGATGTTTGGAAGAAAACATTGGTAGACTAAAATCATGTATATGTCGAAAAGGGTTCTGGGTTCTAGGTCCGGCTAACACTAGTACACTACTGCCACTAACACAGTGGCGACGACCCAAACAGGGGAAAACAAGATCTCTCGGGTCCACCGTTTACCCCAAACGGTTCCCGATACAGACAAGCGAACCACCACATCTACCAGACTCCACTCTGCTCCCAAGCACGAGTGCAAATGCATCCCACACTAAAGAGAAGTCCCGACCGCTCGGCCCACTACCCGGGCGAGGATAACACTAAGTCCAGGAATGCGACATAAAGTGTGAATGTCTAAACATAAATAACCCTAGCCCAAGTGAGGGTTTTCTACTGGTCTGGTTACACATGCAACATATGACGGGGGTGCTAGGTCAGGTTCCAATATAACAAATATTTAACATGATAGTAGGAAGCAAGAGATCACAAGATCGACAGATAAAACAAGGATCAACAATTCCTACACTCTAACATGCTACCCAAGTCCAATCACTATCATGCATGATTCTATAGCAATAGAATTAGAGCACAGTCCATAGATCTTGAAAGCAAGCCACCCACCTGAAGGTGCACAACTGTCCAGGGTCGTACAGCTGAAAATACCAGGAAATCCAAATCTCCTACTCCAAAAGATCCAGCAACACTCGTAACTCTCCTGGGTACAACACAAAGTCCACAAATACACATCAAGTCCAAAACTGTCCATAAAAACGTACACAGAATTTCAGTCCCAAAGATGTCCCTTTTTCACCTGCTGAAAATGGCCAGAAAAATCCAATAAAAATATCACAGCGATCCTCGTGTCGATATCTTCGAAACGGTACCCTTCACGTCCAAATCCGAGCCCCGTAGGCCGAGTTACAAATTCTACAGTACAGGTGCGCAAACACTCACAACCACACAACTGTAAAACTCTGCACAGTAAGAGGGGAAACAGTATACCTTCGGGAAAGCCTCATAAAAATTCCAAAAAAATACTATGATAATCCTCGCGATGAGTAGATCCAAAAAGTGTATAGGCTCGTCTCGATCCGATGTCCAGTTGAGGAGATAAAATTCCGGCAAGGGGCCGCTATCCCAAAAACTCCACCAGAAAACAGCGGCTTAGAAATGCCTCGAAAACCATGTCATAAACTCTGAATCCAGCAAGATGATCAACACGAAAGTCGAAGACGTACCTCTCGTGATTCCAACGCCGCAGAAATCGTCCAAAAATACTGACGGAGTAGCTCGGTAGACCTCTCAGATCAAACTGCGACGATAACGGGCCTCCGATGAAAAAATCGCCACACTGCGCTCCGATGCCGAAGTCGTCGACGCCGCGGCTTCCAAAAAATCCGGGCCTCTGCCAGAAGATGCGCAAGATGAAGATCTCCAACTTTGCTAAAGGGGCCATGGGCAGGGGAGCTCGGGAAAGGGGGCAAAACTCCCTCACAAGACAGCTATATAAAGGCCCAGCCCGAAAATCCAACTGTTTGGAATTTTGGCCCAAAACTGAGCGCCCGAATCTTCCGGGCTGCTACAGTAACGGGCCCAGCCCGTTACTGTTCACGCCCGGAAATCCCCCAGGCTGCCACGTAGCCTCCCAAACAGCAAACAGCTGTTTGGGCCAACCGCGTTGCGCCACGCGGCCGAAGCGGGTGCCGACACGTGGCGCCCCCGAGCGGGAAGCGCGGGTCAGCGCGCCCACGTCGCGCCCCACGTGCGCCCACGCGCGCCTGTCGGGCACGCATCCCGAGGCACCTGCTACCAGCTGCGTGGACCGCGCGCTCGTGCACCAGCCAATGCCATCACGCCACGTGGCATGACCACGGTCCACCGTGCACCCCGCCAAGGTCCATGGACCGCGCCTGCTGCGCCGGCCAACCGGAACTCGCCACGTGGCCCGCGCCCGGTGCACGACTCCCGCGGTGGACCGACCGGCCTCTCCTCGGCCCGCCGCCGCGCTCCGCCGCCCGCCGCCGCCGCCGGCGCCCCTCCGGCGGCCGGAACAGTACCAAACCACCTCGAAATCCGTGCCGGATCATCCGGGCTCCGAAAAAAATAAGTAAATAGTCCATCTTGACCGTTTTCGCGCGCTGAATCCAAAACCGAAGTCCGATTTGCCAAATTCCACTTCTAAAATTTACCAAAAATTCCCGGAAAGCAAACTTGATCCGTTTTTTCATGCCGGGTCCAATCCTTGGGTCCAATATGCGCACAAACACCTCTAACACCCAACAGGGGTCTCCAGAAGCCGCAGATCCAACAGTAATCCAAACGTGGGAATTTTCGGGTCCTCACATCCTCCCCCACTAAAAGAAAGTTTCGTCCTCGAAACAAACACGGCTCAAAGGGAGTTCAACGCCAAGGGTAAGCATCCAACAACACAGTCTCCAACTCCTCAGTCGCTACTCACTCCCCGTGATTGCTCCTCAACAAAATAATAATCAGTACGGCATGGCCCGGTTGCGCAATTCTCTCATCACACGAGCCAGAATTCGCAACGGGCGTCCCTCGTACTCCCACACCCACAAATCTCAACTAGAGCGAGTCAATCACGGGCGAGGGGTCCAACGCAAAACACCTCCGAGCTGAGACGCAGAAAACCTCAGGAACTCCAAAAAGCTGGGGACAAGGAAGATTAACCGAATCTACTCGTCCAAACTACACGAAGAACGTCACCACAACCCAACAAGAAAAGGTAAGGGCCCCACCAGCAGGAAAGTCGTCAACCCTAACTCTCTGTTTATAAAAACAGCTGAAATTAATGAAAAGTCTGAAAATTCCGAAAGACCAGTGCCTTCGCCCCAATCAAACAAGAACAGGTTCGGGCACCGTCTCCATTTCTGGAGCAGTCTTTCGAAGCTCTCGTCATGTTCGGAAATTTCAGTACAAGGCGAGAAAAGGGAGAGAAGTGTTGAAGCCGTTCCTGCTGTGGCTACAAAACAGAAGCTACGATCTAACCGTGACCCCTAGGAACACAACTCTAGTCCTAAACGTCACCTACGTTCAACAGGTAGCACCCAACCAAAAACCGTCAACTTGCCGGTAAAATTCCAAGTCTCAACAGCACAAGACAAAATCCATAAGGCTTCCCCAAGTGCACAATACCAACAGGAACCTGTACCTCTAGTGCACGTGGTAACAACTCTACCTCCAGTCCAGACAGGAAAACCAAAAACACTCTATCTCAGACTGCTGTAAAGAAATCGTGCCGGTGACAACCCAATCTGCTGCTGTGGCGCCCTCCAGCCGGGCGGCACAAATTCATCCGCTCGATGAAAGTGGTCATCGCTCAGTTTGCCTGAAAATCAAGACCATCCATATGGGGAGCACGACCTCCGCCTCTACTCACACAAGGGTGACAAATGCGGTCCTCCGCAGATAGCCAATCCATGCTACCGCCGCGCCACTCTGACGTAGATGCTGATGCTGCTATCGGGACCCGCCCAAACTCTGGCATCTCGGGGACCCGTTATCCAGGAAAAGAAATCAGAAATGTCTCTGCCGTCCGATCTGTCCTCCATCACTCGGCGCGAAGCACCAAAATCCAGAACTCGCCTCTGGTGGCAGATCCCTATCCCAAGGAACTGCAGCGCCACGCTCCACACACCACGCCTATTCTATCGAAGCGTCAATAATCCAAAACGGAGGGACCAACTAAACTGAAAGGTATCCTGGCGCAAACCATTCCCAGTCAAACATATCCTATGCGCCTCGTCCCTCGCAACCTGGAGCGTGCAGTTCAACAACTGTATAAACTCCCTAGCACAGGGAGGCTCTCAGATAGTCTCTCCATCACCACCAACCCCAATTCTGCCTACAAAGGCTCCAACTCAAACCTATGAATCGGGATGGTTCAGACTGCCGGGACTGGCTCCATCGATCAATGACGTCCCGAAGCTCAGCTACTATCCACTATCCACCCTGCCTCGGTGCCTCGGCACTGCTCGTCGGCACGGAGGGGGCTGCTCGCTCTGTCGGCGCCACTGGTACAACTGAAAATACCACCGCATAGGAAGAGAGTACTGGAGGACACTCAAGCGGTACTGCAACTAGCTGTGCTCTCTGCTCCAACAAGCGCATCGAACGTTCCATGGCCTCCTTCTGGCATCGGACAGCCTCGGACATCTGTGCCATCTGGATCCATAACTCTTGGGTCTCGCTCTGCTCTGATAGCTCTGCCTCCCACTGCTCGGGTTACTAATCAGATGCGGAATGTGCCCTCTTCGCTACACGACATCTCAGGGGCATCGTAGTCCACTGCACAATAACAAACATCAGGACACAACAACCATACGACCCAATCCAGCGAAAGTCTAAGACATGTTATCAATTCCACAGCATTATGTTGTCTGCAGCCAACATAATCGCTTAGAAAAATAAACATGCCAATCACTCATCCCATCCCTTGGGAGAGGAATGAAACTCAATCAGGACTCTCGCTAACAGTCACGACTCTCACGTAGTCATCCTAATGTCCAACCACAAGCCTAGGGTTTCTAAGTCCATAATGACCTACAACCTAGGCTCTGATACCACTCTAATCTGTCACGCCCCGGCGTCGAAACTGCGACCCGGGCTCGCTAACAGATCCGCCGCCCATACGGTGAACCCCGTATAGACGAAGCGTCAAACCTGCAAAAGATAGATACTAAACTACCCAGATATCAGAGCTGAAAATAAACCACTAGAAATAAAATAAATTAGTACAAAGTCCTCACCAAAGTACAAGTCACTCAACTCAGAAGGAAAAGTACAACTCTATACCTCACTACAAGGTCTCTCAACAAGAAACTCTCAAAATAAAAAGGGTACATCTACTCTCTGGACGACGACTGGTAGGGATCTAGCTCGCGACTCCCTCACCACGATCAGAAGAAGCAGCAACAGGAGCAGCAGGAACAGGAGTAGAAGTCCCTGTGGGAAAATACACCACGACGGGTGTGAGAACTACGTCCCAAGTAGTTCTCAGTGGGTGCCGCCAACAAGCCCAACGGACTGCCCACTAAGTCTACTAGAGGCATAAAGTAACAATATAAAACTGAAATGAAAGGGCTGGAAAAGTAACTCTACAGCTACTATGCCTCTATCTAGATGCTCAAGAAAAGGAACAGATGAAACGTGATGCATCTACTAACACACACAGTAAACTCACCAAATCTAAACTGACTGCCTCAAAGGGTCCAGTCAAACCTGCGCCCACCTACTGCCGCATATCCTCAACAGGACGGGTCTACCGTAGGGTGTCCGTGACTGCCGCTAACTGGGCCAGTCAGAGGGACGGCGTCGACAAGTCGCGATAGCAAGTAACAGGCCCAACTCCGGAGTGGCTCTCGAGGGGAGCGACCCCACCGAGGAAAGTATCCGCGTATCTCTGTCGAGCTCAAATATGGCTCATGCAGGCTATAGTCCAAACCACGATCAACAAGATCGACCAACAACACCAACTCTCAACCACAAGCTGGAAGTCACACCGCTGGGGCCACCGTTCACCAGACGGCTCCCACAACAGAACACTAAACTCTCCAGAAAGACCGACACCATAAGGGTTCGGAAACCCGATAGACCGGTGCTAAGAACCCTATCAAACAAGAACAGACTCTAGGCTCCGACTATCGAAGTTTCCGATCCCTTATAGTTCGGGAAAGCAATAATCACAGTACAACTCGCAGAAGACACCAACAGGGCCCGAAAGTCCCGGGAGACCTACCCCTACAACCCTATCAAACAAGAACAGGTTCCAGGCTCGGCCCCCGTGGCTTTCGTCCCGACAGAGGAACGGCCCCTAGAACCCAGACCACTCGAATCCTTTCGAGTGGGGAGATTTACAGGAAAAAGGTGACATTTGTTATTGAAAACTAATTTGATCTGGAAGAAATCCATATTTAATGATTTTAGTTCTTTTTAGAAAAACAGTTAGAAAACAAGTGTTTTACCCAAACCCCGAAGGGCTGATGCCTTTGTCCAATCAAACAAGAACAGACTCCAGCGGCCCTTCGATGTTTGGAAGAAAACATTGGTAGACTAAAATCATGTATATGTCGAAAAGGGTTCTGGGTTCTAGGTCCGGCTAACACTAGTACACTACTGCCACTAACACAGTGGCGACGACCCAAACAGGGGAAAACAAGATCTCTCGGGTCCACCGTTTACCCCAAACGGTTCCCGATACAGACAAGCGAACCACCACATCTACCAGACTCCACTCTGCTCCCAAGCACGAGTGCAAATGCATCCCACACTAAAGAGAAGTCCCGACCGCTCGGCCCACTACCCGGGCGAGGATAACACTAAGTCCAGGAATGCGACATAAAGTGTGAATGTCTAAACATAAATAACCCTAGCCCAAGTGAGGGTTTTCTACTGGTCTGGTTACACATGCAACATATGACGGGGGTGCTAGGTCAGGTTCCAATATAACAAATATTTAACATGATAGTAGGAAGCAAGAGATCACAAGATCGACAGATAAAACAAGGATCAACAATTCCTACACTCTAACATGCTACCCAAGTCCAATCACTATCATGCATGATTCTATAGCAATAGAATTAGAGCACAGTCCATAGATCTTGAAAGCAAGCCACCCACCTGAAGGTGCACAACTGTCCAGGGTCGTACAGCTGAAAATACCAGGAAATCCAAATCTCCTACTCCAAAAGATCTAGCAACACTCGTAACTCTCGTGGGTACAACACAAAGTCCACAAATACACATCAAGTCCAAAACTGTCCATAAAAACGTACACAGAATTTCAGTCCCAAAGATGTCCCTTTTTCACCTGCTGAAAATGGCCAGAAAAATCCAATAAAAATATCACAGCGATCCTCGTGTCGATATCTTCGAAACGGTACCCTGCACGTCCAAATCCGAGCCCCGTAGGCCGAGTTACAAATTCTACAGTACAGGTGCGCAAACACTCACAACCACACAACTGTAAAACTCTGCACAGTAAGAGGGGAAACAGTATACCTTCGGGAAAGCCTCATAAAAATTCCAAAAAAATACGATGATAATCCTCGCGACGAGTAGATCCAAAAAGTGTATAGGCTCGTCTCGATCCGATGTCCAGTTGAGGAGATAAAATTCCGGCAAGGGGCCGCTGTCCCAAAAACTCCACCAGAAAACAGCGGCTTAGAAATGCCTCGAAAACCGTGTCATAAACTCTGAATCCAGCAAGATGATCAACACGAAAGTCGAAGACGTACCTCTCGTGATTCCAACGCCGCAGAAATCGTCCAAAAATACTGACGGAGTAGCTCGGTAGACCTCTCAGATCAAACTGCGATGATAACGGGCCTCCGATGAAAAAATCGCCACACTGCGCTCCGATGCCGAAGTCGTCGACGCCGCGGCTTCCAAAAAATCCGGGCCTCTACCAGAAGATGCGCAAGATGAAGATCTCCAACTTTGCTAAAGGGGCCATGGGCAGGGGAGCTCGGGAAAGGGGGCAAAACTCCCTCACAAGACAGCTATATAAAGGCCCAGCCCGAAAATCCAACTGTTTGGAATTTTGGCCCAAAACTGAGCGCCCGAATCTTCCGGGCTGCTACAGTAACGGGCCCAGCCCGTTACTGTTCACGCCCGGAAATCCCCCAGGCTGCCACGTAGCCTCCCAAACAGCAAACAGCTGTTTGGGCCAACCGCGCTGCGCCACGCGGCCGAAGCGGGTGCCGACACGTGGCGCCCCCGAGCGGGAAGCGCGGGTCAGCGCGCCCACGTCGCGCCCCACGTGCGCCCACGCGCGCCTGTCGGGCACGCATCCCGAGGCACCTGCTACCAGCTGCGTGGACCGCGCGCTCGTGCACCAGCCAATGCCATCACGCCACGTGGCATGACCACGGTCCACCGTGCACCCCGCCAAGGTCCATGGACCGCGCCTGCTGCGCCGGCCAACCGGAACTCGCCACGTGGCCCGCGCCCGGTGCACGACTCCCGCGGTGGACCGACCGGCCTCTCCTCGGCCCGCCGCCGCGCTCCGCCGCCCGCCGCCGCCGCCGGCGCCCCTCCGGCGGCCGGAACAGTACCAAACCACCTCGAAATCCGTGCCGGGTCATCCGGGCTCCGAAAAAAATAAGTAAATAGTCCATCTTGACCGTTTTCGCGCGCTGAATCCAAAACCGAAGTCCGATTTGCCAAATTCCACTTCTAAAATTTACCAAAAATTCCCGGAAAGCAAACTTGATCCGTTTTTTCATGCCGGGTCCAATCCTTGGGTCCAATATGCGCACAAACACCTCTAACACCCAACTGGGGTCTCCAGAAGCCGCAGATCCAACAGTAATCCAAACGTGGGAATTTTCGGGTCCTCACAGGACGAGGGTAACGCTCTACGAGGGTTGGGACCCATAAACCTATTGTTTTCAAAGGTTTTCTTAAAAACATGTGTTTAGTTGCATAAGGGGTTAGTCTGTCTGATTGGGTGAGATGTTGAGCCATGCCTGTTATCAGTTCTATTCTGCCTTACATGATTATTCTTAGTGCCTCTGGTATTTATATCTTATCTTGGAACATTTCCATGGTTGATGAGTAAGCCTGTTTGTCCTGTCGATCAAATGATACACTGCTGAGCACATAGATTTGTTTAACTGATGTTTTTACCGAGCTTCGTAGGGTCGCCGGAGTCTGTTCTTGTTTGATAGGACAAAGGCAATTGCTCTACGAGGTTTGGAAACCCAAGCTTCGTAGTGTCGCCTGAGTCTGTTCTTGTTTGATAGGACGAGGGCAATGCTTTTCGGGGTTTGGACTTTTCAAAACAGTTTTCTTAAAAATATGTGTTTAAGTTTTGTATCATTTGGTTGGTTTGTGTGGTTGAGTTGAGTTTATATGTGAGCTTCTGCTGAGTTGAGATTTGCCTTGATCTTGCATATGAGTTGAGATTTATTGCTGAGTGTTCCTGCATAAGTGTTGAGATTCAGTTGATCTTGTTATTGCATCCCAGTGGGGATTTCCCGGCTTGTTGCCGATTACCCGGTCAGTGGACCGTGAGCTTGAGCATTTGCATATGATTCGCCCGCACCGTTGTACTTCACGAACATCAGCGGATTTGCTACCCGTAGCGATGTTCTTTACCGGTAAAGTGGTTAGCTGTGGCAACCCGTGACCCTCAGTGGAGGGAATGTCAACCAGGTGGTGCCAAGTGGGCAGCCTTGCCTGAGGTCTTGTGAAGGCCAATATGGTAGCTTATGATTGGGTCTTTGCGTTTTCATCTATTTGATGCATGTGTTGTTAAGTTGCTTTAACATGATTCCTTGATTCTTTGATCTGGCTTCTAGTTATCTACCTTTATATGATTCTATGTGATGCCTTTGATTATAGTTTCATTGTTATCTTGCTGATTGTCCTAACTCCTTGATATGTTGATTATCCTGATACATGTTTTAAATTCTCCTAAAATTATCTCCTATGCTTGTACCCAGATTATGAGTTTTGCTTTCTTTACAGCACCAGTTATATATCTGCTTTACCCTAACCCCTGATCTATTACTATCCTCTAGCATTGTATACCAGTAGGTACGATCTGCTATTTCTCGGCTCGTCGTGCCCACTGGGATACACTCCGGTGTGTCTCACACCCTCGGGTGACTGTTTTTCAGGTCGAGCGGGTGTTGAGATGTCGGGACGAGTTGGTGAGATCACGAGATAGAGCTTGACCCTGGACAGCCGATAAGATCGAGCATTTAGTTATTTGATGTAACAAGGAAAATGTAATAAGTTGTTGTAATTGTGTAATTTACTATCTGTGTTATATTAGCGGTACGTAGTTAGTACTCTGTTTGATTGCCAAGCTAGCCGTGCATATATAGAAAAGGCTCAATCCCCAGTGGGATTGGGACTCTTCTATATATGTGGCGGTCTGTTGCGCCCTGGCTGGTTTGCAACTCTGATTTAAAAAAAAAAAATAAAATAAAATTAGACGCTGGTTTTTAAACTCGGGGCGTGACAGGGCTCCATTTATCTACCGTTATATTTCTGATCTGACCGCTGCTCTTTTGGGGACTACTCCTAGGTCCGGGCGTCGACAGAGAGCAAGGTTCGGTCTCCGGAGTGCAGATTTTGCATAATCGAGGTGGGTAGTTTTGTTTATTACCGGCGTGGTGTCGTTCCCGAATATTCGTTGTGATAAAGTAGATATATTTGGTATTTTGACTAACCCCATAGCATGTGAATCCCTTTTGTCGTGTTAATCAAAGCGGCTGCGGTCGCGAGATCGTTATTATGTTAATCAAAGCGGCTGCGGTCGCAGGATCGTTAGACTATTTTGACTAAAACGGCTGAGGTCGCAACGCTATTATGACACTCATATTGCTTACACGCACACCGGCAGTTTGGCCACTGCACAGGGTGTATTTTTCCGGAAAGATGGTAAGTTGTTTTACCCGTGTACCCCACAGGGAGAGGTTAGTGGGGACCCCTCAAGGAGAGGCGACTGCTACTTGGGCAGTGGAGGGGTTGGAGGCACCAAGAAGATGAGTACGGTATTGGGGTAGGGGCCCAAAACATTCTGGAAGCTGGGGTAGGTGCCCAGTATGACTTTCGACTGGGATTTAGCGATACATGTGAGGGGGAGGGGAGGGAAGTAAATGCTCCAGTGATTCGGTGTGTTCTTTCTGTTATTGCATTTACTTATATGTTTCTCTACTTTATCAGTCACTGACAACCCACACTGTGACAGGTTCGAATAGGGGTGGGATTCGGGACGACGGGGAGGCATCCGTTAGAGGACCCTAGCCATGAGGGCTAGTAAACGATACGTTATCTTCTTTACTTTTGGTTACTTCGTCATACTTTGGTTAGTTAAACTGTGATACTTATACTGTGGTTGCTGATGGATGTTGGAACGATGTTTTCCTATAACTAATTGGTAAATGTAGGAGGTGTATTTGCGCCTAGTTTTCAAATGCAAACCCGGTTTCAAAAGTGTTTTCGAAGCAGGTGCCGTGTGGGCACCGATTTTAAAACCCGTGGATTTATCCTTTCAAGTTAATGGCCGTCCAAAGAGTTTGCGAAAACGTTTTGGAAAAGCTGGGTGTCGAGTGGGCACTGATTTACAAAACCCATGGGTTTATGCTATAGGCTATATGAGATAGCGGTGATGGTATGATTTATTGTATTCTTTCCTCTTTGCCTGTCATGGTTGGAATGGCTAAAGTATGTGCTCTATTGGTAACGCCGTGCATATACAAAGGAGACTCCGCCCGTTTGGGGAGTGAATTTGTATATGTGGCGGGTCTGATACGCGCCGGGGGCGAGATCTATTTCAAAAAAAAATGGGTACGTTTTTCGCTCTTTTAGAACCTCCGGGGCGTGACAGATTATATGGTATCAGAGAAAATGACTTTAACCACTATGGCCAGTGACCAACATCCACAGAATGCATTATCACGAGTGTCTAACCAAGTTGATAACCAAAGTATAGGTGTGTCACATACGAGCGTGAGCGCGGGGAAATAAGGGATAGAGTCCCAGTGTTTGTAGATCAAGGTGCTAGACCAATTAAGTCTAGGACTAACTTGGTTTCTTTGTATGCACGGTTAATGGCCCGAAACCGCTCTTCAATCGATGGTGCAGAAGAGGATACGACGGTTCCGGCAACAGTGGAGAAGCGGCTACTCCAACAACGGATTACGCGGCATGGCTGAGCGCTTTCCCTTTTGTTAGGAAAGACGAACCCCACACGGCTCGCCTTCACAAGGATGGTCTACATAGCGACGCTATTCGGGTAATACCGACGGTGGGTTTACCTGCTTACCAAGAAGTGATCGACAGGACCACTATGGTGGGGCGGGAATTGACCGTTCCACGCACCCGGCAGAAGGATCATGAACCTGCCGGGGGCCGAAAACGACCCCAGCCATAACCTGGGAATGACTTTCCCAACGAGAGCCGACCACCCCAGTATCCGAAGACGCCACAAGGAATCTGAAACACGTCAGACAAGGGAATCGATACGTCATGGAGTATCGGCGAGAATAGGTAGGGTTGGCCAATTGTGTTTCCTTTGTTATAAGGGATGAAGCACACAAGGCCCGCCTCTTCGTAGACGGATTGCGGAGCAATCCTTTCGAAGCTGTGCAAGTAGTGGAACTACACACCTTCCAGAAAATGGTGGATAGGGCCACCATAGTGGAGCGTGGATTCGTGGTGACGCGCGCCCGACAATAGGACTCGGAGTACAACAAGGACAAGAAACAACTGTAGAGTTATGAATCCCAAAGGATCTAAATAGGTACTATCAAACAACTAGAGGGGGGGTGAATAGGTGTAATACTTATAAAACCAAATCTCAGTGCAAAATAAAAACCAATGCGGAAAATAAAAACAACACACCGAGATATACGTGGAAACTCCAATCCAGGAGAAAAACCACGGGACCAACACGCAATAACAATCCACTAAGAATAGAAGAATAACAAGGTGATTACCGACTCCACGGACTCAAACCCCTCCTTCAGCTTCTTCGGACCTTGCGCTGACCGGTTGGATATCCACGCAATAACAATCCCTAAGAAAAGAAGAATAACAAGGTGATTACCGTCTCCACGGATTTAACCCCTCCTTCGATTTCTTGGACCTCGCGCTCCACCGATTTTGCCCGTCCACTGCACACGTTCGAATCCACGAACGCCACTCGAATCCACGAGCACACGTTTCGAATCCACGAAACGCCTTTAGCACACCGAATCCACGATGCCACGTCGAATCCACGACGCAAACTCAGTCGATAAGAATATTGACTTCGATGGTGATCCTTCGCTTAGATTATCAATGAAGATCCATGGGAAAAATCTCTAAGCAAAGATTAGATCAATTCGACGAAAGATATGTTCTTGAAAGAACCGTCGAATTGACCTAAAAGAGGCTATTAAGAAGAACGATGAAAACCTAGCCTCTAGGGTTGCTCTCAAGTGTTTAATTAATTAATCGGTAGAGAACCCACGTTCTTGAGAAACCCTAAACGTCTATTTATAGTTTAGAAACCTTTGGAAAGAGATAAGAATCAAAAACATACCTTATCTGGAAATTTTTAGGACGGCGATCAGGATCGGATTTACTGCGATCCGGATCGTCGTAACGAGATTGACGATTCCAGAAAACCAAGAGTTCGGGATCCGGATTGCAAGGTCCGATCCGGATCGTTCATGCAATTCAGCAAAGTCCCATGTTCGGGATCCGGATCGGAATGGCCTAGGATCCGGATTGAAATTGCCAATGAACAAGTACCCTTCGGGATCCGGATTGCAAGGTCTGATCCGGATCCTGAACATGTCCCATGTCCAGTTTTTGATTTTTATGCAATTAAAAGATCATCCAAGTGTTTCTACACTATAAGAAAGTATTCGGATCACCACAATTATTTAGTTAAACATACCTGATCCTCTTGAATACTTTCTTCTTGAGATTGATGTAACTGATCCACAATTCTTCAACTTCAATCTTCAAGACTCAAGACACTGAGTGTCAATTTGAGCTCTTGTTGAATCTTCTCTGAGTCTTTGATTGCTGATTGACAATTTGATCCCTTTAAGACTCCGACTCAACTCACTGACTTGACTCACGAAATATGCCAATACCAAAATGCCGTAACAATCTCCCCCTTTGGCAATTTCGTGACAAAACCCAAAAATACATAAAAGCGCTCAAGTCACTCATCTTAAACCAAAAAATCGAAACTCAATGTCATCACCAAAACATTGATTTTCTTTGCGTGAAAGATCCAATAAATACAAAATTACATTTGAACCAAACAGTCCTAGAACATACTCTATGACTTAGGACTTGGGTCTTAAAGTGATGTAATTCCTGCAAAACAAAACTCCAAACGAAATCAAACGTTAGTCGTTAGAAATTAGAATCCTGCATTTGATCCGTCTTCCTTTTGGTTCTTTTGTTTTTTGGCTCTTTCAATTTTTCTTTGTCTCCCCCTATTTTGAGCATCTCTAACATGTTTTCCATGTTCTTGAGCATCTATGTTCTCCCCCTTTGTGGTACGATCATCATTTTCCGTTCTCCCCCATTTTTCCATTTTCGTTTCGTTTGTCCTCTCTTGATGATCTCATCTCCGTCATTTCTCTTCTCCCCCTTTTTGTCACAAATTATCAAACAGTGAACATACTAGACAAAAGAAAATCACTAACAATATTAGTTCATAGAGAAAGAGAGATAAAAGCTCAGTTCTGGTATATAACAAAAATGCAGATTGCGTACCTGTACCAGAAAGCAAAAATCAATTAATTTCTTGAAACAAATCCAGATTTTAGAATCTTTTCAAATACCGATTTGTATTCCATCAAGAAATCAATTTAAGTGCTTTAAACAATGAATTAACAAGATGTCATTCAATCCAATTAATTTCACAAGATTAAAAAGATTTACTCCTAAATCATGAAAAATAAAGATAAAATATTATAAACAGTTTTTCATGTTATATTCATCAAACACAAGTCATCATAAATAATCTTGAGATCCAAAGTCTATCAAGATGTAACGGATGTACAAAGATGACTTACAGAGATTTCCAAATGACATCAATTTGATTTCTTACCCTTTCAAATTTGAGATAAGCACTAAAATACCTAAGGGTGGCTCTTTGAGCATCTTTCAACTATCCCGCCTTATACCAACCAGGAGATTGTTCAAAATATAAGAGTTTTGCATATAAATCTCCAAATGCTTCAACTAAAGATTTTCTCATAAAATACTATCAAGCATCCATAACATGTGGTAGCTTCACACACAAACCGGACGACCGGGGTGGCAGCTCTTTCCAACATGTGGTGGTAGTTTTCACACTCCTTTCGGATGTAACTCTTTCCACATCTTTTGCAAATTATTTCAATACCCTTGTAAGAATGCAATCTCTTACGTGAAAGAATTATATCCCAAATTTTAGTCTATCGGTTGTCTCACGTTTATCACAATGAATTCACACAACCGAGATAGATTAAGCATCTAAAGATCACACATGATTTCTAAAATTTGATGCTTATAATATCAAAAACTCCTATAATGAAGTATCTTCAAGATTATGATTAAGGAGTAAAGTTGATAATCCAAATAAAATTAATTTGGAGTGAATAAACGTGAAGCCCTTTTTATTCAATGCACTTGTTCAGTAAAAACCCTTTTGTTCAAAAACAAAGTATAAAAACGAAGAGCATTGAAGAACATGTAATGCAAAGATTAAGAAAGATATGAAGGGAAAACCAATCAAAGCATTACATACAGTCATAAGCTATTTAGAACTTAAGACAAGGAAAGATATCACCTTTCCGAATCCAAAATCGCTGGATTTTGGGTTGTCTTGATTCGTTGTGGCCGGGGGTTGTCCGCTTTGACTGTTGGTCCACCTTAGGTCTTTGCCTCGCAATGATCCACTTGTATGATTGATGTTGTGGCTCGGACCTTTGGTGGGTTGAGTGAACTCCTTTGACTTGATGTGTCTTTTGATTCCGTTGAGTTCGCTCCGTAGATGAAGTTGCCGAAGAATTCTTCTTTATCTTTTTCGGGCAATCCTTCACCAAATGTCCTTCAAGTCCACATAAGTGACAAGTTCTTCCTTTCAATTTCATTATGGAACTTGAAGCATGCACAGTTTGGACCTTTTTGAAACCCAAACCAACCTTGCTTGTTTGACCTAATCCGCACATACAATCTCGTTTCTTGGGAACGGTTGAAAGCCTTTGTATGTCGGATTTGAGTTCATGAACTTGCTTGGTCAATGCTTGGTTGGTGATATGAATCTCCTCAAACTGTTTTTCTAGAAAATCAATCTTGTTAATATGGGAATTAACGATCGTTTCCGATTGATTTATCTTTTCCTGGAGGATTTTATTATTATCCAATAAAAGCTCTCGTTCCTCCTCGAGATCATGAAGTTTGATCTTTAAAGCATGATTCTCGTCTTGATTCTCGAGTCGTTGCTTCCTCAACTTCTTGATATGCTTGGCCATCTTCTTAGATTCCGCAAGAAGTTGTTGATATGCCTCAACAAGTTCTTCTTCGTCCGACTCCCCCTCACTTGATGACTCTCCACCGGATGTTGATGTTTCATGCAAAATCAAAGGAATAGAGTCAGTGATTAACGATGATAAGCAAACATTAGAAGAGGGAATATGGGAGGCATGAGAAGCAACAACTTTTTCCTCTTTACTTGAGGTCGATTCATTAGAAGTAGAATCGTCCCAAGTTTTTGCTTGCAAAGCCTTCTTTTTGTATGATTTCTTAGAAGGACAATCCGTTGAAAAATGGCCGTAGCCTTTGCATCGATAGCATTGGATTTCCCCTTCGAAATCATCTTTTTCTTTTTCTTTAGAAGGTTTTGCAAAGCTTTTGAGGTTAGAGGATTTAGAACCCGATGATCCTTTAGAAGATTTCGTGGATGAAGATTCATCGGTTCGATTCTTCCAAAACTTCCGACGAAATTTCTTTACGATCCGCGCCAATTGTTCTTCAAAATCGGCAAAAGAGATTTCATCGTCGGAACTTGATTCGCTATCTTCTTCCTTTGTGGATTTGAATGCAATACCTGTAAGCTTAGAAGAAGACTTGGAAGAAACTTGATTAGTAGGAAAAGTCATCTCATAAGTTTGCAAAGCACCTACTAATTCCTCTACACTCATCTCATCCGGATGACTAACGGTTTCAATGGCGGTAACCTTTGCCCTAAACCGTTCCGGAAGAGTCCGAAGTATCTTTCTTACAATTTTCGACTCCGGGATCTTTTCTCCTAAATTAGCACATGTATTTATTACATCTTGAAGTTTAGTGTAATAATCTGTAAACAATTCATGCTCTTCCATATGAATAGAGTCAAATTGACTTGTAAGCATCTGGAGCTTTTGAATTTTTACAAGATTAGTACCCTCATGTGTAATTTTGAGAATATCCCAAATTTCCTTTGCGGTTTCACACGCGGAAATTCGTGTGAACTCAGTCGAGGAAAGAGAATTAAATAAAGCGTTCATACCTTTCCCATTGTAAGAAAATCTTTCAAATTCCTCTTTGGACCATCTAGAGCGAGGTTTTGGGATAGTAGAATTTCCTACTTCCTCAACAGGATGCACCCAACCGTGTTCCACGGTTTGCCAAACACGCTCATCAATTGAGATGAGAAAAGCTCTCATCCGCACTTTCCAATAAGCATAATTAGTCCCATCAAAAAGAGGAGGTCTAAAAATATTACCACTTTCACCCATCATGATAGATAAACCTAAAACCCTCTCTGATACCAATTGTAGAGTTATGAATCCCAAAGGATCTAAATAGGTACTATCAAACAACTAGAGGGGGGGTGAATAGGTGTAATACTTATAAAACCAAATCTCAGTGCAAAATAAAAACCAATGCGGAAAATAAAAACAACACACCGAGATATACGTGGAAACTCCAATCCAGGAGAAAAACCACGGGACCAACACGCAATAACAATCCACTAAGAATAGAAGAATAACAAGGTGATTACCGACTCCACGGACTCAAACCCCTCCTTCAGCTTCTTCGGACCTTGCGCTGACCGGTTGGATATCCACGCAATAACAATCCCTAAGAAAAGAAGAATAACAAGGTGATTACCGTCTCCACGGATTTAACCCCTCCTTCGATTTCTTGGACCTCGCGCTCCACCGATTTTGCCCGTCCACTGCACACGTTCGAATCCACGAACGCCACTCGAATCCACGAGCACACGTTTCGAATCCACGAAACGCCTTTAGCACACCGAATCCACGATGCCACGTCGAATCCACGACGCAAACTCAGTCGATAAGAATATTGACTTCGATGGTGATCCTTCGCTTAGATTATCAATGAAGATCCATGGGAAAAATCTCTAAGCAAAGATTAGATCAATTCGACGAAAGATATGTTCTTGAAAGAACCGTCGAATTGACCTAAAAGAGGCTATTAAGAAGAACGATGAAAACCTAGCCTCTAGGGTTGCTCTCAAGTGTTTAATTAATTAATCGGTAGAGAACCCACGTTCTTGAGAAACCCTAAACGTCTATTTATAGTTTAGAAACCTTTGGAAAGAGATAAGAATCAAAAACATACCTTATCTGGAAATTTTCAGTACGGCGATCCGGATCGGATTTACTGCGATCCGGATCGTCGTAACGAGATTGACGATTCCAGAAAACCAAGGGTTCGGGATCCGGATTGCAAGGTCCGATCCGGATCGTTCATGCAATTCAGCAAAGTCCCATGTTCGGGATCCGGATCGGAATGGCCTAGGATCCGGATTGAAATTGCCAATGAACAAGTACCCTTCGGGATCCGGATTGCAAGGTCTGATCCGGATCCTGAACATGTCCCATGTCCAGTTTTTGATTTTTATGCAATTAAAAGATCATCCAAGTGTTTCTACACTATAAGAAAGTATTCGGATCACCACAATTATTTAGTTAAACATACCTGATCCTCTTGAATACTTTCTTCTTGAGATTGATGTAACTGATCCACAATTCTTCAACTTCAATCTTCAAGACTCAAGACACTGAGTGTCAACTTGAGCTCTTGTTGAATCTTCTCTGAGTCTTTGATTGCTGATTGACAATTTGATCCCTTTAAGACTCCGACTCAACTCACTGACTTGACTCACGAAATATGCCAATACCAAAATGCCGTAACAACAACCCCCAGCCCTTCTCCGGAGGGGAATTTTCTAGCGGGGACCGGCCTTACCTCATCTGCAGAGGAGCACCCCGGGCGATTATTCGGAAGCACGACCATTGCTTCTGATGTGACGAACTAGGACAGTTCCGTTTTAACTGCCCTGAACCCGGGAACAATATTTCGGAGTCACGACACGGATGAGAGGTCTTATGCGACGACATGACAAAGGACGCACTACCCGAGGGAAGTAGTAGCAGGAAAGACCCCCTTACAAAGAGTAATGTTGGTCTTGACACCAGGAGAACCCTTAGAAGCAAATATTTTGTACCTTCCTGCCCAATAAGGATGCGAAGACTTAGTTGTCTTTGGTGTTGGCCATTTATTTATGGGTCAAATAGGTCCAACTTTCTGCCACGAGACAATAGGCCCAGGGGACTAGTGAGTTGGGTTGGGTGAGCCCAATAGGTTGAGTGGGCTGCGGTCCACAATAGACCTAACGGCAAGAGGCCCAACAATAGACCCAACGTACAGGTGGGGTTGCATGGAATACCGTCATTGATAACTTCTGATAGGGACACGCGCTTCGTGTCGAACTTTTGGCGGAGTCTGCAGCAGGCACTGGGGACCAAGCTGCAGTTAGCACGGCATTCCATCTGCAGACGGACGGGCAATCGGAACGAGTGATCCAGATTCTCGAGGATATGCTTCGAGCTTGTGTGCTAGACCTGGGAGAGGGATGGTCGCGTTACCTACCCCTGGTGGAATTTGCCTACAATAATAGCTATCAAGCTAGTGTTCAGAGGGCCCCGTACGAAGCCTTGTACGGACGCCGATGTCGATCGCCTATTTGGTGGGACGACTTAGGGGAGTGGAAGCTCTTGGGGCCAGACCTCGTAGAGGAAACGGAGGCAAAGGTGCGCCTTATCAGGCAGCGGTTGTTGACCGCCCAGAGCCGGCAGAAAAGTTACGCGGACCAAAGGCGACGAGGATTGGAATTTGAGGCAGGGGACCATGTGTTGCTACGCGTGTCACCGTCTAAGGGGACAATACGGTTCGGCTTGCGAGGGGAGCTGAGCCCACGGTACATGGGACCGTTCAAAATCTTGGAGCGCGTGGGCCCGGTGGCATACCGGTTGGCCTTACCGACAAATCTTGAACAGGTGCATAACGAATTCCACGTTTCGATGCTCCGGAAATACCTATCCGACACGTCGCACGTCCTCGACGCCTCGGCGGTTGAACTGCGGGAGGATTTGAGCTTCGAGGAAATGCCAATGCGGATCTTGGCAAGAGAAGAAAAGAACCTTCGAAACCGGACGATTCCCTACGTAAAGGTGCAATGGAGTAACCACGAGGAGCGCGAGACGACGTTGGAACTTGAAACAAAAATGAGAGAGTGTTACCCCGAGTGGTTTAGCGAGGGTTGAGGTGAAGTTTCGAGGACGAAACTTCATTTAAGAGGTGAGTGGTGTAATATCATAGATTTTTGTAACACTTTATACCTCCTGCTAATAAAGTTTCCGTTTAAAATAATTAATGTAAAAGGTTTACTTAAATCGATAATTTGGAGGTGCGGGTATTTTTCTGCGATAGAGCTCGAAAAACGGAGAACGGCGGTGCGATCGGATCCGGATTCCGACTTACAGAACTCCCAGAAAGGGGTAGAAAGTGATCGCAATGGCCAGGGAGTGCATCGAAATCCGCGTAAGTGATTTGGCACGCTTTTCGAAGAAAAAGAGGGATTTATCTTTAAAAGAATTATCCCGAAGGATTTTATCTGAGGAATTAATTAATTGAGGAATTATCTCTAGGGAATTATCTTAAAGGAATTATCTTTAAGAAATTATCCTTAAGGAATTATCTTGAAAGAATTATCTCTAAGGACTATCTCCAAGGATTAATTAAATAATTAATTAATTAGAGATTGAAATCCGACGTATGGATTCTCCGGAATAGGGTTTTGAGGATCGCGGTAACCGTAGTGTGCATCGGAATCCGTACAAAAGATCGGGCACGCTTTTCAAAGAGATAAGGAATTATCTCTTATGACTTAATAATTATTAATTAATTATTAATATCCGGATGTGGGTTTAATGTACGTACAAATTATCTCTTTCCGAATAGAAAAAGGAAACCCTAACCGGAGAGAAAAGAGAGAAAAGAAAAGAAAAAGGAAACCCTAACCGGAGAGAAAAGAGAGAAAAGAAAAGGGAAAAAAGGCAAAACCCTAACCGGAAGGAAACGAGAGGAAGGAACGAGCGAAAGGAAAGGGAAAAGGTGAAACCCTAATCGGAAGGAAACGGGAAGAAAGAAGGAGAAAGCGGAGGGACCCGATCATCCCCGACGAACGTGCCGGAGCCGGGAGCGTGAACGGATCGCCTTCTCCGACGGATCGCGGTAAGCGATGTTTTTTTTCGGTTTTCGTTTCGGAGTTTTGTTATAGTCGTTTTGGGTTTTTGCCGTTCTTGTTATCACCGCTGCCACGGAGCCCTAGGGCATCGCTGCTGTCGTCGCTACCGCCGCCGCGGAGCCCTAGGGCCAAGCCGTCATCGCACCGCGTGCGGCGCCGCGCGGGGCAGGCGCCCGCGCGGCTGCACCGCATGCGGCGTGCTGCATGCGGCGCGCGGGCTGGAGCCCGCGCGGCCGCGGAGCATGCGGCGCGCGGGCAGGAGCCGCGCGGCCGCGGCAAGAGCCGTGCGGGGCTGGCGCCCGCGCGCCCGCAGCGCATGCCGCGCGGGGCTGGGGCCCGCGCGGCCGCGGCAAGCGCCGCGCGGGGCTGGCGCCCGCGCGGCCGCAGCGCATGCCGCGCGGGGCTGGCGCCCGCGCGGCCTTGCTGCGGCCGGCGGGGCTTGCTCCCGCGCGGCCACAATGCATGCCGCGCGGGGCTGGTGCCCACGCGGCCGCGGCAAGCGCCGCGCAGGGCCGGCGCCCGCGCCGCCATGGCAGGCACCGCGCGGGGCCGGTGCCCGCGGGGCCGCATGGCATGCAACGACTCGGGGGTGGCAGCGTCGCCCGTCGCGCTTCGCCGCCACCGCCATGTCGAGTGGTCATTAGTGTTTTTAAGTATTTGGGCTCGGTTTATCTACCGTTATATTTCTGATCTGACCGTGGCTCTTTTGGGGACTACTCCTAGGTCCGGGCGCCGACAGAGAGCAAGGTTCGGTCTCCGGAGTGCAGATTTCGCATAATCGAGGTGGGTAGTTTTGGTTATTACCGGCGTGGTGTATTTCCCAAATATTCGTTGTGATAAAGTAGATATATTTGGTATTTTGACTAACCCCATAGTATGTGAATCCCTTTTATCATGTTAATCAAAGCGGTTGCGGTCGCGAGATCGTTATTATGTTAATCAAAGCGGCTGCGGTCGCAGGATCGTTAGACTATTCTGACTAAAGCGGCTGAGGTCGCAATGCTATTATGACACTCATATTGCTTACACGCACACCGACAGTTTGGCCACTGCACAGGGTGTATTTTTCCGGAAAGATGGTAAGTTGTTTTACCCGTGTACCCCACAAGGAGAGGTTAGTGGGGACCCCTCAAGAAGAGGCGACTGCTACTTGGGCAGTGGAGGGGTTGGAGGCACCAAAAAGATGAGTACGGTATTGGGGTTGGGGCCCAAAACATTCTGGAAGCTGGGGTAGGTGCCCTGTATGACTTTCGACAGGGATTTAGCGATACATGAGAGGGGGAGGGGAGGGAAGTAAATGCTCCAGTGATTCGGTGTGTTCTTTCTGTTATTGCATTTACTTATATGTTTCTCTACTTTATCAGTCACTGACAACCCACACTATGACAGGTTCGAATAGGGGTGGGATTCGGGACGACGGGGAGGCATCCGTTAGAGGACCCTAGCCATGAGGGCTAGTAAACGATACGTTATCTTCTTTACTTTTGGTTACTTCGTCATACTTTTGTTAGTTAAACTGTGATACTTATACTGTGGTTGCTGATGGATGTTGGAATGATGTTTTCCTATAACTAATTGGTAAATGTAGGAGGTGTATTTGCGCCTAGTTTTCAAATGCAAACCCGGTTTCAAAAGTGTTTTCGAAGCAGGTGCCGTGTGGGCACCGATTTTAAAACCCATGGATTTATCCTTTCAAGTTAATGGCCGCCCAAAGAGTTTGCGAAAACGTTTTGGAAAAGCTGGGTGTCGAGTGGGCACCGATTTACAAAACCCCTGGGTTTATGCTATAGGCTGTATGAGATAGCGGTGATGGTATGATTTATTGTATTCTTTCCTCTTTGCCTGTCATGGTTGGAATGGTTAAAGTATGTGCTCTATTGGTAACGCCGTGCATATACAAAGGAGACTCCGCCCGTTTGGGGAGTGAATTTGTATATGTGGCGGGTCTGATACGCGCCGGGGGCGAGGTCTATTTCAAAAAAAAAAATAGGTACGTTTTCCGCTCTTTTAGAACCTCCGGGGCGTGACACTCGCCCAATACGGGAAGGTGCCGAGGATCACGCTCCGGCGCAATAATTAGTGGATGAACCTGGACAGAGGGGCAACTACTATCATAATTGAGGGCATTCGGCTCAAAAGGAAGTGGTTGCCGAATTTTCGATCACTTCCCTCAGTTAACGCCGATGATTCAAATCGGTGCCTAATAACTTAGTTCGTGATGTGTATAAATACCCAAACCATCGAAGGAAAAGGATTCCGGCAACCTCGTAAGCCCGATACCACCCCATCTTCTTCATTTATTTAGAAGTAGATTAACTTAACTTTTCATATCTGCATTTACTACTTTTCTTTACCGCTTTTCTAGGAATAGGCTTAATTGTAATTCTTCTATCCCTACATTCTTCCTTGTATCTCCTTTCTCAATCAATATAAAGTGTAAACCGACTCATTCGGCCGTGTCTTTATTTATATTATAAAATGTAAAGCGGCTCTTTCGATCGTATCTTTATTTGCATTTCTTGTGCTTTAAAGTTATAATCGGCTCTTTAGCTGCATCATTGTCTCTTTACGCGGTTCGCTTGTGAGGACCCGAATTCCCACGTAAGGATTACCGTAGCATCAGCAGCTTATGGAGGCCTATGTGTGTGTCGGCGGAGTTTGCACGCAAATTGGACACAAGTGATGGGCTCAAGGCGTTAAACGGATCCCGAGTGTATTCGGATGCCCTAGACGAATTTTAGAAGTGGTTCCTCGCGAATCGGATATCGTATTTGGATTCAGCGCGCGAAATCGATGGAAATCGGCTATTTGGTTGTATTTTTCGGAGTCCGGACGAGCGAAAACGGGCAACCGAAAGTTTCGAGGGTGTTTCAGGTGCATGGGAGACCTGTGCACCGGGGGTGCCACGTGTCGGCACACCATTGGGCCGGTGCAGGAGGCGTGGTCCACGGAGCGCTCCAGTGGGAAGCGTGGCGGGCCGCGATTGGCCGCCGCCGCGCGCACGTGGGCGCCGCAGCGCGGTCCCCGCGTGGGGACACGCGACGCGCGCCCATTGGCGGCGCCGCGACCACCCGGATCAAGCCGCGTGGCTTGATCCGGGCAGCCCAACCCGGGCGACGTGGCGGCCCGGATGGCCGCCACGTGTCCCCGGGGGTTGGGTGGCCTCCCCTGTAGAGAATGAGAGGGAGAAAGGGAGGTTTTTTTTTTGTGCTTCTTCTTCTTCTTCTACTTCTTCTTCTTCTTCCTCCTTCCTTCTTTGGAGTTATTTTCTTGGAGGAATTCAGGCAGAGCTACACCTACACCTCATCTTCATCTTCATCACCATGGATGGCCATTAGAGCTCTCGTGATCATCCTTTTCCCCATGTTGGAGCACAAACATCATTGCTTGATTTTCGGAGTCTCACCGTCGCAGTTTAGTGCAAAAATTCTCCAGGCTTAATCTCTTGGAATTTTGAGCTGAACTTTGGAGGGGATCTCCACGATAGGTAAATCTACAATTTTTATATTCAGTGTTTTTCGTGGATCATGAGATTTCTTGGAGCATTTCTGGTTTTTCTGCAACCTTCACGTACATATTTTATTTCTGGACACCATGGAGTAATGTTGGGTTTTCTCTTTCGTACGAGCTCGGATTTGGGAGTTCTTTAGCTTGATCTCTCTCTACTCTCTATGATAAATCCATTGCCACCTTTCTCACTGTATTCGGAGCTCGTTTGGATAGGTAAATTGCATCATCTTCCCAACCCTGTAGTGCAGATTTTTACTGTGCAGAGTTTTGTAGCTTTTGCATGTTTGTATGGTGATAGCTATGGGATTAGCATGAATTTTAGGGATTTCTTTGTATGGTTGTGTTAACAGGGTTAAGAGGAGCATTTTTCATGTTGATACCTAAGAGGAATTCCTTCTAGATTAATCCCTAAAAATTCATGAAGTTCATGCTGAAATTACGGATATTACCACGGTGTTTTATTTGTATCTGGGCCTACAGGTGTCGGAATGAGGAGTATAAATACTCCATTCGGATCTACGCGTCGCGAGGATCGCAACCGTGATTTTTCTAGATTTTTCGGAGGACTGCATGCAGGTGAAAAATCCCTTCCTTCTATGCTGGTTGTAAAAACAGCAAGTGATCTTTGGTGTTCGTTTGTAGAGTGTTTGACTGTCGGTTGTGATGTTGGTTGGTGCATAGGCTTGTGCGACCGTGTACCGAGGGTGCGGTTTCGGCAGTTTTTGGATAGCGAGCGGCTACGCACTTCATCGACTTCAGCTTTGTCTGCGGAAAGCGATTTAGGTGGATTGATTCGTCTCCAGAACCGGTGGACGGTTCTCTAATTCTATATGTTAGAATGCATGCATGTTTATGGTACATTGTATGTTATTGAGAGGTAAGCTTAGTAATCATGATTGTATAAGGGAATTGCAAGATTAATATTCATGTTAGATATTATTGAGGACTTGCAAGATTTGGATATTCATGATGATGAATAGCAAAACCTTACCTAAGAGAATTTATCCTATGTGATTGTTAGCATGCATGATTAAAGGTATAATCTCTAGCATCGAGATGTAAGCTCGAGGAATGGCCCAGATCATGTAGATTGACATACTATAGTAGTGATCTTTTAGCATGCCATGTTGCACATAGTCTTTTATGAGATATGATTACTCGATGGGGTAGGATGCTATATCTATGTGCAAGTATCATTCTGATGATTTATGATGGACCATGGAATATGGACGGGTGTAGCGGATTAGTGGATTTGGCATGTGGTGCTACTATCTGTTTTACTCCCTTTTATGTTACTTGAGGACATTTGCATGCTTGTATGGACATCTAGATAGGTCATCTTTTACTGCTACACTATCATGTTGGAATTTGACTTAGGAGAAACCATGTTTACTTCTTTTCTCCTTATTCGTTAGTCAGGTGATTCTTGTTGCTCGGGTTCGAGCAGGGGTTTGGGATAGTGTAGTCGAGACTTCGAGTCTAGGGCAAGTTGGTTTGGATTGTGGGTTGTGGGTGTTGCGGCGACCGCGGATATTGGGCGGTTGACCGGATGTTGGTTATGGTGCCAGATTGTGGATGTTAGGGATTCGGCGACCGTGGATATTGGGCTGTTGGTCGGGTATTGGTTGTTGTACTAGGTTGTGGATTGGGGATTGTGAGGTGTTACGGCGACCGCGGATATTGAGCGGTTGGCCGGGTGTCGGTTGTGGTACCAGTTTATGGATGGCAGGATATTGCGGCGACCGCGGACATTGGGCGGTTGACCAGAGGTTACTTGTGTATCAGATTGGGTATCAGATTCCTTTAGTGGATGGAGTTTCCCACTTATTGAGTACTATCGCATCTGATTGGAGATCGGGGTTTTCTTTAGTGGATGGGTTTTTCACTTTGATCAGAGTCGTGATTCAGTCCTACTATTTTTATGATACTTGTTACTGAGATACTTTACTCGTGTGGGTCGCTCCCCTCGAGTGCCACTCCGGAGTGTGCTACAGGCAGGCTTTGAGTCCTTGAGACTCCTTCTTTACATCGGTGTTATGCGTAGGCTGGTGGCATACCCGATGTGGGAGGCAGAGCAGGCAGTACTGGTGTTTACTGGTGGTTGGATTGGGTTTATTTTGGCAGATACTTTTATTATTGCACTCATGCCTGGGGGGGGGCTGAGTGGAGTCTAGTAGCTGTGTTTAGACCAGTGCTAGTGTTGTTGGGAACCGTTTGGGGTTAACGGTGGTCCCGGGGTCGTTGTGAGTTTTTTGACCGTTGTGCGAGATGTTGAGGATCTTGAGTCCTTCCGTTCTGCGAGAGAGAGAGAGAGAGAGAGAGAGAGAGAGAGAGAGAGAGAGAGAGAGAGCGTGGATTTCGATTATAGCCTGCAGGTGCCACTATTTGATAGCGAGTTAGTCCGATTGGACACCCTATGTTGATACACTAGGGAGGCGCAGGCATGACTGGACCAGATGTGGCAGTCAGCTCGATTGGGTCGATTGAGCACCTCGTGTGCGAGTGGTTGCATTTCTTCCATCGGTTTTCCCTATTTGAGCATCTAGATAGAGGCATGGTAGCTGTTGAGTGTCTCCAGCTTTCTTGTTCAGTCTTTTCTGCATTGTTATCTTATGCCTCTAGTAGACTTAGTGGGCAGACCGTCGGGCCTGGTGGCGGTACCCACTGAGAACTCCCTGTTGGTGTAGTTCTCACACCCATTGGGGATTTTCCCCCTCCTTTTTCCTTTCCACTCTTTGTTTTGCAGAGTCTTGCGGGTGATGCTGATTCTGCGGTTGTTGTTCGAGGCGAGGGAGTCGCGAGCTAGATCCCTACCAGTCTTTGGAGAGTAGCTGTACCCCTTCATTGGAGATCCATAGTACAGTCAGTAGATTATTTTATTTTCCACTTTTGAGAGATCATTGTATTGTGAGGATCTAACTTGTACTGAGAGACTGTACACTGATGTATTATTTTTAGTTTACTTCCCTCTTTGAGCTTATGGTTTTGTATTCAGAGGATATTATATGAGGATTATTTTGGGAGATGGATATTGTATCATTATTTCTAGTTGTACAGATGATTGGTTTTTAATTTTACAGCAGATTTATTTTATAGCTCTGATATCTGTTTAGCTGTAGTCCCTTTTCTTGCAGGTTGGACGCTTGGTCTATGCGGGGTTTTGTATAGGCGGCGGATCTGTTGGCGAGCCCGGGTCGCAGTTTCGACCCCGGGACGTGACATCGCTATTCTAGGCCGAAACCGGCGATCCCTCTCTACCTCCGTAAACCCGATTCGACTGTCCCGGCCGAGCGGTCGTGAGAGTTACCAGAGGAGAACCCGGCGGAGCGGATTCCTCCTCGACCCAATCGCTTGATCTATTGGCACGCGGCACATTCGACATCTTTGAGGGCCACCGCTAGGGGCCGATCGCGGTGCAGCCACTTTTTGGCCCCAACAATAAGATTTTATTTTTTTCTTATATACCCTTATTTTTAGTGTTTTTAAGGGTATATTTGAAAGAATGTGGGGTTTATAAGACGACAACTTTTGTATTATTTGATATAAAGGTGGTTTTGAATTCAGGGGCATATAAGCAATTGCCTCAATAAAAGTATAAACTTTTCTTCTTTTGTTTTGTTGGTGTATTGTGTGAAATAGAGAGGCTCTCTCTCTCTCTCTCTCTCTCTCTCTCTCTCTCTCTCTCTCTCTCTCTATATATATATATATATATATATATATATATATATATATATATATATATATATATATGCTTCATAGGATGAGTAGTTACAAAAATATTAATTTACTAATTAGTCATAGAAATAAATGCACATAAGTTATATTTCAATTACAAAATTAAAAGCGTAGGTTACAAGAATGTTAATACAAAATTTATCAATATTAAATTATCATATTTAATATATTTAATAATGTAAATGTTACAACATAGTGTATAAGTTTTACTAATACACCCGGTTCACAGAACAATTTATTTTCCACTGTCCTATCTTTCCCTTCTCAACTTGTGTGCAATTGATCTATTAGCGCAGTCACGCACTGAATCTGCTTTTAAAATATTAATATTATAAAATTAAAATCCAACCACATAGATACGATCTACACTATATTAAAAAATTTATATAAAAAAATTATTTTTATAATAGAATTTAAAAAATGTGATATATAAGATGTATTTATACATCTAGTGGTCAATCCTGAGGTTCGATTTTCGCCCTAGGTCCAATCCTGAGGTCCGATTTGCGCACAACCATCTCCATCACACAAAATAAGCCTCCAGAAGTCGCTAAACACATTGCAAAACCTCTGCGGAGATTCAGATCATCACATCCTCTCCCACTAAAAGAAAGTTTCGTCCTCGAAACTAACAAACCTCGACGGGCGTCTCAAATAGAAGGGTGGGCATCCATCACCACCATCTCCAACAACAAGTACGGCATAGTCCGGTTGCGTAATCCCCTCATCTCACAAGCCAGAATTCGCAACGGGCGTCCCACGTACTCCAAACACTCACGAATTTCGAGTGGGGTGAGTCGAACACGGGCGAGGGATCCTAAACATATCACCTCTGAGCTGAGACGTGGAAAACACGAGGACTCCAACAAATCGCGGGGGAAAAGCAACGGGCTCCAAAAGCAAACTCTCTGTACCAACTCGTCCAAAACTACTCGAAGTACACCCTCACAACCATCCAAGAAAGGAAAAGACCCCAACATCAGGAACGTCATCAACCCTAACTCTCTATTTAGAAAGCAGCCGAAAATAGCAAAAAATTCAAAAACTTAGAAAGGCCAATGCCTTCGCCCTAATCAAACAAGAACAGGTTCCGGCACTATCTCCATTTCTGGAGTAGCCTTTTGAAGTTTTCGTCCTGTTCGCAAGCTTCGACGTAAAAACAAGAAAAAATAAGAGAAGTATTGAAGATGTTCTTGCTGTGGCTATAAAAACGAAGACTACGATCTAACCACGACCCCTAGGAACACAACCTCCAATCCTAATCGTCACATTAGCTCCAGCAGCGGCGCCTACCGCGCGATCACCAGGCTCCAGTTCTGCACTGCGCTCCTGCCCAAAACATCCGCACACATCAAAATGCGCTGGGGGTGCCACTGCCAGTCAACTTCTGCTGGCAGACCAAGCGATCTACCATCTCTGCCACAATAGTGAAGGTGCTCCCCAAGGTGAGACACTAGGTCTAACAACCCTCTAACCAATAGTTCCATCAACTATGTCATCAGCTCTCTCAGCTTTACTAGTATCATCCAATAAGGTGCCTTCAAAATTGGCACAGTTCCCAGAACCACGTCAATCCTCAACTCAATCCTCCTATCCGGCGGCATCATTATCAACTCAGGTGAAACAATATCTGGGAACCTGTGGCAATAGGAGTTTCCTAGGTCCCGGTGCCGCCGTAGGCGCTTTTGGCACAATCCCGCGAAAATAATACTACAATCTCAGCTCTTCCTCTACATGGTCCTTGCCGATGAAATCACCGTTGCACATTGCATACTCCGACAGTCTTTATAGATGAATTGCCCTTGTCTTGCTTGCGGAAGGTCACAGTCCTCCCTCCTCAGTCCATCATCGCAAGATACAGCGCCAACTAATCCCACGCATCGTGTCCTCGTCCTGGAACTACTATAAAACTTGTTAGTCTGTCGATGTGATCCACAGCCCCAACTGCACAGGACACGCTCCACGATCTCCTCCACATGCACAACCTACTCAAGGACCTGTACCTCTAGTGCACGCGGTAACAACCCTACCTCTAGGTCATGCAGGGATGCAAAATGCTCTACTAGTACATGCATGAGAGGCGTCGGTATCAAACATGCTCTAGCTCAGACGACTGTAAAGAAAATCATACCTGGTACGATGCGGTCCACTATCATGGCGCCCTCCAATCGAGTTGCATCATCTCATCGCTCGGTGCTGGTGGTCGTCGCTCTGTCTGCCTCGACGTCGTGACCCTATTTGCCTGGCGGTATATCGAAGGGGCTCCTTCATCCTGAAGAGTTAGTGGGGGTGCCGTCGCAAGCGGTAGTACCATGAGCACTGCTCGGGGGCATGCTGCCTGGAAATGCCCTGACTGTCCACAAGAAAAACACTGTCCCTGCCTGTGGTCACACTGCGACGGTGAATGGGGCCCACCGCAGATGACACACCTATTCTATCGCTGGACAGCTGTCGAATCTAGTATCGCTGTCGTTTTGAATGACCCGGTCACCGATGCCGAGGCCGTGATGATCTGGGCGGCCTCCCTCTACTGGTCTGTCCCCCATCCTCGAGATCAAGGCGCTCCCTCACTAAACTCTGCTCGGGCATCCCAGCCCTCCTAGCAACAACAACACCGCCCCTCTCGACCTATAGTGCCTGCTCGATGGCCTCATCCAGGGTCTAAAGTCTCCGGGCTTGCACCAAGGTGTAAATCTCTGGGCGAAGACCCCTCTCAAACAAGTAGACTCGGTGTGCCTCATCCCGGCCAACAAAGGGTACGCAGTTAAGCAACTGCATGAACTCCCGACGGTACTTCTGAACTGTCCTGTCCCCGTACTGAAGGTTATTCAAGTCCTCCTCAAGCTTCTGCCTTACACTGTTCGGAAAGTAAGCTGCAAACAGCCGGCGAAACTCTAACCAAGGCATCTGACGGGTAATCAGAAACTCAATGGGCTCCACCCTCCGCCACCACGCATCTGCGTCACCGTCCAAACAATGCACCGCCATGTGAACCCTCATGCTCTCAGGGATAAAGAAATCCCTAAAGAGCTTCTCCAGTGCGGCAACCTAAGCCTCCACCTCCCAAGGCTCTGTATCACGACCGATAAATCTGGGTGGGTCCAAACTACGGAACTGAAGCAACCGCGTAACAACCTGCTCCTCCTCAGCCGGGGTCCAAGGTCGATTCACTCCTAGAACTCCACTGCTAGAAAAAGGCACTGCCGGTGAAGGGGGTACCATGGGTGGTGCAGGGGTTCCCTGAACAAACTGAGGCGGCTCGCCTTTCAGAGCTAACAACTGATCAATGCGCCGCTCCTGCCTGCGACTGCTCTCTGCCAACTGAGTCACCACGGCCTGCAACTCCTGAATCTCACTCTATCGGGCCTGCCCTGGCCCTTCCTGCTCAAGCTCATCGGAAGGTGAAAAGTGCGAACGCGTCAACACACTACGTCGGGGAGACATCATACTCACCTACGACAAAGCCCACACATCAGGACAACACAAACACTCGACCCAATCCAGCAAAACTCTAGGGCATGTCATCCTTTCTTGAGCATTAAGTTGTCTGCAGCCAACATAATCGCTTAAGAGAATAAACATGCCAATCTCTCATCCCATTCCTCTAGAGAGGTATAAAACTCAATCAGGACTCACCACAAGTCACGACTCTCACGTAATCATCCTAGGGTCCAACCACAAGCCTAGGGTTTCTAAGTCCACACTAACCTACATCGTAGGCTCTGATACCACTTTAATCTGTCATGCCCCGGCGTCGAAACTGCGACTCGGGCTCGTCAACAGATCCACCACCTATACGGAAAACCCCGCATAGGCAAAGCGTCCAACCTGAAAAAGAATAACAACTACCAACTATACAGATATCAGAGCTCAAAATAACTGTCAGTAATAAGATCTGAAACCACTATACAACTGAAATAAGGTATAGTATCCATCTCCCAAGAATAATAATACAACACTCTGGTCCACTAAAGCAAAATATAAGTAGAAACCTCCTATACAACATCTATGAGTCCAAAAGGGGAGGTAAACTAAAATCATAAATACATCAATGTACAGTAAAACCCATAGTCCGGGTTGGTACATCTATCTCACCAATAAGACAACACTGGTAGGGATCTATCACGCAATTTCCTCACCAAGATCCATCGAGCCAACCGAAGCAGGGATGGAAAGGAAAACTTCTGCAAAACTGTCACCAATAGAGGGTGTGAGAACTACACCGTCACGTAGTTTTCAGTGGGTACCGTCTCCAACCCTACGGTCTAAGATAACAGGAATACTATAAATAAGAATAAATAGCTAGAAAAAAAACTACAACTATCATGCCTCTATCTACGATGCTCAATGGGCGGGTGAAACAGATGATGATATACAACCACTCTAACTCGAGTTGCCCAAACCAACCGAACTGTAATGACTGCCAAAAGGGCCGGTCAAGCCTGCACTCACCTTGTAGTAACCCAGATCCCCGTGTAGCTTTTCCCTATGTTTCGGGGTGTGGAACACCTGTTATTGGTGTGTCGGGCACACAACACGTCAAAAGGATGTGTTGGATGGACTCAGAGAGGGTTTAGGTTAGAGCCTGTCTTTCGGCTGTGTTTGTCGAATTTTAGAAGTGGTTTCAGGCTGTTTGGAGGCCGTATTTGGTTTCAGCGCAGAAAATCACTTGAAAACGACTATTTACTTGTATTTTTCTGAGTCCGGACGCCTAAAAACAGACACCCGGAAGTTTTCTATGCAAAATGGTGCATGGGGGGAGCCGTGGACTGGCCTAGGACACGTGGCGGACTGTTATTGGGCCGGCGCACGCTGTCCGGTCCACGGAGGAGCGCCGCCGCCGCACAGTGGACCGGCGGGATGCGTGGCAACCGCCCATTGGCGGGTCTGCGCTGCGCGGTCCACAGGACCGCGCGGCCGGCGCGTGGACAGGGGCGCGCCACGTGGCGGCCCTGGACTGGATGGCGCATATGCGCGCGGTGCACCCGCGGGCGCGCGGCTGCGGCCGTACGCGCACGCGGGCACTGGCACGCAGGCGGCGCGCTGCCGCGTCGGCTGGCGTGTCGGGCGGGGCAGCGCCGCGCCAGCGGCTGGTGCCGACCTGTGAGGGGGACACGTGGCAGCGTCCGATTCGCGGGCGCCGCTGTCCGCTGTTTTGCGGACACGTGTCGCGCCCAGGATTTTTCGGGCGCGGGCTGGGCCGGGCGTTGGGCCGCACTGAGCAGGGCCCGATTCTTTCGGGCACCCGGTTCTGGGGACACAATTGGAATTATTCCAATTGTGTTTTGGGCCTATAAATACCTCCACCTCTCTCTCTTTCTCTCCTTTTTTCGAGCTTTAGAGAGGGAATGGGAAGGAGAGTTCTTTACAAGAGTTGTTCCTCTTGTAGTTTTTGATCTCGTAGTGGATTCCCAGGATTTTTGGAGGCTCGACAGCGGCGATCTTGATTTTACGGTGCGCCTCGACTTTTCTCCATTTCGGCCCGTTTCCATCGAATTTCAGTCGGGATTTTCCTGTGCGCAAACCAGGAGGAATATTTGGGCGATTTCTTCAACAGCGCGTTCCTATGAGGTAAGGCTTCGATTTTTGTGTTGACCACTTTGCTCCGTTTCGCACTTTTGGCACGGTTCCCGAGGCACCTTTGACCCCTCCTTTTTCTGTGATGAATTCTGGACAGCACCGGCTTGTTTGATTTATATCTTGGCCTAGGAGCATCGGATCAAGGCGTATAAGTACTCATTTTTTATCTACTCATCGCAAGGAACGCAACCGCTTTTTTTTTGGATTTTTCGAAGCACTGTACAGAGGTGAAAATTCCTCTTTCCCCGTGCTGTTTGGAAAACAGCAAAAGCTGTGTTTTGGGATTTGTGTTTACACCGGGTGCGTTGCTCTGTACAGTTGTGCACTGTTTTCGACGAGTTGCGGGGTTTGAGGACTGTGGACAGCGAGGAGGCTATTTGGGTGTGGATTGCGCTTTTCGAGGTGGGTGGTTGTTGTATACCTCGTTTTTCAACTTACTTACTAAGTTTATTAGAGAAGCCCTCTATTGGACATATTGATTGATCACCCCATTGACAGTCATGCTTAATTAAAATAAATGGGAGCCTATCATGTGAGACCTATTCTTGTGGACATATCATGTGGGAATATTATTGGGAAAATATTATTGTGAGGGCATGATTGCAAGAATATTATTGTAGGGATACTTGCATACTTGTATGGATATTCCGTTTGTTATGTTAGCACTTAACCATGCATGTGGAATTGAATAGTAAATTGGGACAAAGTGATTTATTCTGTTAGTGGGTATTACTTGAGGATATTATGGACATGCATAGGTGGATAGTAGTTATGACCGATGACTTATTCTTTGCGAGATTATTGCATGATATATTTTCTTTTATCTTTCATGAGGAAATTTGCATGCTTGTATGGACATCTAGATAGGCCACTATTTATTGCTGCACTATTATTGGGACTTGACTTAGGAGAAACCATGTGCCGTTATTCTCCTTTTCTTTCAGATTCATGTTGCTCGGGTTCGAGCAGGGGTTTGGGATAGTGTAGTCGGGACTTTGTGTCTGGCAGGGTGTACTTGATTGTGGATGGCAGGATAGTACGGCAACCGCGGATATTTGGCGGTTGGCCGGAGGTTGGTTATGGGTTTATAGGTTGTGAGGAATTACGGTAACCGCAGATACTGGGTGGTTGACCGGATATTTACTCATGCATCAGATTAGGTATCAAGTTTTCTTCAGTGGATGGATTTTCCAACTTTGATCAGAGTCTTGATCCAGTCCTGCTGTTTTATGATACTTATGTTACTGGTTACTGAGATACTTTACTCGTGTGGGTCGCTCCCCTCGAGTGCCACTCCGGAGTGTGCGACAGGCAGGCTTTGAGTCCTTGAGACTCCTTTTCATCAGCGTTATGCGTTGGCCAGCATACCCGATACGGCAGACACAGCAAGCAGTACCAGTTTTTACTGGTGGCTAGATTGGGTTTATTCAGGCAGGCATGTTAGATACTGATGCATACATACAGCCATTCCTTTTGGCACTGCATTTTGAGGCATACTAGTAGTAGTTTTCCTGTTCAGCAGCTTATTTACCTTACCACTTTACCTTTTTCCTTACCTCTGGTAGACTTAGTGGGTACGTCGGAGTTTGAGGCTTTACCCACAGGGGGAGGCTACTGGTTTACTAGTAGTTCTCACCCCCATTCTTCTTTCCTCTTTTTCTTCTCCTTTTTTTTGCAGTGTCTTGCTGCGGGTGCTGCTGGGCTTTAAGCGGCGGGTCGGAGAGAGAGGACGGCTAAATAGATAGATCTCGAGGCAGGATGAGCGTGTTAGCTGGACTGTTTGTGTACCTATTTTCCTCAAACGGTTGTATTTTATTTTTGGGTCTGGCTTTAGACAGCTGGTTGTATCATTTTGGTGAGCTGGGAGAGACAGATGTATTATTTTTTTTACTGATGCACTGTATTTTATTTCCAGCTTCAGTCTGAGATGTTTTAGTTTTAGTTCAGCTCTGTTTTATGCTCTTTATTATTATCTCTTATATCTGAGCAGGTTACTGACGCTTCGTGTACGCGGGAAATTCCGTGTGCACGACGGATCTGTAGACGGGCCCGGGATCTGGTTTACACCCGGGGCGTGACATACCTACCACCACTGCCCAATCTGGACTGGGCCTCATAGGGAGTCCAAACATACCAAAACAACCATCGCATCCGGAGCGACACTCAGGGGGAGCGACCCCACTAAGGAAAAAAATCGTGTAGAATCGAGAACCAGAACTCTAGCACAAGCAGGCTGTAATCACAAACCACGATCGAACAGATCGCCATCCAAACCAAATAACCATCCAGCCGGTGTGATGACCTAGATCTCCGCAGAGCTGTTGCAGTGCGTTGGAGTGGCCATCAGAGGCCTACGCGGTGTGCTGGAGGTGTTTAGGGCACAATTGGACACAAGTGTTGGACTCCGGGCTCAAATGGATCACATGGGTGATCGGTTGACTCTGTCGGATCTCTGGAAGTGTTTTCGCGCGAAACGGATATTAAGATTGGGCTCGGCGCGAAATTTGGACTAAGAATACCTTTCCAGGGGCATTTGGCAATTTTCTGAGTGGGAATTTGGCAAAGCGGACGTCAAATTCGGATTCAGCGCGCGAAAACGGTCAAGATGGACTATCTGCTGGATTTTTCTGAGCTTCGGGTACTGTTCATCACCGGAACAGTAACTCCGGCGATCGCCGGCGGCGGCGGCGGCGGCGGGCAGCGTCGGCGGGCGGCGGCGCGGCCTCGGGCAGGCGGAACGGCGGCGGCACAGGGCGCGGGCAGCGCGCGGGCGCGCGGGCAGGCGCGCGGTCCACGCGGCCGTCGTGCACCAAGGCGGGGACACGTGGCACCACCTCATAGGCCGGCTCACAGCTCCCGGTCTACGGAGCATGATGGTTGGGTATTGGTTCACGGTGCGCCGGAGTGGACACGTGGCAGGTTACCATTGGTTCGGCTTACGGAGGCTCGTGCACCGGGTGCAGCGGTCAGTGGCAGGGACACGTGGCGCTTTCCTATTGGCTGGTCAACTGTGCGGGCAGGAGGGGCAGCTGGCGTGGGCAGGCGCGCAGGCGCGACAGTACTATTGACCGGGGACACGTGTCGACTCCCGGGGTTGGCCACGCGGCGCAGCAGGAGTGGAGGTTTTTGCTGTCGCCTGTTCGGGCGACACATGGCGGGCTCTGAGGCGGGTCGGACGGACCGCGGATCCCGTCCGACGGCGCGCCATGGGCCGGGCCGCACTGTGCGCGCCCGAAAGTCTTGGGCCGGGCCGCACTGTGCGCGCCCGAAAACTTCCGGGCGCCCGGAAGTTGGGACCCGGATGGTATTTTTCTAATTGTTTGGGAGGCCTATTTAAACAGCCCGAGCTCCTTTCTTCTCACTTTTTCCACCATTTCCGAGCCTCCTCTCACCAAGGTGTCTTCAGCAAAGTTGTTCCCCTTCGAGTTCTACATCTTCTGGAGGATTTCCAAGATTTGTGGTGGCACACACTCCGAGGTTTGGATTTTACGGCGCGGCGCGACGCTCATTCCCTTGTGATTCCCTTCGTCGCATTTCAGTGCACGGACTCTCCCGAGCTACCCCGGCAGTATTTTTTAGCGATTCTTGCGCCATCGTCTTCACGACAGGTAGGGCTACATTTTTCCGTGTTTACTGGTTTTTCCCATTCCGAGCTTTTCATGGGTTTTTCGGATCATCTTGTGACCTCACTTTCTGGGGTGGGAATTTGGACAGCGCTGTGTTGTTTCGGTGATATCTTCGCGCACAGACCTCGGATTGGGGCGATTCAAAAGGCGTTTTGCATCTACACATCACGAGGAATCTCCCCAAATTTTCTTGGAATTTCCTGAATTTTTCCCGAAGGTGAGAAGCCTCTGTTTACAGTACTTTCAGATTCAGTTTTTGCGATCGACTTGCTTCGGGATGGTTCTCTTGTCGAATTTGGTTCTCAGCATAGAAAACTCGTGGGTGAACGTGCAGGTACTCGTTTCGACCGGTTCGTCGCGAGGATCACGATAGTATTTTTCTGGGAATTTCTCGGGTACTTTCCGCAGGTGAAAATGGCTAAACTATTAAACGGATATTTTGGGACAGATTTTGGTTTGAAACTTGGAATATTAATTGCAAGTGTTCTTTGGGGTTGTAGCGCATTGTTGTGGGGGATTTCCGGATCGGGCGTGGACTTTGCTTCTGGGGACCGGAATTAGCGCTCGAGGTGGGTACCGTTGTTAACACTCCTACTTGTAACATCCCCACTAGGCCTATTTGAGTTGCTACCATGTTATATTGCTAAAAGAACCGGTAAAAGCGATTATTGCATGCTAATTGAGAATTGGGCTTATTTTTAGGACTTGCATCTTTAAAAGGACTAAGTATTAATTAATGATTAACTCTTGTAAATAATATGTCGCCGGAAATCACGGGAAGGGTCTTGCTAAATGGATTATGTTGCTTATACATGTGGGAACCTCTTATACATACACATAAACTGATTTGGGGTAACTTAGTAAAATGGAAGTTTATTTGAACAGCATACCTCTACTTTGTGAGAACCAAAATACTGGAATCATGTTTTAATAAAGGACTTTGCATGCTTGTATGGACATCTAGCTAGGCCACCATTTTCTGCTACACTATTATGCTGGAACTGACTTAGGAGAAACCATGCTTTTATTTTCTCTCCTTTTGTCTAGATTTAGGGGATAGTGCGTTCGGGTTCGAGCAGGGGCTGGGATAGTGTAGTCAGACAGTTGTGGGATTTGGGACAGGCAGGCGGTGAGGGCAGGGCATTGCGGCAACCGCGGATTTTTGGCGGTTGACCGGACAGTGGTTATTGCATCAGATTGGGGGACAGGTTTTGGGCTTCTTTTAGTGGATGGGCTTTCCACTTAGATCAGTGTCGTGATCCAGTCCTGCTGACTTTGACACTTGTTACTGAGGCACTTGACTCGTGTGGGTCGCTCCCCTCGAGTGCCACTCCGGAGTGTGCGGTTTATAGATCTCGAGTCTTCGCGACTCTCATCCCCTATCGGTGTTATGCGTAGGCTGGCATACCCGATTTGGCAGGCAGAGCAGGCAGTACCAGTGCTTACTGGTGTATCGATTGGGTTTAGACAGGCAGGCATTTACATTCTGATGCATCCATTTAGCTATACTTTTAGCTGGCACCTTAGAGGCATGTAGTGGTAGCTCTATTCATCATCCGCAGTCTTATTCACAGCTTACCACCTTTGTTTTGTTCTCCGCCTCTTATAGTCCTAGTGGGCATGTCTGAGTAGAGGTTTACCCACTAGGAGGAGGCTACTGTTCTATAGTAGTTCTCACTCCCCACTGTTTCCTTTTTCTCTTCCCCTTTGTTTTGCAGAGTCGTCTGCGGCAGTTCCGGGCCCCTCCTCAGCGGATCGAGGTAAGAGGATCGCGGACTAGATAGCGGTCTACCCAGGCACCAGTTCAGTTACTAGATGTACCCCGATACTCTCAGATACTCTACTTTTCATTTCTTTTGGGTCTGGCTTTGGCCAGCTGGTTGTATTTGATTAGTGAGCTGGGAGAGATATTTGTATTATTGAGAGTTTACTTCTGCACTTTTACTTTCCAGCTTTATCTGAGATGTATTAGTTCTGGTTTAGCTCTGTTTATGCTCTTTTATTATATCATCTTTATTTGAGCAGGTTACCAGCGCTTCGTGTACACGGAAAATTCCGTGTACACGGCGGATCTGTAAACGAGCCCGGGTTCTGGTTTACACCCGGGGCGTGACAGATTAAGTTGGTATCAGAGCTTAGGGATAGGTCAGTTGGGACTTAGGAAACCCTAGGCTTTTGGCAGACCCTAGGAAGGCAAGGCGTGAGTGACGCGACATTACGTGAAAGTCGGCAATTTGGTCATGCGTTTATTTGACTCTTCCAGTGAGGGAAGAGGGATTGGCATGTCCTATTTCTGGCGAACTATTATGTTGGCTGCAGACAACATAAGGTTGCAGAAATAGGAGGATGCCTTTGACTTTCGCTAGATTGGGTCGAGTGTGGTTTTGTTACTGATCTGTGGTTTCTTGTGTGGCAGGATGCCTCCCAGGCGGCGGATCCCTACCCGGGGTACCCCCACACCCCCGGAGGGGCCGGAGCAGTCCGGACCTTCAGAGATTGCCGAGTTGAGGGCCATGGTGGCCCAGCTGGCGGAGGGTCACCGCCGGCTGGAGCAGAGGATCGAGCAGCTGCTTGCTCAGGTTGGGGCCCCTCCCCCTACTTCTGCTGAGGCCCCCGCACCACCTGTTGTACCACCGACTATACCGCTGGTGCCTGTGGCACCATCTTCGAGCAGCGGGGCCCCGGGAGCGATCCGACCTTTGACCCCCGCGGAGGAGCAAGAGTTCACTGATAAACTCACCCAATTCTGTAAGTGGGGACCGCCTAGATTTTCGGGGCGGAGCACCCACCCTTGGGAGGTCGGGACTTGGCTTTCAGCAATGGAGAAGTTGTTCCGAGACTTCTTCATCGATCAGAAGTACAGGGTACACATGGCTGTACATTGCTTGGACGGGGATGCTGACGCGTGGTGGCGTCGGGTGGAGCCCCTGGAGTTTCAGATCACCCGGCAGCTACCGTGGGCAGAGTTCAAGAGGATGGTTCTGGACACGTACTTTTCTACTAGCGTGAAGAAAAAGATGGAGGATGATCTGAAGAACCTCCAGCAAGGCGATCGGTCGGCATGGGACTACTTCCAGGAGTTTTCGCGGTTGCTCAACTGCGTACCCTACGTTGCTAGGGACGGGCCACATCAGGTGGAGCTCTTCGAGTTGGGCCTACACCCGGAGATCTATACCTTAGTGCATGCGCAGAGACTACAGACCCTGGAGGAGGCGGCAGAGCATGCACAGTGGGTCGAGAGGGGAGACCACGTCGTCGCCAGACGTGGAGGCCTGGTCGCTCAGGGATCCGACAGGAAGCGGCCAGCGCAGGATGATGGGGGACAGGCCAGTTCCTGGAGGCCGCCCCGACCCCCCCCCGCCTCAGTTTTCAGGCCGCGGGCGTTCGGAGCGGCGAGGGCCTGGTGGATCCCAGAGGCCCCCACAGCAGCAGCAGCACTCATGACAGCAGCAGCATTCACAGCAGCAGAGGTCGCAGTCCCGGCAGCAGGGACCTCAGCGGCAGAGGCAGCAGCAGAAGGGGAGGCAGCCCCAGACCCCAGCCAGGTGCATTTTCTGCCGGGGACAGCATCCTTCTGATACTTGTGACCAGAGGTTTGGCCGCTATTACCGGTGCGGACAGTCGGGCCACGTTCGAGCTACTTGCCCCTATGCGCCCGCACCGGCTCCTTCCTCAGCATCAGCCCCATCGGCACCCCAGCAGCGGTCCGATGCTCCAGCGAGCAGGGCCCCTTCTTCTCACCCGGCAGACTACCGACCACCGGCACAGAGCGGCGGGTCTATGCCGCCCAGGTTGAGGACTCCCTGGCAGCCGACCACGTGGTGACAGGTATCATTTTACTTTCTGGCAGTAGAGCTCGCACTTTATTTGATACCGGTGCATCACATTCTTTTATCAGTAGAGCATTCGCATTATCCCATGGACTAGAGTTAGGCCGGTTGCCACATGCATTAGAGGTACAGATCCCGGGGCATACTCTGCATGTAGGGGAGTGTTGTTGGTCTTGCCCTGTACAGATCGAGTCGTGGATCTTGCCAGCGGACCTGATGGCCCTGACCCAGTTGCGAGACTTTGATGTAGTCCTTGGGATGGACTGGCTGACTCGCTATTTTGCGACTATTGACTGTGCCGCGAGGACGGTGACTTTTAGCGAGCCGGGCCAGGAGGTGGTTGTGTACAGAGGGTGCCAGAGTGCTTTCTTCGCCTCGATAGTTTCGACTTCTCGTGCGAGGCAGATGATGCGCAGTGGATGCATGGCCTTTTTGGCCAGTGTGGTTGAGGGGCCTGCGGCGGCACCGGGACTCGCGGATATTCCTATTGTCCACGAGTTCCCGGATGTTTTCCCACCAGAGCTGACTAGTATGCCGCCGGATAGGGAGATTGAGTTTTTGATTGACGTAGTCCCAGGAACTGCGTCAATCTCCAAAGCCCCTTACCGAATGGCACCGGCGGAGTTGCGTGAGTTGAAGGCGCAACTTCAGGACTTATTGGACAAGGGTTTCGTGAGGCCGAGTGTATCGCCTTGGGGAGCGCCGGTGCTGTTCGTGAAGAAGAAGGATGGTTCACTTCGACTTTGTGTGGATTACCGAGAGCTGAATAAAGTGACCATCAAGAACAAGTACCCTTTGCCGCGCATCGATGACTTATTTGATCAGCTGCAAGGGTCTTGTGTCTTCTCTAAGATCGACTTACAGTCTGGTTACCACCAACTGAAGGTGAAGGCCGAGGATGTTCCGAAGACAGCATTCAGGACTCGGTACGGGCATTATGAGTTCACTGTCATGCCTTTTGGATTGACTAATGCCCCTGCCGCCTTTATGGATTTGATGAACAGGATCTTTCGACCTTATCTGGACCGATTCGTGGTAGTGTTCATCGATGACATCCTGGTTTACTCTCGGAGCGATGTGGAGCACGAGAAGCACCTGAGGATTGTGCTGCAACTTCTGAGGGAGAAGAAGTTGTATGCCAAGTTATCTAAGTGCGAGTTTTGGCTTCGAAAGGTTGCCTTTTTGGGCCACGTGATCTCAGCTGCAGGAGTGGCGGTAGACCCGGCAAAGATTGAGGCAGTCCGGGATTGGCCCCGACCGACGACGGTAGCAGAGGTTCGTAGTTTTATGGGCTTGGCTGGATATTACCGTCGGTTTGTGGAAGGTTTTGCGAAACTTTCCGCACCCCTCACTCGTTTGACGCGCAAAGGAATTAAGTTTATCTGGAGTGAGGATTGCCAGAGGAGCTTTGAGGAATTGAAGAGCAGATTGATGTCAGCTCCTATCCTTTCCCTCCCTATTATGGGGAAAGGATATGTGATCTATAGTGACGCATCGCACAGTGGACTTGGTTGCGTGCTGATGCAGGAGGGTAAGGTAATTGCTTATGCTTCACGGCAACTTAAGGATTATGAGAAGAATTACCCTACCCATGACTTGGAGCTAGCTGCCGTGATCTTTGCACTGAAGTTGTGGCGCCACTATCTGTATGGGGAGCACTGTGAGATTTACACCGACCACAAGAGCCTGAAATATCTGTTCACACAGAAGGAACTTAATTTGAGACAACGCAGATGGTTGGAGCTGTTAAAGGACTATGATGTGGACATACTCTACCATCCTGGCAAGGCCAACGTGGTCGCTGATGCCCTGAGCAGGAGGGCAGTACAGAGCCTATCCTTGATGATCACCGACCAGGCGCCATTACTGGAGCAGATGAGGCGATTAGAGCTTGAGGTGGTGTCCCCTGGGGTTTCTGCTAGACTGCTGTCCTTGGTCGTGCAGCCCACTCTGTTAGACAGGATTCGGGAGAAACAGAGTGAGAACCCCCATTTGATGAGGATTCGAGAGCAGATTCAGGCTGGCGAGACAGGAGATTTTTCAGTTGATGCTGCGGGAGTACTACGGTACAGGGACCGAGCTTGCGTGCCTATGGACTCAGAGATTCGAGAGCAGATCTTGCGGGAGGCTCATTATACACCTTATACCATCCATCCTGGTGGGACTAAGATGTATAAGGACCTCAAGGCACAGTTTTGGTGGAGCGGTATGAAAAGAGATATTGGCAGATTTGTGGCGCACTGCTTAACTTGTCAGCAAGTAAAGGCTGAGCATCGTGTACCTGCTGGCAAGTTGCAGAGTCTCCCAATCCCTGAGTGGAAGTGGGATCATATCACTATGGATTTTGTCACGGGATTGCCGAGAGCACAGACTGGAGCAGATGCGATATGGGTGGTTGTGGACAGACTCACCAAATCCGCTCACTTTCTACCGGTTCAGATGACTTGGCCATTGGAGCGACTGGCACAGATGTACTTAGCTGAGGTGGTCAGATTGCACGGGATACCCGTTTCCATTGTATCGGATAGAGACTCGAGGTTTGTCTCGCGCTTCTGGAGGAGTTTACAGACGGCCCTGGGGACACAGCTTCTCTTTAGCACAGCGTTCCACCCACAGACGGACGGACAGTCAGAGCGCACCATTCAGACTCTCGAGCTTATGCTGCGAGCATGCATTCTGGATTTTGGGGGAGGGTGGCACCGACACCTGGGATTGGTTGAGTTTGCATACAACAACAGCTATCAAGCGAGCATCCAGATGGCTCCGTTTGAAGCGTTGTATGGGCGCAAGTGTCGGTCACCCCTATATTGGGGTGATGTGGGCGAGAAAAAGACCTTGGGTCCTGATCTACTATTGGAGGCAGAGGAGAAGGTCAGACAGATTCGACGACATCTTGAGACCGCTCAGAGCCGACAGAGGAGTTATGCTGATACCCGACGGCGGGACTTAGAGTTTCAGGTGGGCGATCATGTCTTTTTGAAGGTCTCACCTTCGAAGGGGATTCGGAGATTTGGGATTCGTGGAAAACTGAGCCCTCGTTATATTGGACCTTTTGAGGTATTGGAGCGCATAGGACCAGTTGCCTACCGGCTTGCACTCCCTCCCAGATTGGCTGGGGTTCACGATGTGTTTCATGTATCCACCCTGAGGAGATATGTTTATGACCCGTCGCACATCATTGATTTCGCCCCACTGGAGATTGCTGAGGACTTGAGTTATGTCGAGCGACCGTTGCGGATTTTGGACCGTGAGGTTAGAGAGCTGCGCAGCCGGGCCATTCCTTATGTGAAGGTTCTGTGGAGCAACCAGGGCGAGCGCGAGGCTACTTGGGAGCTGGAGTCAGCGTTGAGGGATGCCTACCCCGACTTGTTCGAGGCCCCGGCTTGAGGTATGACTCTAGTTTCGAGGACGAAACTTCCGTTTAGTGGGGGAGGATGTGATGACCTGGATCTCCGCAGAGCTGTTGCAGTGCGTTGGAGTGGCCATCAGAGGCCTACGCGGTGTGCTGGAGGTGTTTAGGGCACAATTGGACACAAGTGTTGGACTCCAGGCTCAAATGGATCACATGGGTGATCGGTTGACTCTGTCGGGTCTCTGGAAGTGTTTTCGCGCGAAACGGATATTAAGATTGGGCTCGGCGCGAAATTTGGACTAAGAATACCTTTCCAGGGGCATTTGGCAATTTTCTGAGTGGGAATTTGGCAAAGCGGACGTCAAATTCGGATTCAGCGCGCGAAAACAGTCAAGATGGACTATCTGCTGGATTTTTCTGAGCTTCGAGTACTGTTCATCGCCGGAACAGTAACTCCGGCGATCGCCGGCGGCGGCGGCGGCGGCGGGCAGCGTCGGCGGGCGGCGGCGCGGCCTCGGGCAGGCGGAACGGCGGCGGCACAGGGCGCGGGCAGCGCGCGGGCGCGCGGGCAGGCGCGCGGTCCACGCGGCCGTCGTGCACCAAGGCGGGGACAAGTGGCACCACCTCATAGGCCGGCTCACAGCTCCCGGTCTACGGAGCATGATGGTTGGGTATTGGTTCACGGTGCGCCGGAGTGGACACGTGGCAGGTTACCATTGGTTCGGCTTACGGAGGCTCGTGCACCGGGTGCAGCGGTCAGTGGCAGGGACACGTGGCGCTTTCCTATTGGCTAGTCAACTGTGCGGGCAGGAGGGGCAGCTGGCGCGGGCAGGCGCGCAGGCGCGACAGTACTGTTGACCGGGGACACGTGTCGACTCCCGGGGTTGGCCACGCGGCGCAGCAGGAGTGGAGGTTTTGGCTGTCGCCTGTTCGGGCGACACGTGGCGGGCTCTGAGGCGGGTCGGACGGACCGCGGATCCCGTCCGACGGCGCGCCATGGGCCGGGCCGCACTGTGCGCGCCCGAAAGTCTTGGGCCGGGCCGCACTGTGCGCACCCGAAAACTTCCGGGCGCCCGGAAGTTGGGACCCGGATGGTATTTTTCTAATTGTTTGGGAGGCCTATTTAAACAGCCCGAGCTCCTTTCTTCTCACTTTTTCCACCATTTCCGAGCCTCCTCTCACCAAGGTGTCTTCAGCAAAGTTGTTCCCCTTCGAGTTCTACATCTTCTGGAGGATTTCCAAGATTTGTGGTGGCACACACTCCGAGGTTTGGATTTTACGGCGCGGCGCGACGCTCGTTCCCTTGTGATTCCCTTCGTCGCATTTCAGTGCACGGACTCTCCCGAGCTACCCCGGCAGTATTTTTCAGCGATTCTTGCGCCATCGTCTTCACGACAGGTAGGGCTACGTTTTTCCGTGTTTACTGGTTTTTCCCATTCTGAGCTTTTCATGGGTTTTTCGGATCATCGTGTGACCTCACTTTCTGGGGTGGGAATTTGGATAGCGCTGTGTTGTTTCGGTGATATCTTCGCGCACAGACCTCGGATTGGGGCGATTCAAAAGGCGTTTTGCATCTACACATCATGAGGAATCTCCCCAAATTTTCTTGGAATTTCCTGAATTTTTCCCGAAGGTGAGAAGCCTCTGTTTACAGTACTTTCAGATTCAGTTTTTGCGATCGACTTGCTTCGGGATGGTTCTCTTGTCGAATTTGGTTCTCAGCATAGAAAACTCGTGGGTGAACGTGCAGGTACTCGTTTCGACCGGTTCGTCGCGAGGATCACAATAGTATTTTTCTGGGAATTTCTCGGGTACTTTCCGCAGGTGAAAATGGCTAAACTATTAAACGGATATTTTGGGACAGATTTTGGTTTGAAACTTGGAATATTAATTGCATGTGTTCTTTGGGGTTGTAGCGCATTGTTGTGGGGGATTTCCGGATCGGGCGTGGACTTTGCTTCCGGGGACCGGAATTAGCGCTCGAGGTGGGTACCGTTGTTAACACTCCTACTTGTAACATCCCCACTAGGCCTATTTGAGTTGCTACCATGTTATATTGCTAAAAGAACCGGTAAAAGCGATTATTGCATGCTAATTGAGAATTGGGCTTATTTTTAGGACTTGCATCTTTAAAAGGACTAAGTATTAATTAATGATTAACTCTTGTAAATAATATGTCGCCGGAAATCACGGGAAGGGTCTTGCTAAATGGATTATGTTGCTTATACATGTGGGAACCTCTTATACATACACATAAACTGATTTGGGGTAACTTAGTAAAATGGAAGTTTATTTGAACAGCATACCTCTACTTTGTGAGAACCAAAATACTGGAATCATGTTTTAATAAAGGACTTTGCATGCTTGTATGGACATCTAGCTAGGCCACCATTTTCTGCTACACTATTATGCTGGAACTGACTTAGGAGAAACCATGCTTTTATTTTCTCTCCTTTTGTCTAGATTTAGGGGATAGTGCGCTCGGGTTCGAGCAGGGGCTGGGATAGTGTAGTCAGACAGTTGTGGGATTTGGGACAGGCAGGCGGTGAGGGCAGGGCATTGCGGCAACCGCGGATTTTTGGCGGTTGACCGGACAGTGGTTATTGCATCAGATTGGGGGACAGGTTTTGGGCTTCTTTTAGTGGATGGGCTTTCCACTTAGATCAGTGTCGTGATCCAGTCCTGCTGACTTTGACACTTGTTACTGAGGCACTTGACTCGTGTGGGTCGCTCCCCTCGAGTGCCACTCCGGAGTGTGCGGTTTATAGATCTCGAGTCTTCGCGACTCTCATCCCCTATCGGTGTTATGCGTAGGCTGGCATACCCGATTTGGCAGGCAGAGCAGGCAGTACCAGTGCTTACTGGTGTATCGATTGGGTTTAGACAGGCAGGCATTTACATTCTGATGCATCCATTTAGCTATACTTTTAGCTGGCACCTTAGAGGCATGTAGTGGTAGCTCTATTCATCATCCGCAGTCTTATTCACAGCTTACCACCTTTGTTTTGTTCTCCGCCTCTTATATTCCTAGTGGGCATGTCTGAGTAGAGGTTTACCCACTAGGAGGAGGCTACTGTTCTATAGTAGTTCTCACTCCCCACTGTTTCCTTTTTCTCTTCCCCTTTGTTTTGCAGAGTCGTCTGCGGCAGTTCCGGGCCCCTCCTCAGCGGATCGAGGTAAGAGGATCGCGGACTAGATAGCGGTCTACCCAGGCACCAGTTCAGTTACTAGATGTACCCCGATACTCTCAGATACTCTACTTTTCATTTCTTTTGGGTCTGGTTTTGGCCAGCTGGTTGTATTTGATTAGTGAGCTGGGAGAGATATTTGTATTATTGAGAGTTTACTTCTGCACTTTTACTTTCCAGCTTTATCTGAGATGTATTAGTTCTGGTTTAGCTCTGTTTATGCTCTTTTATTATATCATCTTTATTTGAGCAGGTTACCAGCGCTTCGTGTACACGGAAAATTCCGTGTACACGGCGGATCTGTAAACGAGCCTGGGTTCTGGTTTACACCCGGGGCGTGACAGCCGGAACCCTCATCGGCCCAACATCAAACCCAACCGACCAGCAACACCGGGACCGAGAATTTCGGGAGACTGGCGCCTACAACCCCAATCAAACAAGAACAGGTTCCAAGCACATCTGCCCGTAGCTCTCGTCCCAAAAGAAGGCAGCCCTTGGAACCCAGATCATTCGAACCCTCGTCGGGGTGAGAAGATTTATATAAAAAGATGACATTTGTTTCTAAAAACCATTTCGCTTGACCCCTCTCTGGGTGAGGATAAAAAGTAACTCCTTTTTAGAAAACCATCTTGAATGAAGGAAAACCCAATTTTAATACCATTTAGTTTATAAGAAAATTAGTCAAAAACGATTTTATTTTTCCACGTTCCGAAGGACTAGTGCCTTCGCCCTAATCAAACAAGAACGGGTTCTGGCGCCCCTCGAAGCTTGGAAAGAAATATAAGTTTACAAAAATCATGTGTATCCAAAGATATTTCTAGATTCAAGGTCCTGTTATCACAAGATCAATACTGACTCAACTCAATGACAATGAACTTAACAGAAGAAAACCCAACAACTCGGGATCACCGTCATCCCAAACGGCTCCCGACACTAGCATCAACTAACCTCAGCCACCAGACTCCACTCAGCGCCCCGGCACGAGCGCAACATGCATCCTACACTGTCCCGACCACTCGGCCCACTACCCGGGCGAGGAGAAAACTCTCAAGTCCATGAGAACATAAACATGCAATGTGTAGGAAGACTAAAGCATAAAAGAACCTAGCACAAGTGAGAATTTTCTACTAATCTGGTTAAACATGCAAATATATGACAGGATGCTAGTCAAGGTTCCATAATTGAACATACAACATAACCAATATCCAGAATGCTAACTCTAGCATGCATACATCCCGAATAATAAATAAATCCCCAACTATACCATGCATATATCATGATCAGTAAATAAGTCCCCAACTATGCCATGCATATGTCCTGATCAGTAAATAAATCCCCAACTCTACTATGTATGTCACGCCCCGGGTGTAAACCAGAACCCGGGCCCGTCTACAGATCCGCCGTGCACACGGTATTTCCCGCGTACACGAAGCGCCAAACCTGCTCAGATATAAGAGATAATAATAAAATAGCAATAAAAACAGAGCTGAACTAAAACTAATACATTTCAGACTGAAGCTGGAAATAAAATACAATACATCTGTATAAATGATACATCAGTCTCTCCCAGCTCACCAAAAATAAATACAACCTGCTGGCAAAAGCTAGTCCCAAAAGTAAAAGTACAACCGTCTGAGGAAACATGGGTACATCAACAATCCAGCCAACTCGCTCATCCTGCCTCGGTATCTATCTACTCAGCCGTCCTCTCTCCTCGACCCGCCGCTGAAAGCCCAGCAGCACCCGCAGAAGGCACTGCAAAACAAGGGAGAAGAAAAAGAGGAAAGAAGAATGGGGGTGAGAACTACTAGTAAACCAGTAGCCTCCCCTAGTGGGTAAAACCTCAAACTCTGACACCCCCACTAGGTCTACCAGAGGCAAAAAGGGAAAGAAGTGTGGTAAGCAATAATGACTGCTGAAGAAAGGAAACTACCACTGCTATGCCTCTAAATGCAGTCCTAGACTGGAATAACCATATGTAACAGTAGCCAACCGTCCCAGATGAACCCAATCTGTACCGCCCTCATCATCGGGCAAGTAAGCCGCGCCGATGTGATAGCAAAACTCCTGCTACCGCCCTCATCATCGGGCACATCAGCCGCGCCGATGTGATAGCAAAACTGTCAATAACTGTCTGGCCCCGGCCTCCGGAGGGGAACTCGAGGGGAGCGACCCACACGAGGAAAGCATCACCGGGCAATAACCGCGCCGGTTTGATAAGTATCAAAAGCAGGACTGAATCACAACTATAAAGCCCCAGTGGAACACACCCCTCCACAAAAAAAAACACAGATCCCCCAATCTGATGCACACATGAACATCCGGTCGATCGCCCAAAATCCGCGACCGCCGCAATACCCCAAACTCCACAACCAGGCCTCACAACCGACCTCCGATCGACCGCCCAATATCCACGGTCACCGGAATAACCCCCAAACTCAATCATGTCCCACATCCGACATCCGGTCAACCGCCTACTATCCGCAGTAGCCGCTATAATCCCCCAATCCAAAATCGGGTAAAATAACATGCATCCGGTCAACCGCATACTATCCGCGGTAGCCGCAACTCTACCGACTACATCAAGTCCAACCTCTGACCTCTGGTCAACCGCCCAAAATCCGCGGTTGCCACAAAGCCCTCTAGTCCATAATCATGCCCTATCACCGATGTCCTATAACCGACATCCGGTCAACCGCCCAATATCCGCGGTCGCCGCCAAAACCCAAAATCCACAATCCAGGCCCCGGCTACACTATCCCAAACCCCTGCTCAAACCCGAGCAACAATAACCACCTGACTAAAGAATAAGGAGAATAGAAGCAAACAAGGTTTCTCCTAAGTCAAGTACCAGCATGAAAGTGTAGCGATAAAAGATGACCTATCTAGATGTCCATACAAGCATGCAAGTGTCCTCATAAAAGATAAAGAAAGTGTGCCAAATAGTGGTTCCACATGTGTATCAATTAATAGCTCCGCATAGATATAACCATCATGCAAAAATCATTATCCATCCACACATGTCTAAAATCCACAATTTTTCCTCACCTAAATCATCCACCTATGCATGTCCCAAAAGATCCTCAAGTGGTATCCTCCCACAAGACATTTCATTTTATCCCAACATGAAAGTAAATTCCACATGCAAGGTTAAGTGCCAATACTATATCCATACAAATATGTTAAATCCCAACCACTATCAGATTTTCACAATTGTAATTTCCATATGATAGGCTCACAATTATTTTAATTTAAGCATGCATGTCCATAGTTGATCATTCAATGTAACCAATGAGAGGATCTCTCTAATATTCCTAGGGGTATGTCAGAAAATGAGGAGTATAGCAACCACCCACCTCGATCGCTAAATCCAACTCCGAAAAGTGCTCTGGCCCAAAAGATCAACCGCCGCGATCACTGTACAAAAATATCCCCAACATACACACAGATAAGCACACATGTATCCAAATACATGCTGTCCAGAATTTAGTCCCAAAGATGCCCTGTTTTTACCTGCGAGATGGAGACCAAAAATTCCCGAAAAATTGCCGCTGCGATCCTCGCGTCGAGACGATCGAAACGAGTACTCACACGCCCAAATCCGATACCTGTAGGCCGAGATATAAAATCGGCAAGGTGACCCTCTCGAAAGAATCCTGTACCAAAAATCTGTAGCACTTATCTCTGGGAACAGGGATTTTTCACCTTCGGGAAAAACCTAGAAAAATACAAGGAAATTCGAGGATTCTCCTTGCGATGTGTAGATGAAAAACGCCTCCTGGCACGCCTCAATCCGACGCCTGTGCGCAAAGATATCGCCGAAATACCGATGTGCTGTCCAAAACTCCACAGTGGAAAATGGGTCAAAGATAAGCTCGAAAAACTCCAAGAAGATCTCTGAAATAGGGGGAGCTCAAAACACAAAAGTTGAAGCCCTACCTGTCGTGAAGCCAACGGCGCAAAAATCACAGAAAAAGGTGTATTCCTCTCTTCATGGAGATCAAATCTCCTTCTCATCCCTCAGAGAGAAAGGGGCTCGAAGAGGGTCGAAAAGCATAAGGAAGCTCCCTCGGATGCAACTTAAGGCAAAACCAAAGGAAAACATTTCGGGAAATTACCTCTGTGTCCCCAGAACAGGAAACACGCGTAGAAGGCCACCCAGAAGCCGCCAAGTGTCCCACCGAAGTCAACACAGCCACGTTGCGTGCACAGTGCCGCGGCGTCAGCGCGGCATGGCGCCCGCTCGCGCACGCGGCCCGAGGCGCTCCCGTGCGCCTCGGTGCGCCCGGTGCAGTGAGCCCGCCACTCACGACGCGCCACGTGGCAACCCCGGTCCACTGTGCACCCCCCCTCGACGCTCCGTGAACCGCGCCTCGTGAGCCGTCCAACCACCAACCGCCACGTGGCCTTCCTCTGGTGCACGCCGGCCGCGTGGACCGCGCGCCTGCCCGCGCCCCTGTGCGCCTGCCCGCGGCCGCGCACCGCCTGCCCGAGCCCGCGCCGCCGCTGCCCGCCGCCGTGCAGGTGCCGGCCGTACGCCGGAACAGTACCTCATGCCTCGAAAATCGTGCCAAGTCATCCGGGCTCCGAAAAATATAAATAAATAGTCCATTTTGATCGTTTTCGCGCGCTGAGTCCAAATCCGGTGTCTGATTTGCCAAATTCCATTCCTAAAATTTGCTGAATGCATCCGGAAAGGTGTTCCTTTGTCCAAACTTCGCGCTGAGCCCAATTTTAATATCCGTTTCGCGCGAAACCACTTCTAAAGATCCGACGGAGTCAACCGATCCCCCACGTGGTCCATTTAAGCCCAAAGTCCAACACTTATGTCCAAATTGTGCACAATCACCGCCGACACACCACGTAGGCCTCCAGAAGCCACCCAACGCACTGCAACAGCTCTGTGGAGATCCAAGTCATCACAATGTATATATCTCAAACAACATAGAACACATATCTATCATGCATGTCCGCTACATATAGAATTAGAAAACAGTCCGTCGATTTGGAGAAAAATCCAACCCACCAAGATACGCACGTTGGTCCAGAGTCCAAATGAACTGAGATTTAACATGCACGATCCTCAGGTTCCCACGGTTCCAACGAACCAAAAATCACCAGAAAACTCCTCCTGGTCACTGAGATACAAGCCAAACACCACGGTAAGCTCAAATCACTCAAAATAGTAACTTCACCGCACATCTGTCCACAAAACAAGAAATTACCTCCTGCAAGATGCCCTCCAAAAATTCCAAAAAAAATACGGTTGCGATCTTCGCGAAGTCTAGATTGAAATCGAGTCCATAAACACTAAATTCCGCCACCCGTAGGCCGAGAAAATGCAAGATCACTTCTCCACTGTCCAGAAAAGTATCGTAGAAAAATGGGGTCTAAATATGATGCAAGAACTCCCATAAAAATCGAAATGGAGAAGAGCGGTGAATACCAAAATCGAAGGTCTACCTGTCGTGGAAACGTCGCCGCAAAAATCGGCGAAAAACTCTAAGAACTCAGCTCGCGGGAGCCTGCGGATGAAGAGTCGACGGAAAAGACCAATGTCGAAGAAACGTCGCAGCTCGTGAGATCGGGTAGGAAAAATATCAAACGATCTCCAAAAATCATCCAAAATCCCAAGAAGCGAAGAAGACTCGAAGAAGAAGGTCACTGTCGAAAACGTCTCCCAAAACGGATCTCAAAAAGTCCTCAAAAGAAGCCCAAAATGTTTTATTTAAACTCCCTGATGCTGCCACGTGTCCCTTCCCCCTTGCTCCGTGCGCCCGGCGGACGCGCGGCGACTGGCGCCCGCCAATGGGAGCGCACCACGTGTCCTACTTGGTCCACGCGCGGTCCACGCGCCGGGTCTTCCGGAAGCTGTCGGCCAATCAGGAGGCGCCACGTGGTGCCGCACAGCGCGGCCCGGCCAATCCTATGCTGCCACGTGGCCTGTGCGCAATTTCCCTAGTCCTAGTGCACGCACCTGGGCTGTGGACCGGCCTGCCCGCGCCCCCGCGCCTGCCCACGGCCGCCGCGCTCTAGCGCCTACCCGCCGCCGCCGACGCTGCTCGGCCTACCCGGAACAGTAACAAGTGCCCAAAAATCCGTTTTAGGGCGTCCGGATCCCGAAAAATACAAGTAAATAGCCGATTTTGATCGTTTTCGCGCGCTGAATTCAAATTCGATGTCCGTTTTGCCAAAATCCACTTCTACAATTCGACAAAGGCATCCTGATAGGTAAATTTGCTCCAATTTTCATGCTGGATTCAATCCTGAGGTCCGATTTGGGCACAACCATCTCCATCACACAAAATAAGCCTCAAGAAGTCGCTGAACACACTGCAAAACTTCTGTGGAGATCCGGATCATCACAATATTTCAATCAACTAAAATATATAATTATTAAAATTTTAAAATTATAACCAACGATATAAAAAAATTCTATAAAGTAGTCTTATACGCATTATAAAAAATAATTTTATTATTATTATTTATTTAATTTTTAATATTTGTAGAGTTAAATTAATTTAATAACTTTATTTAAGAATTTAATTAAGATTAATAATTTTGATAGCTATTTTATAAATAAATTTAAATTTTAGCTAAAAAGTTAAAGTTGGATACTTCATGCACCACAACTTATATTAGATAATTAATATTTTAATATTAAATTTTAATTTATTGCACAATAAAAAATTATTTTTATTGAATATTTTAGAGTCCGTTTATGATGCAATAGGTGCACCGAAAATGTGGGGATGTGGCAAGCTTCTAATTTCAAAGGAGAGGAGAAATATTTTCTTAAGCCTGGTGCATACTATTGCTATATACACCGCACAAAATATAAGAAGATTGATAAAATATTTAATAATTAATACTGTAAAATATAATATTATATAATATATGTAATATAAAATATTTAAATAATTTATTGTAGTAAAAAAAAATATTTTTAATTTATATTTTAGAGTCTGTTTGCGGTACAATAGATGCATCCAAAATTTTATTGGCATGTGGGTACATATGGAAAGCTCCTAATTTTAAGGAAGAAGAGAAATTCTTTGTTGAGCATGGTGCATATTAATGCTCAATATACCTAATAAAATATTTGATAATTAATAATATAAAATATAATATGATATAATAGATGTAATATAAAATATTTAAAGAATTTATTGTATGATAAAAAATTATTTTTAATGAACATTTTTGAGTTAATTTATAGTACAATAGGTGCATCCAAAATTTTTATTGCCATAGGGTAAGCTGCTATTGGTTTAAATATTAAGTAGGGATTAATATACTAATATATCTATCCCTGAATGTTATCATGACTACCCAGCAGGCGGGCCTAAAATAATCAAACGTGCTTTTCTCAAGTTCTTAGATGTCAGCCCTTTTGGGCCCAAAACACTTTCGTCATAACTTGATTGGGTAGTCCGTAAAATGAAAGGCATTTCAATGAATGGCTCGTAGCAACCACGGCAGACTATTATGCTCGGTTGACAATTTTCCAAACCTCCAGAAACAATAACACTTGTACGCTAATAGCTGCAGGCTGTCACTTTAAAGTCCATCCTTGAAGTCGGAGATTCGAAACCCCTCCTCTATGTAACAAATGTGAGTTCTAAAACCTCTGGCATTTCTGGTTTACATATTATAATAATTAGGAAGGGTCATATAGTACTATAGTAGGTCTATCCTCTCGCTATTCACGGACTAGAAATGAGCTCGAGATCAAATCATTCGTTTAGTAAGCGAACAGAATACGAGTCAAATTATTCAACTCATTTAATTAGCCGAACATGAACAGAACTGAGATCAACTCGCTCTCCCAGGAACGAAGTCAGAATTTAATCTTGAGGGGGGCAAAAATATATTTAAATAAAAATTTTAGCACATAAATATAATTTTATCTAATCAATTTTTTTAAAAAAATTTATTAATTAAATAATTAATATAAAAATATTAAAATTAATTTTTAATTTACAGACGTTTAATTTTTAATTATTTTATTTATATTATTATATTCAAATAACTATAAATTTTACTAAATCTAACAGTAATTCAGTTAGTGATCGAATTCTTAATATTTTTAATAAATAAAATTATAACATTTAATGTAGATCAAAGAGCTATTAAATTTAATATAATATTTTATTTTGTTAAATAAAATAGCTCACTAGTTAGAAATTAAAAAAAAAAATATAAAACAAAAAATTTAGATTTAAGGGATGTATTTTAAAATATCTTATAAGTATGAGACTCTTAATATATTTTATCTATTTAAAAAACATACGAAGAAGAAAAAAGAAAATTATATTGAAACAAAAAAATTATTAAAGAAATATTAAAAAATTGAGGCCAAGACTATCTTAAAAAATAAAAATAATAAAATTGATAATTAGAACTATTAAGCAATATTAAAAAGTTGAGTGGGCCATGGCCATTGTGGGCCTTAATATGGCTTCCACTAGATAGCCGCCCGAATATATATATATATATATGGTCCGGCTACTATATTCTTATGAGTAAAAATTTTTTGTACTCATAAGTTTTCATCCCTGGGATGAAGGAATATGCGGTTAGTATTATAGTAGTTCCTATGATTTTTACTATTTCTCCAACAACCTAGTAAATCATAGGGGGACCACTATCATCCTAACCGCACATTCCTTCATCCAAGGGTGAAAAAGTTATGAGTACAAAGGGTTTTATACTCATAAGAGTATAGTAGCCCTACGCTATATATATATATATATATATATATATATATATATATATATATATATATATTAAGGCTAAATTATAGAAAAACCCTCCATAATATACCGCTTTTTCACTTTATCCCCTGTTTTTAAAAATCCTACATTTTACCCCCTCGTAATTATGGAATTGTGCATTTACACCCCCGCCGTCAGCATTCCGTTAGTGAGCCGTCAACTTCTTAGGTAATATACCGAAAATACCCTTCAATCTCTTCTTCTTCCGATCGCTCCGAGGTCGAGCTCCGTCGCTCCGTGAGGGATCCCACCGCCGCCGTTGTCGGGAGCCCTCGGCAATCGTCGGCACAGTCGCCGCCCGGGCCCTCCACGGCGACGGCGCTCCAGGTCAGGCACGGCCCGAGACTGGTGGGACGCCACGTGGCGGCGCCCCACTCGCCGTACCACTACGCGCTGCACGCGCGCGCAGGGAAGCGCGCGCGCGTGCTGGCGCAGGTCAGCGCGCGGGGACCCGCACCTCCTCTGGCGCGAGTCAGCGCGGGGTGAGGGGGGCCGCCACGTGGCGGGCCCCGATACGCTTCACGTGCCGCGCAAGGACGCGGCTCCCTGGGCACCCCCAACCTCTCCGACAACGGGGGAGACGACGACGACAACGACAGAGTGGGGAGGAGGAGGAGAGCTTTTCGGCGAGGACGGGGACGGGGGCGGGGGCGACGGTGGAGTCGGATGGGGGCAACGCGAGGGCTCTGCGGCGCTGCTTCTCTGCCGTCATTGTAAAGCACAAGAATAAGGAGGGCATTATCGTCATTTTACCTATTCTGTTAATCCCGTTGCCCCCTAAAAATAATTACGTAATTATGATGGAACAAAATATAGGCTTTTTAAAGATAGGGGGGCAAAGTAAAAAAACGGTATATTATAGAGAAATTTTCTGTAATTTAGCCATATTATAATTATACATATAAAATAAATTTTTATCATTTAATTTTTAATCTAACTTAAATATAAAGTCCAATTAGTTATAAAGAGATCTGCCTATTTATCTGCACTGAGCTAGAATGTTTTTAAAAACACTAAAAAAAATTTAGCCCTTAGAATTGACGTTAGATCAAAAGCACCAAATCCACTCTGATCATGGATCAAAAGTCAACAATAATAATTACTTGTGAGAGCTTTTAATATATGTATAATCTTTGATTCAATAGACTTAAAAATATTATACCAACAACGCTTTGATGCTTTCAAAAGCACATGACCAGATTATATATATATATTATAAAATTTTACTACTTAAATTTTAGACCAATTTAATGTAAAAAAATTAATTATTTAAAAATTTTAATTATTATATTAAAATTTTAATTTTATAATTTTCTTTCAATTTTTCACCTAATAATAAGACCATCAATCTAACTTGTCTTTCGCAATCTAGCTCATGTTCGATTTGTTAATAAATAAGCTGAACGAGAATTAAATTTTTCAGCTCGATATTTTAACGAGCTAGCTCGCATTCCGCTCGTTTGCACCCCTATCTATCATTAGGAACGAAAAAAAAAAAAAAAAAAAAAAACAAAAGAAAGAAGCAACAGGTCTCCTGCGGGAATGAGTCCAGAAATGCCCGAGTACATTCAATCAAACAAGCGATTTAGTGCGCATACTCTTTCCTCAAGTTGTAATCAATCATGCAAGAGAGATTCACAAACTAAAGCATCAAATATATCTCACAACAATAATGGCAGTTCTATTGGACTTGAAAAAACACTGAAAGAAAATCACTGACGTATTACCAGAAAAGGAATTTTTATCATCAAATCAAGCATATTGAACTTTGATCTACCCTGAAACTGCTTACTAAGTCAAATGTATCAGCTACATAAGGAAACAATACAAGCTCTATTAAGGAAAAAGCTATTCTTGCTCGGCTCGCCGAATCTGCAATACCCTTTGGATGAGGGGAGGAGGGCCCCACACAGCAGCAAACTGCGGCATTCACCAACTCGGCGAGCCGAATCTGTGAATGTAGCACCACTCCTCTATTAATACCACTGCCCATGGTAAAATCATGCGGCTTACTATTACAAAGGCGCGATCTTTTTATATAAATTGTAGATTTTCACTGTTGATTTTCACTACAATTGTTTTGTCCAGGGAAAAAAACTGGAGACATTACCATCCTTCGACATAAGACTAAACTAGCATTCGCTAAAGAGAAGAGAGGTGAACATGCCCCTTCACTAGGGGAACCTGTCTAATGTCCAACCAATTACATGAAAATCACCAATATATCCATCCTATGCTGCAGCGAACTAAATGCTTGGAGAAATATGTTCGAATTATCTACTAGTACAAATTACACCAACTCAGTGTGAGGTTAAAATTAGAACGAGTGGCTCGATTGGATGGAATTTATTAATCAAGTCAACAAGAAGTTCACCTACAGCATTCCCACATTGTCGGAGTACAAATAAAAAGATTCAGCAATGTGCTTCGAATACTGCTATGTTCTCCTTTCTTTTTTTCTTTACATTTCTATGTCTCGCTATGCTCAATCTTAGGTTTTTTCTCAATAGGTCCAGAAATTGGGCGTTCAATAGATGGATACTTACTGGAACTAGCAGTTACTGTTTTTGTGACCGGAGGAAGCTCTGCTGTTCTTGACATGAGAGCTTTGGGAACACCATTGCTGATTGGTTCCTGGCGAGCAGGCATTTCAGATTTCATTGCCATTAACGAGTACCTTTCCTCTGCAAAATATCAAAAAGAATACATCATTATTATTATCCCAATACTTATACTGAATTAAAGCTAGAATTGACTGTACTAACAAAAACAATTTGCTATTTTTTCTAGCCAACAAAGTTATTTGTTCATTAGAGAACAAATTCTAGAAGCTGTTCTTAAATAGTCCTTTTGGACTAGCCTAGAGAAGAATCCAAGACTAGGTTTCCAAACTTGCGTGTGAATAGATAAGAGACATTAATTTTGTCATCAGATACAGCTGTTTCTGGGAGAATGAGAAACAAGAGGTCCACCAAAATATCCAAAATTTGAGACCAAGAAATAAAATATTATGCTTTGAGCAATTTGGCTTCTACCACACAAAGAAATAAGTAACTAAAATAAGGGGGGAAGGAATTGAAAGAATAGACAAATGATGATTAAATTTGTAACCAACCCTTTTCTTCTTCTTTTTTTATTTTACTAACTGAATCCTGATTCTGTTGGACACAAACTTGGAAGAAATCCATCTTTTTCCGGAGTTTAGAATATGGATAACTTCACAGCATGTCAATCTCTAGAACTTCATTTTTCACCTCCCATGATCACATAATTAGAAAATCAAATAAGATACTCTTTTTTGCCCTCCAAAGATAAAATAAATATTACACGGGCTGCATAACTCATAATCTATAAATCATCTTAATCAGCTAACAGTGGAATCAATTGACTAACTATACCATGAACTGATCTGAGTGTAGCATGCTATTTCAACTTGAAAGATGCAAACTATAATATATTTTCAAATGGGTGCCTGAACTTCAAAATTTTAATTCTATTACATATCACTTCATTACTGGTGGTTTCAGAAAATTCTATTGACTTCTCTTAGAATCAAACATTTTCCACCACAAAAGTTAGAGAACAGTAAATCAAATAACAGAATAACTCTTATTAGGCTACTGATGCAGCTCCGATATCAAATAACAGAACACTCCATTGTCTTCTCCACTAAAAAAATGAATGAATAAGCACAAGTGAAGGCTTAAATAACCACCAATCAAGCTCCGATACCAATTGTTGTAAAATGAGGATAAAAAATATTGGTCGCAATTTCACAAACACTTGGTGGGCAATTTCACAATCCACACCCTATAAACATCCAACGGAGAGCCAAGCACAAGCAATAATAAAATAAAGAAAACCACAAGAACACAAAAAATTACGCGGTTCGGCTATGCCTACATCTACGGAAGAACAAAGCAAAGAAGCTTGCACTATAAACTATGGAGATTACAAGAGAGAACAAATGTGAGAGATAATACCTTCCTTCAAAGACAAAGAGAGCTCCAGCAATCTCTAGCTCTACCTAAATGGTGTAAACCACACCTCACAATGAAAATCCCACCTACTTCTTGATAGAACCAAAGATTAAACCAAGCTCTAAAGTTCTCTCTCTTTTCTCCCACTTCTTTTCTCACTCTCTACTTCTCTCTCTAGCGTTTTCTAATATTCGAATAACTCCCACTTTAAGCCTCTAAAAGAGGAAGCTATCAAATATGGGCCTTTGGATCAAAAGAATCATGATCTAAAGACTTACAAGTGAGAGGCCCAAATACATAGCTAGAAAACATAGAAATAAAATATTTGACTTCACCAAAATTACATAATCCAAATAACAAGGCCCAAATAACAGATAGGCCACCAATGTAATTAACTCAACAATATTCTTGTTTACAAATGTACCAAGCATGGTCATCTTGAACATTTAAAAGTTGTTTTAACTACTTCGCAAGATGAAACACTTTATTTGAACCTCAAGAAATGTTCCTTCATGACTTCAAGCCTAGCTTTCCTAGGCTTTATACTGACTTCTTGATGCAGAATAGGATGTGGATAGGATTGATTTGTTTAGGTTTTAATTTTTTTTCTAATTTTCGGAATTATTTGGTTTTTAAATTTATTTTGGTCGTTAGGATTTATCATGTGGAATAAATATCTAAAAATTAGGGATATGGTTTAGATTTTTTTTTTAGATATGTTCGAATTAGAAAAAATCTCTAAAATTGTGGGATTTGTTTTAGATTAGGATTATAAATTGACGGTTATAAATATAGCCAATGTCGTGTAATTTGTGGGAAGTAAGGTATGATGAATTAGTTTGGTGTTTATGGTGTGACTGCGGTCATGGTTATCTTCTTTTTTCTCTTGTCGTGTGCGTCGACAGATATTTATCTTTCTTCAAGATTCTATCATTTCTATTCTCTCATCTTTACTTCCTCATCTTTCCTCTTTTCTTCTTTAATTTAAAATTACTTTAAAATTCATTAAATTTTTTAAATAAAAAAAATCTAAAAATTAATCTACAATTTCTAGAAAATTCTAAATTTGGGGGTTTAAACTAATTTTGGGCACATCACTAGCAAGATAGATTAGAGTTTTTCTAATTTGTCCTGCAACAGTTTTGGTATTAGAGAACAAAAAAAAAAAAAAAAAAATTGATCCTCAAATAATTTCCAAATCATTCTTTAAAATTATTATCCTGAATTCTATTCTTCTTACTTTTTCTTTCCAAACTACTATGAGATTTGATGGTTTTCCTTGTCAAGTACAAATTAATCATCAATTTTCTCATAATCTTGTTTCACGAACACTCATGGAAAAATTAGGTCTTATTCCGTGCCGTTGTTTTTCTCCTTTTCTTGTGTCTTATGATGGCACTGTTATCAAATCCAAATATATTAAATCCGGCACACTCACAATGCAAGATGAATATAAATAAGAAATTGTATTTGTTATGGTTGATATTAAGGGATGTGACATAATACTTGGACGATCATGGCATGAGGCAAAAAATGCTTTTCTAGCCATGGAGGAAAGTAGATATATTTTCTATGATAATGGCATTCAATATGCTATTTTCCCAAGAGTCAAGAAGCCAAAGTCGACGCAATTACCTCCAATCATGTCTTACTCTTCACAACCTTCGTCGATTCCACAAACTATAGAGCCATCCACGTAGACTACTGAGACGCCTGTTATTTCACCTCCATTACCATCGCCGAAGGCCCTTCTTCTATCACAAGTTGAGTTTCAAACAGCAATCATGATTGAGATGTTGCTAATGAAGATTATTCAACATTCAGGCATCGGACTGCATCATCATATCTGCATAATGATTTGGTGCTACCAACTTCTTCTCTGATTATGTTGATCTCGGGGACGAGATCCTACACAGCGGAAGCGAATGATGCATAATAGAATGTAGATAGGATTGATTTGTTTAGGTTGTAATTTTTTTCTAATTTTCAGAATTATTTGGTTTGTTAATTTATTTTGGTCAATTTTTTATGATTTTAGGATTTATCATGTGGAATAAATACCTAAAAATTAGGGATATGGTTTAGATTTTTTTTAGATATGTTCATATTAGAAAAAATCCCTAAAATTGTGGAATTTGTTTTAAATTAGGATTATAGATTGGCGACTATAAATATAGCCAACATCGTGTAATTTGTGGGAGGTGAGTTATGATGAATTTGTTTGGTGTTTATGGTGTGACTACGGTCATGATTATCTTCTTCGTTCTCTTGCCGTGTGCGTCGGCGGACATCTATCTTTCTTCAAGGTTTTATCATTTCTATTCTCTCTCATCTTTACTTCCTCATCTTTCCTCTTTTCTTATTTAATTTAAAATTAATTTAAAATTCATTAAATTTTTTTAAATAAAAAATTCTAAAAATTAATCTACAATTTCTAGAAAATTCTAAATTTGGGTTTAAACTAATTTTGGGCTCATCACTAGTAAGATAGATTAGGATTTTCCTAATTTGTCCTGTATCACTTCTACAGGTGTTCCTGTGGACGAAGATAAGATCAAAGTTGTCAAAGAATGGCAAGTCCCGAAATCTTAGCAAGATGTAAAAAGTTTCCATGGGTTGGCTTCTTTCTATCGCCAATTCATCAGAAATTTTACTACTACTGTAGCTCCTTTAACTGATTGCATGAAAAGAGGAGATTTCAAATGGACATCCGAAGTAGATAAAAACTTCAACTCATCAAGGAGAAGTCATCAACCATTCTTGCATTACCAAATTTTGAGAAGACCTTTGAAGTTGATTGCGATGCCTCTTACATAGGCATTGAGTTCTCAGCCAAGAAGGTCATCCAATTGCTTTCTTCATTGAAAAACTTAATGAGACAAGGAAGAAATATTCAGCTTATGATGTGGAACACTATGCTGTAGTTCAAGCACTAAGGCATTGGTGGTTGTATTTAATTTTGTTAAATCGAAATGGAGAAAAATAGATCCAAGAAAAATAATGTAAGAAAAGAAAAGGGAAGAACATACCAAAGTTTACATGGTTCGCCCACCGGCCTACATCCACGGGCGAAGACGAAGCAAAGACTTTTATTAATGATAAAACTAGAATACAAAGATTATATCTCTCAAGAAAACCGAAGCTCCAATTAAATCCGAAATATCAAAATTTGCGTCCACCCAAACAATTCTGAAACGGCTCGACTTGGCCTACTGTTCAATGTGCAAGAATCCAATCGTACAAACGCCCTCACCTTAGAGCTACAATTTCTTAATTAGTTGTCGACTTCGTTAGCAACATACGACTCCTCAAATACGACCTCTCTCCTCTTGGGCTGCTAAAATAATTAGAGCATGGCCTCTAATTAAAACCCGACGTCATTAGCATAGCCGTATATACCAACACGTATCTTTCTCTTAGTTGGCCTAATTAATTAGAGCTTCGGCTAATTAAAGTTGCGGCGTCATTAAAGTGGCCGGCTATGCTATATATAATATATGCCTCCAAACTAGAATCTTATAAGAGTTTGTAGTCTAATTGAATTCCTAATTAAATTCTACTTATACCCAATAATCTAAATATCATATTATCCTAATTTAATTAGGATTAAACTTTGATTTAGATAAATACAAATCTAAACTAAAATATAACAATCTCAACTTTGGTTTAATTTGTAGTCTTTAGCCATTGTGTTGAGGTTGCCACAAAACTCCACCTTGACTTGAATTCTTCTCAATACTTCTTAACGCTTCTTAGTGCTCCGTCTTCTCCAAACGCCCCGTAGGGCCTCAAGTGCTGCCAACCAACACCAAGTCCAAACAATGCTTGAACTTGGTAATAGTAAGAGGCTTAGTAAGCATATCCGCCGGATTGTCTTCAGTATCGATTTTCTTAACAGTCACTGTTCGCTTTCCGATCACATCCCGAACAAAGTGAAACTTTACATCGACGTGCTTTGTCCTCTCATGAAACATTTGATCTTTAGACAAATGAATAGCACTTTGACTATCTGAATAAACAACCGTCGGATCCCAACAAGAAGTAAGTTCTCCAAATAAGCCTCGTAGCCACATAGCTTCCTTCACACCCTCTGTCATAGCTATATACTCCGCCTCAGTCGTAGACAAGGCGACAATTGGTTGTAATGAAGCTTCCCAACTAACTGCACATCCACCGATGGAAAATACATAACCTGAAAGTGATCTCCTTCTGTCCAAATCACCTGCAAAATCGGAATCAACATATCCAACCACACACCATCTTTACACCTCCCAAACTCATGACAAGTGTTAGTGGTACCACGTAGATATCTCAGTCCACTTAACAGCTTGCCAATGAGCCTTACCAGGATTAGTCATATATCTGCTAATCATACTCACTGCATAGGAGATGTCCGGCCGTGTGCAAACCATGGCGTACATAATGCTCCCAACAACACTAGAATAAGGAACATGTGACATGTACTCCCGCTCATCATCGGACTGTGGTGACAACGCGGCAGAAAGTTTGAAATGCGCCGCAAGATGAGTGCTCACCGATTTTGCGTCTGTCATTCCGAAACGCCTTAAGATCTTCTATGTATTTCTCTTGTGTCAAATGCAATAGTCCTGACTTGTTGTCCCTCTTAATTTCCTTACCAAGGATTTTCTTTGCAGCACCTAGATCTTTAATCTCGAACTCACCCTTCAGTAATGTCTTCAATTTATTTATCTCAACTATGTCGTTACAAGCAATCAGCATATCATCGACATAGACTAACAAATATATGAAATATCCTTTATCAAGCTTCCTGAAATATACACAACTGTCACGCTTACTTCTGGAATATTCGTGACTTGTCATGAAAGAGTCGAACCGCTTGTACCATTGCCGAGGAGACTGCTTCAAGCCATAAAGTGATTTCTTTAACAGGCAAACATGGCCCTCCTTTCCTTCAATAATGAATCCCTCTGGCTGCTTCATATAAATTTGCTTCTCAAATTCTCCATGTAGAAAAGCTGTCTTAACATCAAGCTGTTCAAGATACAGACCATACATGGCTACTAATGATAGAAGAACACGAATAGAAGTATGTTTCACAACGGGTGAGAAAATATCATTAAAATCAACACCTTCTATCTGACTGTAGCCCTTAGCAACTAAATGAGCTTTGTATCTTGTATCTTCCACGGCAGGGATTCTGTCCTTTTTCTTGAAGACCCACTTCCAGCCAACAATTTTCTTACCTGTAGGCGGTTTTACCAACTCCCATATGCGATTCTTATGAAGAGATTCCATCTCTTCATTCATTGCCACCAACCACTCTGCAGAACTGGCACTAGAAATAGCTTGATTGTATATGGAAGGTTCGCCGTCTTTTTCTGTATCTTGTGCCAATGAAAGAGCATAAGCAACTAAATTCTCATATTCGTATCTCTGTGGTGGTTTAATCAGTCTCCTCGCTCTACCTGTAGCAATGCTTTGCCTCTCAACTTGTGGGGTTTCAGTAACTGGGGTGTCTGGCGACTGAAACTATTCTGACTGAGAAGAATCCTGCAATTGAACTATATTATCGGTCTCTATCTCCACCAGCTTATTAGTACTCGGGGTCTCATCAGAAGAAATGCGATTAGGATATAACATAACAGACTCGTCAAATGTGACATCCCTACTAATAAGTAATTTAGACGATTCAGGAAACCACAATCTATATCCCTTAACCCCCGATGCATAACCAATAAATATGCACTTTTTAGCCCTGGGTTCTAATTTGCCTTCATTTACATAAGCATAAGCAGGACAACCAAATATTCGCAAATTAGAATAATCAGAAGGACTACCAGACCATACCTCCTTCGGAGTTTTGCAATCAAGTGCCGAATGTGGAGATCTATTTACCAAATAACATGCCGTACTGCCCAGAAACTCTTCGCTAAGACAGCATTAGAGAGCATGCAACGGGTTCTCACCAAAAGAGTTTTGTTCAACCATTCGGCCACTCCGTTCTGCTGTGGAGTATGCCTAACAGTCTTATGTCTGACGATTCCTTCATTCTTGCAGAATTTTTCAAACTCCGACGAACAAAATTCTAAGCCATTGTCGGTTCTTAATCTCTTTATCTTCCTTTCAATTTGCTTCTCAATCATAACCTTCCACTGTTTAAAATAATTGAACATCTCATCCTTACTTTTTAGAAAGAACACCCACACTTTACAAGAATAGTCATCAATAAAAGTCAACATATATCTAGCACCGCCATGAGTGGGAGTACGAGAGGGTCCCCGAAGATCAGAATGAATATAGTCCAGAGTACCTTTTGTTCGATGAACTGCGGCCTTAAAACTGACTCTCTTTTGTTTGCCAAGAACACAATGCTCGCAGAAGTTCAATTTTTCTAAACTCTGACTACCAAGTAAACCTCTCTCGCTCAACTTCGTCATACCATATTCACTCATATAGCCCAATCGCATATGCCATAATCTGGTACTATTTGAATCCGACAAAGAGGAAGAAGTCACCGTTGTTGAACCTGTCACAGTGGAATCCTGTAGAATATATAACATATCGGACAACTTGGCCTTCATCACTACAAGATTCCCTTTAGCGACCTTCATTAATCCATCAACCAAAGAATACTTAAAACCTTTAGCATCAAGTGTACCCAATGAGATCAAATTTTTTCTCATATCCGGAACATGCCGAACCTCAGATATAGTGTAGTAACCGTGAATTTTGAAAAAATTAAAATTTGAATTTGAGGAATTCAGATTTGAATGTGACGAAGAAAGTGTAAAAATAAACCTAAGTAGTCGAAAACTGGTGTGCAAACTGCACAGTTTTCATAGCACCATATCTGCCTTTCAGATCCGAGTCTGATCTCGAAAATCTGAAATCACCAGTGTGATCGTCTCGTCGAATCGAGTAAAAATGGTATAAACCGATTTTCGATCCGACGATCGGATCGTCTCGAAAACAGCAAAGAAGCTAGTGGGGCCCACACTTAAGTTGTGAATAGTAACCCCTGACTTAAATCTCCCGCCGACCAACGTCGGCCGATTCACTGTTTGGGGTCCGAACCTATCGGTCCAGGTAGTCGATTTTAACCGCTTCGTCGTTCTGAGCGCAGTGGCGCTGACGAAATTCGCGTTTGACGACTCTAACGCATCGGGATGCCTGCCATACAGTGTAATTTACTGTATAAGATGGATCGGGAATTTTTAGGAGCACCAAATCGAGAAACCAAATATGCTACTCGATAGGTTTCGTCGAGTCGGACGTCATGGCGAAGTCCGTTTTTTTATTTCGACGACTCGTGTGCCTCGAAATGCGTGAAATACACCGAAAAAGAGGATATTTTTGCAAAAAAAAAGCCCTATATTTATGTACCAAATGGAATGAGGCTTTTTAGAGAGGGATCTGGGTGCAATTGTGATCCACATCAGGGACCCTGGGGTTAGAGGCATAAGGTACAGGGACTTAGTGGCATTTTGTTACATATACACCCTTTGGCTTTTGGGCTCCTCGTGGGGGGGGTTACTGCTATCCGAGGGGTGTTAAAACCCAAGGCTTGCATTCAAGCAGAGGAAAAACCGCCCCTCCCCCTTAGCCCTGGGTCGCCAAGAGTTGCAGCCACTCAAGGAGACCGAGCTCGGGCAAGGAAGAAGGTGATTGCTCCTGGGATCACACAAACCCTCTTTGAGCTTTCTGGTGGACTCCTCTACCTCCTGTGAGCACACTTGAGAGAGCCAAGGCGCGTGCGACGCGGGGAGGAGCGAACCGGCTTCTTCCTTCTTCCCCAACTCCGGCCAAGGTATGTTTCGGAGATCCAATAGTTCTTTGGACCCTAGACCATGAGCAGTAGTTTCTTGGGTTCATGGGAAGTCTCCCAGCCCAGCCCCGAAATGGGATATGATCCGGTTGGCCGGCGGCCAAGTTGCACCGCCGGAAAACCACTATTGTTCCGCCTCGAGCTTTCTTTGCGATCGACGGTTTTGGACGAGAAAAAAAAATGATGGGAAGATTCTGCTGGACCTCAAGAACCTATCCACCAAATTTGGGAGGATTTGGTTGTGTGTGGGTGGTGCGGCCGTGCCCTAGTTTGGGGAAGACGATGCCTCGGCCGAGCTTGTTGCTCCGGCGCCGGCGCGACCTCTACCGCGGCCACACACCCACCAAGCTTCATGTGGCCAAGGGGAACCCATCCATGCCCGTGCATGCAAGCCATGCGGAGCGGATGAAGATCCGCCATTAACGGGCCAAGCTTGACCTCGATAATGGTGGCCGGCCATCCGGCGATCCCCGACGGTAGGGACATACCCAGAACTTCTTAGAACCTTGTTAGGAACCTTCGGGTGCTGTCCATTGCACCTAAGAACCAGTATATAGGAAGTTGCCATTAACAAAGCTCCAAGGATGGCCGCTCGGCCTAGCTCCGCCACCGCGTGCCATTTCTTGACCTGGTTGCATGCATGGTGATGCCCTCGTGTCCTTGAGGCTGGTGCTTGCTTCAGTTGGCCTCCAGAAAAAAAGCTCTGTTGGGTTGGCCAAGGTTGAGCTCTTTGATGCATGTTTCATGGCCGAGCTTGCTTCGGCGACCACTCCGGCTAGCCCGCAACCCTCCGGTAGTGAGCCCTCATCTTCCCTCAATCCCAGAAGCTTCTTGCTCACCTTAAATTGGGAAATGACTGAGTGGATTGGTAGTTCCCACTAGTCGAACTCTAGTGTAGTCTAGGTTGGTTTTTAAAATGAACCAGCAGCTTTGGGGCTGCACCAGTGAGAGCCCTAGCATCCAGGACATCCCCTGAGCTTGATGCTCACCTCAGACCAAACTTGGACTGAAGGGGTTGGTTGATCATGTGTGCCGAGCCCTAGAATGGCTATTGTTGGTCCTTAAGCTGTACCAGCAGCTTTGCGGCTTTGCGGCAGTGAGCCTCCGGGTTTCTTGGACCTCCTGAGCATGATGCTCACCTTAAATTGGCAGATGATCGAGTGGAAAATTGTAAAATGCAAGTTTAGCCGAATTTCCTAAGGATGGCCCAAAGTTGTCCTCGGGTCTCGTGCTGCTCCCAAATGGTGAGCACTGCGTTAAAAATGTCGAGGCCCACCTGCTGGTGGCCTCGGTTCGATTTAAAAATGTTTTGAAAATTGTTACGAGAGAAAAAGGCTCTAAAATGCATGTAATTATGCAATTTTACGAAACCCTAGGAGTCTAAACGCAGTTGTTACCTCACGTGCTGTCTTGGGCTGTGTGCTCATGATCTCTAAACTTTTCGTTGGAGATCCGATGGCTTTCGTTGAGTGGAAATCGGTTTACGTACGTAGTAAGTCTGTGGTTTGGGTATGTGTGAGTCATTTCCTGATCTGTATTCATGATTCAGGTCTTTGCAGTCTGACTCCGGCCCACGAGCCTTCTGTTGGAGTCGTTAGTTCGCCTACATACAGGTGGGTTTATCTTCGGTCCGGGCTTTATCTCTTCGGCCCTCTGGGGTACCTTATTTGGTCGGACCCCTGTTCTTGTGGTAGCCCAGATTTTATATTTGAGCATTCCTTCCGTTGATTGATTATTATCAGCTTATATTTAGATGTTATATCATGCTTGATTATATCTAGACACTTACCCTGCCTGATTGGTCATATAGCTTATACTTGGACACTCTTTATGTTGGATTGGTCATCTAGCTTATACTTGGACACTCTTCATGTTGGATTGGTCATTTAGTTTATACTTGGACTTTTGCCATGCCTGATTAGTCATTAGCTAGCTATCAGATATTTACTATGTTCTCAGTATATCTTGGACTTTTGCCATGCCTGATTGGTCATTAGCTAGCTATCAGATATTACTATGTTTCTCAGTATATCTTGGATATTACTCTTGTACAGACAGCCATTGTTCCTTGCATTCAGTATTGCATGAGATGAGATTTGATTGGCCTTCAGTTACTGCATCCCTGTGGGGATTTCCGACTTGTTGCCGATTACCCGGTCTGTGGACCGTGAGCTTGAGCATCAGGATTATAATACGCCCCGCACCGCTGTACTTCACGTACGCCGTGGGCCTGATCCCCCACTTGCGTTCTTTACCGGTAAAGTGGCCTTTGCCCTAGGTTGCCGGGGTGTTGACCCCCAGGTTAGTGCCCGAGGGTGCTGGGGTATGTCAGCCAGGTTAGTGCCAGGTTCGGCGTTTTCCCTGAGGTCTTGTTGACCAATATGGTGGCTTCGATTGGGTATTTGATTATTCTACCATTGATGCATTGATTACCTGCTTAGCATGCTTAGTCATTATACTTCTGTGATTGCTCAGTTTCTTGATTCAGTATCTATATCAGCATGCTCTTATTATGATAGTTCAGTACCCTGTTATGCTCAGCACTGTATTCATGATTATTCAGTTATCAGCTTGTTATACCTGCCTTACCTACTGATCTTTTACTATCTGCTATTTATTGTATGCCAGTAGGTACGATTAGCTATTTCTCGGCCCGTCGTGCCCACTGGGATACACTGTCGATGTATCTCACACCCCCTAGGTGACCACTTTTCAGGTCGTTCGGGTGCTGGGATGTCGGGACACGTTGGTGAGGTTGTCGTGATAGCAATGACCCATTTGTCGCCGTTTACTTTATCTTCCGCAAATCATGTATTTATGTAAAGTTTAAATGTATTTATGTAAAGCAATGACCCATTTGTCGCCGTTTACTTTATCTTCCGCAAATCATGTATTTATGTATCTCGCACTCCCTGGGTGACCACTTTTCAGGTCGTTCGGGTGCTGGGATGTCGGGACACGTTGGTGAGGTTGTCGTGATAGCAATGACCCATTTGTCGCCGTTTACTTTATCTTCCGCAAATCATGTATTTATGTAAAGTTTAAATGTAATAATGTTTTAAATTGGTTGGTTATTTGTATAGTTGGATGCGTAGTTTAGACTATTCTGATATTGGCTGTAAGTGCTTAGCCGTGCATGTATAGAAAAGGCTCAGTCCAAGGGGATTGGAAATTTTCTATACATATGGCGATCTGCTCATGCCCTGGATTGCTTTTAACTCTAATATTTGAAAAAAAAAAAAATTTAGCATGCTTTTCGAAACTCGGGGCGTGACATATAGTCCTCACAACTCCATCGAACATTCGTACCCGAATAGTGCCAATGCTGACAACTGTACACTTAGCGTGATTTCCCATCAATACAACTCCACCTCAAATAGGCTTGTATGTTGAGAACCACTCTCTGTGCATGCATATATGGTAGGAAGAAGCAGAGTCCATAAGCCACTCATCTTGTCTATTTGTCTTATCGGTAACTGTGAAGACAATATCACTACCATTTGATTCTTTATCTACAACACTTGCTTCAGCCTCAGTGTTAGTATTTTTCTTACTTTGATTCTTATCATTGTTATTCTTCCGTTGTTCTTTATTTTTCAATTTAAAACAATCGGCTTTTATATGACCCTTCTTCTTACAATAACCGCAAATCAAATTCCTGTATTTTGACTTTGATCTAGATGTACCTCTATTACCGGAAACCTTTTCCCGAGACCTCCCTCTAACAACCAAACCTTCTCCTGAAGCTCCACATGTCTCATTACTTATCTGCATGTCAATCCTTTCTTTTGATAGTAGAGAGGATTTGACATCATCGAGACAGAGTATCCCGACCAAACAAGGTCTCATGAAAATTCTTATAAGAGGGCAGTAAAAACATACTAATAAAAGGGCTTCATCCTTCTTTTCGATTTTGACATCTATCGAGTGGAGATCCATAATAATAAAATTAAATTCATCTAAATGCGATTTAATAGAGATACCTTCCGCCATGCACAACATGAAGAGACGTTGCTTCAAATATATCTTGTTGGTGAGAGACTTTGTCATATAGAGAGATTCCAACTTAAGCCATAGCCTTGCACGGTTTTTTCACCCAAAACCTCTCGCAATACCTCATCGGATAAACATAATTGTATTGTCGTAAGAGCTTTGTCATCGATCTCCTCCTGCTCCGCTGTCAACGAATCGGGCATCTTTTCTTTTTCCAACAGTGCCTTTTGCAATCCTTACTGCAGTATAGCACGCATTTTGACTTGTCATAATGCAAAACTGTTGGTCATGTCAAATTTCTGGATCTCGAACTACGTCATCTAAATTCTTACTCCTCAAGGAAATAGAAGGCTCTGATACCAGTTTGTTAAATCGAAACGGAAAAAACTAGATCCAAGAAAAATAATGTAAAAAAAAAAAAAAAAAAGAACATACCAAAATTTACGTGGTTCGCCCACCGGCCTACATCCACCGACGAAGACAGACCAAAGACTTTTATTAATGTGAAAACTAGAATACAAAGATTATATCTCTTAAGAAAACCGAAGCTCCAATTAAATTCAAAATATCAAAATTTGCGTCCACCCAAACGATTCCGAAACGGCTCGACTAGGCCCGCTGTTCAATGTGCAAGAATCCAATCGTACGGACGCCGTCACCTTAGAGCTACAATTTCTTAATTAATTGTCGGCTTCATTAGCAACATACGGTTCCTCAAATACGACCTCTCTCCTCTTGGGTTGCTAAATTAATTAGAGCATGGCCTCTAATTAAAACCCGGCGTCATTAGCATGGCCGTATATACCAACACGTATCTTCCTTCTTGGTTGGCCTAATAATTAGAACTTTGGCTAATTGCAGTTGCGGCGTCATTAAAGTGGTCAGGTATGCTATATATAATATATGCCTCCAAACTAGAATCTAATTAGGATTTGTAGTCTAATTGAATTTCTATTAAATTCTACTTATACCCAATAATCTAAATCTCATATTATCCTAATTTAATTAAGATTAAACTTTGATTTAGGTAAATACAAATCTAAACCAAAATATAACAAATTTAAAGGGAGTTAATACTCAGCCCCGATCATGAAGCCCTCAAGTACAATCAAGCAAATGTTAATCGGCGACACGCTAATTGGATAGCCTTCTTACAAGAGTACTCTTTTATTCTACGACATAAAGAGTGGAAGATGCAACTAAGTGGTTGATGCTCTTAGTCATCGCATAGCACTTCTCAACACCATGAATATTCAATTAGAAGGTTTTGATGACATTAGAGAAGGATATTATGCAGACTATAACATCATAAATGATTTTCTATTCCGAGGCACACTATTATGCATCCCAAAAAATTCTCTTAGGCCCCGTTTGAAAGCGGGATGGAAGCGGGAATAAGGGGTTTATCCTCCTTATTCTACCAAACGCACCTGGAATCATCTGGTATTGCTTATCCCAATACAACTAGAATAAGCTGGTATAACAAATCCTCCATATTATTTTAATATTTTATTTTTTACCATTTTACCCTCCTTCCCTCACTTTATCTCTTCCCAATAACAAAACTCTCTCCTCTCTCTCTCTCTCCTCTCTCCCCCCCCTTCCCACTTCCCGAGAGCATTGATTGCTCCTGCTCTCTCTCTTTCTTCTCCATTATCTCCTCTCCCTCTCTTCTCCATTACAGAGGGAACCAAGAACTCTCTCCTCTCTCTCTCTCTCCTCCCCCCCTCCCCGAGCCCGGCCCCCCGAGAAAAACGGCATATTTTAAATTTTAATTTTAATTTGAGAAAATAAAATGTTAAATTAAATATTATTTTTAAATAATATAATTTAATTATGATTATAATTTTATTTTTATTTTTTTAAACCATTAATCCATTAATTAAAACGAGAAAAACGATTTTAGAAAATTTTTATCACATAATAAAGCTTGAGGGCAAAAATTTACAAATATTTAGTAAATATACAATTTTTGCAAATTTTTAAAAAATTTTATGTTAAAAATTTATTATTTAAAATTAATATTATAAAATTTTAAATTTTAAAATTAAAATGTTGAAATTTTATATTTTAAATTTTAATTTTAATTTGAGAAAATAAAATGTTAAATTAAATATTATTTTAAAATAATATAATTTAATTATGATTATAATTTTATTTTTATTTTTTTAAACCATTAATCCATTAATTAAAACGAACTAATTAGATTTTAACAACTTTTATCACATATTAACTCTTGAGGGCAAAAAGGTAATTTACCCAACTTATCCTCTTTATTCCTCTTATTCCTCATTATTAAACCAAACACAAAATCTCTTATCCCTGGAACCATCCCAAAAGCTTTTTCGCTCTAGTTCCGTACTTTATACTTATCTCAGGTTTAGCTAATTCTACCTTAACCCGATTCCAAACGCACCCTTTAGAGAATACATCATCAAAGAATTACATTCTGACAGTTTGGGCAAACATTTTGGAAAGACAAGATCATCTCCTTAGTCAAAGAAAAGTATTTCTGGCCTACTATCTATCATGATGTCAATCGATATGAGAGAAGGTGTCGCACTTGTCAAACTTGCAAGGGCCAAGTTCAAAATTGTGGTGCCTACACACCTCTACCAACCCCTAAACCTCCTTGGGAAGATGTTAGCATGGATTTCGTAGTTGGTTTGCCAAAGACATGTTTTTTCGAAAAAAGCGAAAACGTGAAGATGATAGAAATGTTTTTATATAAAGGTGGGAGATTGTACTTTTCTTGACTATATATCTTTTAATAGCGAGGAAAATATATAATCAGAAAGAAAACTTAAAAGAACCAGAATTAGAAACCCGGTTAACTACGCCCGCATTGTTATACTTGGGCTACCTCCGATTAAGCTGATCGTGATCAAAATACTATCCACCAAATAAATTTTTTTTTATTAATAATAATATTGTATGAATATTAATAGAGTATGAAAATTAAAGATTCAACCGAGTCACATATAATATATATATATATATATATATAGAGAGAGAGAGAGGGAGAGAGCTAGGCTGGAATACTATTAATAGTACCAAGTCATTGGTGCTATTAAGTTTTTAACCCTTGGATTAAAAGATGTGTGGTTGAGATGATAGTGGGCCTCTTGGATTTAATAGGTGGTTGGAGAAATAGTAAAATCTAACGGGTAAAAATGATCAAAGGGGTTAATCTAAGGGTAGAAAACTTGATAGCACCAATAACTTGGTACTATTAATAGTATAGTAGCCGGACTTTCAATTCTATACTAAATTAACATATTATTTTTACTATAAAGAGTGGTTGCACTCTAAAGAAACGATGCTTACGTGAGCGACTTTAAATTTTTAGCGTAATTAATTTTATGAAAGAAAGAGCAAGAAGTAGATAAATATATTTTCTTTCTTTCTTTTATTAAATAAATTTCTTTTAAAAAAAATATATTACGAGTTATGATAATTTTATTGATATAGGGTACATTTTGATATAAGCTTATCAAAGTATGAATCCACCCAAATTTTTTTTGGTTCTGTTCTTCCTTGTTCACGAAGCAAGGAGTAGAGCGATTGGCTTCGGCGGCTTCTGCGACGGTAGCAACGATGATGGCGGTGAGTTTCGATGTCAGGGCGGAGCCACGACCTAAGCGCACCTCGGCTGCGACGGTGGACCTCGATCAGCACCTCGGCTGCGACGGTGGTGGGTTTCGACTTGCGAAGGCGCAGGAGGAAGACAAGGAGCAGCGGCTTGGCCAACAACAACTTGGTGGTGACAATGGCCGCAGCTTGTGGGCGATGATGGCGGCAGCTTGTGGGTACCTCTCCTGCTGCCCCAAGCCCCTTCTTCTTCTTCCTATGTTAATAGTGAATGAGGGTCCTCTCCTCTCTATCTGTAGAAGCCCACCTTTCCTCTATGTGGATCCCTCTCATTTATAGGCTCCTAGCTTTAACCGCCGGATCCTCCAAATCTAATAGTTGATTGCGAGATCTAAAGAAGATTTTGCAAAATCTCCAGCAATGATGTGGGAATAGATAAGAATCTAGATTCCAGATTTTTTTTGTATCTGATATATATATATATATATATATATATATATATATATATATACAATATTATTATTATTGTATTATTTATTATATATAATTTATTTTGAATTTAACTGATTTTGGGCGAGCCCAACAAATGCCCCCCACCAGATTGGGTGTGAAGCAAAGAAGGAACACCCAAACCGGTGAGCCACAATGTTGACATGAAGAAGAACATATTGATTACTCGGGTAGGGACATCTGGGTGTACCACTTGTTCCAGTATGCTGAGGTTGAACATGATCCGGGTAGGGACTACCGAAGAGTGTACCGTAGATCAGCTCAAAGTGACTCAACGACTATATAGGCCACAATATTGTCACGAAGAAGAGGACACTGACCACTCGGATAGGGACATCTGGGTGTACCACTTGTTCCAGTATGCTGACGTTGAACATGATCAGGTAGGGACTACCGAAGAGCATATCGTAGATCAGCTTGAAGTGACTCAACAACTATATGGGCCGCAATGTTATCACGAAGAAAAACACACTGACCACTCAAGTAGGGACATCTGGGTGTACCACTTGTTCCAGTATGCTGAGGTTGAACATGATCGGGTAGGGACTACCGAAGAGTGTACCGAAGATCGGCTCGAAGTGACTCAACGACTATATGGGCCACAATGTTGTCACGAAGAATAACACACTGACCACTCGGGTAAGGATATATGGGTGTACTACTTGTGCCAATATACTGAGGTTGAACATGATCGGGTAGGGACTATCGGAGAGTGTACCGTAGATCGGCTCGAAGTGGCTCAACGACTATATGGGCCGCAATGTTGTCACGAAGAAGGACACACTGAACACTCGAGCAGGGACATCTGGGTGTACCACTTGTGTCAGCATGCTGAGGTTGAACATGATCGGGTAGGGACTACCGAAGAGTGTACCGTAGATCAGCTCGAAGTGGCTCAACGGCTATATGGGCCGCAATGTTGTCACGAAGAAGAACACACTGACCACTCGGGCAGGGACATTTGGGTGTACCACTTGTGCCAGCGTGCTGAATTAATCCTGCAGTAAACGGGCTAAGAGTGCCGTCACCACAGTCCATTTTGGGGATGCAGGTAGCGATCGAGTGAGACCCAATGTATAATGGAATTGTCCGGTGCGCCTCCGCCATAACATTTCTATATAATTTCAGATTCAAAAGAGCTTCAATCAGAGTAATAAAAAGTGGATGGGTGTGAATATGCTTCTTTCTTTCGTTGACCCTTTTTTTTTAAGATATATATATTTTTCTTTTTCTTTTTCTTTTTCTTTTTTTTACTTTTTTTTCTTTTTTTTTTGCTTTTTTTTTAAAATATATATATTATTTTGCTTTTTTTTTTATATCATGACTGAAAGAAATGGAAGAGATTTATGATATAAAGCAAGCAGTAGTTGAGGCAAAAGTCCTACTTGATGTTCGCGATGACTTATTCTTCGCGATCGTCCCTTCCTTCTCATCTTCTTCGACTGATGCTTTAGGAAGTACATTAATCGATAGGCCGGTATCCACTTGTTGGTGAAAGGGGAGTCGACATCGGGCAGAATGCCAAATTGGCATCTCGGTGAACGAGAAGAAAAATTTTCAACAACTGGAGAAGCCACTCCAACTTCTTCGATTGTCACCATGTTTGAAGAATCAACATATGGTTAGTTCTTTGCCTTTGGCGAGAGAGTAAAGACCCTTGTTGTAGAGCCCTCTCTACCCAATCTTTGAAAATAAAACAATCTTCAATTTTATGACCAATTGAGCAATGATATGAACAATAGGGAGAATCATAAGTCATATGAACCTCATCCAGCTTCGCAGGTTCGAGTAGAACCAACTTCTGGGTCTTCATTACTTGTTCAAAGATTCTGGAAACCTTTTCTCGTTTAAAACTGTAAATCTTACTCTTTCGCTCCTCTATCCACGATTAGGACTTTCATGTCGAAGTCTCATATGCGATGGACATCTTTGCTCTATTTTGCAGAGCTAACTTAGGCTGATAGACAACGTTAGCTTCAGTGACCTTCCAACTCGATCCTCCTCCGTCGGAGTTCGAAGTCTTTTGTGAGAGCGCTCTTCTTGTATTATCAATTGCCTTTGCGTTCTTATACAGTGCGAGTATCTCTGGCGATCTTTGATTTTCGAGCTCAACTTTTCCCGCTGCTATCATCAACTCGGTGATATTAGTTGGCTTATACCTTGATACCTCTATAGAATACCAAGATTGCATCCCTTTGATACAAAGCTCTACTGCTTGAGTAGGCTTCAACTTATCAGGATATAGGATACTCATGTTTCTCCATCTAGCAACATAATCTTCGACCCTTTCGTCCCTCCCTTGCTTTAGTTCTACAAGCTCACCGCGAGAGACATCTATTTTGATTGAAATAAAATGTGTCTTGAAAAGAACTTTCATCATATCCCAATCAAGAACAGATCCTGGAGTTAGCTATACCAATGAAAAGCAGGCCCTTTAAACGAAAGTGAGAATAGCCGAAGAAGTAATGAGTGATTTGTGGCAACATCTCCACATGCAGCTTCAAAGTGAGTCAGATGTTCTCGTGCATCACCGGTTCCATCAAACATCTGAAACCTTGGACGATTGTAATTAGGCGGGTACGAAACATGATCATGCTATGCTGCATATGGCTTATCAACCTCTGTTAGCAACGGCTCTTTATCTTGAGATAGTTGTTTAACTTTGGATGTGACACAATATTGTCTAATAGTTGCTGAAGAGCCGAAGAGGTCATTGATGATATAGGTACCTCGTAAGAGGCTGATAGTTCATTAATAGTAGGATTTTACTGATACGGCGAGCCTTGATGTTCCATGTTTTGAGGGTTTGCATCGGCAGCTTGTTCGGTGGAGTGAGACTGTTGAGCTGATTGATGATGAGCTTCTTCTTGTTGTTGTTGTTGCAAAAGTGTATTCATGGCTTCCATCAAAGTGCTAATCTGAGTAGCCATCTAGTCAATTCGATTATCCCTTTTTTCGATTCGACGCATTAAGTCTTCAGCGGTGACTTGGTCTGCCATATTTGCAATAAAGTGAGGACCCACTCCATGAAGTGGAGATTCTAATGGCGTAGCAGAAGGAGTAATGGCTTCCTCATCTCCTACATCTTCTGCTTCCTCATTTTCCAAATCGAGGGGTAAATGAAGCATTAAATCTTGCCCTCTACTAGATTTATCAGTTGCCATATAACTTAACGCAGCCGATTTTAATCTTGTGTTGACTCTGGCTCTCTGAGCCAGCAGTAGAAGCTCAGATGGATCTTCTGGAGGGGCTTGATAATTTTTACCGCCAAGTCAACTTGTATAAGGATTCTCTTCCTCATCTTGCCCCGTGCTAGGACTTGTTCCTATCATCATACATGAAAATATCATCGGAGTTATTTTACCTTGATGAAATATGACTTTTCGTGTAAGTGATGATCTCCCATTCGGCAACTTTGATTTTTCATTAGAAGAGATTCTTCGCACACTGTGTTTGTTCCTTGAAGCAAAATATAGAAAAGACATGTCCTTCTCGATGGCAGATGAAATCCGTGCCAAAAGAACTCACCCCTTTTCTGTTGGAAGCCTAATCTCTCCATATTTCATAAATAATTCATCTAGCTATTGGCGATGGCGTAGGCGATTTTTCGTCCGCCAGATGTTCCTTTCTTGTGATCGGGTGTACCCCGAAAATGAAGGGGTACAACATTTACATCCAACCCTTTAGATGAATTATAATGAGAAAATTGTGCCTCCTTTGCAAGGATAGCAAATTGCTTTGAAATGGATAGAATAGGATTCTGCCCCCAATCCTTCTTTGCAGATATTGCCAAGGGGACCTCAGGGAATGTGAATTCACAAGTAATATTTTTCGAACCATAACGCACAACATTTCGAAATAATTTATATTTCATTTCAGTAAATGTAGGAGCAGTTATGGTAACATGCACCTTTTTCGATTTTGGAACTGAAGCAAATGGATCAAACATTGACCAGACAGCTCTTACCCCGGGCTTGCTTGTTGATGTTTTGCAAGATACCGGACGAGAAATTGATGAAATAATTTTCTTCAAGGAAAGGTGCGCCCTTAAAACCACTTTGCTTGCATCAGCTTTCGCTTTGCACCTCCTTCGCTTCTCGCACTTTGCTATGTGGTTGAAGTGAATACTAGGGTCTTTAGTGAAATGGGCCATAGTGGTTACGCCCCAAGTGATTATGACAGTTGCGGGGAATGTCCCAAATTGCATGAAGTGATAAACGGACGAAGTTGGCATCCAGTCGCCGACTCGCAGAATGTTAGCCATAACTGACATTTATTAAAAATAAACATCGTCAGTATTTGAAAATAGAAGAGGGTATTAAATCACAGCCAGCAAAGATGGGAGGTGCAGCAATCCCCAGTGGAGTCGCCATTTTGTTTTCCCGAAAAGAGAGAATGTGAAGATGATAGAAATGTTTTTATATAAAGGTGGGGGATTGTACTTTTCTTGACTATATATCTTTTAATAGTGAGGAAAATATATAGTCAGAAAGAAAACTTAAAAGAACCAGAAATTAGAAAGGTTCATGCTTTCCAGGTACCCGCAGGTACCCGTTTAACTACGCCATCCTTGTTATACTTGGCCACCTCTTATTAAACTGATCGTGCTCAAAATACCATCCTCCAAATAATTTTTTTTTTCATTAATAATAATATTGTATGAATATTAATAGAGTATGAGAATTAAAGATTCAACCGAGTCACACACACACATACACACACACACACATATACATATATATATATTAGTCTATGAATTCCAAACTAAATTAGCATATTATTTTTACTGTAAAGAGTGGATGCACTCTTCTTTTTTTTTTCTTTTTTTTTAAGCTAAATAAACGATGCTTACGTGAGCGGCTTTAAATTTTTAGCGTAATTAATTTTATGAAAGAAAGAGCAAGAAGTAGATAAATATATTTTCTTCCTTTTTTTTTATTAAATAAATTTCTTTTTTTAAAAAAAAAATACGAGTTATGATAATTTTATTGATAAAGGCATACTAGAGGGTACATTTTGATATAATCTTATCAAAGAATGAATCCACCCAAATTTCTTTTGGTTTTGTTCTTCCTTGCTCACGAAGCAAGGAGTAGAGCGATCGGCTTCGGCGGCTTCAACGATGGCGACGGCAACGACGATGATGGCGATGAGTTTCGATGCCGGGGCGGAGCCATGATCGGAGCGCAACTCGATCGGCGCCTCGGCTGCGGCAGCAGTGGGTTTCGACTTGCGAAGGCGCAGGAGGAAGACAAGGAGCAGCGGCTTGGCCAACAACAGCTTGGTGGTGATAATGGCCGCAGCTTGTGGGCGATGATGGTGGCAGCTTGTGGTTACCTCTCCTGCTGCCCCAAACCCCTTCTTCTTCTTCCTATGTTAATAGTGAATGAGGGTCCTCTCCTCTCTATCCGTAGAAGCCCCCCTTTCCTTTATGTGGATCCCTTATTTATAGGCTCCAAGCTCTAACCGCCAGATCCTCCAAATCTCATAGTTGATTGTGAGATCTAAAGAAGATTTTGCAAAATCTCCAGCAATGATGTGGGAATAGATAAGAATCTAGATTCCAGATTTCGTTGTATCTGATATATATATATATATATATATATATATATATATATATATATATATATATATATATATATATATATATATATGTGTGTGTGTGTGTGTGTGTGTGTGTGTGTGTGACTCGGTTGAGATAATAGTGGGCCCCTTGGGTTTAATGGGTGGTTGGGAAAATAGTAAAATCTAACGAGTAAAAATAATTAAAGGGCTTGATCTAACGGTAGAAAACTTGATAGCACCAAATGTTTGGTACTATCGATAGTATACTAGCCGGACTCTCTCTCTCTCTCTCTCTCTCTCTCTCTCTCTCTCTCTCTCTCTCTATATATATATATATATATATATATATATCAAGTTTTCTACCGTTAGATCAAGCCCTTTAATTATTTTCACCCGTTAGATTTTACTATTTCCCCAACCACCCATTAAACCCAAGGGGCCCACTATCATCTCAACCACATATCTCTTAATTCAACGGTTAAAAACTTAATAGTACCAATGACTTGGTATTATTAATAGTATTCCAGCCTAGCTCTATATATATACATATATATATACATGTATATGTATATATGTACATATATGTATATGTATACATATATGTATATATGTATACATATACATATATGTATACATATACATATATGTATACATATATGTATATGTATACATATATACATATATGTATACATATACATATATGTATATATATACATATACATGTATATATATATATATATATATATGAATTGAGCTCCTATGCTTGTAAAAGCACAAAGTCAATGGTGCTTGTGAGTTTTTAGCCCTTGGATGTAGGAATATGTTGTTAGGATGATAGTGGGCCCCTTGGGTTAAATGGGTGGGTGGTGGAATAGTATGATCCAAATGGTGAAATTAGTCAACGGGATAGATCTAACGGTAGAAAACTTACAAGCACCAAATATTTGGTGCTTTTACAAGCATAGTAGCCGGACTCATATATATATATATTGTTACAATATTATTATTATTGTATTATTTATTATATATATTTAATTTATTTTGAATTTAACTAATTTTGGGTGAGCCCAACAATGCAGAGAGGTACTGACTCTATCTTCATAGTTGTTGGTCACTTTTAAAAAATGGCTCGTTTTAGACTATGGATGCTTCCTATATTGCTAACCTTTATATTAATGAGGTGGTTAAGCATCATGGAATCCCAAAATCAATTACCTAAGATCTAGATGAAAAATTCCTAAGCCATTTCTAGAGAAGTCTATGGAGAGGGATGGGTACCAAGTTACACTAAGTAGCGCTTACCATCCTCAAACGGATGGACAAACTGAGATTGTTAACAGAACCTTGGGTAATTTACTATGGAGTCTTGCCTCAAGGAGACCTAAGCAATGGGAGATAGTGCTACCAAGAGATGAAATTGCCTATTATTCAGTGGTAAATCGCTCCACCAGAAAATGCCCATTCGAAATAATTTACGAGTGAGCTCCAACTCATTATCTAGATCTTGTAGCTACTTCTAAAACATTTCCGAATAAGAAAGCTGAAGACTTCACTAGTATCATGAGTAAGATTCATGAAGAAGTAAGAAGCAAGCAATGAAGCATACAAGGAAGCTGCTAATCAACATCATCGCACAAAGGTATTCAATGAAGGTGACTTCGTATGGATTTATTTAAAGAAAGAGCGCTTCCTAGCTGGTTCTTACGATAAGCTCAAAGAGAGAAAAATTGTCCCATGTCGAGTTTTAAAGCGCATCAAAGATAATGCCTACAAAATTGAGCTCCCTCCTGGTATTCACACTCATCCCACCTTCAATATTCAAGATTTGTCAGCTTATTACGGAGAGAACGATGACGACTCGTGGACGAGTCCTTTTGCGCCCCGGGAAGATGATGCAGCACATCACAAGGTTGAAACGGAAGACCAAAGGTCGTGCCCGGATTGACCCAGTCAACCTGCGCACTATTCAATGTTTTGATCATAACTTTCTCTAGAAGTATCCAAATTGCACACTGTTTGATGCATTGGAAACTAGACTCAAAGTTCTTTCCAATGGTTCATAATTTCAGCGCAGTTAATATACAATCTGGTGCAGATTTTGGGTGGATATCGACCCATTTTTGTGGCTCTTTGTAATTCTTCTCGCTTTGCAACTATCAACTAGTGTAAAATACTTTTTGGAGAGTCAAGGGTTAGGTTAATCAATCAAAAAGTTTATAATTTTGTAAGTAATGTCAGAGGTCTATAAAAAGGGTCCAAAGGGTTGGGTTTGAGTCAGCTCAATTTGGAATTCCCTTCTATTTAATGAAAGATAGTGAGTTTGTTCTCACTCTTAGCTTCGTTATGTTTTGAGTTTTCTTTTTCCCATCAATTCTCGCCTATTCCCACCTCCATCAGTTTCAAAATATTATGTCAAAAAGGTTAAAAATATATCTAAAATCTGTCAAAGATACTTAAATCAGCATATTATCTGGTCAGGTAGCAAAGTCAAAACTTATAAATTAGGAGCTGATTTCAAAATGTCCTGTAATTCAGGTAAGGACTCTACATTTATGCGTAAAAGATTCCAGAGCAAAGAGAAACTACAGACTGAAATTGAACAAGGAAGCAAATCAACCAGGCATAGTAAGCAATACCCACATAAAGAGATAAGGGGGAAAAAATAATATACCTTTCATTCTCCCACAGGTCACGAGCTTACGAATGTAATCCCGAAATTTCGTCAAAACACCCCTTTCTTGCTCCTCATAGACCTCAGACATGTTCTGGTTGGCTGGAAAGCTCGGAGTTGAAGCGGCATTTTGAGAGGTAATGAACATTGTATCTTCTTCATCACACATTAAAGCTAGGGTTCCAGGAGACATTGGCCTGCTAATTTTCTGTGTATCAGCATGGTCAGATCCAGATTGTTCTGCATTTGTTTTGTCGATGTTGGTCCCACCTAAGCGATCATTGGCTGATGCTTTTTGAATTTCTAGGTCACTCTGGTTGCCTTCTTTTTCATGATTAGTGGAGGAGAAAGAGGCTTCCGTTATGTCTTCTTTCTCTAGTAGCTTCTCTTCTTGTGCTTTTCTACCTGAATATATTGGCACTAAAAAGTAAGGATCTGTGTGTCTACAAACATGTATCAATAACTTAGACACGTCGAGGCAACTTGTAAGTCTACCAAGTTCCACATGAATATGCAAGAAAGAATTATGGAAGGAACTTAAAAAATAACTAGTTGCTATTTTGAAGTGAAGTTTTATATAAAGGAGAAATGAACCAATGAAGAAATCATGTTATGTATAAAGGAGAAGCAATAAAGCAGAAACAAACTTAATGTAGGGTGCTCTTTATTTCCGAAAAAAAATTATATGGGAAAATGAACCAACAAAGAGATCATGTGATGCACACAATAATGATTCTTAAGTTATAACTGGCGAGTGCCTCCAATCTCCAGCAAGCTTTTGTACTATATTGACCAACAAAGAGTGCATTGTGATGACAAAGCTAACAAAAACAGAACCATAGTAGTATTTCTTTTCACTTTTTTTGTTTTTCTGAAGAAGACACCATTCCACATCTGGTCAAGTCGCATTGCAAGCCAACGACAATGACAAGAACAGAAAGCTCCATCCGCCGGCATAAATCACATAGAATCATGTTTAAGAAAACAAAAAAAAAAAAACAGCAAGAATACAAAAAAAAAAAAAAAAAAAACAGCTGACAGAGTTTTTTTTTTATTTGAGAGAGAGAGTGTGAGAAAGATAGCAGGATACCTGCTTCGTTCATTTGTTTTTTAGAAATGAACTCGGAGAGAAATGTGAAGCAACTAGGGACCTGTTTGTTTGGGCGAAAGTGAGAACGGACGAAAGTGATGTTCGGCTGTTAACGGACAATTCCGGTGTTTGGTTCACCATAATATAATTACAGCTGAAACTTGAGTTTTCCAAAACACCGTAACTTGAGTTTCCCAAAACACCATAAATCGACTTTGCCTCAAGGTGGGGCAAAGTCAATTTTGGGAAGGAGATGTGAGGCAAAAAACAAAATAAAAAGTAGATTCATTACACTATACTACACTGTATTTTACAAAAAAAATTTACTTTCTACACTATTATTTGTTTTTCAAAGGCACCACTCAACTATCCTTTTTTCAATCCCTACAATATAAGCAATAAACCTATAATTTTTTGATGGAAACTGTTAAAAAATACTGATTGAAAATGGTAGAGCATATATTCAGCTCATTTTAGCACAAAAAATAACAAAATACATATAAATAACAAGAAAATAGTTGAAAATAACTTGATAGAAGTTTTCAGTGAGTCTATCATAAAAATTCATTTTATATTTTTCCTACTATTTAGCTGGTGTTTCTTAATAAAGTTGTTAGATTTTGTCTAAAATAATAGATTTGTTAACAATAATGTAAAGATTGGCGAGACAAAAAATAATTGAGCAATATCTATGAGAAAGAAAATAGTACAACGAAGAAAAATGAAAATAATCTAAACTACAGTGTAGAGATTAATAAAATATAATAATACAATGGTGTCTTAAAAAAAGTACAACGTAAATGATGCAAAAAAGATTAAAGTACAGTGTAGTAGGGTGCAATTAAGCCTAAAATATAAGAGAAGAAACTTTTATTATTATTATTAGACCTTTTTGCATAAAAAATCCACGAGTTTTACATTTTTAAAAAAGTGGGCCACCTTTTTCATTTTTGCATATTTGGTCTGAATTTTCAAAGAAACTTATCAAAATACCCTTATTCCTTTTTCTTTCCTTTTTTTCTCTCGTTCTTTTTTCTCCGCTCGAGGTTTATCTTCCTCCTCGTCGTTTCTTTCCCTCCTTCCTCCTTTCCCTCTCTTCTCCTTCTCCTCCACTGCCCCAACATCTACATCGCGCTCCACTCTCTTATCTCGGCCACACCTCCGTCGATGCCAGCTCAGATATAATATAGATCGCGAATGTGAGATTGCGACAGAGCGCATGGCCGTGAATGGCGGTGGCGATGAGGGTACCGAATGATTTTAAGGACGACAGGGCGAGAAAACACTTCTAGCAAAAGTAGTGGATGCGAAAAAAGATGTAGAGGGTAGAAAAGAATAAAAACAAAAAAGTAAAGAAAAAATATTTTTCTCCTGGGAAGACCATTATGTATCGTCGCAACTACAATAAAGGCCAAGAATCAGTTAAGAAAGAAGAAGATGAAGTTACACTGTTTCAGAAGAACGTTGCACCCTTTGAGACGAAAATGACACTCTTTGAACAAAAGTTGCACTTTTTGAGCGAAAGTTATACTGTTTGAGACGAAAATTACATTTTTTGAACGAAAGTTGCACTCTTTAGACAAAAGTTGCACTCTTTGAGCAAAAGTTACACTGTTTGAGACGAAAATTGTACTCTTTGAAAGTTACACTATTTGAAGGCTCAACTTTCTCGAGCTTGCTACCTCGCTCTTACGCCTCACACGACGTCCAAGCCGCCGCCACCCTCGTCGCTGCTATGGACCCCACCAGAGCGGCACCCCTCGACGCTGTGCCCGCGCCCGGGCCTGAGGAGGACGAGGAGCTGGAAGAGACGACCATAATAAGCACAAAAAAAACGCCTTACTAGAACCATACAAGATCAATGTCATTTGCCGCAGATCGTCGGTTGCTTATTCATGGAATCAGCTAAGCATTTAGCTTTAAGATAAAGTGATTACAACATCAGACATTTAATAAACCTTACCTACCTCTACTACTTACAAGCTCTGCCCATAATCCGTCGACTCCTAGAGAAGTTAATATTGTCGAGCTCCTCGTCCTCCTCAGTCGCGGGCGCGGTGTCGAAGGGCAGCACTCCAGTAGGGTCCATGGCAATTGCGAGGGCAGCAGCAGCCTGGACGTAGCGCAAGGCAAGGGTGGCGGGGCGCGGGAACGAGGCGGCGAGTTCAAAAAAGTTGAGCCATCAAACAGTGTAACTTTCAAAGAGTGCAATTTCCATCTCAAATAGTACAACTTTCGCTCAAACAATGCAACTTTCGCCCAAAGAGTGCAACTTTCGTTCAAAAAGTGTAATTTTTGTCTCAAATAGTGTAACTTTCGCTCAAACAGTGCATCTTTCGCCCAAAGAGTGCAACTTTTGTCTCAAAAAGTATAATTTTAGTCTCAAAGAGTACAACTTTCGTCTCAAATAGTACAACATTCTTCTGAAACACTATAACTTAATTTTAACAGTGCAACTTCATCTTTTTCTTCTTTCTTCTCTGGTTCTTGGCGACACATAATGGTCTTTCCAGGAGAAAAAAAAATGTTTGTTTTCTTCTCTTTTTTTTCCTTTTTTTCTACCCTCTACATCTTTTTCCGCAACTACCACTCTCGTCAGAAGCGCTTTCTCATCCCGTCGTCCTTAAATCCTTCAATACCCTCATCGTCCTTAAATCCTTCAATACCCTCGTCGTCCTTAAATCCTTCAATACCCTCGTCGTCGTCGCCATCTACAATCATGCCCTCAGCCGCAAGCTCACATCTGGGATCTATATCAGATTTGAGCAGGCGCCGACGGAGATATAGCCGAGGTAAGAGAGTGGAGCGCGGCATAGATGTTAGGGTGGTGGAGGAGAAAGAAAAATGAGAGGAAGCGGGAATGAGAATGAGAGAAAGAAACGACAAGGAAGAAGACGAATCTCGATCGAGAAAAAAGAACAAGGAAAAAAAAAAACAGAATGTGAGAGAAAAAGGAATAAAGGTATTTTGGTCAATTTCTTGAAAATTTGGACCGAATTTGCAAAAACGAAAAAGGTGGCCCGATCTTGCAAAATCTCAAAACCAATGGAATTTTTATGCAAATTGGCCTTATTATTATTATAATATTAGCTAGGCTATTATGCTTTCGAAAGTACGGTAGTCTCCATACATTCAAGTTGTTTTTAATAATAAGACATCTGATTCAGCAATCGGCTCCGTTAGACATGATCTACAGTGTTGGAACTATCTAAAAATCAAATTACATAATTTTTTGACTCCGTTTGCCCAGTGAACAAGTTGCCTCAAAATAAATGGCCGAAAATAAAAATCTCATAACAAATAGTGATAAAAAACTTAAAATTTTAAATCGGAAGTATTGATCTTGCTCTTAATGGTAAGTATAATTTCTATTAAAAGTTCATCTAATTTGGATTGTTCTATACCGTTGCACTTACAAACGTGCCACATCGGCCATTAAAATGGCTATTTTTGAGACCTTTTGACCACTTCGCAAATAACATCGAAAAATTATAAAATTTTGTTTCTAGATAGTTTTAATAGCGTAGATCATGTCTTACGAAGCCGATCGTCGAATCAGATGTCCCATCATCGAAAACAACTTGAAAGTATTTAGACATTCGTGCTTTCGAAAGCACAAGAGACGTACTCTAAGGTAATATTTGGTTCGGGGATTATGAGTTTGGGGATAAATTTTTTTATCCCTGGGATAGCTTGCTATTCCGAAATAATCAGGGATAAAAGAAAAATAGTGTTTGGTTTGTAAAGTTGTTATTGTTAGGAATAGCTGAAATTGTGTTTGGTTCATTTCTTAGAATAATCGAGAATAGTAAAAAAATAAAAGTAATTATAATTTTAAAATAATAATATTTTATCTAATTAATTAATATAAAATATTAATTAAATAATATATAATATTTGTATAAATTAAAGCTTATATTTTAGTAAATAATACCATTTAATTTTTTAAAAATTAAAGTTAAAAAATTTAAAATTTGTATAAATTTTAAATTTTATTAAATTTATAAATTTATTAAAAATTAAAGTTACAAATTTAAAAAGTTATAAAATTTAAAATTTCTCTAAATTTTAAATTTTAAATTTTAATTATTTCGAAAAATGTGTAAAAGATGATGCAAAAATTTTAATTTTTAAATTTTTATAAATTAAAAAAATTCTATAAAATAATTAAAAATTTATATATACAAAATTTATATAACTTTTAAAATTTTAAAATTTTAAATTTTAAAATTTTAAATTTTTAAATTTATAAAAAATTAAAGTTAAAAATTTTAAAATTTATAAAATAAAAAAAATTAAATTTAAAATTTTATAAATTTAAATTTAAATTTAAAAAAATAAAAAAAAAGATGGAAATAAGGTTGTTCCCGGATGGGGGGAACAACCTTATTCCCACCAATGGGGGGAATTGTTATCCCCCCTCCTTAACGGGCTATTCCAGAATAGCCCGTTAAGAGAGGGATAACAAATCCCTCCTTTTTTTTTTTGTTTGGAGGATAAATGAGGGATAAAGGAGCTATCCCCCTTTATCCCCCAACCAAACATAGCCTAATTATATTATGTTTTATTATTTTTATTATATTATAATTTATTATTGAGTCAAGCTACCTATACTATCAATAGCACCAAGCACTTGGTGCTCTCAAGTTTTCTGCCGTTAGATCTAATCCCTTTAACTATTTCTACCCCTTAGATCATACTATTCCAACAACTACCCACTAAACCCTAGGGGATCACTATCATCCTAACCGCACATCCCTTCATCCAAGAGCCGAAAACCTAATAGCACCAATGACTTAGTGCTATTAATAGTATAGTAGCCTAGTTCCTTATGATTTATATAATTTATTATTTATATTTGTGACACCCAATAGTCCCACATCGGATGGGAATGGGTTGTGTTTGGGTATATAAGCATCTGGACGCTAGTGATAATAACCGGGCTTAAGCATTTTAGGTTGTGGTATGGGCTCAACAAGTTATTATTGCTAGTGGGCCGGGTCGCTACAATATTATTTGTCTTATGTAATTTAATTTATTATTTATATTATTTTTTATAAATAATATAAACCATCATGCCCTAGGCATCGAAGTTGGGGTCTTAGATATCAACCATCAAGCCTTTAGCCCATAGCCACCATGTTAATAAACATGCAGCATCATGAGTCGCCTTCGATGAACGAGATAGTTACCATTTTTTTTTTTGGATATTAGTCCTCAAATCTTTTTAATTGCATTGTAGTGTTTGAAAGCATCCTTATTCTGACATTAGTCACTACAACTGATAGCATGCTTGAGGTATATTCTGAGGATATGCTCTAAACAATGTTAGTTTTTTAACAGCAAATCATTACTTGGACAATTCTAACACCTTATAATGTGTTTAAAAAAAAAAATTGTCATTCAAGCATCTCCTCAAACTCCCTCCCCATCGGGACGGGATTGGGGCTGGGTACCTAAGCTACTAATGTACCCATCTAGTCCGGTTGGGCGGATCTGGATAGTGACTATCCATATACTACCTACTTAAGATCGGGTATGGGTCGGGTCTAGATCGGATATAGGTACCCCGTATGCGTATCCATAGCATAAAACACAAATATTTATTAAAAAATAAGTTTAAAATAAAAATACAAAATTTGCAATTGTTACACATATATTAATTACTCTAAAAATACATGCAACTACCACCTAAACACATAAAACAACATAATAACGAAAATTATATTAATAAGTTCAAACACATATAACATAACTGCATAAAAGATATACAACTAGTCACATAGCATATACCATAAGTCCAAAAGACATGCAACCTACTACAATATAGTTAAAACACATACACAATAAGTCTGAAACATTAAAGTGAAAAGATAAGTATCAAGTTTTTTATTTTTTTCTCTTAGCTTTAAATTTTGACGGTCATGTATTTTACGGAGTCCGGGTCCGGGTCCAGGTCCGGATATGAAAATGATTCCGAACCCTACCCACCAAATAATTGGGTCTAGATCGGGTCCGAGTTGGGTATGGGTATAAGGTATCCGAAGTTCCGAACCTATACCCAAAACTTCAATGGGTAATTTTCTTTCCCATATACTACCCACTTTTAATCAGGTTCGGATCAGGTCCATGTCGAGTCCTAGCAGGGTCTGGGTTGGATACGGGATATCGGGTGTTTTGGACATCTCAAGTTTTCACCTCTCCATATATCTTGAATTAAAAAATTTAAGGTCAACTTAGAGATGTATTCAGGAATTGCTACAAATAATGAAGTTTAAAGTGGACAATACATGATATTAAAAGATTTCAGGGACTAATGTGTACAAACAATCAATTAAAATGATCGATACACAATTATTGCCTAAAGTGATGAAATTGTCAACTCTGGCAATTGAGCAACGAAGACATTCAATAAGGATAAGACTATGATAGGACCAAAAATCAAACACAACAACAGCAATAACTTAAAATCAATAAGAGAAAAAGTCAAGTGTTCATTAACCAGTGTAGAACATAAAAAGAAAAAAGGCCTAACTGCTTATACTTGGCTATAAACAAGAGACAAGTCGTTGTCAACCCGATCAGCGACATAGAAAACAAAGTTCAATGACTGATTAAACAAGATTGCATGAAATACTGCATCTTAATTCTGGTAAAAAGAAAATTATATGGCAAATGCCTCTATATGGCAAAAGTATCCAATGTAATAAGAAACGTACCAGAAACAACATTAGCAATCTCTCTTGAAAATACTACCAAAATCTTGCAAAGATCCTTCACATCCTCTGTTTGGACAATATCGGCTAGAAGAGGCCTTAAGATCCACATAAAATTATATCAGATAAAACAATTTGAAGTTGTGACCAAGATACCAAAAGGAGATCACATTCAAGATTTTTAGAATATTACCTGTAAGTGACTTTGCAAGCTCCTAAATTGGTGGAGTTTGTAGCACAACATACAGGAATGGGGGCAAAAGAAGGTTGTGCAACATTCCTCAGATGAGCAGGCTGATAATAATCACAATTGTTAAAGTCAGTAGCAATACAAGCTTCTGTGCATTAAACAATAAGAAAGATTATTAAATGAGACTAGGGGCCAGGTAGGATTTGAACTAGAGACCTACTACTCTGATGCCACATTAAATAATGCGAAACAACAATTTCTCCAAAAGCTTAAGCAGCCAGAGAATAGTGTTTTTAATATTTATATTCCACAGATATATATTTATCTCCAAAAACATATTAACATAAAGAAATTCTGACTTGTAGTCATAGTATATTACTTATGTAGTATCTAATGTAAATATAGCGACTTAAATATACAAAAAGAACTTTTTATAAATATTACCTGAGGAAATTGACTAACCCTGTGAACAGGCTGATCTCGGACAGATGTGCCAAATAAGACTTCGTGGTTCTTTCTCTTTCTAGATGTCGAAGAAGAAAGAAACCCGGAGGGCCCGATTGCACCATTTAAGGCTGCATTCGCCGCCTGCTGCATGTAAAGGTTGCTTCCATGGTCACCCTGAAAAAGGGCTCTTCTCTCTTCACTCCCTTCAAAATTCTTGCAGTCTATGCATTTGCAATTTTCCGAGCAGAGAATATTAGCTTGAAAACATTCACAATACTTCTTGAGGCACCCCGACTTCTTGCAGTGGCATCCTTTATTGTGCTTTCCCAACAAAGGGAGCTCTACTGCCTCACCCTAGTATAAAATGTACACAACAGATTTAGTTGTCAATGCGGAATGAATAAATAAACATTATTAATAAAGCATTGTAGTACAAACAAATTCTATTTCTTATCAACATTTTTTAGTTGTTAGATTCTTAAAAAGTTAGATGTAACCTCATCTTTTGCAATGTTTACTTCAGCTTTTCTTGTAAATAGCAAGGAAACAAGAAATGAAAATGAGGAGAGCAAGAATGTGTTACAGGTCTGATGTTGCAAAATTTAATAACCAATGGTTAAAATGTAGTATCGACATAAAGGTTGTAATGAAGTTAATGCTGTTTGAACAGCAGTAAAATAAAAGTAGAATGTAGTATTAGTCAGTAGGCTCCACAGTGAAGTAGACCCACAACAAGGCGTTAAATATTTATTATGGTTAGATAGAAATGCCAACAGTAAACTATAAAAAACCGTTGAGGAGTGGCATCTTACTGCACCAGTATAAGCGCCGATTAAATGATATAGGTGTCTCCAAGACCGCATATATTTCTACGCATCAAGACTCTCTCTTCCTTAAGCCACAGCGAAACTGTATTGGCTCAGTACATGCAACCCCATGTGATCTAAACTGGAAAAGCATTCCCAACCTCAATTTCGAAGTTAGGCTGTGGTAGCAAGTTAGGCGCATACATATAAAATAGGAGTCTAAAACATTTGGCAACCATCTAGACACCAGCTATCCCACCTAGCTGTTATCTATGTGTCATTGTTTATAGGATTTGACTAATTATATTTCAAAAAAAGGGTTAATTAATAAGAACAGGAAGACAATGCTTAATAAAATGTGCGGATATGCAAATGAGATTCTATTTGAAGTAATATTTACTAGCAAAAGATCAGGGTTCTTAGAAATTTGTACCTTGTTTTTGAACATTTCTTACGTAGTAATTCTTCAATAACTATTCAATTATCAATTACATATTAAGGTAACAGTACCATATTGGTTCTAGAAACAATAAGAGGACCCTCTTGTTATAGAGGATGTTAAGCAAGGAAGGCTACATGGAGAAGAACATGTGTAAACAACCAAAGTGGGAAATAAAACTCTATGATAGAGAATTGTATGTGTTCACCTACATAAGAGAGAATACAACATAATATAAAATGGGGAAGAATATTATTTTCGAGAAGTTAATAATTAATTAATTATGGCTGCTACATAATTAAAAGTCTCTCACTTTTTTCTTGACCAACAATCCTTCTATGTTTGCCAACATGACAACAAATAGTTACGCTTTTACTGTTGCTTATTATCGAAATCCAAATTTTCAACTAACGCACAGCCTAAAAGAGTAAGTCATGATGAAAAGCATCTCAAAAAGAATGGCTAGACAATAGCTACAAAAATTGGAACTTCATGATTTCTGGTTAAAAAGACATGAAAATGACTGCACATTTAAGCATAAAAGAAGAGACAAGCTGGTCAACGAACCAACAAAAGATGTAAAGGATTATACATTACAAGTAAATTAAAATTCAATACGACAGCAAGAAAGATGATTTCTGCCGAACTGTGTACCAAGCGTTGAACTGTATACCAAGCGTTATGGAGGTGAGACATTAACGTTATGAGTGTGCGTGCAGTTCCAACAAAACCCATCTATCAACAAAACCCACCAAAATAAATGCTTAAGGTTGAAGAGTTCTTTCTCAATAAATCAGCTATGGAAAGTAGTCAACTCGAATATATACAGGTTTTACTTTATTTAGTGTATGCAACCCTCACAACGTAGTTCATTATAGGAAGATTAGTTTAGTGAATTCTATACCTATAATGTGAAGCATATCTCAAATACTTTTAAGTTCGAGTCATTGCTTCAGCAATATCCTTTCTTATCAAGTTTCATCAATTTGTACTGATTTCCATTAAATTTACCCTATTTTGATTACATCCTCTTTTCGGCTGGATACATTTGTGATCAACGTAAATTAAATGAACCGAGAATGCACCTTCTGATTTTAATCAAATTAGACAGACAATTTTTCCTACCAAACTAACCCCAAAACGAGCAGGCCCAGGACCATCCCTAGTTATAATTATGTTAACCCAACGCAATCAAGATTGCAAGCGTTGCTCACTTTCACCTCAGCAGAGAATCACGCCTACACTTAATTCATTGCTCAGTCATTTGAATCTGAAAGTTATGAAGTATTAATTCTTGCATATTTGACAATTAGTATGTAGAATTAAAACGGCATAAGTAATGGTTTGCCTCTTGGGGTAAATATAAATTTAATGATTTGCCTCTGGGGGTATATATAAATTATTACATATATAATTCATTATATTTAAGTTCGAATGGAAACTTCAAACGTCCAAAAACAACCACCACACAGACGATATAGGTCATCACAAAACTATATTACATCCACAAAGGCAAATGCAACTCAGCACATACCCGACTATCTCGCACTGCATGTGGACTATTGCCGATCTTAGGCCTAAAAGCATCTGGATTGCGCTCCAATGTAGTATCAACAGCGTCACGCCTAGCAGCCTCATTCTCAACATTATTGCAACAGTTTGAACAGTTGCAGCCATCGCAATAAACCCCAGATGCAAAGCATTCACAATACCTAACCATACATAAGAAATGAGAGACACATTCACAGCAACTAATATTATAGTACGGCAGAAAAATTGAAAACAAGTGCAGTAATAAAGAACAGCAAGCCACATAGCGTGAGAAAAAAACAAGCATGACTCAAGCTATATGCAACTTCCATTGATAAATGAAGATCCATTACTTCATAATCAAACTGAAAGTAACCTATGAACTGTAATGGCAATTTTCACAAGCAGATGACAGACAAAATCTGCCCATGAAGTTAGTTATTAGTAACTAATCATTTCACCATCAGTTTGGTTGAACACTATTTCTTAACTACGCAAGGTCAGCTATTGGGACATGATCATGCCATACCATATGTCCCTTACAAAGTGTATTTGGATTACCCCTTGAATTATCTTATTTTAAAGGATCAGAATATTTCATCAATGTACTTGACACATATAGATTTTATAATGGTGAACACCTTATATGAATCATCTTCGTGCACTAAACAGTGATTAGCATGCATTGACCTTTGAAAGATATAAGAGAAGTTGACTAGTTCTGGAAGAATTCATTCATGATAATGGCATATGACAAGTGGCAAGGCAAGTTCTACAAACCTAAGTTGGGCTTCATGATTTCTTACTGATTCCCCATTATTTGACCATGTTTTGTTATACAGCAATGAAAACCTCGGAAGAAATTCATGCCAAAAATAAATAATGAGTCAGATATCCTGATATTTAAAACATATGAGTTCAAAGAATCCAAATAAAGATACTAAAAATAAGTGCAAAATTCAATAAATCATCAAAATAAGAGGTGGCTACCCCCAGATATACCATCTTTATCTTGTGACAAATTGATACATACGTTACCAGTTATGTGGCCATTCATTTATGTTGTCATCACCGACATCCAATAACAACTTGTGTTAAGATTAGGGTTACATGATCCAGTTCAACAGCACACTAGAAGATACATTTCATAGTACTAAATAGATAGAAAGTAATTATTCTAAAGAAAGCAAATGCACCAAACATAGTACTTGTTTCAAACCAGACAAACCACACCTTACAACCGTCATAGAGTAATATCACCGTTAACAAGCAGTAATTAGAAAGCATTATGCAACATAAAGTAGTTTCTACAATATGATATTACACTTACAGCTTCAAACATCTAGAGTTCTTGCAGTTGCAATTCTTTTTTCTTGTCGGTGTGCCATCTTTAGCATCAAAATGCTGCCGCGCCCGTGACTTGGGCGACTCCGGCTTCCTGAAGAGAGACAAAGGATAACTTAGAACTCAACAGAAAACTTTACAACATGAATGTTAACCGAAGTCTATGACGATTAAGACAAGTAAATATAAACAATACTTCACTGAACTCCTTAACAAACATATGAATATGGAAAGAAATAGTGTCTATTAACAGTAATTCACAGAACTTCATAACAAATATATTAATGAAGAAACTAATAGTTTCTCCACGAAAAATTGTTCCTAATAGTATGTACTGCCATGTTAATACGGAGGACACGCAGAGTCTTGGAATCTTTCCAACTGGAAAATACTAACCCATGTAATTATATAAGCCAGAGCCCAATACTTACCAAAGGATTGAAATTGAACAAAGAATGATGCAAGAGAGTCTTAAACCAGTCAGAATGAATCAAAAAAAAAGAAAACCTTTTTTCAGGGTAATCCCTAAAGTTGAGATTATCTATGACACATTTCAATGTTCCCACCAAAATAAAGAGTCCAACTCCACAATATGTAAACATAGAACATCCGAGGAACTTGTCAATCTCCATAATCCGGTACCAATATTTTTCGCTCAACGCAAGCATCAGAAATTTCAAAATATTGACCAATCATCTTACTTCCAAATACAAAAACAGTTTAAATTACTAGCCTGAAGTAAAGGACTCGCACTGAAATCACAAGAACTTCAAATTGGGTTCCTAAACTCGATGGATTGGAGATCTTTCTAAAAAATGTTATCATTCATCAAATTCGACAAATTAGATACACCAACCAAATCACTTCCAACCAAAAAACCTAAATTTGAAAGCGGGACAAGGAGATTGAAGGCAAAGAGCACTCACACGACTAGCGGGACGGAAGGGCGGGGGACGGGTTGCTGGGCCTGCTGCTGCGGCTGCGGCTGCGGTTGTGGTTGCGGTTGCGGTTGCGGTTGCGGCGGCTGTGGAAGCTGCGTCTGCGGCTGCGGCGTCTGTGGAGGCTGCGGCGGCGGCTGTTGGAGTATCTGCTGCGGCAGCGGGCGTTGGTCGAGAGCCCTCGACACGGCGGCGGCCGCGGCGGCCACCGTGGGGTTCCCGGGGTACGCCGTGGAGGTGAAATCCAGCTGCCGAACAAGCTTCTTCGCCGGTAAATCCCCCTGCGGCGGCGGCGGCGTCGGCGCCGAGGACGACGCCGCGGGTTGAACCCCGTGGTCCATCCCCACCACTCCGATCCGAGGAGATTCCCCAACCAATCAAACGAAGAAGAAGAGGGATCTCCGATCGAATCCCTCGAAACCGAGCCCCGCGAACGAGATCCGCGCCGATTGGGGTTCGGATTAGGGTTCCGAATCTTCCTACTAGGTTACGGAAATGCTTTGAGAGCTCAACAAGACGAAGAAGAAGAAGAGGGCCAAAGAGGAAGAAGAAGAGAGAAAGGGCCCTTTTCTCCTCTCTCTCCCTTTCTCTATCTCTCCCTCTTTAGTTTTGAAATCGAATTCATATTAAACGGCTAGATTTAAACGAAGATGGGATCGGACGGACGAGATCAACGGATTGGATCGTGTGGCGGAAATTCATAGACGTCGCAGTGGTGAGGTATCCGCCGTTGGATCGGACGAGGGGAAAGGCGTGGGTTTCCTTCGGTGTCTCCATCGCGGGTTTTTGTATTTTTTTTTATTATTTTTTCTATTTTTATTGATTTCAGGGAAATAATAAAATTAAGAAAAATGCTTCTTGTAAAATTGTACAGAGGACCCTCAACTATAAACACTATTCTAAAATAGCCTCCTCAACTTTTTTATTGAAATTTTCTCAACTTGTAATTTTTGAAAATTAGGTATTTTACTAAAAATAAAATTTTAAAATTTTGTCAAATTTATTAATAATTTTGATAATTTTTTTTTAGTAGTAAATAAAATTAGAAGTTGTGAGGATTATATAGTAAAAGGTGTTGTTTCAGAATTTTCTATAGTTTAGGGGGTCCCCAATACATTTTCACCTATAAAATTCACCATCGGATCGAGTGAAGGGGAGGTGATGATGATCAGGACCGTTGGTTTGGGGAAGGTTTATTATGTTGAACGGTTGAGAAACGTGCGAGATAATATATAAATAAAAAAAAAAAGGAAAAAAAAAAGAAGGAATTTTCCCGCGAAAACGGATGTGTCGGGGGACAAAGTAACTCGGGAGGTTTCTTCGGTGTAACGCTTTGTGTATCACGGTGACACATGAAACCCCACACATGCGGGCCCCACATGTCAGTATTGTGAGGGGGAATGCGTGTGCGTTACATCGGAGAATTTTTTTGGGAAATCACAATGTGATGAGCATCGGAAATGGACGGTCACGATAAAATCAAGATGCAATGGAACAAAAAAAAAAAAAAAAAATTTGAGAAATAGATAGCACGCTACCCGCTTTATTCAACTAGCAACTGAATTTAGCAACATGGGTGAGACAGCAATGTCTCTCAAGGCGGAAAAAAAAAAAAAAAAAAAAAAAAAAACTACTTTCGTAGAACAATTTTTCAACCCCACACTATTCCATCACCGTTCATCACATAAATAATACGAATTTTAAAATTGTGTAAATGTAACGTCCCGATAGTCTCATATCGGATAGAAAAAAAAAAAAATCTGATTGGATATATGAGCTAGTAATAATAATTAAATTTAAATATTTTAAATTATGATTTGGATTAAACGAGTTATTATTCCAATAGTCTCATATCGGATCGGATGAAAAAGAAATTCTGATTGAATTTGATTTAAACCGGGATAGTTCTATATCTCATATCCGATCTCATATCGAACCGGATGGAAAAGAGACTTTGATTGGATTTAATCTAAACAGGAATAATCCTATACTTCATATCGGATCGGATGGAAAAAAAACATTTAATTGAATTTTGATTCCTAGACTAGCCGGTGGGCCGTCTCAATAAATAATAAACATGTCTAAATCTAAATTATAGTCTGAATTATAATGCTAACGTCCTATATATAATGACTAATATATGTTCTAAATTTAAAATTAAATTAATTTAATAGATGTAAAAAAAAAAAATATTGTTTGACCTATAAGATATGGGTGTCCAAAATGTATGATTTTTTATATATTGTGCTTTTTAAATCTACACACAAAAAATTTAATGAGTTAGATTTTGATTTTGAGAAATTTATTATCGAGTTTTACTTCTATGCGCCTGGTGCAGGCAACATTTCTCAACTGGGTAGTTCTACTGCAACCCTGTTTTGCAGAAGCTGCTGCAACCCAGCTACGTGGCATTTTTCTATTGGTTGTGTATCAGTTTATAGGCTGTAAATCTGAGCTTTTCTTGCATCCAGGACCTCAAAAAAAAATTATTTTGTAAATAATTCTATCAAAGTTATAGATGCATAAATGATCTTATATTGTGCAAGCCACATTAGACGAGGAATATTTTCAGTGTACACAAAAAAAATTATTTACTGTGTTTAGAAAAGTATATATTTTATGACCTTTTGCTTATTTAATTTTAACTATTTTTTAAAATTTTTAAATTTATTCTAAAATTATCAAAAATATTTTTCTAAATTGTAAATTTCATTAGTAAATCCAAGTAGTTTGGAAATATTGAAAGAATTTTTTTTAAACTAATAAAAATATTTTGGTCAATCAGAAATATATTAAATATTTTTAAAATTTTAAAGGACATATTAGCATTTAAAATATTCCAATGAGGTACCTAAGCGTACAACTTAGAATTATTTCATATTTATAAATTCTCGAGAGTCAAATATGAAATAAAATATTTTAAGGGGCTAAATATCAAAAACAAGTTTGATAAATTGTATTAGATTTATACTCCAAAAAAAATATATAATACATATTTTATTCATCTAAAAGTAAGATATATTTACTAATTATTTTGAAATCATCAGTAAAAATTTTTAAAATATATATATTTATAAGAAGCATTTTTCTTGGATTTAACCTGAATTTGCCAGCAGGCACAATCCTATCAATGGGTGGTCCCTTTGGATCAGACCAATCATAAACATGACTGGATTAGATTTGACGTCGAATCCAATTTCAAACCAAAACCAGTCATTTCTAAATCTACCAATCAGGTGTTGAGATTCAAATAAAAGATTTTATAATAGAACAAAACTTTAAGATTTAGAATTCCGTGGCTCTCCAAATTCTGTCAACGAGATCTCATTAAGGAGCTCCGCAATAAGATCATTTTTACGTGTTATTAGAAATGATATATATTTTTTAAATATTTTAAAAATTAAATTTTATGTTTTTTAAGAAATATTTTATAAAATGCCAACTTGTCGGAAAAATAAAAGGTCAAAATTACGCTATCTTCTAAGCATTGATTGGAATATTAAATTTAAAATTTGAACTGAAAATTATATTCTAGATAGTTTAAAAATTATATATTAAAATTATGTTATTTCATATTGTTAAATGAGATAACACCTTATGTAAGTCGTTAAAATTATTTTTTTTTAAAACCTCTTTATCACAAAATAAATAATATTAAAAAATTACAAATTTTGATACTTAGAAAGTTAAAATGCTCGAGAGTATTTTTCACGATATTAATCGTCGAATCATATGCTTAATTATTGAAAATGACTGTATGACCTAAGGGGTTCGATAGCATTACAGTTTAACTCAAGGTATTTTATTCTCTTCTATATTAATGAGCAAATTTTATGAAAAAGTCTACATGTACAACTCACTAAGAGGTATACATCCTACTCCTTGAAGATAATGATAATTAAACTGAAATTTTATTTTTTAAAAATACATGATATTTTCACACTTGTTTTTTTTTTATTTAATTTCCCTCCACTTCAATACATCCCTCTCTTTCCCAATCCCATTCTCTCTCTTTCTCTCTAGGTATCTCTCCCACTCCTCCTCTCTCTCTCTCTCTCTCGCTTCCTCTTCGTCCAGAATTGTGGCAGATTCCTCCAGCAGCCGAAAGCCACGTGCGGATTATTGTACCTGTTGTCGTCGTCGACCTCACCTCTTGCAGCCGATTCCTCCTCCTTTGGCCAAAAGTCATTTTTTCCTCCATTTCATTCTCTCTTTTTTCCATTTCCTTTCGTTCTTTCTGTTGGAAAATCTCGTACTCGCTTTGGTACCAAATTCTGCGAATCCGTAATCTCTTCGGTATCGCAACCCACGCCGGTACCGCCTAGTGTTGAGGTTCCACAACGAAAGTATCAAATCGATTTTTTTTATCATAAACTCGTATCCTCAACAAAACTAGAACCAATACAACCACATAGAAAAGAAAAATCAAAACAGAAAATATGCGGGTGAAATAAGATTCATTAACCAAGAGAATAATTACACCGTCTCCTCTTCTGCAATAGAGTATATGTTCAACCCGAGCCCTCCTCCTGAATCTCTCTTATCCTTCTCTCGTCTTCTATAAATCTAGAAGATTTCTCTATTGGAACGCACCTGTACGTGCATAAAAAATTATGGACACCTTGGCCATGCCATATAGATGTGGCTAAACCCTAGCTCCCGCCATATCATATGGGTGTGGTTAAACCCAACCACCACCGTGGGTGTGGCTAAACCCTATCATCACCACCACAAAAAAATAGCACATATACTATATTTATAGCTTATATTAAAAGCCATTCAAATTCTAGTCTAAATAGATTTTTATTCTAATTAATATTTAAATCTTAACAAATTTATCTCTAACAGATTTAAATATTAATCTTAATCCAATTAAGATTCAACTACAAATCTAATCAAATCCGAACACTTTCCTATATTCTCTCTTTTTCCCTTTCTTTCTCTTTCTGCCCCCTCTGTCTCTCTTTCTTTTCATCCAGGTCTAATTGGTTTCTGGCAATATGAGCTTTATAAATTTGCATAATAAGCACATAATCAGTATAATGTCTAGTAATTTTATGAATGCAGGAGTGTACCGGTACATCATGCTTGTAATGCTACCGGTACATTCCTGTTTGGGGTGTATATCGTACACCCTGAACAGGAAGCTCCGGAATTAAATGAGTTTAAGTTACTCAACTAATCCTTTTTATTCTCACACCCCTCTTGTATTATATTGTTTACTTAATCTTGAATTACAAATGATCACAAACTTTATATTCTTTACTTTATGCACCATGATCAAATGCTAAGTAGTATAAGCATGATAAAATTCAACCATTTGGCAAGATAAAATGTCTGATTTTGGCATGAAAAATTTGTTCAGTGATCTTTAATGTATATATATGGTTTATTAGAATGTAATATGTAATTGTGTATTATTAGGCAAATTATATCATTGGTTCATGATATACTATCTTGTGCTTAAAAGTTTAATTTGTAGCTCTAGGAAGACTTAACAAATGAAATATTTCATTTCGATATAAAACCGAATTGCGAACAATCATAATGTTGTATTGTAATTTTGTTAGTATTAACGTAGAACATGTATTAGCTGTAAGAATACATTTTTAGGATTTATTAGAATGTAATATATAATATGTAATAGGAGGTTTTAACTATTACATTATATATAATATTATGTTAATGCTAATACTGCATTGTAATTTTGTTAGTATTAATGTGAAATATGTATTACATGTGAGGATACATTTTTAGGGTATAGTAGAATAATGCCATTATGTAAAAACTGTAAAAATACTGTATACTAGTGTAGTGACCCGCGCGATGCAGCGGACATATATTATTATAACTAAACTTATACCCAATCTATCACAATAATATAAACAAATTATTCTAAGATCTCGATTAGATCAATCCAATATCAAATCACGAAATGAAATCATGCTACGACGAATTTGGGGCACTCACCAGGATTTCGCCATTTTAGAAGAAGTTGGAGATGAGCACCAAAAATTCGAAGAATCTCTTGGGGGTGAAAAATTCTGAGGCGAAATACCAAAATACCGCCGTGCGCACGATCCCCGCCACGGTTTGCCCGAAGCCGCCCTCCGCGGCCTCCCCACTCTCGGTGCTGATGGTCGTGGCCTCTGCCGCCGTGGTGGTCGCCGCTGCCACCGCCTATACCTCAAGAATTTGAATTTATCGACTTCTCTAAGAGGTTAAACCTCGAAAACGTGATAAAAAGGATATGTGGATGGGAGAGAGATAAAAGTGGGGTTTGAGAAAGAGAGTGGGGGAGAAGATGAGGGGATGTCGGGTGAAAAATTAATGAGAGTGGGGAGAAGATGAAGAGATGTCGGGTGAGAAAAAATATACATGGATAATTAATTGGAGCTAATTAATTAGGGTAATATTAAACCATGAAGGAAAGAGTGAAGGAAATTAATTGGAGCTAATTAATTGGGGTAATATTAAACCATGAAGAAAAGAGTGGAGGAAAGAAAATTTAAACCATGAAGGAAATGTTGATATGTGGCAAAAATTAGGAGGAATCATATATAGGTATAGATTCCTATATATACATTATATATAATATTTCATAAATTTGACAAATATTTTCTTTTTTAACTATTACTTTAAGTTTGTATTAGAGCTAAATATAATGTGCTACAGGTTAGAAATTTATTTAAATATTTAGACACACTCATCATTATGAGTTGTTGAGTTTGAAATGGATGTAGAAAGAAACAATGAGCTCACAGACATATATAATTTTGTACCGGAAGTTGGAATGCATTTTAATAATTTGAAAACAATTTTTGGTTTCTATAAATATTATGCACAATAATTAAGATTTGGGATTGTAAAGAGGTCTACTAAATTGACTAACGGCAAGCCTACGTATGTAATCATCGCATGCTCTCATCATGGAAAAGTATATCGGGCCGTGAGTAATCTTTGTTCTCGTCCATCGGTAGCGAAGACGGACTGTCCTGCTAGGATAAATGTGGTAATTATTTTGGATTTATCTTGTGTAATAAGTATATTCAAACTTGAGCATAATTATGGATTAAGTTCTTACAAGTCTCGATATTTCCCGTGCAATCGAGTTATAGATCGTAGTGTTAAGAGGCGGCTTGATCTTAATGATCGTGCCGGAATCAAATTGAATTAAAGTTTTAATTCTTTTGTTGTTGAGGCTGCTGGGTATGAAAATTTGACATTTAGAGAGTGTTGAGACCAAAATTTGCTGCCACCTAAGTAAGTGACACGTGGCGTATACTATCGGCTAAGGGCATCAGCCGATAAGAAAATGAGTCAACAAAGAGGGACCCGCGTCTTGACCAAGACAGACCTCAGTCACGTGAGAGTGCGACACGTGATGCACGTCATCGGCTAAAGGCATCAGCCGATAGGAGAAGCGACCAATAAGAGGTTATCATATCATCTAGGACCAACCTTGGCCGAAAGCAAATATCATACCGCCTCAATCGAACGACGAAGAAGGCGAAATCAGGGTCAACTCTCGCCTGCTTGAGCCGCAGAAGGAAAGATCATAGAAGGAAAAAGTACGAGATTTGGGCGCGAATCTCATAACAGACTCCGAAACGGCAAGCGACGCCCAGAATTGGAAAGCGCCGAAGATCACGCTTCGGCGTGTCGATTAGGGAATGAACCTGCACGAAAAACGGCTACTATCATATTAAGGAGAATCGACTCAAAAGAAAATAGTTGAGGAATTTACGATGATTCCCCTTAGATCACACCAATTACTAAAATCGGCGGTTATACATATGGTTCGTAAATGTATAAATAACCGAACTATCGAAGAAAGATGGGTCCTGCAACCTTGTAAGTCAGGATCACTTCCTGCTTTTTTATATCTTTACTGCTTTCCTAGATAGATTTATCGCATTTTCTAGGAGTAAATTAATTATAATTGGCTACTTGTTATTTTTGTAACCCCTTTTTTCACCCAATACAATCCTCACAATCGGCTCCTCAGCCGTTTGTTTTTTGGCACACCTTTGCCTCTCTCTCAATCTCCATATCCCGATTCGGCTATTCTAAGCTGGATGGTCGTGAGAGTTTACTGAGAAGAACCCGGCCGAGCAGATCCCTCATCGGCCCGATCGCTTGTTCCTGTTGGCACGCGATGTATCACATCTAGAGGGTCAACCACCCAACGGGGCCGATCGACGGCCGACGGTCAGCGCGGCATTTTCGGCCCCAACAACTTTAGTGGCACGCCCGGTGGGACACTCAGGTAACTTTTACCTTCTCCTACCGTAAACATGTCAGAGGTTCCTGAGACTAGTGAAAGCTCGGCATCACCAGAGCCGACCCTATCAAAATTATTTGGGCAAATGGTCCGAATGATGAGATCTCTTGAGAGAACCCAGTTGTCTCTCGAAAGGAGCGCCCAAGCCTTGGACGTGACAGCCGACATCACGGCCTCAGATGATAGTGTTTGTCGACTCGGGCAAATTTTAGTCCGGAATGAACCATGCCACGGAGGTCTACCGTGATCTCAACCAGCTCTGCCACCGCCAGTGCCGACACAATCGGTTCTGATAGCGCCGAGTGGCGCAGCCGTTGGGGGCAGTACAACCGCAAGTGACTCCGTACTAGACGGGAGCAGGGCCGATGGGGCAGAATATCGGCCATCAATTAGAGAATTACGGGGAGATTCCTCTGCCTCCCTCACTGTCGTCCGTCCAGCCTCAGGCTAGGGGTAGGAACGACGGACAGGTCCCTCCCAGAGACTGCCTCAGCAGCAGGCTGGCCATTACGGGCCGCCACCTCCACAAGTATAGCCGGTGGCCCCGGTACCATAAGTTGGGCTCGCCGAAATGGCTGGGGGCAGGAACGACGGGCAGGTCCCTCCTCAGGGACTGTTTCAGCAGTTGGCTGGCCATTACGGGACGCCACCTCTACCGGCGCAGTCGGTGGCCCCAGAACCTCAAGCTGGGCTCGCCGAGACGGCTAGGGGCAAGAACAACGGGCAGGTCCCCGCACAAAGACCGCCTCAGAATCAGGCCAGCTAATACGGGCCGCCACCTCCATCGGCGCAACCAGTGACCCCAGTATCTCAAGTAGGGTTCGCCGACATCCACGCCAATGTGGAGGAGATCATTCGTAATTCATTCGGCAAAGAGGCCACACTGGCTATACGGCCAGTCTTCAAGTCCCCGCATCCCTTGTACGGGGATATGGAGATAGAGCAACCATACCTGGTCAATTGGAAAATGCCGATGTTTGATAAAGTCTCGGGGGAAGTAACCGAGAACACGGTCGGACATATCGACCAAGGATAATTCGGTCATCGGCGTTGAAGATATAAATTCGGTCGATACTAAGACGGCCGAAAGAATAGTGTTGACTCACGAGGCCAAGGATGAAATAAAGGGAAGAAGATAACGTAGGAGCTCGAGCTCCCCGAGAAGAAAACGTCAGCGAAAGGCATGCTTCGGCTCTGCATCCACTGTAAGGCCGAAATGACCAATAGAGGTTAGGAAGCCATCTTCCTAGGCATGGTGAGAAATCGGTTCACCTTCCCCGACTGCGTCGAAGGTACCATTAATAGCGGGCCGGACCAATGTTCGGTCGAGGGGTCAAACGAGCAATCCTCCGAAGAAAATGACAGGAAAGAAGAACAAGATCTTCCCATCCAGAAGGTCTTGCGCGAGTTCTACGGCCGAGAAAGACCGAGGCCGGTACTAACCGGCCATATATCAAAATTACGTTATTTCATACTGTTAAATGAGAGAACACATTATGTAAGCCGTTAAAATTGTTACTTTTGAGACCACTTGATCACAAAATAAATAATATTAATAAATTATAAAATTTGATACTTAGAAAGTTCAAATGTTGGAGAATATTTTTCACGATATTAATTGTCGAATCATATACTTAATTACTGAAAATGGGTCAATACTATTAATAGCATTCTAGTTTAACTGAAGGTATTTTATTCTCTTCTATATTAATGGGCAAATTTTATTAGTGAATTGCACATGCGGCCCCCAAATTTTTACTGAATTTATCCTTAAGCTCATCTTCTTTTAAATTGAATTTTATACTTCCTGAATTTCTGTAAAGTATCAGGTTGTCGTATTCTCTCGTATGTTCTACTGCCATAAATAACCTAACTGTTGTTTAAGTTTATTTCAAATCTATGCACGATCTTGTCAAGATAGTAACCAAATTAAAGGTGCCTTTGTTTGAGTTCCAATATCGGATTGGTCTCTGGATTGATCCTCGAATACGTCACATGTTTTTGTTTGATTCAAATTATTCGATTCAGGAGGGATCGACTCAACTGAATTTTATCTCACTAAATAATCAGAAGTCGAAAAAAGTAGACTTCGTTGAAGAGAAACTCACTTGAACGAGTCGAATTGATTGTATTAAGAAAATAAAGCTTTGGTCACAAGCTAAACTAATTATAAAGAAAAAACGGTAAGTGTATGAAAAGAAAGATAATATATCAGACTGCTCATAAGGTGACCTTATTTCATAGGTGTAAAATTTTTATTACATGCTTCAAAAAATACTATTTATAGTATTCACTTATTAGTCTGCATTATTAGTCGATTCGTGTAGTGGAGGATGTTATAGTCATGATTGCGAAAATCATGCTCCACTATTTAATTGTTCTGCCTAAAGCCTTTCTATCTTCGGACGTTTACCTCCCGGCTTCGGGTGCATCAGATGTCCTCATTTCTTTCACTTATGTATGAACCGGACCGTCTACCTTATGGTACACTTATTTTTACACCAACAGCTTCGAAACTCAATTTAATTATAAATAACTTAAATTTTATATTAAGGGATAATTGCCTGTGTACCTCTGAAATATGAAGAAATATCTGATTTATCCCTTTTATTTTTTTCTTTCCAATATACTCCTCATACGTTCCACCGTTATTAAAAATACCCCTACCGTTTCCCTTTGTTAAGTTAACTAGGGTTAAACTAGAGTTAAATAATAATCGGAGTTAAGAATTATTGAAAATACCTATTTTGCCCCTATCTACTAAAATATTTTCCTTCAGCTGTCCCCAAAAAAAACAAAAAAAAAAAAATCCAAAATCGGAGTTAAGATGGCGGTTGGAGGGCAAATAAGAAAGTAATTCGATGTTTTAAGAATAAATACGAAAACTATTGAAAATTTTAAGAATACATAAGAAAAGTTGGTTATGGTAGAAAGGTATATTTAAAAGGACAAAATGTTAATTTCACACAGCTAACGGCAGCTCCAAACAATACACTAACAGAGTTTAACTTCAGGGATAGTTTTAATATTAGCCTTATAAGAGGAGTAAATCTGAAAACAGGAAAATTTTTAGGGGTACGTAAGAAATTACCCCTTATATTAAAAGAGTCATCAAATTATTTAAATTAAAAAATTATATAATAAAATTTAAATTTTGAAATGGATGGAATTAAAAATTTCTTAATGTCCAAGTAAGTAACCTTTATACATTCTACCAAAAAATAAAAATAAAAAAATCACAATTTACATCCTATTTATAAAACCACTCCACCTTTACCCGCCAAGCCCTCCCCTTTCCCGCCCTTCCCCTCCCTTCTCTTCCCTTCCCACTCCCCCACCTACGCCGTGCGCTCCTCTGCGCCGGCCCCCGCCTCCGCCCCCTCCTCCAAGCCCACGCCCGGATCGTCGTCTCCGACGTCGCCTCCACCACCTCCCTCCCCCTCTTCACCACCCTCCTCTCCTTCGCCTGTGTCGCCCGCGACGCCCCCTACGTCCGCCACCTCCTCTCCTCCGTCCCCGCCCCCAACCACTTTCTCTTCACCTCCCTCATCCGTTCCGTCACCCGCTCCGCCCTCCCCCTCGACTCCCTCCTCTTCTGCTGCCGCATGCTCCGAGCCCGGCTCCCCCCCTCAAACTTCGCCTTCACCTCCGTCCTCAAGGACTGCGCCGACCTCTCCTCTTACAACACCGGCCGAATCGTGCATGCCCACTCAATCATTTCTGCATTCCATTCGGATCATTTCGTTTAGACTGCGTTGGTCGTTTTCTACGCGAAATGCGGCGACTTGGTTGTCGCTCGGATGGCGTTCGATAGAATGCCCAAGAGAAGCGTTGTCGCTTGGAACGCGATGATTTCTGGGTACGAGTAGAATGGTTTTGGGGAGAAGGTTATTGGGGTTTTCTGTGAGATGCAATCGGCGGGGGAGAAGCCGGATTCGGCTACTTTCGTCGGCTTTCTCAAGTTGGCGCCTTGGGTTTAGGGCAGTGGGTAGATTCGTACATCGTGAAGAGGAAAATTGATGTTAATGTAGTTCTCGGGACCTCTCTTGTGAATATGTACAGTCGGTGCAGGCTTGTGCGTAAAGCTCGCGAGATGTTCGACACACTCGGGCAGAAGAATGTTATCACTTGGATGGTGATGATTTTGGGATACGGAATGCACGGCTACGGTGTCACGCCCCGAGTCCAAAAACTAGTGTATAATTTTTTTTTTTTTTTAAAATCAGAGTTGCAAAAACAACCAGGGCAATGACAGACCGCCACATATATAGAAGAGTCCCAATCCCCAATGGAATTGAGCCTTTTCTATATATGCACGGCTAGCTTGGCAACAATCATCAGAGTACTAACTACGTACAACTACATGCAAAAGTTACAATTAACTTTACAATTATTTACATCTGAATTACAACTCTTTCCTTTAACATCAAATAATACATGAACTTTCGGCTGTCCAGGGTCAACATCTAACACGGAATCTCACCAACACGTCCCGACACCCCAGCACCCGCTCGGCCTGAAACACAGTCACCCGAGGGTGTGAGATACACCGGAGTGTATCCCAGTGGGCACGACGAGCCGAGAAATAGCAGATCGTACCTACTGGTATACAATACTAGAGGATAGTAATAATCAGGGGTTAGAATAATCAGATAGGCAATCATGAAGATTAACAGATATATAATCCCAGTTAGGTTGTGCAGAAATATAATCATGGAACTGTATTTAATTCGAGGATAGCAAAATCATGAGTTATGATAAAAGCAGGCTGAACAGGCAACATATGCAATAGACCATGGGTTAGGGTAAAGCAGATATATAACTGGTGCTATAAAGAAGGCAAAACTCATAATCTGGGTACAAGCATAGGAGATAATTCTAGCAGAATTTAAACCAGGACAAACATGTATCAGGATAATCAAGGCATCAAGGAGTTAGGACAATCAGCAAGATAACAATGAGATTATAATCAAAGGCATCACATAGAATCATATAAAGGTAGATAACTAGAAGCCAGATCAAAGAATCAAAGAATCAACACATGCATCAAATAGATGAAAACGCAAAGACCCAATCACAAGCTACCATTTTGGTCTTCGCAAAGACCTCAGGCGAGGCTGCCCTCTTGGCACCACCTGGTTGACATTCCCCAAACTAGGGTCACGGGTTGCCTCAGCTAACCACTTTACCGGTAAAGTACACCGCTACGGGGGATCAGTCCGCTAGTGTACGTGAAGAACAACGGTGCGGACGAATCATGTGCAAATGCTCAAACTGGCGGTCCACTGACCGGGTAATCGGCAACAAGCCGGGAAATCCCCACTGGGATGCAATAACCAAATCAACTGAATCTCAACTCATATGCAAGACCAAGGCAAATCTCAACTCAGCATAAGCTCAACCGAAAAACTCAACTCAATCATACAGACCAACCAAATAATACAAAACTTAAACACATATTTTTAAGAAAACTGTTTTGAAAAGTCCACACCCCGAAGAGCATTGCCCTCGTCCTATCAAACAAGAACAGACTCAGGCGACACTACGAAGCTTGGGTTTCCAAACCTCGCAGAGCAATTGCCTTTGTCCTATCAAACAAGAACAGACTCCGGCGACCCTACGAAGCTCGGTAAAAACATCAGTTAAACAAATCTATGTGCTCAGCAGTGTATCATTTGATCGACAGGACAAACAGGCTTACTCATCAACCATGGAAATGTTCCAAGATAAGATATAAATACCAGAGGCACTAAGAATAATCATGTAAGGCAGAATAGAACTGATAACAGGCGTAGCTCAACTATCAGATGACCAAACAGGCATGGCAATATGTAGAGCAATAATATAACCACTGGAAACAACTAATCAGCAGATATGGTAAAGATCACTAAAGAAGATCATAATCAGGCATAAAGCAGGTATGACGTAGCAAATAACTGAATCAAAGGAAGGTAGGCTCAAGCATTGGTAGATCAATATAATAATCAAGCATAGGAGTGCAACTACGAAATGGCCAATCAGTCAAAGCAACTAACAGTAATATATATTGTAACCAAAGGCAGACAGGCTCAAGATAAACTAGGTTACCAAAAACAAGAGTCCAACTAATACCGTACACCGAGGGCCGAAAAGATCTCGGACCGAAGTTAAACCCACCTGTCAATGCGCAGGCAATTAATCTGTAATTCTCTAAATGCTCAACTCCAGGGGCAAACTGAATCAACCTGGATCAAAAATCACCAATCAGGGATCAATTCAGTCCCGCTAACTCTAACCTAAACCCAGATCAATTTGAAACCCTCTTAGTTATTTTAATTGTCACCCGGATACCGTTAAATCGACGATTTTGCCGATTCTCGAACTGTTATCCGATTTTCGCTCAACGAAAGCCGATGGATTCCCAACGAAAAGCTTAGGAATCATTTAAACATTTTACTAACCAGTACACATTGTCTATTTTGCATTAAAACCCCTAAAGTTTCCAAAAATTACACTTTAGTGCCTTTTTAGCACTGTTTTCGCTCGTTCTTTCAACTGGAAAATCATTTTAACATTCCGTCACTTCCAGCAGGTTACTTATGTCTTGCTGAACACCGTGCTCACCAATTTGCAGCAGCACGGTGCCCGAGGAAAACTTTGGGTCATGAAAACCCTCTCTAACATAGCCCAAAATGAATTTTTGTTTCTCCGAGACTTCAAACACTGTTTCTAACGCGAGCATCGCGTTCAGTGACCCCAAATTAGCTAGGAATGCACTGTCGCGGCTTCGCTAACAGCCTAGAATAAGGTTTTGCTCCAACATTATTGTTTTATGTTGTTTCTACTATATCTTTTAATTTAAACTTCAAACAAGAACATTTTGTATATCAAAGTTGGTCTGGGCACTGCCAGGACCTCAGTGCTCACCCTGGTTGAGGCCCAGGGGTGCTGGTTCAAGCAGAACCAAGGTCAAGCTTACACCCTAATTCACAATGCACCAAACTTTAATCCACTCAGTTTCTGTTTGAACTGAAGTGAGCACAGAGCTCAGGGGACTATTTGGAGCAAGTTTCATATTTACAGTTTTATCAAATTCTAATTCAAAGTTCTTTGAGGCATTTTTACAAACAGGTGGCATGCACATTTGCAACACATACACACAACACCATGGGAAACTTGGTTCTCTGCAACCAGGGCACCTGAGGGCTTCCAACTTGGATCAACTAGATCCCCAGAGATTCTGGAACATTTCCCCTCAACTGGAGCAACTCGAAAACCCTCCAAGTTGGGCTTGGCTCGAGGAAGAAGATGACATGTTTTCTTGAAATTCGTGATGTTCCATCCAGAGGGTCTGGGGCTCAACCAAATGCACCAATAGGTGCCATTTGCCTCTTGGAAGCTTCCCATACCCTTGGCTGGCCTCGGGGTGCGGCGGCGGCGGCGGGGAGCAAAGCTCCATTTTGGAGCTCAAGCCCATTAATGGCGGATTTTTACAGAGGCTATAGGAAGCCTTCTAAATTGCATGGAAGCTTCCTCTGGTCCATAAAAAGCTTCCCGACCTTCCCACCCCGGCCGGAGATGGCCGGAACGCCGGCGGCCGAGATTTGATCCCATTTCGAACCCATCTTGGCCGCGCTTCAACCGCGCTGCATGGTTGCCATGCAAGTGCATGGACGGACTCCCCTAGGTTCCTAGAAGAGTTCTGGGCATGTGGCCAGCGTCGGAGAAGCCCGCCGGCGCCGGAGCTGAAAGTTCGGCCAACATGCAAAAATCCCGAAAGCTAGGGCTTCAAACTGCCACTTCCCTGCTTGATCAAACTCCACTAAATTTGGTGGAGTTCATCCTCATCCACTACAGTCCGAGCCTACCAAGTTTGGCCCAATTCGGTCCACTGGTTGCAGGGCTGTGATGAGGCGGAGCAATATTAGGTTTCCGGCGAGATTATTCTCTCGCCGGAAACCGGCTATGTATGGGAGCTCGGGCTTGTGCAGGGAGCATTCTTAGGGCCTAGGAATTCTACTGCATATGGTCTAGGGTGCTAACAACTAACGGTTTAGGGACTCTTACCTTGGCCGAGCTCGGGGAAGAAGGGATGAAGCCGGAATCTGGGTTCTTTCTCCACGCGCAACCTCAGCAACCTCCAGAACTACTCCACGGATCCAGAGGAAGCCAAAGAGCACTTCAAAACCAACTTGATGGAAGTTGGTTCCAACTTCTTCTTTCTCTCCCTTACTTGGTTTACTCTAATGGTGATGGTGTTCCTTTGGTCATCAGCACCTCGGGCTGGTTCAGGAAGTAGCAGAGGCTCCCCAGATTGCGAGAAGATCCTCCAGAAAGTTCAGAAGCAAGTTGCTCCAATCCTTCACCCTCCTCTCTCTCTCTCTCGGCTTAAACTCTAATGGTGTTTGGTCCTTAGTGTTCCCAGCATCCGAAGCCAGGTCTGGGAGATACAAAGGATCAAGAAAAGCCTAGGATTCCCCAACCAACTCCTCGTGTACACACCAAAGAAGACCAAAAGCCATCTTTGGATTTAATGCAAATTTTCTTTTAGATTCTCTTCTCAAACCGGGTTCACACATAACCCACTCATCCGGGGTCTGCACAGTAGGTGCAAATTGCACCCAACACCTTATCCTATAAGCCCCTTAAATTTAGATACATAAAATACTAGCATTTTATTGAAAACACTCCATTTTTGGTGCATTTCACGCATTTCAAGAAAATTCGTTCGACGAATTGCGAAATGGACTTCGCCACGACGTCCGCTCGTCGAGACCTGTCAGGTAGCGTATCTGTTTGGTTCGTTCGACGCCCGGATTAAAGTCGTTCCATAAAGTTCGACTCAATATAGCGCGTGGCACGCACTTCGATGCACCCGGGTCGCCAAACGCGAAATCCGTCAGTGCCATTGCGCTCAGAACGTCGAAAATAGCTAGGATCCATTACTCATACCTCTAGGTTAAACTCTAGATAGTGGTTCGGCCATTAGTGAAAGCGAGGGATTAAAAACCGAGGGTTACTATTCACTTTAAGTCGCGGGGCCCGCTTTTTGATTTCAGATTTCTGGAAGATCCGGCCGTCGGATCGAAAACATATGAATATGAAGCTTCTATGTTTCGACGAGACGATCGCAATGGTGATCTCGGATTTTCCAGATCAGACCCCGATCAAAAGTCGACATTTTAGGGCCACTGTTGCACTACTATCTACCAATTTTTGCTATTTAAATAATTCTGGAATTTATTTAAATCTGAATTCTAGATTTTAAATCATGGTTACTACATCACTCACCACTTATAGAAGTTTCGTCCCCGAAACTTAAACTTAACTAATCCACTATTACGCCTCTAACAGGTTCACAGTAGTGACAATCAGTCACAAAATATGACAACTCTCAGATTACTCATTTAGACCCAATCTGAATATTCCCCTTTTACAGGGCAGAGTATTTCTCGGTTCTTTCGGAAGTACGTTGTCGGCCGCCCAACGTGCTTACCAAAAGAAAGGCGAAATACCATAGATCTGTCGCCAACCACTAGTTGGGGACACAACTCACATCTGAAGGTACATTACATACCTCCCTACACAGTCACTATGCCAAAACCCAGCGCTCTCTCGTGAACACAAGTCATCCTAGGGTTCGTTCCTAACCAAACCTAGACATCGTATTCCTATTGCTCTGATACCATCTAATCTGTCACGCCCCGAGTCCAAAAACTAGTGTATAATTTTTTTTTTTTTTTTTAAATCAGAGTTGCAAAAACAACCAGGGCAATGACAGAACCGCCACATATATAGAAGAGTCCCAATCCCCAATGGAATTGAGCCTTTTCTATATATGCACGGCTAGCTTGGCAACAATCATCAGAGTACTAACTACGTACAACTACATGCAAAAGTTACAATTAACTTTACAATATTTACATCTGAATTACAACTCTTTCCTTTAACATCAAATAATACATGAACTTTCGGCTGTCCAGGGTCAACATCTAACACGGAATCTCACCAACACGTCCCGACATCCCAGCACCCGCTCGGCCTGAAACACAGTCACCCGAGGGTGTGAGATACACCGGAGTGTATCCCAGTGGGCAACGACGAGCCAAGAAATAGCAGATCGTACCTACTGGTATACAATACTAGAGGATAGTAATAATCAGGGTTAGAATAATCAGATAGGGCATCATGAAGATTAACAGATATTAGATCCCAGTTAGGTTGTGCAGAAATATAATCATGGAACTGTATTTAATTCGAGGATAGCAAAATCATGAGTTATGATAAAAGCAGGCTGAACAGGCAACATATGCAATAGACCATGGGTTAGGGTAAAGCAGATATATAACTGGTGCTATAAAGAAGGCAAAACTCATAATCTGGGTACAAGCATAGGAGATAATTCTAGCAGAATTTAAACCAGGACAAACATGTATCAGGATAATCAAGGCATCAAGGAGTTAGGGACAATCAGCAAGATAACAATGAGATTATAATCAAAGGCATCACATAGAATCATATAAAGGTAGATAACTAGAAGCCAGATCAAAGAATCAAAGAATCAACACATGCATCAAATAGATGAAAACGCAAGACCCAATCACAAGCTACCATTTTGGTCCTTCGCAAAGACCTCAGGCGAGGCTGCCCTCTTGGCACCACCTGGTTGACATTCCCCAAACTAGGGTCACGGGTTGCCTCAGCTAACCACTTTAACCGGTAAAGTACACCGCTACGGGGGATCAGTCCGCTAGTGTACGTGAAGAACAACGGTGCGGACGAATCATGTGCAAATGCTCAAACTGGCGGTCCACTGACCGGGTAATCGGCAACAGCCGGGAAATCCCCACTGGGATGCAATAACCAAATCAACTGAATCTCAACTCATATGCAAGACCAAGGCAAATCTCAACTCAGCATAAGCTCAACCGAAAAACTCAACTCAATCATACAGACCAACCAATAATACAAAACTTAAACACATATTTTTAAGAAAACTGTTTTGAAAAGTCCACACCCCGAAGAGCATTGCCCTCGTCCTATCAAACAAGAACAGACTCAGGCGACACTACGAAGCTTGGGTTTCCAAACCTCGCAGAGCAATTGCCTTTGTCCTATCAAACAAGAACAGACTCCGGCGACCCTACGAAGCTCGGTAAAAACATCAGTTAAACAAATCTATGTGCTCAGCAGTGTATCATTTGATCGACAGGACAAACAGGCTTACTCATCAACCATGGAAATGTTCCAAGATAAGATATAAATACCAGAGGCACTAAGAATAATCATGTAAGGCAGAATAGAACTGATAACAGGCGTAGCTCAACTATCAGATGACCAAACAGGCATGGCAATATGTAGAGCAATAATATAACCACTGGAAACAACTAATCAGCAGATATGGTAAAGATCACTAAAGAAGATCATAATCAGGCATAAAGCAGGTATGACGTAGCAAATAACTGAATCAAAGGAAGGTAGGCTCAAGCATTGGTAGATCAATATAATAATCAAGCATAGGAGTGCAACTACGAAATGGCCAATCAGTCAAAGCAACTAACAGTAATATATATTGTAACCAAAGGCAGACAGGCTCAAGATAAACTAGGTTACAAAAACAGGAGTCCAACCAATACCGTACACCGAGGGCCGAAAAATCTCGGACCGAAGTTAAACCCACCTGTCAATGCGCAGGCAATTAATCTGTAATTCTCTAAATGCTCAACTCCAGGGCAAACTGAATCAACCTGGATCAAAAATCACCAATCAGGGATCAATTCAGTCCCGCTAACTCTAACCTAAACCCAGATCAATTTGAAACCCTCTTAGTTATTTTAATTGTCACCCGGATACCGTTAAATCGACGATTTTGCCGATTCTCGAACTGTTATCCGATTTCCGCTCAACGAAAGCCGATGGATTCCCAACGAAAAGCTTAGGAATCATTTAAACATTTTACTAACCAGTACACATTGTCTATTTTGCATTAAAACCCCTAAAGTTTCCAAAAATTACACTTTAGTGCCTTTTTAGCACTGTTTTCGCTCGTTCTTTCAACTGGAAAATCATTTTAACATTCCGTCACTTCCAGCAGGTTACTTATGTCTTGCTGAACACCGTGCTCACCAATTTGCAGCAGCACGGTGCCCGAGGAAAACTTTGGGTCATGAAAACCTCTCTAACATAGCCCAAAATGAATTTTTGTTTCTCCGAGACTTCAAACACTGTTTCTAACGCGAGCATCGCGTTCAGTGACCCCAAATTAGCTAGGAATGCACTGTCGCGGCTTCGCTAACAGCCTAGAATAAGGTTTTGCTCCAACATTATTGTTTTATGTTGTTTCTACTATATCTTTTAATTTAAACTTCAAACAAGAACATTTTGTATATCAAAGTTGGTCTGGGCACTGCCAGGACCTCAGTGCTCACCCTGGTTGAGGCCCAGGGGTGCTGGTTCAAGCAGAACCAAGGTCAAGCTTACACCCTAATTCACAATGCACCAAACTTTAATCCACTCAGTTTCTGTTTGAACTGAAGTGAGCACAGAGCTCAGGGGACTATTTGGAGCAAGTTTCATATTTACAGTTTTATCAAATTCTAATTCAAAGTTCTTTGAGGCATTTTTACAAACAGGTGGCATGCACATTTGCAACACATACACACAACACCATGGGAAACTTGGTTCTCTGCAACCAGGGCACCTGAGGGCTTCCAACTTGGATCAACTAGATCCCCAGAGATTCTGGAACATTTCCCCTCAACTGGAGCAACTCGAAAACCCTCCAAGTTGGGCTTGGCTCGAGGAAGAAGATGACATGTTTTCTTGAAATTCGTGATGTTCCATCCAGAGGGTCTGGGGCTCAACCAAATGCACCAATAGGTGCCATTTGCCTCTTGGAAGCTTCCCATACCCTTGGCTGGCCTCGGGGTCGCGGCGGCGGCGGGGAGCAAAGCTCCATTTTGGAGCTCAAGCCCATTAATGGCGGATTTTTACAGAGGCTATAGGAAGCCTTCTAAATTGCATGGAAGCTTCCTCTGGTCCATAAAAAGCTTCCCGACCTCCCACCCCGGCCGGAGATGGCCGGAACGCCGGCGGCCGAGATTTGATCCCATTTCGAACCCATCTTGGCCGCGCTTCAACCGCGCTGCATGGTTGCCATGCAAGTGCATGGACGGACTCCCCTAGGTCCCTAGAAGAGTTCTGGGCATGTGGCCGGCGTCGGAGAAGCCCGCCGGCGCCGGAGCTGAAAGTTCGGCCAACATGCAAAATCCCGAAAGCTAGGGCTTCAAACTGCCACTTCCCTGCTTGATCAAACTCCACTAAATTTGGTGGAGTTCATCCTCATCCACTACAGTCCGAGCCTACCAAGTTTGGCCCAATTCGGTCCACTGGTTGCAGGGCTGTGATGAGGCGGAGCAATATTAGGTTTCCGGCGAGATTATCTCTCGCCGGAAACCGGCTATGCATGGGAGCTCGGGCTTGTGCAGGGAGCATTCTTAGGGCCTAGGAATTCTACTGCATATGGTCTAGGGTGCTAACAACTAACGGTTAGGGACTCTTACCTTGGCCGAGCTCGGGAAGAAGGGATGAAGCCGGAATCTGGGTTCTTTCACGCGCAACCTCAGCAACCTCCAGAACTACTCCACGGATCCAGAGGAAGCCAAGAGCACTTCAAAACCCAACTTGATGGAAGTTGGTTCCAACTTCTTCTTTCTCTCCCTTACTTGGTTTACTCTAATGGTGATGGTGTTCCTTTGGTCATCAGCACCTCGGGCTGGTTCAGGAAGTAGCAGAGGCTCCCCATTGCGAGAAGATCCTCCAGAAAGTTCAGAAGCAAGTTGCTCCAATCCTTCACCCTCCTCTCTCTCTCTCTCGGCTTAAACTCTAATGGTGTTTGGTCCTTAGTGTTCCCAGCATCCGAAGCCAGGTCTGGGAGATACAAAGGATCAAGAAAAGCCTAGGATTCCCCAACCAACTCCTCGTGTACACACCAAAGAAGACCAAACCATCTTTGGATTTAATGCAAATTTTCTTTTAGATTCTCTTCTCAAACCGGTTCACACATACCCACTCATCCGGGGTCTGCACAGTAGGTGCAAATTGCACCCAACCCTTATCCTATAAGCCCCTTAAATTTAGATACATAAAATACTAACATTTTATTGAAAACACTCCATTTTTGGTGCATTTCACGCATTTCAAGAAAATTCGTTCGACGAATTGCGAAATGGACTTCGCCACGACGTCCGGCTCGTCGAGACCTGTCAGGTAGCGTATCTGTTTGGTTCGTTCGACGCCCGGATTAAAAGTCGTTCCATAAAGTTCGACTCAATATAGCGCGTGGCACGCACTTCGATGCACCCGGGTCGCCAAACGCGAAATCCGTCAGTGCCATTGCGCTCAGAACGTCGAAAATAGCTAGGATCCATTACTCATACCTCTAGGTTAAAACTCTAGATAGTGGTTCGGCCATTAGTGAAAGCGAGGGATTAAAAACCGAGGGTTACTATTCACTTTAAGTCGCGGGGCCCGCTTTTTGATTTCAGATTTCTGGAAGATCCGACCGTCGGATCGAAAACATATGAATATGAAACTTCTATGTTTCGACGAGACGATCGCAATGGTGATCTCGGATTTTCCAGATCAGACCCCGATCAAAAGTCGACATTTTAGGGCCACTGTTGCACTACTATCTACCAATTTTTGCTATTTAAATAATTCTGGAATTTATTTAAATCTGAATTCTGGATTTTAAAATCATGGTTACTACATCACTCACCACTTATAGAAGTTTCGTCCCCGAAACTTAAACTTAACTAATCCACTATTACGCCTCTAACAGGTTCACAGTAGTGACAATCAGTCACAAAATATTGACAACTCTCAGATTACTCATTTAGACCCAATCTGAATATTCCCCTTTTACAGGGCAGAGTATTTCTCGGTTCTTTCGGAAGTACGTTGTCGGCCGCCCAACGTGCTTACCAAAAGAAAGGCGAAATACCATAGATCTGTCGCCAACCACTAGTTGGGGACACAACTCACATCTGAAGGTACATTACATACCTCCCTACACAGTCACTATGCCAAAACCCAGCGCTCTCTCGTGAACACAAGTCATCCTAGGTTCGTTCCTAACCAAACCTAGACATCGTATTCCTATTGCTCTGATACCATCTAATCTGTCACGCCCCGAGTCCAAAAACTAGTGTATAATTTTTTTTTTTTTTTTAAAATCAGAGTTGCAAAAACAACCAGGGCAATGACAGACCGCCACATATATAGAAGAGTCCCAATCCCCAATGGAATTGAGCCTTTTCTATATATGCACGGCTAGCTTGGCAACAATCATCAGAGTACTAACTACGTACAACTACATGCAAAAGTTACAATTAACTTTACAATTATTTACATCTGAATTACAACTCTTTCCTTTAACATCAAATAATATGAACTTTCGGCTGTCCAGGGTCAACATCTAACACGGAATCTCACCAACACGTCCCGACATCCCCAGCCCCGCTCGGCCTGAAACACAGTCACCCGAGGGTGTGAGATACACCGGAGTGTATCCCAGTGGGCACGACGAGCCAGAAATAGCAGATCGTACCTACTGGTATACAATACTAGAGGATAGTAATAATCAGGGGTTAGAATAATCAGATAGGCAATCATGAAGATCAACAGATATATAATCCCAGTTAGGTTGTGCAGAAATATATCATGGAACTGTATTTAATTCGAGGATAGCAAAATCATGAGTTATGATAAAAGCAGGCTGAACAGGCAACATATGCAATAGACCATGGGTTAGGGTAAAGCAATATATAACTGGTGCTAAAAGAGGCAAACTCATAATCTGGGTACAAGCATAGGAGATAATTCAGCAGAATTTAAACCAGGACAAACATGTATCAGGATAATCAAGGCATCAAGGAGTTAGGACAATCAGCAAGATAACAATGAGATTATAATCAAAGGCATCACATAGAATCATATAAAGGTAATAACTAGAAGCCAGATCAAAGAATCAAAGAATCAACACATGCATCAAATAGATGAAAACGCAAAGACCCAATCACAAGCTACCATTTTGGTCTTCGCAAAGACCTCAGGCGAGGCTGCCCTCTTGGCACCACCTGGTTGACATTCCCCAAACTAGGGTCACGGGTTGCCTCAGCTAACCACTTTACCGGTAAAGTACACCGCTACGGGGGATCAGTCCGCTAGTGTACGTGAAGAACAACGGTGCGGGCGAATCATGTGCAAATGCTCAAACTGGCGGTCCACTGACCGGGTAATCGGCAACAAGCCGGGAAATCCCCACTGGGATGCAATAACCAAATCAACTGAATCTCAACTCATATGCAAGACCAAGGCAAATCTCAACTCAGCATAAGCTCAACCGAAAACTCAACTCAATCATGCAGACCAACCAAATAATACAAACTTAAACACATATTTTTAAGAAACTGTTTTGAAAAGTCCACACCCCGAAGAGCATTGCCCTCGTCCTATCAAACAAGAACAGACTCAGGCGACACTACGAAGCTTGGGTTTCCAAACCTCGCAGAGCAATTGCCTTTGTCCTATCAAACAAGAACAGACTCCGGCGACCCTACGAAGCTCGGTAAAAACATCAGTTAAACAAATCTATGTGCTCAGCAGTGTATCATTTGATCGACAGGACAAACAGGCTTACTCATCAACCATGGAAATGTTCCAAGATAAGATATAAATACCAGAGGCACTAAGAATAATCATGTAAGGCAGAATAGAACTGATAACAGGCGTAGCTCAACTATCAGATGACCAAACAGGCATGGCATATGTAGAGCAATAATATAACCACTGGAAACAACTAATCAGCAGATATGGTAAAGATCACTAAAGAAGATCATAATCAGGCATAAAGCAGGTATGACGTAGCAAATAACTGAATCAAAGGAAGGTAGGCTCAAGCATTGGTAGATCAATATAATAATCAAGCATAGGAGTGCAACTACGAAATGGCCAATCAGTCAAAGCAACTAACAGTAATATATATTGTAACCAAAGGCAGACAGGCTCAAGATAAACTAGGTTACCAAAAACAGGAGTCCAACCAATACCGTACACCGAGGGCCGAAAAGATCTCGGACCGAAGTTAAACCCACCTGTCAATGCGCAGGCAATTAATCTGTAATTCTCTAAATGCTCAACTCCAGGGGCAAACTGAATCAACCTGGATCAAAAATCACCAATCAGGGATCAATTCAGTCCCGCTAACTCTAACCTAAACCCAGATCAATTTGAAACCCTCTTAGTTATTTTAATTGTCACCCGGATACCGTTAAATCGACGATTTTGCCGATTCTCGAACTGTTATCCGATTTCCGCTCAACGAAAGCCGATGGATTCCCAACGAAAAGCTTAGGAATCATTTAAACATTTTACTAACCAGTACACATTGTCTATTTTGCATTAAAACCCCTAAAGTTTCCAAAAATTACACTTTAGTGCCTTTTTAGCACTGTTTTCGCTCGTTCTTTCAACTGGAAATCATTTTAACATTCCGTCACTTCCAGCAGGTTACTTATGTCTTGCTGAACACCGTGCTCACCAATTTGCAGCAGCACGGTGCCCGAGGAAAACTTTGGGTCATGAAAACCCTCTCTAACATAGCCCAAAATGAATTTTTGTTTCTCCGAGACTTCAAACACTGTTTCTAACGCGAGCATCGCGTTCAGTGACCCCAAATTAGCTAGGAATGCACTGTCGCGGCTTCGCTAACAGCCTAGAATAAGGTTTTGCTCCAACATTATTGTTTTATGTTGTTTCTACTATATCTTTTAATTTAAACTTCAAACAAGAACATTTTGTATATCAAAGTTGGTCTGGGCACTGCCAGGACCTCAGTGCTCACCCTGGTTGAGGCCCAGGGTGCTGGTTCAAGCAGAACCAAGGTCAAGCTTACACCCTAATTCACAATGCACCAAACTTTAATCCACTCAGTTTCTGTTTGAACTGAAGTGAGCACAGAGCTCAGGGGACTATTTGGAGCAAGTTTCATATTTACAGTTTTATCAAATTCTAATTCAAAGTTCTTTGAGGCATTTTTACAAACAGGTGGCATGCACATTTGCAACACATACACACAACACCATGGGAAACTTGGTTCTCTGCAACCAGGGCACCTGAGGGCTTCCAACTTGGATCAACTAGATCCCCAGAGATTCTGGAACATTTCCCCTCAACTGGAGCAACTCGAAAACCCTCCAAGTTGGGCTTGGCTCGAGGAAGAAGATGACATGTTTTTTTGAAATTCGTGATGTTCCATCCAGAGGGTCTGGGGCTCAACCAAATGCACCAATAGGTGCCATTTGCCTCTTGGAAGCTTCCCATACCCTTGGCTGGCCTCGGGTGCGGCGGGCGGCGGCGGGGAGCAAAGCTCCATTTTGGAGCTCAAGCCCATTAATGGCGGATTTTACAGAGGCTATAGGAAGCCTTCTAAATTGCATGGAAGCTTCCTCTGGTCCATAAAAAGCTTCCCGACCTTCCCACCCCGGCCGGAGATGGCCGGAACGCCGGCGGCCGAGATTTGATCCCATTTCGAACCCATCTTGGCCGCGCTTCAACCGCGCTGCATGGTTGCCATGCAAGTGCATGGACGGACTCCCCTAGGTCCCTAGAAGAGTTCTGGGCATGTGGCCGGCGTCGGAGAAGCCCGCCGGCGCCGGAGCTGAAAGTTCGGCCAACATGCAAAAATCCCAAAGCTAGGGCTTCAAACTGCCACTTCCCTGCTTGATCAAACTCCACTAAATTTGGTGAGTTCATCCTCATCCACTACAGTCCGAGCCTACCAAGTTTGGCCCAATTCGGTCCACTGGTTGCAGGGCTGTGATGAGGCGGAGCAATATTAGGTTTCCGGCGAGATTATTCTCTCGCCGGAAACCGCTATGCATGGGAGCTCGGGCTGTGCAGGAGCATTCTTAGGGCCTAGGAATTCTACTGCATATGGTCTAGGGTGCTAACAACTAAGGTTAGGGACTCTTACCTTGGCCGAGCTCGGGGAAGAAGGGATGAAGCCGGAATCTGGGTTCTTTCTCCACGCGCAACCTCAGCAACCTCCAGAACTCTCCACGGATCCAGAGGAAGCCAAAGAGCACTCTCAAACCAACTTGATGGAAGTTGGTTCCAACTTCTTCTTTCTCTCCCTTACTTGGTTTACTCTAATGGTGATGGTGTTCCTTTGGTCATCAGCACTCGGGCTGGTTCAGGAAGTAGCAGAGGCTCCCCAGATTGCGAGAAGATCCTCCAGAAAGTTCAGAAGCAAGTTGCTCCAATCCTTCACCCTCCTCTCTCTCTCTCTCGGCTTAACTCTAATGGTGTTTGGTCCTTAGTGTTCCCAGCATCCGAAGCCAGGTCTGGGAGATACAAAGGATCAAGAAAAGCCTAGGATTCCCCACCAACTCCTCGTGTACACACCAAAGAAGACCAAAAGCTCTTTGGATTTAATGCAAATTTTCTTTTAGATTCTCTTCTCAACCGGGTTCACACATAACCCACTCATCCGGGTCTGCACAGTAGGTGCAAATTGCACCCAACACCTATCCTAAAGCCCCTAAATTTAGATACATAAAATACTAGCATTTTATTGAAAACACTCCATTTTGGTGCATTTCACGCATTTCAAGAAATTCGTTCGACGAATTGCGAAATGGACTTCGCCACGACGTCCGGCTCGTCGAGACCTGTCAGTAGCGTATCTGTTTGGTTCGTTCGACGCCCGGATTAAAAGTCGTTCCATAAAGTTCGACTCAATATAGCGCGTGGCACGCACTTCGATGCACCCGGGTCGCCAAACGCGAAATCCGTCAGTGCCATTGCGCTCAGAACGTCGAAAATAGCTAGGATCCATTACTCATACCTCTAGGTTAAAACTCTAGATAGTGGTTCGGCCATTAGTGAAAGCGAGGGATTAAAAACCGAGGGTTACTATTCACTTTAAGTCGCGGGGCCCGCTTTTTGATTTCTGATTTCTGGAAGATCCGGCCGTCGGATCGAAAACATATGAATATGAAACTTCTATGTTTCGACGAGACGATCGCAATGGTGATCTCGGATTTTCCAGATCAGACCCCGATCAAAAGTCGACATTTTAGGGCCACTGTTGCACTACTATCTACCAATTTTTGCTATTTAAATAATTCTGGAATTTATTTAAATCTGAATTCTGGATTTTAAAATCATGGTTACTACATCACTCCCACTTATAGAAGTTTCGTCCCCGAAACTTAAACTTACTAATCCACTTTAAACCTCTAACAGGTTCGCAGTAGTGACAATCAGTCACAAAATATTGACAACTCTCAGGCTACTCATTTAGACCCATCTGAATATCCCCTTTTACAGGGCAGAGTATTTCTCGTTCTTTCGGAAGTACGTTGTCGGCCGCCCACGTGCTTACCAAAAGAAAGGCGAAATACCATAGATCTGTCGCCAACCACTAGTTGGGGACACAACTCACATCTGAAGGTACATACATACCTCCCTACACAGTCACTATGCCAAAACCCAGCGCTCTCCCCGTCGTGAACACAAGTCATCCTAGGGTTCTTCCTAGCCAACCTAGACATCGTATTCCTATTGCTCTGATACCATCTAATCTGTCACGCCCCGAGTCCAAAAACTAGTGTATAATTTTTTTTTTTTTTAAATCAGAGTTGCAAACAACCAGGGCAATGACAGACCGCCACATATATAGAAGAGTCCCATCCCCAATGGATTTGAGCCTTTTCTATATATGCACGGCTAGCTTGGCAACAATCATCAGAGTACTAACTACGT
>CM055076.1:9706645-9741968 GCA_029204045.2 Tillandsia leiboldiana
TTTCCCCTCAACTGGGCAACTCGAAAACCTCCAAGTGGGCTTGGCTCGAGGAAGAAGATGACATGTTTTCTTGAAATTCGTGATGTTCCAGCCAGAGGGTCTGGGGCTCAACCAAATGCACCATAGGTGCCATTTGCCTCTTGGAAGCTCCCATACCCTTGGCTGGCCTCGGGGTGCGGCGGCGGCGCGGGAGCAAAGCTCCATTTTGGAGCTCAAGCCCATTAATGGCGGATTTTAAGAGGCTATAGGAAGCCTTCTAAATTGCATGGAAGCTTCCTCTGGTCCATAAAAAGCTTCCCGACCTTCCACCCCGGCCGGAGATGGCCGGAACGCCGGCGGCCGAGATTTGATCCCATTTCGAACCATTGGCCGCGCTTCAACCGCGCTGCATGGTTGCCATGCAAGTGCATGGACGGACTCCCCTAGGTCCCTAGAAGAGTTCTGGGCATGTGGCCGGCGTCGGAGAAGCCCGCCGGCGCCGGAGCTGAAAGTTCGGCCAACATGCAAAAATCCCGAAGCTAGGGCTTCAAACTGCCACTTCCCTGCTTGATCAAACTCCACTAAATTTGGTGGAGTTCATCCTCATCCACTACAGTCCGAGCTACCAAGTTTGGCCCAATTCGGTCCACTGGTTGCAGGGCTGTGATGAGGCGGAGCAATATTAGGTTTCCGGCGAGATTATTCTCTCGCCGGAAACCGGCTATGCATGGGAGCTCGGGCTTGTGCAGGGAGCATTCTTAGGGCCTAGGAATTCTACTGCATATGGTCTAGGGTGCTAACAACTAACGGTTAGGGACTCTTACCTTGGCCGAGCTCGGGGAAGAAGGGATGAAGCCGGAATCTGGGTTCTTTCTCCACGCGCAACCTCAGCAACCTCCAGAACTACTCCACGGATCCAGAGGAAGCCAAAGAGCACTTCAAAACCCAACTTGATGGAAGTTGGTTCAACTTCTTCTTTCTCTCCCTTACTTGGTTTACTCTAATGGTGATGGTATTCCTTTGGTCATCAGCACCTCGGGCTGGTTCAGGAAGTAGCAGAGGCTCCCCAGATTGCGAGAAGATCCTCCAGAAAGTTCAGAAGCAAGTTGCTCCAATCCTTCACCCTCCTCTCTCTCTCTCTCGGCTTAAACTCTAATGGTGTTTGGTCCTTAGTGTTCCCAGCATCCGAAGCCAGGTCTGGGAGATACAAAGGATCAAGAAAAGCCTAGGATTCCCCAACCAACTCCTCGTGTACACACCAAAGAAGACCAAAAGCCATCTTTGGATTTAATGCAAATTTTCTTTTAGATTCTCTTCTCAAACCGGGTTCACACATAACCCACTCATCCGGGGTCTGCACAGTAGGTGCAAATTGCACCCAACACCTTATCCTATAAGCCCCTTAAATTTAGATACATAAAATACTAGCATTTTATTGAAAAACACTCCATTTTTGGTGCATTTCACGCATTTCAAGAAAATTCGTTCGACGAATTGCGAAATGGACTTCGCCACGACGTCCGGCTCGTCGAGACCTGTCAGGTAGCGTATCTGTTTGGTTCGTTCGACGCCCGGATTAAAAGTCGTTCCATAAAGTTCGACTCAATATAGCGCGTGGCACGCACTTCGATGCACCCGGTCGCCAAACGCGAAAATCCGTCAGTGCCATTGCGCTCAGAACGTCGAAAATAGCTAGGATCCATTACTCATACCTCTAGGTTAAAACTCTAGATAGTGGTTCGGCCATTAGTGAAAGCGAGGGATTAAAAACCGAGGGTTACTATTCACTTTAAGTCGCGGGGCCCGCTTTTTGATTTCAGATTTCTGGAAGATCCGGCCGTCGGATCGAAAACATATGAATATGAAGCTTCTATGTTTCGACGAGACGATCGCAATGGTGATCTCGGATTTTCCAGATCAGACCCCGATCAAAAGTCGACATTTTAGGGCCACTGTTGCACTACTATCTACCAATTTTTGCTATTTAAATAATTCTGGAATTTATTTAAATCTGAATTCTAGATTTTAAAATCATGGTTACTACATCACTCACCACTTATAGAAGTTTCGTCCCCGAAACTTAAACTTAACTAATCCACTATTACGCCTCTAACAGGTTCACAGTAGTGACAATCAGTCACAAAATATTGACAACTCTCAGATTACTCATTTAGACCCAATCTGAATATTCCCCTTTTACAGGGCAGAGTATTTCTCGGTTCTTTCGGAAGTACGTTGTCGGCCGCCCAACGTGCTTACCAAAAGAAAGGCGAAATACCATAGATCTGTCGCCAACCACTAGTTGGGGACACAACTCACATCTGAAGGTACATTACATACCTCCCTACACAGTCACTATGCCAAAACCCAGCGCTCTCTCGTGAACACAAGTCATCCTAGGGTTCGTTCCTAACCAAACCTAGACATCGTATTCCTATTGCTCTGATACCATCTAATCTGTCACGCCCCGAGTCCAAAAACTAGTGTATAATTTTTTTTTTTTTTTAAAATCAGAGTTGCAAAAACAACCAGGGCAATGACAGACCGCCACATATATAGAAGAGTCCCAATCCCCAATGGAATTGAGCCTTTTCTATATATGCACGGCTAGCTTGGCAACAATCATCAGAGTACTAACTACGTACAACTACATGCAAAAGTTACAATTAACTTTACAATTATTTACATCTGAATTACAACTCTTTCCTTTAACATCAAATAATACATGAACTTTCGGCTGTCCAGGGTCAACATCTAACACGGAATCTCACCAACACGTCCCGACATCCCAGCACCCGCTCGGCCTGAAACACAGTCACCCGAGGGTGTGAGATACACCGGAGTGTATCCCAGTGGGCACGACGAGCCAAGAAATAGCAGATCGTACCTACTGGTATACAATACTAGAGGATAGTAATAATCAGGGGTTAGAATAATCAGATAGGCAATCATGAAGATTAACAGATATATAATCCCAGTTAGGTTGTGCAGAAATATAATCATGGAACTGTATTTAATTCGAGGATAGCAAAATCATGAGTTATGATAAAAGCAGGCTGAACAGGCAACATATGCAATAGACCATGGGTTAGGGTAAAGCAGATATATAACTGGTGCTATAAAGAAGGCAAAACTCATAATCTGGGTACAAGCATAGGAGATAATTCTAGCAGAATTTAAACCAGGACAAACATGTATCAGGATAATCAAGGCATCAAGGAGTTAGGACAATCAGCAAGATAACAATGAGATTATAATCAAAGGCATCACATAGAATCATATAAAGGTAGATAACTAGAAGCCAGATCAAAGAATCAAAGAATCAACACATGCATCAAATAGATGAAAACGCAAAGACCCAATCACAAGCTACCATTTTGGTCTTCGCAAAGACCTCAGGCGAGGCTGCCCTCTTGGCACCACCTGGTTGACATTCCCCAAACTAGGGTCACGGGTTGCCTCAGCTAACCACTTTACCGGTAAAGTACACCGCTACGGGGGATCAGTCCGCTAGTGTACGTGAAGAACAACGGTGCGGACGAATCATGTGCAAATGCTCAAACTGGCGGTCCACTGACCGGGTAATCGGCAACAAGCCGGGAAATCCCCACTGGGATGCAATAACCAAATCAACTGAATCTCAACTCATATGCAAGACCAAGGCAAATCTCAACTCAGCATAAGCTCAACCGAAAAACTCAACTCAATCATACAGACCAACCAAATAATACAAAACTTAAACACATATTTTTAAGAAAACTGTTTTGAAAAGTCCACACCCCGAAGAGCATTGCCCTCGTCCTATCAAACAAGAACAGACTCAGGCGACACTACGAAGCTTGGGTTTCCAAACCTCGCAGAGCAATTGCCTTTGTCCTATCAAACAAGAACAGACTCCGGCGACCCTACGAAGCTCGGTAAAAACATCAGTTAAACAAATCTATGTGCTCAGCAGTGTATCATTTGATCGACAGGACAAACAGGCTTACTCATCAACCATGGAAATGTTCCAAGATAAGATATAAATACCAGAGGCACTAAGAATAATCATGTAAGGCAGAATAGAACTGATAACAGGCGTAGCTCAACTATCAGATGACCAAACAGGCATGGCAATATGTAGAGCAATAATATAACCACTGGAAACAACTAATCAGCAGATATGGTAAAGATCACTAAAGAAGATCATAATCAGGCATAAAGCAGGTATGACGTAGCAAATAACTGAATCAAAGGAAGGTAGGCTCAAGCATTGGTAGATCAATATAATAATCAAGCATAGGAGTGCAACTACGAAATGGCCAATCAGTCAAAGCAACTAACAGTAATATATATTGTAACCAAAGGCAGACAGGCTCAAGATAAACTAGGTTACCAAAAACAAGAGTCCAACTAATACCGTACACCGAGGGCCGAAAAGATCTCGGACCGAAGTTAAACCCACCTGTCAATGCGCAGGCAATTAATCTGTAATTCTCTAAATGCTCAACTCCAGGGGCAAACTGAATCAACCTGGATCAAAAATCACCAATCAGGGATCAATTCAGTCCCGCTAACTCTAACCTAAACCCAGATCAATTTGAAACCCTCTTAGTTATTTTAATTGTCACCCGGATACCGTTAAATCGACGATTTTGCCGATTCTCGAACTGTTATCCGATTTCCGCTCAACGAAAGCCGATGGATTCCCAACGAAAAGCTTAGGAATCATTTAAACATTTTACTAACCAGTACACATTGTCTATTTTGCATTAAAACCCCTAAAGTTTCCAAAAATTACACTTTAGTGCCTTTTTAGCACTGTTTTCGCTCGTTCTTTCAACTGGAAAATCATTTTAACATTCCGTCACTTCCAGCAGGTTACTTATGTCTTGCTGAACACCGTGCTCACCAATTTGCAGCAGCACGGTGCCCGAGGAAAACTTTGGGTCATGAAAACCCTCTCTAACATAGCCCAAAATGAATTTTTGTTTCTCCGAGACTTCAAACACTGTTTCTAACGCGAGCATCGCGTTCAGTGACCCCAAATTAGCTAGGAATGCACTGTCGCGGCTTCGCTAACAGCCTAGAATAAGGTTTTGCTCCAACATTATTGTTTTATGTTGTTTCTACTATATCTTTTAATTTAAACTTCAAACAAGAACATTTTGTATATCAAAGTTGGTCTGGGCACTGCCAGGACCTCAGTGCTCACCCTGGTTGAGGCCCAGGGGTGCTGGTTCAAGCAGAACCAAGGTCAAGCTTACACCCTAATTCACAATGCACCAAACTTTAATCCACTCAGTTTCTGTTTGAACTGAAGTGAGCACAGAGCTCAGGGGACTATTTGGAGCAAGTTTCATATTTACAGTTTTATCAAATTCTAATTCAAAGTTCTTTGAGGCATTTTTACAAACAGGTGGCATGCACATTTGCAACACATACACACAACACCATGGGAAACTTGGTTCTCTGCAACCAGGGCACCTGAGGGCTTCCAACTTGGATCAACTAGATCCCCAGAGATTCTGGAACATTTCCCCTCAACTGGAGCAACTCGAAAACCCTCCAAGTTGGGCTTGGCTCGAGGAAGAAGATGACATGTTTTCTTGAAATTCGTGATGTTCCATCCAGAGGGTCTGGGGCTCAACCAAATGCACCAATAGGTGCCATTTGCCTCTTGGAAGCTTCCCATACCCTTGGCTGGCCTCGGGGTGCGGCGGCGGCGGCGGGGAGCAAAGCTCCATTTTGGAGCTCAAGCCCATTAATGGCGGATTTTTACAGAGGCTATAGGAAGCCTTCTAAATTGCATGGAAGCTTCCTCTGGTCCATAAAAAGCTTCCCGACCTTCCCACCCCGGCCGGAGATGGCCGGAACGCCGGCGGCCGAGATTTGATCCCATTTCGAACCCATCTTGGCCGCGCTTCAACCGCGCTGCATGGTTGCCATGCAAGTGCATGGACGGACTCCCCTAGGTCCCTAGAAGAGTTCTGGGCATGTGGCCGGCGTCGGAGAAGCCCGCCGGCGCCGGAGCTGAAAGTTCGGCCAACATGCAAAAATCCCGAAAGCTAGGGCTTCAAACTGCCACTTCCCTGCTTGATCAAACTCCACTAAATTTGGTGGAGTTCATCCTCATCCACTACAGTCCGAGCCTACCAAGTTTGGCCCAATTCGGTCCACTGGTTGCAGGGCTGTAATGAGGCGGAGCAATATTAGGTTTCCGGCGAGATTATTCTCTCGCCGGAAACCGGCTATGCATGGGAGCTCGGGCTTGTGCAGGGAGCATTCTTAGGGCCTAGGAATTCTACTGCATATGGTCTAGGGTGCTAACAACTAACGGTTAGGGACTCTTACCTTGGCCGAGCTCGGGGAAGAAGGGATGAAGCCGGAATCTGGGTTCTTTCTCCACGCGCAACCTCAGCAACCTCCAGAACTACTCCACGGATCCAGAGGAAGCCAAAGAGCACTTCAAAACCCAACTTGATGGAAGTTGGTTCCAACTTCTTCTTTCTCTCCCTTACTTGGTTTACTCTAATGGTGATGGTGTTCCTTTGGTCATCAGCACCTCGGGCTGGTTCAGGAAGTAGCAGAGGCTCCCCAGATTGCGAGAAGATCCTCCAGAAAGTTCAGAAGCAAGTTGCTCCAATCCTTCACCCTCCTCTCTCTCTCTCTCGGCTTAAACTCTAATGGTGTTTGGTCCTTAGTGTTCCCAGCATCCGAAGCCAGGTCTGGGAGATACAAAGGATCAAGAAAAGCCTAGGATTCCCCAACCAACTCCTCGTGTACACACCAAAGAAGACCAAAAGCCATCTTTGGATTTAATGCAAATTTTCTTTTAGATTCTCTTCTCAAACCGGGTTCACACATAACCCACTCATCCGGGGTCTGCACAGTAGGTGCAAATTGCACCCAACACCTTATCCTATAAGCCCCTTAAATTTAGATACATAAAATACTAGCATTTTATTGAAAACACTCCATTTTTGGTGCATTTCACGCATTTCAAGAAAATTCGTTCGACGAATTGCGAAATGGACTTCGCCACGACGTCCGGCTCGTCGAGACCTGTCAGGTAGCGTATCTGTTTGGTTCGTTCGACGCCCGGATTAAAAGTCGTTCCATAAAGTTCGACTCAATATAGCGCGTGGCACGCACTTCGATGCACCCGGGTCCCCAAACGCGAAATCCGTCAGTGCCATTGCGCTCAGAACGTCGAAAATAGCTAGGATCCATTACTCATACCTCTAGGTTAAAACTCTAGATAGTGGTTCGGCCATTAGTGAAAGCGAGGGATTAAAAACCGAGGGTTACTATTCACTTTAAGTCGCGGGGCCCGCTTTTTGATTTCAGATTTCTGGAAGATCCGACCGTCGGATCGAAAACATATGAATATGAAGCTTCTATGTTTCGACGAGACGATCGCAATGGTAATCTCGGATTTTCCAGATCAGACCCCGATCAAAAGTCGACATTTTAGGGCCACTGTTGCACTACTATCTACCAATTTTTGCTATTTAAATAATTCTGGAATTTATTTAAATCTGAATTCTGGATTTTAAAATCATGGTTACTACATACGGCCGTCAAGCAATTGAATTGTTCCACTGGATGCGAAATGAGGGCCCGCCGCGGAACGACGTTTTGTTCATCGCGGTTCTATCTGCGTGCGCCCATGCAGGACTGGTTAAAGAAGGATGCGAGGCCTTTGCATCTGTGAAGAGGGATTATGGGTTGATTCCTCAAGTAGAGCACCGTGTTTGCATGGTTGATTTATACGAGAGGACCGGACTTCTTGATGGTGCGATGCGATTCATTAGGGAGTCAATAGTAGGAGAACCGGGGCCCAAGTTTGAACAACTATAATAAATCAAGTGGTTACTCATTTATCTAATTAATTAATATATAATATATTAATTAATAATATTTTATTATTCGTTAGCAGAGAAATATTTTTTTTTCTTTTAAGAAACAAAAAAAAGAATAAAGCTCTTATTCTTTTCATTTCTCTCTTTATTTTCAAACCAAACAATTCAAATGGATAATATAAATAATTGCATGAATACTTATTATCAATCGTTCTCTTTGGCTTTGTTTGGTTTGGGTACAAAGGGGGATATCCTCCCCTTTGTACCCAAACATTATTGAACAAAGGGGGAACTATTAGGTACAGTAATTTCAGTACAAACAGAATAAGCTGGAATAACCGTTCTTACCCATTATTTTATAAATTTGTTTTTTACCAAATTACCCCTCCTCCCCTCCTTTCTCTTTTTTCAATATACTCTCATCATCACAAATCCCTCTCTCTCCCCTCTCTCTCTCTTCTTCCCAATACACTCATCATCACAAATTTCTCTCTCCTCTCTCTTTTTTTCTTCTTCCCAATACACTCTCATCATCACAAATCCCTCTCTCTCCTCTCTCTTTTTAATTTAATTGGATATTAAATTAAATATTATTTTCAAAATTTTAAAAATTTTATTTTGATTTTAATTTTATCATAATTTTTGTAAGACTTTAAATTTTGAAATTTTATATTCGAAATTTTAACTTTAATTTAAACAAATAAAATGTTAAATTAAATATTATTTTCATAAAATATAATTTAAAATTTAATTTTGATTTTGATTATAATTTTGATTTTGATTTTGATTTTAATTTTATCTTAATTTTTGTAAGGCTTTAATCCATTAATTAAAACGAAGAAAGTAAAAGTTATTATTTGAAAATTAAAAAATTTTATGTTTAAAATTTATAATTTAAAATAATATTATATAATTTTAAATTTTAAAATTTAAATGTTGAAATTTTATATTTAAAATTTTAAATTTAATTTGAGAAAAAAAATATTAAATTAAATATTATTTTAAAAAAATATAATTTGATTATGATTTTGATTTTATCTTAATTTTTTTAAAGCTTTAATTCATTAATTAAAATGAACTAATTAGATTTTAACAACTTTTATCACATATTAAATCTTGAGGGTAAAAAAGTAATTTACACAACTTAAACTCTTTATTCCTCTTATTCCTCATTATCATACCAAATATAAAATCTCTTATCCCTAGAACCATCTCAAACACTTTTTTACCTTTGTTCCGTACTTTATACTTATACCTGGTACTACTAATTCTCACTAATTCCCGAACCAAACGATACATGTAAGTTTTTGTGTAGATATTTTGCATTGGATGAGGACAATGATCGATGGTGAGGTACTTTGGAGCTTCTGCTTTTTGAAATGGTTAAAAGCTGGCCTGAGGACAATTTTGAAGCCGCGAGTATCAAAATGGAAGGTGAGAATGTATTGCTATCTTGCTTTGAGACTGCTTCTGCTTCATTTTTTTTTTTTTTTTTTTTTTTTCGCTTTTCTTTTCCTTGTTTCTAAATTTTGTTTACCAATGGTTCCTCACCTCACCTATTTATTTAGAAGAGTAAACTGAGAAAAAAGATAAAATCCTTGAGCACATTTAAAGTTCTTTTCGATTTATATTGTAAGTAAAATTACAATATTTCAATATACATTGGCAACCTTCTAATTGCAATATGGAAATATCTGAGGTTCTTATTTGCTATTTTGTTTAGTCCTTTCATATATATATATATATATATATATATATATATATATATATATATATATATATATATATATATATATATATATATATATATATATATATATATAGAGTTGGGCTGGAATGCTATTGATAGCACCAACCCAACTTTGCCACCCATTTTTTAGCCTTTAGATCGCATTGAGATTTGTGCATGCTCTTTAATGAAAAAAAAAAAAAAGAAAAAGTAAAAAGAAAAAGTAAAAAGTAAAAAGCTTTTCTTTTTCATTAAAGAGCATGCACAAATCTCAATGCGATCTAAAGGCTAAAAAATGGGTGACAAAGTTAGGTTGGTGCTATCAATAGCATTCCAGCCCAACTCTATATATATATATATATATATATATATATATATATATATATGAGTCTGGCTACTGATCGATAGTACCAAGCATTTGGTGCTCTTTTTAATTATTTTCATCTGTTAGATTTTACTATTTTTTCAACCATCCATTAAATCCAAGAGGCCCACTATCATCTCAACCACACATCTTTTAATTCAACGGTTAAAAACTTAATAGCACCAATAACTTGGTACTATTAATAGTATTCCAGCTTAGCTATATATATATATATATATATATATATATATATATATATATATATATATATATATACACGAGTTAATTTTATACAGTTCTCTATAAACATATCTAATAGCAGATATATCTCTATAAAATTTAATTTTTTATATTTATTCCTTTCAAAAATTTTAAGTTTTCATATATGTTTCTACCGTCAATGTCTATTAGAAAAATATAGTTAATCATAAGTTAAATATTTAATTTTGATTAGTTAGTGAAGTAAATTTATTTTTTTACTTTTTTAGATTTTTTATATTATTTGAATAGTTGAAATTTTTAAAGAAACATATTTGAAAGGATAAAACTGATATTTTAAATATATTTTGTTAAAATATAAATAATAAACTAACGATAACAAATCAGAAGAATAAATATAAAAAATTAAATTTTATAAAAATATATTTATTATTTGATAAATTTACCAATAACTGTATAAAATTAACCTTATATACACATGGACACATGACTAGATTGGAATGAGTTGAGAATACTTGTGGCGCTTTTAATGAAAAAACTGTTGTAACTTAAAAGCAGTATTTATGGAGAATCACCAATCAAATATGCTCCGAAACCGATGGTAGCTTATGAGATATCATTAATCAATCTGCTTCAAACGGTCAATAAAATTTTAGGTCCGTTTGGTTCGAATATAAATTAAAAAGTAGCTTGCTATTTTGAAAATAATTAAGTATAAAAGTTAAATTACGTTTGGTTGAAAAGTTAGTATTTTCTGAAATAGTTAAAATTATGTTTGGTTAAAATTATGGAATAATAAAGAGTAGTGAAAAAAGAAGATAAAATTTTTATAAAAATACCAACTTTGCTCTTATCATTTTTTATATAAAAATTAATTTAAATATTATATTAAATTTGAAGTAATTTAATTATAAATAATAAATTATATCTTACTGTCACGCCCCGGGGGTTTAAATAAGTGGAAAAATGCGTATTATTTTTTTTTTGAAACATTCCCACCCTCCGGTGCGTGCCCAGACCCGCCAGATATACAAATTCATTCCATAAACGGACAGAGTCCCCTTTGTATATGCACGACGTCACAATCACAATTTACACTTTAACCACACCAGTCAAGAAGTTAAGTAGAGGAAAAAGATAGTCATGCACAATAACCAAGGAGACCACCTAAATTTGAAAGGATAAATCTACGGATTTATAAAACGGTGCCCACACGACATCTATTTTTTTTAAAATCATTTTCGCAATCCTTTTCCTTTATTTGAAAACAGCCGTACCAAAATAGACATAAAGGAAAACCGTTCATCACAAAATTCCAATATCCACATCATCCACAAATAAATACCACACGCACAAAACTAACTAACCAAAGAAATCCCACGTAAAATAGGAATAAGTCACCAGCGGAGAAGAAAACTAGAATCCTCAAGCCGCGGCCTCACCGTCGTCCCAAATCCCACCCCTGACCGAACCTGTCACAGTGTGGGAAGTCAGTGACACAAAGAGTAAGGAGTAAACGTAAAAAGTGTAAGATGCTATAAAGACTGAGAATAAAGTAAACCGAAAAAAATCAGAGCATCCACACTCCCCATCGTGCAGTCAACCGTAACCCCCTGTAAAATAAACTGAGCACCTGCCTCAGCAATACACACCGCTCTCACCTTGGTGCTTTTAACCCCCCACCTACAGGGGCCCCCACTACGTCACCTTATGGGGTACACGGGTCAACGTACCACATCTCCGAAAAAGTACACCAATGCAGTGGCCAAACCACTGGTGTGCGTGCAAGCAGCCATGAGCATCGTAACCAAAGACAATATGTAACATAGAGCACCGCGACGCTCAGTTGCCACAAATAACAATGATAAGATTCCTTATGCATGACCAGAGGTTAATAAAGATTTAAACACTTTACTACTTTACTCTTACGTATTACCAATAAATCCAGACTCCAAAAAGACGTTGGAAAGGGTACCCACCTTAGAGTGCGTCGATCGAACACTCGGAACTGTCCTGCACCCTCGCACAACTCCCGGACCTAAAAGTCCCCAAAAGAAAACATCAGTAACACTAAACTTGAAAACCCAAACCACCCGAACAAAGAACCAAACTAGAAACGCACGGGTGGACACAGAAACCGGGCGGCGGAGCTTGACAACCCCGCGCGGGCAAATTCTCCGCGCGGCTCGCGCTGCAGAGTAGCCCCGTGCGGGAGCGCGCTGCCTGCGGTTAACCCCGCGCTGCCTGCGGGGCGGCCCCGCGTGGCACTAGCCCGCGCGGGCGCGCGCTGCCTGCGGGCAGCCCCGCGCGGGACCCAGCGCTCGCGGCGCGTGCAGCCTGCGGGCATCCCCGCGTGGCACCAGTCCGCGCGGGCACGCGCTGCCTGCGGTTAACCCCGCGCTGCCTGCGGGGCGGCCCCGCGTGGCACTAGCCCGCGCGGGCGCGCGCTGCCTGTCGGCAGTCCCGCGCGGGCACCAGCCCGCGCGACGCGTGCTGCCTGCGGGCAGCCCCGCGCGGCACCAGCCCGCGCGGGCGCGCGCTGCCTGCGGGCAGCCCCGCGCGGCACCAGCGGGGGCGCGCTGCGGCCAGTGCAACGCGGCGGCGGCGCGCTAGTGCAACGCGACGGTGGCGACGGCTAACGACGGCACCAGCAAAACCCAACGGCGAAACCCCTGACGCAAAAACGCATAAAACTGAAAAACAAAACACCAAAACTAGCAAACGGGCTAACCTTGATCTCGCAGAGAAGAAGAGGAAGAAGAAGGATAACTCGTTCCTCGCAGGCGATGAGAATCCGATTCCGCTCCCCACCTCCGACACGCTTGATCAACGAAGAAGAAGGGAAATTCTCTCTCTCTCACTCTCTATCTCTTTTTCTTTCTCTCTGACTAGGGTTTTTTTTTTCTTTTTTTTTGTCTCTTTGTGTTTTCTTGAAGGAGATAAAATAAAATAAATAAATATAAATAATATTTTCTCTTCTATGTACTAAAATAAATAAATACCTCTTAGTCATTTAAAAAATAGAGCGAGAGATTCCAATCTCCTCAAAAAGCGTGCCGATTACATAGCACGGATTTCGATGCACACTACGAAAATTGAGACCTTCAAAACCTCTTTTCGGGAGATCTGTAAATCGAATTTCAGATCCGATCGTTTTGCCGTTCACCGTTTTGCGAGCTCTATCATAGAAAAATACCCGCAACCACCGATGTTCTACCCAAGAAAACTCGATAATTCATCCCCTAATAATTAATTTATTCAAAAGGAATTAAAAAGAAAAACAAGAAAGGTCGTGATACTACATCACTCACCCCTTAAAAAAAGTTTCGTCCTCGAAATTTAACATGTGCCCACGCTAAACAACTCTGGAAAACACTCTCTCATCTTCGATTCCAATTCCCAAGTCGCTTCGCGCTCTTCATGATTGCTCCACAGCACCTTCACATAGGGAATAATCTGGTTGCGCAACTTTTCCTCGGTCTCCTCCACTAAGTCCGGACCCAAGAACTTCCACTTCCCTAAATCATCCCAACAAATAGGAGATCGACAACGACGCCCATACAAGGCTTCGTACGGCGCCATCTGAATGCTAGCCTGGTAACTGTTGTTGTAGGCAAACTCCACGAGAGGTAGATAACGTGACCATCTTTCACCCAAGTCAAGTATGCATGCTCGGAGCATGTCCTCGAGAATCTGGATCACCCGTTCTGATTGTCCGTCGGTCTGGGGGTGAAAAGCCGTGATGAACTGTAGTTTGGTCCCCATAGCCCGCTGCAAACTCTGCAAAAAATTCGACACAAATCGAGTGTCCCTGTCCGAAGTAATCGATGCCGGCACCCCATGCGATCTCACAACCTCGTTGATGTAGACTTGTGCCAAACGGTCTCGAGTCCACGTCGTATGAATGGGTAGGAAATGAGCCGACTTCGTCAATCGATCCACTATGACCCAGACCGCGTCGTGTCCTTGTTGTGATCGTGGAAAACCAATGACGAAATCCATGGTGATCCGCTCCCATTTCCACTCTGGCACTGGTAGAGGTTGCAGTTTCCCCGCCGGGTGCTGATGTTTGGCTTTTACCTGTTGACAAATCAAACAGTGTGCCACGAACCGCGTTACGTCCCCCTTCAGTTTAGGTCACCAAAAAGTCTGCTTAAGGTCCCTGTACATCTTCGTGCCACCAGGATGCGCCGCATAGGGTGCACAGTGCGCCTCTGACAATATCTCTTCCTTCAGATCAGGCAGATCGGGCACACAAATACGTCCTCGGAACTGCATTGTATCGTCCGCACCAACCGAAAAGTCGCCCTCTTGGTTCGAAGAAAGCTTGTCCGGCACAAGCTGTAGTTGAGCGTCTGTCTTTTAACATTCCAGGATTTTCTCAAACAAGGTAGGCTTGACTACCAAGGACAAAAGTCGCGTAACCGTACCCGCCGGTACAATCTCTAATCTCATTCGCGAGAAATCCGTGATTAATCTATCCTGCTGAGTAATCACGCTCACCGATAACTCCTCGTTTTGACCCTTCCTGCTCAAAGCATCGGCTACTACATTTGTCTTTCCGGGATGATATTGAATGGACAAATCGTAGTCCTTCAGCAACTCCAACCAACGTCTTTGCCGTAAGTTCAAATCCTTCTGCGTGAACAAATATTTAAGGCTCTGGTGATCCGAAAACACATTGCATTGAGCTCCATAAAGGTAATGCCTCCAAAGTTTTAAAGCGAATACGATCGCTACGAGTTCCAGATCGTGCGTAGGGTAGTTTCGCTCATAATCCTTGAGTTGTCTTGATGCGTAGGCTATAACTTTCCCCTATTGCATCAGCACACATCCAAGATCGTTCTGTGATGCATCACAATAAACCTCAAATTTCTCACCGGGTGTCGGTAGTGCAAGCACGGGTGCCCGTGTTAACCTGTCTTTGAGTTCCTCGAAGCTCTCCTGGCATTGAGCCGTCCAAACAAATCTCTCCCCTTTTCGGGTTAAACGATTTAGAGGGGTGGCAATTTTTGAGAAACCTTCCACGAAGCGTCTATAATATCCCGCCAAACCTAAGAAGCTTCGGATTTTCGTTACTGTAGTCGGTCGGAGCCAGTTAGTTACTGACTCTACCTTCTTAGGATCCACCGCAATTCCCGTCGTTGAAACTATGTGTCCCAAAAAGTCCACTCACGAAGCCAGAACTCACACTTCTTGAGCTTAGCAAACAGTTTCTGATCCCTGAGAGTCTGAAGAATTACCCGCAAATGCTCCTCATGTTCCTTATCTGTACGGGAGTAGATCAGGATGTCATCAATAAAGACCACTACAAATTGGTCCAAGAAAGGTTTGAATATCCTATTCATCATATCCATGAATACCGCTGGAGCGTTCGTAAGCCCAAACGGCATAACTGTAAACTCGTAGTGGCCGTATCGAGTCCGAAAAGCTGTTTTAGGTATATCCTCACCCCGAACTCTAAGCTGGTGATAGCCAGATTGCAGATCAATTTTTGAGAACACCGTTGCTCCTTGTAGTTGGTCGAAAAGGTCATCAATCCGAGGCAAGGGATACTTATTTTTCACCGTAACCTTGTTTATCTCCCGATAGTCGATGCAAAGACGTAAACTCCCGTCCTTCTTCCGCACGAAAAGTACGGGTGCGCCCCAAGGCGACACACTCGGTCTGATGAACCCCTTATCCAGAAGATCTTCTAGTTGTGCATTGAGTTCCTTCAATTTCGCGAAAGCCATTCTGTACGGTGCCTTTGTGATAGGTTGCGTGCCTGGAAAAAGTTCGATAGGGAAATCGATCTCTCGCTCGGGGGGCATTCCCGACAGTTCGGTTGGAAAAACGTCTGAAAAATCCCTTACAACCGGAATATCGGAGAGCGGTGTTGAGGGTTGAGTTGCTAAGTCCACTGAAGCCAAGTAAGCTACACATCCGCCTTCCATCAGTCTTCTAGCCCGTGATGCGGAGATAACAGTTGAAAAGAAGGTGCTTTTACATGCTAAGTACACATGTTCCGGGAATCCCGATTTCTGTAGTCGCACCTGGCGCTTCTCGCAGTCGATCACCGCCTGATATTTAGTAAGCCAATCCATTCCAAGCACCACGTCGAATTCCTTCAACGGAATCACCACCAAATCCCAAGGGCAAGATAGCCTTCCCAACCTTATCGGGCAGGAAGGCACAAAATTAATTGCTTCCAAGGACCCTCCCGGGGTCTGAACAGACATTATACTACGAAGGGGTCACTCCTCAAAACCATGTGTAAGTGCAAAATCACGAGACATGAAAGAGTAGGATGCTCCGGTGTCAAAAAGAGTTCTAACACGATAATCTGAAATTAAAATGATACCTGCTACCACGTCCTCCGGTGGGTCCGTCCCCTGATGGGTCATTGAGTAGACTCTCCCGCCATATTGCGGCCGCACTTCCTCCTCCCGCCGAGGTGCTGGAGGACGAGCGGCCGGTCCTGCAGAAGCTTTTCCCCGTCCCGATTGATGCGGCGAAGGTGTAGAAGCCGTTGAGGATGCTGTTCCCATGTTCAAGGGGCAGTTGAAACGGAAGTGCCCCGGCTTGCCGCAACGGAAATAGTGGTCGTGTCTCTTGGAACATTCAGTCACCCGGTATGCTCCACTGCAAATGATGCAAGGCCTGTCCCCCGGCCTTTGTCCTCCCATCGGCGCGCTCTTGGTTCCTTGTTGCGATCTCGAAAGTTTAGGGGGTCGGCTCCCGCTGGAATAGCCTCCTCCAGAGTAAGAATGAGACCACTTCTTGTCCCCGTGATGATCAGAGCCCTCCCGTCGGGCACGTGTAACCGCGAATCCGCGTTCCACTATGGTGGCTCTGTCGACCACCTTCTGGAAAGTGTGCAAATCCGCTGCTTGTACAACTTGAAAGATGTCACTCCGCAACCCGTTCACAAAAAGTTGGGCCTTGTGAGACTCGTCCCTTATGACAAAAGGACGCAGTTGACCAATCTCACGAATTCCCGCTGGTACTCCATAACCGTCCAGCTTCCTTGCTTGATGTGCTTCAGATCATCCTTCATTTGCCGTTTGACGCTGTTGGAGAAAAACGCCCCAAACAGCTCCTCTCGGAACGTAGACTATAATGGAAGGGCGGTGCCTTTCGAGGGGTCCAGGCGCACCGTCTTCCACCACATGCGGGCGTTTCCCTCAGGGAAATGGACTGCCAAGGGGACCCGTTCATACTCCTCCATCGACAAATCTTCAAAAAGTTTCTCCATGGTGTCTACCCATTTTTTCACGACCCAAGGATCGGTCGTCTCTCCCTCAAACACCGGTGGGTCATACTTTTTGAAATCCACCAGATTCGCTCTCACCCTGTCCCGTTCGGTCTGCTGGATAGAAGCTTCCCCCGCGGTGACAGCGGCCACAACGGGAGTAGGTGTCATCACAGTCTCTCCTAGAGGGTCTCCGGCAGTGGCTCCCGGCGTAGGTCCCGAAGCTGCTGGTGATGGGGCTACCGAAGGCACTGTTGGCTGGACCAACGGTACCTCGGTAGTCACGGTCTGAGGCGGGTAGCCTCGCCGTCTACTACCGGCGGTCCCGTCGTAGGTGCAGTTGGTCCGGGTGGAGGGGCCTGGGCGACCACCACCGGCGTAGGTGGTTGCTGCGTCAACTGACGTACATGTTCCGTGAGGGTCGCTAACTGCCCGGCCATCTCTCGTAGTTGTTGTCGAAGGAGCTGATTCTCCGCAGCCGTCGACGCCGTACCGTCTATCCCCGCGTCAACAGTTGACGATCTAGTCCGGGCCATTATCTGTGCATATAAAAACCAAGTCAACCCTAGACTTAACTGGTCTAGCACCATAACCTACGATCAAACAGGGACTCAAATTCCCTTCCCCCCCAAACACTCGCGCTCTACGCACCTATACCTTGGTCATATCATTGGTTAGTAGCTAGCGGTAATGTACTCTGTGGATGTTGGACACCGACTATCGTGGTTAAAGTTATTTTCTCTGATACCATCTTAGTCTGTCACGCCCCGGAGGTTTAAATAAGCAGAAAAACGTGTATTATTTTTTTTTTGAAACATCCCCACCCTCCAGTGCGTGCCTAGACCCGCCACACATACAAATTCACCACACAAACAGACAGAGTCTCCTTTGTATATGCACGGCGTCACAATCACAATTTACACTTTAACCACATCAGTCAAGGAGTTAAGTAGAGGAAAAAGATAGTCATGCACAATAACCAAGGAGGCCACCTAAATTTGAAAGAATAAATTCACGGGTTTATAAAACGGTGCCCACACGACACCTATTTTTTTCAAAATCATTTTCGCAATCCTTTTTTTTTATTTGAAAACGGCCGTACCAAAATAAACATAAAGGAAAACCGTTCATCACAAAATTCCAACATCCACATCATCCACAAATAAAATTTCTTTCAAAACCGAAGCTAAAAAAAGTGAAATGGGTGACGAAGATAGATTGCTAGAACGAAGACAAGAAAGACATTCTAAGTTGTGCTAGAAAGTTCATTTCTTTTTCTAGAAATTTAAATATACCAATTTGGTTTTTTTTTGGTGGCTTCACTTTGACCATTTGAGTCCCAGATAGTTGGTTCTGGGCTTTTATTGGATGGTTTATATCGGTTCTATGGGACCTGAGAAAGCTCCGACTGCGTCAGGGCTAGGGATTTCCTCACTTTCCGGAGAGCAGGCCTTAGTTTCACACTTGTGCCCTTGCGGAATAAGCTCGCGCTGCTCGACCCTGTGTCTACCGTGAAGGGAACAAATGCGCCGATTTTCTGGCAGGGGTGTAATCTTGATTCTGACTTTGTAATTTATCAACACCCACCCCCCGGCTTAGTATTGTTGTTAGAATCAGAAGGTTCCCCAAGCTGGTAGATTTGGCTAACTACTCGTAATGGGAGTCATCGTCATAATAGAAAGAAATAGCGGAGTATCAATCACCCTTCCCAAACCCATATGAATTACAGTAAGACCCGAGCCCCCGATCCGACGGTCCTCATTCTCCCACTTGGCAAGCTTTACTTCTTAAGGAGGTGAAGAAGAGCCAATAGAGAGAGAGAGAGAGAATTGATGGGGGTTTTAGTCCCATCAATTCGAGCACAAAAAAGAGGCAATGCTGAATTGAATAGTGGCGGTTTTGTCACTTCTGTAATTCACTGTCGGAAGAAACTCATCCTCAGTGATTCTCTCGCTGTGACAACGCACCCCTCAACTGAGGAAGAAGATCTAGAGCTTTTAACATGGCATAGGCCGCCCCTCAGTAGCATTACCCATTAAGCATGGTTCAATTATATCATCAGTGGTTTTATTAGAGTCGATAATCTGACCTTGGGCACAGACAACTATCAGCTATTTGCTTGCTTCCGTGTAAACTCACTGAATAGCCTTCGTACAAGATTTTGTTGCAGACTTCTCAATCCCAGAAGAGAAGCATACCACACGCACAAAACTAACTAACCAAAGAAATCGCACGTAAAATAAGAATAAGTCACCAGCGGAGAAGAAAACTAGAATCCTCAAGTCGCGGCCTCACCGTCGTCCCAGATCCCACCCATGACCGAACCTGTCACAGTGTGGGAAGTCAGTGACACAAAGAGTAAGGAGTAAACGTAAAAAGTGTAAGTTGCTATAAAGACTGAGAATAAAGCAAACCGAAAGAAACCAGAGCATCCACACTCCCCATCGTGTAGTCAACCGTAACCCCCTGTAAAATAAACTGAGCACCTGCCTCAGCAGTACACACCGCTCTCACCTTGGTGCTTTTAACCCCCCACCTACAGGGGGCCCCACTATGTCACCTTGTGGGGTACACGGGCCAATGTACCACTTCTCCGAAAAAATACACCAATGCGGTGGCCAAACCGCTGGTGTGCATGCAAGCAGCCATGAGCATCGTAACCAAAGACAATATGTAACATAGAGCACTGCGACGCTCAGTTGCCACAAATAACAATGATAAGATTCCTTATGCATGACCAGGGGTTAATAAAGATTTAAACACTTTACTACTTTACTCTTACATATTACCAATAAATCCAGACTCCAAAAAGATGTTGGAAAGGGTACCCACCTTAGAGTGCGTCGACCGAACACTCGGAACCGTCCCGCGCCCTCGCACGACTCCCGGACCTAAAAGTCCCTAAAAGAAAACATCAGTAACACTAAACTTGAAAACCCAAACCACTCGAACAAAGAACCGAACTAGAAACGCATGGGTGGACACAGAAACCGGGCGGCGGAGCTTGACAACCCCGCGCGGGCAAATTCCCCGCGCGGCGCGCGCTGCGGAGTAGGCCCGCGCGGGCACCAGCCCGCGCGGCGCGTGCTGCCTGCGGGCAACCCCGCGCGGCACCAGCCCGCTCGGGCGCGCGCTGCGGCCAGGGTCTCGCGGCGGCGGCGCGCCAGTGCAACCCAGCGGCGGCGACGGCTAATGACGGCACCAGCAAAACCCAACAGCGAAACCCCCGACGCAAAAACGCATAAAACTGAAAAACAAAACACCGAAACTAGCAAACGGGCTAACCTTGATCTCGCAGAGAAGAAGAGGAAGAAGAAAGATAACTCGTTCCTCGCAGGTGTTGAGAATCCGATTCCGCTCCCCACCTCCGACACGCTTGATCAACGAAGAAGAAGGGAATTTCTCTCTCTCTCTTTTTCTTTCTCTCCGGCTAGGGTTTTTTTTCTTTTTTTTTTTTGTCTCTTTGCGTTTTCTTGAAGGAGATAAAATAAAATAAATAAATATAAATAATATTTTCTTTTGTATGTACTAAAATAAAAAAATACCTCTTAGTCGTTTAAAAAATAGAGCGAGAGATTCCAATCTCCTCAAAAAGCGTGCCGATCACATAGCACGGATTCCGATGCACACTACGAAAATTGAGACCTTCAAAACTCTTTTTCGGGAGATCCGTAAATCGGATTTCAGATCCGATCGTTTTGCCGTTCACCGTTTTCCGAGCTCTATCACAGAAAAATACCCACAACCACCGACGTTCTACCCAAGAAAACTCGATAATTCGTCCCCTAACAGCTAATTTATTCAAAAGGAATTAAAAAGAAAAACAAGAAAGGTAGTGATACTACACTTACCTAAAGAAGATAAATTTTTTTAATATATAGTATATTTTAGTAAATGCAAAACTCAATTTCAGATAGCTACAGGTTGGAAGTTAAACTGCAAATATAAAAAATCTGTGAAGTTGATGAAAATCACATTGCTTCAAGTTCATATAGCCTGATATTGGAATGTACGCTAATGAAAAAAAAAAAAAAAAAACTAGTTTAGATAGCTACAGGTTGGAAATTAAATTGGAAAGAAAAAAATCAGAATTCACATAGCCGTAGGTTCATATAGCCTCAGATTGGAATGTAAGCTAAAGTGAAGAAATCAAAAAAATTCAAAATTTAGATAACTCAAGTTTGGAAGTTAAGCAGTTAAAAAAAAAAAAAAATTAGTGTTCACATAGCCGCAGGTTCATATAGCCTCATATTGTAAGGTATGCTCAAGTAAAGAAAAAAAAATTACAAGTTTTGATAGTTACAGGGTGTAAGTAAAGGTGCAAACATAAAAACTCAGACTTCACATAGCATCAGATTGGAACTAAAGCTAAAGCAATGAAATACATAGACATAAAGCCACCAAACATTCAATGTTACGTTCTAACAAATATAATTAGTACATTAACTTAAAAAGCATATATAAAATCGTCAAGTTCAATAAATGAAAAAAGTTATTACATCATCTCGAATATGCTCTCCTATCTTCTATTCCACAGTTGCTCGGTGATCTTTGTGCGAAGGATGTCGCCTCGACGAGACTCATCATGGCCAACTAAATGTATCGCATAGTAAATGTTACGTAGAACAAGAATATGTTAACTTCTGGGACTGTAAAACCACCACTCTCGCAACACCATCGCATCACCCTCATATCTGCTGCAGAGCCCTCCCAACCAGTGCACAAAAAAAAAAATTGGTGGTCGAATGAACATGCTGCCATCATGTTCTGAGATGTAAAACCTTTTCGACAACGATATCTTGGTTGCTTACTCTTTCGTACAACTGCCGGTATGTGTGTCCCATCGACCGCACCAATAGCATTCTATATTTAAGTGTTCCAAGAAAACATAAATAGAATGAGACAACTTCAATTGATAAAGTTAAAAATCACAGCACTATATGCGTATGAAAATCACTATAGTATTTACCTTAAAAGGATGAAAGATTGGATTATCTTTTACTCGTGGGTGCACTCCTACATTTGTTTGCAGTGGTTGGATATAATCCTGTCTAAGTTCCACCACCCCACGCAACACATTGTTAAAATGCCGGCTAATCGTCTCAAGTTGAAAGAAAATGCAAAATCACATTGCCTCATTTTCACGTAGCCGCAGGATGAAAGAAATAATAAAATCACATAGCCTGAAGTTCAAAGTTGATGAAAATCACATAGCCTAAGTTTCACATAGCCTCAAGTTCAAAGAAAAGCAAGGAAAGCAATGAAATTATGCTTTCTTATGTGCATTTGAAAGTTCACATAGACTCAGCTTGACAGGAAAATAAAAGCTAGGAATAAATGAAAGTACACATAGCCTCAGGTTCACATACCTTCGCCTTGGAAGTAAAAGAAAAGCAAGTTTAGATGCGACGAGTCAAGTTCAATAGGCAACAAGATTTCCGATGATTTGGCTCAGGTGTCAAGAGTGGCGAGTGTAGATGCTAGCTGCTGCATCATAATGGTATTTGCCCCCCCATACCATTCACATATGTCGCTCTTGATGTCATCATCGCCATTTTCCGCAACTTGTTCGAGAAGCGACGAGTCAATTTAAATAGGCAATAAGATTTCCGATGATTTGGCTCAGGTGTCAAGAGTGGCGAGTGTAGATGCTAACTGCTACATCATAATGGTATTTGCCCCCCTATACCATTCACATATGTCGCTCTTGATGTCATCATCGCCATTTTCCGCAACTTGTTCGAGAAGCGACGATTCAATTTAAATAGGCAATAAGATTTCCGATGATTTGGCTCAGGTGTCAAGAGTGGCGAGTGTAGATGCTAGCTGCTGCATCATAATGGTATTTGCCCCCCTATACCATTCACATATGTCGCTCTTGATGTCATTATCGCCAATTTCTACAACTTGTTCGAGAAGCGACGATTCAAGTTCAATCGGCAACAAGATTTCCGTTGAGTTGGCTCAGGTGTAATGGTGGCTGCAGGTACATAATGGTATCTGCCCCCCATACCATTCACACTTTGCGCAACCTGCAGTTCATAGCGACGAGTCAAGTTCAATAGGCAACAACCAACAAATTTTTGTAGCAACCAACAAAAGAAATAATGCTGATATAGCCTCAGATTGGAAGGTCAGCTAAAGTAAAGAAAAAAGAAATATCCAAGTTTATATAGCTACAGTTTGGAAGTTAAGATGCAAACATAAAAAATCAGAGTTCGCATAGCAACAGTTTAGAACTAAATCATAGTTCGCATAGCCTCAAGTACATTCGAAATCACATCCACCCAAGTTCAAAGTAAATCACATAGCCTCAAGTTCAAACTAAATCACATAACCTCAAGTTCAAAGATAATGCAAAATCACATAGCCTCAAGTTCAAAGTAAATCACATAGCCCCAACTTTAATTTTTCCATTGCTTTAGGCTCAAGATAAATCATATAGCCTCAAGATCAAATATCCTCTAGTTTAGAGTGAATGAAAATCACATAGCCTCAGGATTACATAGCCTCAAGTTAAAAGATAATGCAAAATCACATTGCCTCAGGTTCGAAGTAAATCACATAGCCCCAACTTCACAGTAATAAATGAATATCACATAGACTCAGTAGCACATAGCCTCAAGTTTAAGGAAAATGCAAAATCACATAGACTCAGTTTCACATAGCCTCAATTTCACATAGCCTCAAGATGAAAGTTAATGCAAAATCACATAGACTCAGTTTCGCATGGCTTGAAGATGAAAGTAAATGCAAAATCACAAATCCTCAAGTTGAAAGAAAATCACATAGCCTCAGGTTTACTTATTTTCATTGCTTTAGCCAAAAAAAAAGTGACTGCAAAGTCACATTGCCACACATTCTCATATCCCCAGGCCCTGTTTGGTTGAGTATTCCACATAATGGAAAGCCAAGAAAAGCAAGAAATAAATGAAAAGTACACATAGCCACAGGTTCACATAGCCTCAACTTGGAATTATAAGAAAAGCGAGAAAGAAATGGAAGTTTACATAGCTGCAGGTTAGAAGTAAAGGTAAGGTGATGAGAAGTTGGCTCAGGTATCAAGGGTTGGAAGCGTGGATTGTGGCTGCAGCTGTGGGGATAGCTGCCCCCCATACCATTCACACTCGTCGCTATTTTTCCCATCATTACCAATTTATTTTAGAAAGCCCCCCAGCCATTCATTTTAGAAAGCCCTTAGCCACATCATTGCCAACTTTAGTAACCTGCAAGTACGAAAAAGGTTAAATAATGCAATAAAATCATCTAAAAATTATAAACTGTATAATTAGAATTCACCAACCTTAGCCACATCTTCACCAAATAAATTCTGAGCATAGGCATTATATATGGCAGATAGGCATTAGAACATAGGCATTATATATGATAGATAGGTGATGAAAATGTAAATTAGTTAATAAAAAAACTAATTAAAATTTAGAAATTGTCCAGAATATATGAAATATCAAACGGCATGGTGCACACGGGGCCACCATGGCCACAAAATATATGTTAAGATCTTGCTAGTCGAAAGCAGTAGCAAAAAGTGCAAGACCACGAAATGCACCACATTAAGCATAGTCAAAATATCATAATTTGGAGGAAAAGATGGTCCTTCGGGAGGGTTGTTGGGTGCATTAGGAGGGAATGATGGTGATGTTGGAGGGAAAGTTGATGCAGTGGGAGGGAAGAATGGCGCTGCTGGTTGGAAAGAGATTGTTACCGGGGTATAGAATGTAGATGGTGGTGTAAAGAAGGCTGCAGCTGGTGGAAATGTAGGTGCAACAGGTCGTTGTGTCGCAAACACCTGTTGCATCGACACTTGACGCTCGATGCACATATATAAAAGATCACCACTCAATGTCATAAATATTGGACGGTTGCGCTCATCTTTCAAAGCCTCACATGCAGCGAGTACACCATCGGGAGACAAATGGGCAACATTACTTAATCTCTCCATACACTCTTCTATTGAGTGTATTTTTGGGCGTGCTTGTAGCTCACGTTCCATTATGGTTTGTGCAATTTCATTTCTTTTTCTCCCTAATTCAGCAAGCTCACACATAGCGTCATCTCGACCGTCGAGTTTCCTTCGACGGTTTGAAGTTGGGGTGGGATTTGGTGGTGACACACGAACCCTTTCCATCGATGAAGTCGGGCCAGAGGCACTATTAGTGCACTGTGTTGTTAATTTAATTGGAGTTGGTGTGGGGGAAGTTGAATTTGCATCATTAACATCCTCCAAATTTTTGCCTAAGCTTTCCATATCAAGCCGGTGTCTAACCGGTGAAGATGAAGAGGTGGAATGAGCATTGCTGGCATCCATTTGAGAAGTAAAGCCATGCCTTCCGGTTGCAGTTGCCTTGCCGGATAAGAACTCGATTGCTTGGTATGAGGAAAATGGCTTATCTTTGCATTTTTTATATGCCGGATTGTCCTAATATAGAGTCAACAAATAAAATTGTAAGTAACAGTTGAATTGTAAAGAAAAAAGTATATTTCAGAATACATTTGTAAATTATACATACAGCTATGATCGCATCCCAATCACTTTGGTCACCGGCAGTTGGAATATTCCGTGTGTAGTCTCACCCCCATCCGCTTTTGTCACGCCCCGGGTGTAAACCAGAACCCGGGCCCGTCTACAGATCCGCCGTGCACACGGTATTTCCCGTGTACACGAAGCGCCAAACCTGCTCAGATATAAGAGATAACAATAAAAGAGCAATAAAAACAGAGCTGAACTAAAATCTAATACATCTCAGACTGAAGCTGGAAATAAAATACAATACATCTGTACAAATGATACATCAGTCTCTCCCAGCTCACCAAAATAAATACAACCTGCTGGCAAAAGCCAGTCCCAAATGTAAAAGTACAACCGTCTGAGGAAACCTGGGTACACCAACAGTCCAGCTAACTCGCTCATCCTGCCTCGAGATCTATCTACTCAGCCGTCCTCTCTCATCGACCCACCGCTGAAAGCCCAGCATGTTACGGAATTTGAGTTGGCGTAGTTTCGTGAAAGTCTCAAGTCTTGAAGATTGAAGGTGAAGAAAGTTGGATCGTTTAACTCAATCTCAAGAAAGAAGAATTCAAAAGGATCAGGTATGTTTAACCTAAGATTTTGTGTGATTCGAATACTTCTTGTAGTGTAGAAACACTTGGAAGAATCTTTCATTGCATAAAAATCAAAAACTGGACTTGGGACATGTTCAGGATCCGGATCAGGTTGTTCGATCCGGATCCCGAAGGTGGTTCGTTCATACACCAGTTCAATCCGGATCGTAGCCTCTCTTGATCCGGATCCCGAACACTGAGTTTACCATCTTCCTTGAACGATCCGGATCAGGCTTCGCAATCCGGATCCCGAACGTTGATGTTTGGTGAACTGTATGAACGATCCGGATCAAGCACTTCGATCCGGATCCCGAACCTTCGTTTTTCTGGAATTGCCTGACTCGTTACGACGATCCGGATCACAGTTAATCCGATCCGGATCGCCGTCCGTAAAATCTCCAGAAATGTTAGGTTTTTGATTCTTATCTCCTTCCTAGGGTTTCTAACCTATAAATAGACCCTATGATTCTTTTTCTAAGGGTAATCCACTGTGAATCGAAATAGCCATCATTTTCATATATCATCTTTTACGGCTCTAGATCCACATATAGAGAAGAAAGGAAATCATTAGAGAATACTCTATGTTTCTTCATCTATATTGATTAGTTCGATTCTAGGTTTTCATACTCACATCTTGAGTTGAATCAAACTAATGAATACTTAGATGGTATTTCCGATCTAACTTTGATCTAAGTATTCGGCGGATCATCACCACCCAAAACAACGATTTACCCCAAAAATCGGCGCGTGGATTCGCGTGTCCTTGTGGATTCAAGGTTCAACCGCTCTCGTGGATTCGGAGCGAGGCACGTTCGTGGATTCGAAGGGTGCTATTGGGTGAAGACCGTGGATTCGGTCGGACGTCGTGGATTCGACGTTGGACGCCGTGGATTCGGCGTTGGGCGCTGATCGTGGATTCGAGAAGCGTCGCGGAGCGAGCGGAGAAGATCCTCTAGGAGCGTATGGAAAAGGTTGAGTCGTAAGTGTGTACGGTAAATCACCTTGTACGTGTTTTAATTCTAGTGGATTTCTGCCGTGTTATCGGTCCCGTGGTTTTTTACTCCGGTGATGGAGTTTTCCACGTAAAAATCTTGCGTATTATTTTTTATTTCCGCATTGGGTTTTTATCGCAATGATTTTTGAGTGTTTATACGTTTACACCTATTCACCCCCCTCTAGGTGTTTTTTCCCCTATTTAGATCCTTATTACATATAACCCAACAAGTGGTATCAGAGCGGGAATAGGGTTGTAAACAATGGTTGAAGGTGGAAACATCAACCGACCCCCGTTCTTCGATGGAACAAATTATGCGTACTGGAAAGTACGGATGAAAGCCTTTTTAATTTCCATCGACGAACGGGTGTGGCAATCGATTGAATTAGGATGGACTAATCCAACAGAATTTATTGGTGATGTTCACACCTTAAAACCTAGGTCGAAATGGACCAAGGAAGAGTTAGATTCATCTTCTTACAATGGCAAGGGAATTAATGCTATCTTTAATGCCTTATCTCAAACTGAATTCTCTCGCGTCTCGGCATGTGAGACTGCGAAAGAAATCTGGGATGTTCTTCAGGTTACACATGAGGGAACTAACCTCGTGAAGATTCAGAAACTGCAAATGCTTACGAGCAAGTTTGACTCTATCTTAATGGCAGAAAATGAATCTTTCACAGACTACTATACACGATTGCAAGACATCGTAAACTCATGTGCTAATCTGGGAGAGAAGATTCCAGAATTTAAGATTGTAAGAAAGATCTTAAGAACTCTTCCTGAACGATTTCGCCCAAAGGTTACTGCCATTGAAACTATTAAACACCCGGACGAAATACGTGTAGAAGAATTAGTTGGTTCATTACAAACTTATGAAATGACATTTACTACTAACAATTCTTCTGGAAAGGCATCCACTTCTAAGTCTTCAGGTTATGCGTTGAAAACAACTAAGGAAGAAGACGCGGATACGTCCTCCTCAGACGATGACGAGAACCTTTCTATGGAGGAATTTGAGAAGCAACTCGCTCTCTTGACAAGGAAGTTTCGCCGCAACTTTCGAAGGGGTAGTTCAAGCAAATCTCCATCCTTCGGAAAGTCGAACAAAGGCAAGGGTACTTCAGGTTACAAGTCAAGAAAGCAAGAGAACTTCTCAAAGGATAAGAAAAGTTCAGAAGGACAACTACAATGCTTCAAATGTCGAGGCTACGGCCACATTGCAACGGAATGTCCTAACAAGTATCCGGCAAAGAAGAAGGCGATGCAAGTCATCACTTGGGATGACAACTCAACGTCAAATGAGTCGTCTTCGAGTGATGAAGAAAAGAGCTCCACCGCATTCCACGCGTCCGTATCTTCACCCTTCATGTGCTTTATGGCAAGTACATCTGAGTCGTTGTCCAACTCCACTGTTGAAAAGAACGCAACGGACAACGAATCGGATGATTCGGAAGGTGAAGAATTTGCTCTAGCCTATCACAGATCTTTACGGGACTTAAAGAAACCGGCTAAGCAAAACAAGGGGTTGAGAGGGAGATTGCAGGATCTCGAAGAAGAAGTAAAAAGGGCAACTTCTCTCTCGACCGATCTTGAAGTGGAAAGGGATAAACTGATAAAAGAAAATGTTTCCCTTCAAGAGTCCAATGAGCAACTCGAGAAGAACTATATAGATATGGTGAACAAAGCGAACTATTTCTTGAAGCTCTACGGCGAGGCCCGACGGGAAAAATTGGAAATGACAGAGACCATTTGCCAACTCAAGGATGACTTACAGCAATTTTCTTTAGGAAGGAGTAAGTTGGATAAACTTCTTGGTCTTGGTCAAACAAACAAGTTCGGCCTCGGATACAATCGAACTGAAGACAATTTTAGTTCGGTTGGGACAGTCTTTGTGCCTCAGTCGGTATCTCCTTCTCCGACACCGGAAATCATGACAACCAACGACAACAAGCCTACTTCATCCTCTTCAGAATCGTCAAGCACAAAGGTATGTTTTCGTTGTAATTTTGCAGGGCACATTGGAAGAAATTGCAAGGTTGGAGCTCAAGGATCAAATCAACCACATCTTGCAACTGCTACCAATAAGTTCAATCCATGGAATTCAAAGAAGGATTCTCCTAAAGAAAAGGACATTGGTAGTACTTCAAACAAGACGTCTTCATCAAGGAAAACTTTTCAACCATTGCCAACATACTCCAAAACTCAAAAGGTTTGGGTATGCAAAGGTGAAACCCCTCCGTGTCTTTAATCGTTTTACGATTAAATCTTGTGTAGTTTATGTAGACTATTTTCTTTTCTTCCTTTTCTTTTGGCCGACCTGTCAACCATCTTTGGGAGGTAAATGGTACATTTTTTTTTTATTGGTTGATGATTTCTCTCGGTTTTCTTGGGTAGCATTTTTAAAAGAGAAAGCTGATACGTTTGACTCTTTTCATGAGATTTGCCATCGTATTATGATTGAAAAGAATGAAAAGATCATTCGTGTTAGAAGTGATAGAGGTGGAGAATTCATAAATTCAAAATTCATTGATTTTTGTACTTCAAATGGAATTAAACATGAATTCTCGGCACCCTATACACCTGTTACGGAATTTGAGTTGGCGTAGTTTCGTGAAAGTTTCAAGTCCTGAAGATTGAAGGTGAAGAAAGTTGAATCGTTTAACTCAATCTCAAGAAAGAAGAATTCAAAAGGATCAGGTATGTTTAACTAAAGAATTTGTGTGATCTGAATACTTCTTGTAGTGTAGAAACACTTGGAAGAATCTTTCATTGCATAAAAATCAAAAACTGGACTTGGGACATGTTCAGGATCCGGATCAGGCTGTTCGATCCGGATCCCGAAGGTGGTTCGTTCATACATCGTCGCAATCCGGATCGTAGTCTCTTGATCCGGATCCCGAACGTTGAGTTTACCATCTACCTTGAACGATCCGGATCTTCCTTCGCAATCCGGATCCCGAACGTTGATGTTTGGTGAACTGTATGAACGATCCGGATCGTAGTTACATGATCCGGATCCCGAACCTTCGTTTTTCTGGAATTGGCTGTTTCGTTATGACGATCCGGATCTCAGTTATCTCGATCCGGATCGCCGTCCGTAAAATTCCAGAAATGGTTGGTTTTTGATTCTTATCTCCTTCCTAGGGTTTCTAACCTATAAATAGACCCTATGTCTTTCTTTCTAGGGTCAATCCACATAGCCGTCATTTTCATATATCATCTTATACGGCTATAGATCCACATATAGAGAAGAAAGGAAATCATTAGAGAATACTCTATGTTTCTTCATCTATATTGATTAGTTTGATTCTAGGTTTTCATACTCACATCCTGAGTTGAATCAAACTAATGAATACTTAGATGGTATTTCCGATCTATTTTGATCTAAGTATTCGGCGGATCATCACCACCCAAAAACAACGATTACCCCAAAATCGGCGCGTGGATTCGCGTGTCCTTGTGGATTCAAGGTTCATTCGCTCTCGTGGATTCGGAGCGAGGCACGTTCGTGGATTCGAAGGGTGCTATTGGGTGAAGACCGTGGATTCGGTCGGACGTCGTGGATTCGACGTTGGACGCCGTGGATTCGGCGTTGGGCGCAGATCGTGGATTCGAGAAGCGTCTGGAGCGAGCGGAGAAGATCCTCTAGGAGCGTATGGAAAAGGTTGAGTCGTAAGTGTGTACGGTAAATCACCTTGTACGTGTTTTAATTCTAGTGGATTTCTGCCGTGTTATCGGTCCCGTGGTTTTTTACTCCGGTGATGGAGTTTTTCCACGTAAAATCTTGCGAGTTATTTTCATTTCCGCATTGGGTTTTTATCGCAACGATTTTTGAGTGTTTATACGTTTACACCTATTCACCCCCCTCTAGGTGTTTCTTCCCCTATTTAGATCCGTATTATATACGACCCAACAAGTGGTATCAGAGAGGGAATAGGGTTGTGAACAATGGTTGAAGGTGGAAACATCAATCGACCCCCTTTCTTTGATGGAACAAATTATGCGTACTGGAAAGTACGGATGAAAGCCTTTTTATCTTCCATCGACGAAAGGGTGTGGCATTCAATTGAATCAGGATGGACTAATCCAACTGAACTTATCTCTGAGTTCACACCTTAAAACCTAGGTCGAAATGGACCAAGGAAGAGTTTGAGTTATCTTCTTACAATGCAAGGGAATTAATGCTATTTTTAATGCCTTATCTCAAACTGAATTCTCTCGCGTCTCGGCATGTGAGACTGCGAAAGAATCTGGGATGTTCTCCAGGTTACACATGAGGGAACTAACCTCGTGAAGATTCAGAAACTGCAAATGCTTACGAGCAAGTTTGCTCTATTTTGATGGCAGAAAATGAATCTTTCACGGACTACTATACACGATTGCAAGACATCGTAAACTCATGTGCTAATCTGGGAGAGAAGATTCCAGAATTTAAGATTGTAGGAAAAATCTTAAGAACTCTTCCTGAACGATTTCGCCCAAAGGTTACTGCCATTGAAACTATTAAACACCCGGACGAAATACGTGTAGAAGAATTAGTTGGTTCATTACAAACTTATGAAATGACTTTTAATACTAACAATTCTTCTGGAAAAGCATCCACTTCTAAGTCTTCAGGTTATGCGTTGAAAACACTAAGGAAGAAGACGCGGATACATCCTCCTCGGACGATGACGAGAACCTCTCTATGGAGGAATTTGAGAAGCAGCTCGCTCTCTTGACAAGGAATTTTCGCCGCAACTTTCGAAGGGGTAATTCAAGCAAATCTCCATCCTTCAGAAAGGGAACAAAGGCAAGGGTACTCCAGTCACAAGTCAAGAAGCATGGAGAACTTCTCAAAGGATAAGAAAAGTTCAGAAGGACAACTGCAATGCTTCAAATGTCGAGGCTACGGCCACATTGCAACGGAGTGTCCTAACAAGTATCCGGCAAAGAAGAAGGCGATGCAAGTCGTCACTTGGGATGACAACTCAACGTCAAATGAGTCGTCTTCAAGTGATGAAGAAAAGAGCTCCACGGCATTCCACGCGTCCACATCTTCACCATTCATGTGCTTTATGGCAAGTACGTCTGAATCATTGTCCAACTCCACTGTTGAAAAGAATGCAATGGACAATGAATCGGATGATTCGGAAGGTGAAGAGTTTGCTCTAGCCTATCACAGATCTTTACAGGATTTAAAGAAACCGGCTAAGCAAAACAAGGGGTTGAGAGGGAGATTGCAGGATCTCGAAGAAGAAGTAAAAAGGGTAACTTCTCTCTCGACCGATCTTGAAGTGGAAAGGGATAGTTTGATAAAAGCAAATGTTTCCCTTCAAGAGTCCAATGAGCAGCTCGAGAAGAACTATATAGATATGGTGAACAAAGCAAACTACTTCTTGAAGCTCTATGGCGAGGGCCGACAGGAAAGACGGGAAATGACAGAGACCATTCTCCAACTCAAGGATGACTTACAGCAATTCTCTTTAGGAAGGAGTAAGTTGGATAAACTCCTTGGTCTTGGTCAAACAAATCGGTTCGGCCTCGGGTACACTCAAACTGGAAACAGTCCAAGTTCGAGTGGGACAGTCTTTGTGCCTCAGTCGGTATCTCCTCCTCCGACATCGGAATTCAAGACAAACAACGACAACAAACCTACCTCATCCTCTTCGGAATCGTCAAGCTCAAAGGTATGTTTTCGTTGTAATTTTGCAGGGCACATCGAAAGAAATTGCGAGATTGGAGCTCAAAGAACAAATCAACCACATCTTGCAATTGCTACCAATAAGCTCACTTCCCGGAATTCAAGGAAGGATTTTTCAAAAGGAAAGAACATTGGTAGCACCTCAAACAAGACGATGACAAAAGAAAAAGATCAATCATACAAGACGTCGTCTTCAAGGAGAATCTCTCAACCTTTACCAACATACTCCAAAACTCAAAAGGTTTGGGTATGCAAAGGTGAAACCCCTCCTTGTCCTTAATCGTTCTACGATTAAATCTTGTATAGTTTGTGTAGACTATTTTCTTTTCTTCTTTTTCTTTTGGCCGACCCGTCAACCATCTTTGGGAGGTAAATGGTACATTTTTTTATTGGTTGATGATTTCTCTCGGTTTTCTTGGGTAGCATTTTTGAGAGAGAAAGCTGATACGTTTGACTCTTTTCATGAGATTTGCCATCGTATTATGATTGAAAAGAATGAAAAGATCATTCGTGTTAGAAGTGATAGGGGTGGAGAATTCATAAATTCAAAATTCATTGACTTTTGTACTTCAAATGGCATTAAACATGAATTCTCGGCACCCTATACACCTCAGCAGAATGGTGTTGTTGAGCGCAAAAACAGGGTTGTTCAAGAGATGGCGCGTGTGATGCTTCATAGCCGGAAATTACCGCTACATTTTTGGGCTGAAGCTGTGAACACCGCTGTCTATGTCATTAACAGAGTGTATTTGCGCCCAGGAACCTTGAATACACCATATGAGCTGTGGTTTAGTAGAAAACCGGATATCAAGTACTTTCGTATCTTCGGGAGTCGATGTTACATCTTACGTGACCGTGAAAATCTTGGAAAGTTCGACTCTCGAAGTGATGAAGGGATCTTTTTGGGTTATTCTACGAATAGCAGAGCATATCGAGTATTTAACATTGAATCTAAGACGATCGTAGAATCTATAAATGTTAAAGTAGATGAAGCTTCTCATTTTGAATCTGAAAAATCTACCCTCGATATCTCTCTAGATGATGATTCTCCTGCTAGTGCATCTTCTCATAATAATACTTCCAATATTAATGATGCATCTAATGGTTCTTCTAGTTTATCTGATGTGCAGGAATCATCTCGTGTACCTCCGAGTACTCCGTTTCAACAAACGCTACGAATCTCCAAGGATCATCCGGAATCGAACATCATTGGAGATCCACAAGAAGGAGTTAGAACTCGAAGGCAGTTGGTTTGCGGATTTGCTTGCTACGTATCTTTAATCGAACCAAAGACAATAGATGAAGCTCTTCAGGATGACTACTGGATTAAAGCAATGCAGGAAGAGCTCCATCAATTTGAGCGAAACAAAGTCTGGGAATTAACGAAGCCTCCAAAGCAACATAATGTGATAGGTACCAAATGGATCTTCAAGAACAAGAAAGATGAAGATGGTACTATCATCAGGAACAAGGCACGACTAGTTGCTCAAGGCTACTCTCAAGTAGAAGGTATAGACTTTGACGAAACTTTCGCCCCTGTAGCTAGACTCGAGTCCATTCGTATATTGTTTGCTATTGCTTGTCATTTTAAAATCAAATTATTTCAAATGGACGTCAAGAGCGCATTTCTAAATGGGTTTTTAAATGAGGAAGTTTATGTAGCTCAACCGAAAGGTTTTGTAGATCATAAACAACCTAACCATGTTTTTCGTTTGAAAAAGGCTCTTTACGGTCTGAAACAAGCACCGCGAGCATGGTACGAAAGGTTAACAAAGCACCTTTTGGAGAAGGGCTATACTCGAGGGGGAGCTGACAGGACTCTCTTTGTGAAGCATTATCAAAATAATTTCATTGTAGCACAAATCTATGTCGATGACATTGTATTTGGTGCAACAAAAGATAATGATGCTTCTAAATTCGCGGAGACCATGGAAAGCGAATTTGAGATGTCCATGATGGGCGAACTGTCTTATTTTCTTGGATTGCAAATTAAACAAAATGATGAAGGTATTCACTTGAGTCAATCCAAGTATGCACTGGAGTTGGTCAAAAAGTTTGATCTAGAAAATTGTAAAGATTTTCCAACTCCAATGGGAACTAGCCACAAGGGACTTGGAAGTGAATCACATAAGTGAGAATGTAGACGTAGAAACT
>CM055076.1:9742068-9767068 GCA_029204045.2 Tillandsia leiboldiana
GCTGTGAACACCGCTGTCTATGTCATTAAATAGAGTTACTTGCGCCCAGGAACTTTAAAACACATATGAGCTGTGGTTTAGTAGAAAACCCAATATCAAATATTTTCGTGTCTTCGGGAGTCGATGTTACATTTTACGTGACCGTGAAAATCTTGGAAGTTCGACTCTCGAAGTGATGAAGGGATCTTTTTGGGTTATTCTACGAATAGCAGAGCATATCGAGTATTTAACATTGAATCTAAGACGATCGTAGAATCTATAAATGTTAAAGTAGATGAAGCTTTTCACTTTGAAACTGGAAAATCTACCCTCGATATCTCTCTAGATGATGATCTCCTGCTAGTGCATCTTCTCATATAATACTTCCAATATAATGATGCATCTAATGGTTCTTCTAGTTTATCTGATGTCAGGATCAATCTCATATATCTCCGAGTACTCCGTTTCAACAAACGTTCGATCTCCAAGGATCATCCGGAATCGAATATTATTGGAGATCCACAAGAAGGAGTCGAACTCGGAGGCAGTTGGTTTGTGGATTCGGCTTGCTACGTATCTTTAATCGAACCAAAGAACATAGATGAAGCTCTTCAGGATGACTACTGATTAAGCAATGCAGGAAGAGCTCCATCAAGTTGAGCGAAACAAAGTCTGGAATTAACGAAGCCTCCAAAGCAACACAATGTGATAGGTACCAAATGGATCTCAAGAACAAGAAAATGAGGATGGTACTATCATCAGGAACAAGGCACGATTAGTTGCCCAAGGCTATTCTCAAGTAGAAGGTATAGACTTTGATGAAACATTCGCCCCTGTAGCTAGACTCGAGTCCCTTCGTATACTATTTGCTATTGCTTGTCATTTTAAAATCAAATTATTTCAAATGGACGTTAAGAGCGCATTTCTAAATGGGTTTTTAAATGAGGAAGTTTATGTGGCTCAACCGAAGGTTTTGTAGATCATAACAACCTAACCATGTTTTTCGTTTGAAAAAGGCTCTTTACGGTCTGAAACAAGCACCGCTAGCATGGTACGAAAGGTTAACAAAGCACCTTTTGGAGAAGGGCTATACTCGAGGGGGAGCTGATAGGACTCTCTTTGTGAAGCATTATCAAAGCAATTTCATTGTAGCACAAATCTATGTCGATGACATTGTATTTGGCGCAACAAGAGATAACGATGCTTCTAAATTCGCGGAGACCATGGAAAGCGAATTTGAGATGTCCATGATGGGCGAATTGACTTATTTCCTTGGATTGCAAATTAAACAAAATGATGAAGGTATTCACTTGAGTCAATCCAAGTATGCAATGGAGTTGGTCAAAAGTTCGATCTCGAAAACTGTAAAGATTTTCCGACTCCAATGGGAACTAGCCACAAGGGACTTGGAAGTGAATCACATAGTGAGAATGTAGACGAGAAACTGTATCGAAGTATGATTGGAAGTCTACTTTACCTCACGGCTAGTCGCCCGGATATATCTTTTGGTGTTGGGATTTGCGCGAGATATCAATCAGCACCAAAGGAGGTTCACCTGAAAGCGGTGAAAAGGATCATCCGGTATATCAAAGGATCAATTAATTTCGGAATTTGGTATCCTATGGGAACAAGTTTGGATATTGTTGGATACTCAGATGCCGATTGGGCAGGATCAGTGGATGATCGGAAAAGCACGAGTGGTGCATGCTTCTATCTTGGCCATTGCCTTGTTGCATGGCACAGTAAAAAGCAGAACTGCATAGCACTCTCGACTGCCGAAGCGGAATACATTTCAGCTGGAAGTTGCTCAACTCAACTCATTTGGATGAAAAGCGTATTGAGCGACTTCCGCATTTCAGCATCTTCGGTAACAATACTTTGTGACAACACTAGTGCAATTAACATTTCTAAAAACCCTGTGTTGCACTCTAGAACAAAACATATTGAACTTAGATATCATTTTCTTAGAGAGCTAGTTGAATCAAATACACTTCAACTTTCATATATTTCAACTGAGGATCAATTAGCTGACATTCTAACAAAACCTTTGGATCAAAAACGTTTTATTCATTTACGAAAAGCAATTGGGATGCTTTCCTTGAAATAATCTTCTTTTTGAAATCTTTGCTTAGGATAGGTTTTGTATTTGTTTCTGTTTTGTTCATTATCTATGTTTGTACATAGGACATTAATTGAGCATAGATCATAATTGACTTTAATTGCATCTTTTCGCACATTTAGAAATTTATTATGCTTTTGCCATCATAATATTTCACTGTTGCAATGATCATTTATGTTAATTAAATCATCTTCTAAAGTGATCAAAGTCAATTTCTCTCTCTCTATGATCTCTTGGTATAGTCATTATCTTATTTGACTGCTTAGTCGAGTATGAAATCGAGATCAATATTTGGTTGAATACTTTATATCTTAAATAATTGATAGCCAATTGAGGGGGAGTCTTAGAAAAGGTAAAATGCTCAAAAGATGTGGAAAGAGTTACATCCCAATGAGGAGTGTGAAAACTACCACCACATGGAGGAAAGAGCTACCACCTCGGTCGTCCGAGTATTGTGTGCAGCTACCACATGTATACCAAGCATGGTTGTTCAAATTTTTGATTAAGTAAAATGCATGTTGAAATACTTGACTCTGTCAAATTTCAAGGTTGGTATAAGGTGGGTTTTTAAAGAAAGATGCTCAAAGAGCCACTCTCTTCAACAGATTGTCTAGATACATTATCTATTATATTTGGGATTTCAAACATCTATTGATCTTTGTATTTCATTTTCTTTACTGAATTGATGATTTGATAAAGGCATTACTCATAAGATCAAGTTAGATGTAATTGAAGGTGTTCAACTTTAAGGGATTTAATTTTTGTAAATTTTCGTTTCATTTTTGGATATTATTGATAGATTTGGCATAATCTAATTCTTGTTGTATGAAACGATGATTTTTGTTTAAAGTTGATACACATTTGCGCTTACAATCATTTTCTGGTTTTTCTTGAATTTCTCTGAAATTTTCTAAAGAAAAAGTTGGGGCCGATCCGGATCGGGCTAGATGATCCGGATCCCAAACGCAGGAATTCTTCTGCGGGCTGACGATCCGGATTGTATCTGCCGATCCGGATCCCGAACGCAGTTTCTCACTGCGGGTAGCCGATCCGGATCGCTGTTATGAACTGATCCGGATCGCGGCTAGGTTTTATAAAGAACGAAAGGGGTTTTTGATTTCTTTTACTCCAATCTTTTGTTCCAAAGTTTCCAGAGCCTCTCTCTCTAGATTTCATCCTTCCTGAAAGCTTTCAAACTCAAGTTCTTCAACTCCAAGTAAGTTTTATTGATCAAAATCTCGATTTTTCACCGTTTTTCTCTTTTCCTCCTCAAACGTGATGAATTTCTTGGATCAACTTTGTTTGTGGATGGTTTTTGATCAAATTTCTTTTGAAATAAGAACTCTGGGTAGATTAGTTTTGATTATATGCTAGGTATTCTCCTGATTAACGGATTTTTAGGCTTCGATTTCTAAAATTTCGGTTTTAGGGCATATAATAAGGATTTTCGAAAATCATGCAATTGATCTATTTTTAAAGGTCCTTTTGCAAAACTAATTTGATTCTTAGTCTCTCTACATGATTATGATTGTTTGGGTACAGTTTTTCAATCTTTGAAAATTAACAATTTTTTTTTCATGTGTCCTTGAGTTGGTCTACACAGGATTCATTTTCTCACGAAACCATTAGCAATGGTGATCACTTGGATTGTTTTTCTACTTGCGGCTATGGTTCATACGAGAGACACCGTCAAGCCCAAGAGGGCTAAGAAAGCTAAGAAAGCGAAGAAAGCTCAAAATGATTCCGATACAGAATCTGAAACGGAATCAATTAATTGGGATGAACTGCAAGTTGAAGCAACGACTGTTCCGACTGCTTCAAAGGGAAAAGCACCTGCAGAAACATCAAAGGCTCCGCCCACTGCTGCTGAGAAAGGCAAAGCTCCAATGGAAGAAACTTCTGGGAAGACAAGAAGAAAAAGTATTGCTCGCAAAAGAGGGAGTGCACAAGGAATCTCCATTGAGCAACCAGCTGATAGGCAAGCACCTCCTCAAGACTTTGTCAGCTCGGCTAGAATAAAGGATTTTGAAAACAGAGAATGCATTGGAGAAAGGCATGTTGATGTAAAAGCCTTAAAACAGCGTTCTCAGACGTTTGGGACTTTGTTTGACCAGAGAGGTCTTGCTTCCATTTGCGATTTCCCGGAGACCACTGGGTATTGTCTTCATTCAGTGAGGATGTTTTATCAGAATGCCTGCTATCTAGTTGATCAGGAAAGCGGGCGTCGGGATTTTCAAACATTAGTCAAGAATGTCAGAATCAAAGTAACGCCTCAGCTAATTGGTGAAGTACTAGGGATGGACGCCCGAGCCGATGGCACTCATTACCTGAAGAATCAAGCCTTCAACACCTACTCCTGGAGAGTGGTAGTTGATGGAATCTGTGTTCCAAATACTCGGTCGACAGGAAACTCCGTTTTCTCGAAAGAACTACGACCAGAGTACCGCATCTTAAACCTTATTGTTTGTTACAATATTATTCCAAACATGAACACAAAGGTTCTTCGGTGGGAAAGAATGATATTCCTTTATCTACTTGGAAACCCCGCAGCAGCAATGGGAGCTAACTTAAACATTCCCTACGTCATCTGGTCAAGGATGGCACGATATGTGGAGCAAGCTCATCCGTCAGAGAGGCTACCTTTTCCAATGATCATCATGCGCATTCTTCGCAAATTTAAAGCTGACACAAATGCGAGTTCCTATCTGCACAGTCTAGGAACGATCAATGACACAACAATTGTAAAGTCTCTTTCGACGAAGCCAGATGAACCTTTCATACCTCTTCACCGGCAACGAGAACAACGACAACAAGCAACAACCTCTGCACCGGCAGCAGCTCCTCCAGTCCAACCAGCACCACCATCACAACCAGCACCTCCGGCACAACAAGCACCACAATCAACTTCTGATGATGATGCATCTGTTACCTCAATCTATAAAGAACAGCAAAGGCTCTCCAACGAGCAAGAACGTATATCAAATGAACTAATTGAGGTAAAGGAAGAAATAAAGAAGGTAAATAAAAATCAATCAGCAATGAACAAGCGAATAAAGAAGATTTTCCAAATCCTCGGCTGTATCAGTTCAGACGAGTCTGAATAATCCGTATCCTTCTAATTTCTGTTTATTATGCATATGTTTAAATCCTTCTGTTGTGCAGGTTTTTAAGTTTTAATTTGAGTTTTTAGTTCTCTACCTTAAACTGTTAACCATTCTCTCCACTTCTGTAATCTTTGGCTTTATTTGTGACAAAAAGGGGGAGAGAGAGTTTAGAACAATGATTTGAACAATGAACAATGATTGTGAAAATCTTGATGATGAAGATTTTGTATTGATGAAAATTTTGTATACATCAAGGTAAGTATCACTTCAACTTCAACTTTGGTTTTCATCTTGTGATTATTTGCATGTCTCGACTATCTATTCAACTAACTATTTGGGCATGTAATATAACTAACAAGTTGATGTTGGACTAACATTGTGTGACATTTGGTTTTTAATTACTAGAAGATATGTTGGTTTTTGACTATGATTCTCTTACATATCTGAATTCTCAAATGTCATGATGATCAGATAAACTCTATCTCTGTACTAGGTTTTGTATGCTAAATATTCTTGAGGTATCTAACGATCTCTTTTTGTCAAGAATGATTTCTTTGTGCAGAGAGTACAGATGTCTAAGTCTAGAGTCTGTTTTAGGAGTTTATCTCATGTTTTTAAATTTTTGGATCTCCATTGTAAATTTTTGTTGTATGGTGATAGCAACAAAAATATCTTTTTGAATTTTCTTTAGTGGATCTGTGTTTTGTCACGAAACCGCCAAAGGGGGAGATTGTTACGGAATTTGAGTTGGCGTAGTTTCGTGAAAGTCTCAAGTCTTGAAGATTGAAGGTGAAGAAAGTTGGATCGTTTAACTCAATCTCAAGAAAGAAGAATTCAAAAGGATCAGGTATGTTTAACCTAAGATTTTGTGTGATCCGAATACTTCTTGTAGTGTAGAAACACTTGGAAGAATCTTTCATTGCATAAAAATCAAAAACTGGACTTGGGACATGTTCAGGATCTGGATCAGGTTGTTCGATCCGGATCCCGAAGGTGGTTCGTTCATACACCAGTTCAATCCGGATCGTAGCCTCTCTTGATCCGGATCCCGAACACTGAGTTTACCATCTTCCTTGAACGATCCGGATCAGGCTTCGCAATCCGGATCCCGAACGTTGATGTTTGGTGAACTGTATGAACGATCCGGATCAAGCACTTCGATCCGGATCCCGAACCTTCGTTTTTCTGGAATTGCCTGACTCGTTACGACGATCCGGATCACAGTTAATCCGATCCGGATCGCCGTCCGTAAAATCTCCAGAAATGTTAGGTTTTTGATTCTTATCTCCTTCCTAGGGTTTCTAACCTATAAATAGACCCTATGATTCTTTTTCTAAGGGTAATCCACTGTGAATCGAAATAGCCGTCATTTTCATATATCATCTTTTACGGCTCTAGATCCACATATAGAGAAGAAAGGAAATCATTAGAGAATACTCTATGTTTCTTCATCTATATTGATTAGTTCGATTCTAGGTTTTCATACTCACATCTTGAGTTGAATCAAACTAATGAATACTTAGATGGTATTTCCGATCTAACTTTGATCTAAGTATTCGGCGGATCATCACCACCCAAAATAACGATTTACCCCAAAAATCGGCGCGTGGATTCGCGTGTCCTTGTGGATTCAAGGTTCAACCGCTCTCGTGGATTCGGAGCAAGGCACGTTCGTGGATTCGAAGGGTGCTATTGGGTGAAGACCGTGGATTCGGTCGGACGTCGTGGATTCGACGTTGGACGCCGTGGATTCGGCGTTGGGCGCTGATCGTGGATTCGAGAAGCGTCGCGGAGCGAGCGGAGAAGATCCTCTAGGAGCGTATGGAAAAGGTTGAGTCGTAAGTGTGTACGGTAAATCACCTTGTACGTGTTTTAATTCTAGTGGATTTCTGCCGTGTTATCGGTCCCGTGGTTTTTTACTCCGGTGATGGAGTTTTCCACGTAAAAATCTTGCGTATTATTTTTTATTTCCGCATTGGGTTTTTATCGCAACGATTTTTGAGTGTTTATACGTTTACACCTATTCACCCCCCTCTAGGTGTTTTTTCCCCTATTTAGATCCTTATTACATATAACCCAACACAGCAGCACCCGCAGAAGACACTGCAAAACAAGGAAGAAGAAAAAGAGGAAGGAAGAATGGGGGTGAGAACTACTAGTAAACCAGTAGCCTCCCCTAGTGGGTAAAACCTCAAACTCTGACACACCCACTAGGTCTACCAGAGGCAAAAAGGAAAGAAGAGTGGTAAGAAATGAAACCGCTGAAAAAGGGAAATCAACCACTACTATGCCTCTAAAATACAGTCCTAGACTGGAATAACCGTATGCAACAATAACCGACCGTCCCAGATGAACCCAATCTGTACCGCCCTCATCATCGGGCAAGAAAGCCGCGCCGATGTTGTAGTGGCCCTAATTCCCATGCAGCGTTCTTCCGATGAATCCACTGTTAGAGCACCTAGTGTTGGTGTATCTGGCCCATGGTGCATCAATGGGATGCCACAGATGGACCATGTGTGTTATTATTAGCTGTGTAGGCCTTCGACTGAGTTTGCCGAAATTTCGGAATAGAATTAGGCCCAACAGAGGTCGGAAATGGATTCAGCACAGAAAAACGCTTGAAAACGGCTATTTGCTTGTTTGTTTCTGTGTCCGGATGCGCAAAAACGGACTCCCGAAAGTTTTTAGTGGAAAATGGTGCATAGGAGGGGCCGTAGACCGCCGGGATGCCACGTGGCAGCCTGTCATTGGCCGGTTCAGGATGCGCGGTCCACAGAGTTGCGCGGCGAGGTGCACAGACCCGGCGCATGGACACGTGGCACCGCCTGATTGGCGGGCGCAAGGCGCGCGGTCTACCGGGTGAGCGCGGCGGTGCATGGACCAAGGCGGGGGCACGTGGCAGCCTCCGGTTGGTCGGTGCACGCGGCGCGGTCCACGGAATTCCGAAGTGGAATGCGTGGACCGGGTGTAGGGGACACGTGTCACCCTCTGATTCGCGGGCGCACCGTGCGCGGTGCACGGAGCCGGGGCCGGTACCTCGGGGCGCGTGCGCACGACGGGGCCATGCCGCGCGCCCGGCGCGGCCGCCGACCGGCCGGCGGGTCAACCGGGTGGCCACGTGTCGCCCGCTGGTTGGCGGGCGCCCACCGCCTCACTGTGCGGGGGCGGGCCACGTGGCAGCTCGGGGGTGGCCCGAACAGCTGTTTGCTGTTCGGCGGGCCACGTGGCGGCACCTGGTGGATTCGGGCGTGAACAGTGTTGGGCCGGCCCAACACTGTAGCCGCCCGAAAGTACCGGGCGCCCGAAAGTTGGGCCCGAAAGCCCATTGACTTGTCTTTTTGGGCTGATTTCGGGTGAGGCCTATAAATAGGCCCCTTGGGGCTCGTTTTTGAGGCTTTTCCCGAGAGCTTTAGCCATTGAGCCCTTCACCAATTTTCTTTCTCTCCCTCTTGTGCATCATTTGGCGAAGGTTCAGAATTTTTGGAGGCCGCGACGGCAGCGACTTCTGCATCGGGGTGCGGAGCGACGATCTACTGTTGGAGGCCCATTTTCGTCGCAGTTTAGTCTGGGAGGTCTACCGGGCTACCCCGACGTTATTTTTGGACGATTTCTGCGGTGTCGGTTTCGTAAGAGGTAAATCTACATTTTCCGTGTTGGACACTTTTTCTGGATCCGAGCTTTTCTTGGGGTTCTGGGTACATTTTTAACCCCCTTTGCGACTGTTGGTTGATTTGGACAGCACCTACTTGTCGGATTTTTATCTCCTCATCCGGACATCGGAATTCGACGTTTCAGGACTCTATCGACATCTACTCTTCGCGAGGATCGCCGTCATATTTTTATTGGAATTTTTGGAGGAAGTTTTTCAGGTGAAAATTTCGTGTGAATGGGACTGTTCACCACAGATTTTGGGATTTTGGAATTTGTGTGGATTAAAGTGTAATTTTGGTGTATGTTTGTACCCAGGAGGTTGTGAGCACTTCTACCGTGTTGTTGGCTTGGTGGGATCTGTGATTTGACTGTTTTGGGCTTTCTCAGCTGTACGATTCCGGGCAGTTAGCACTTTCAGGTGGGTGACCTTGCTTCCAAGAACTCTGGACTGTGTACTAATTCTATGTGTGTAGGATCATGCATGTTAGAAATTGGAGTATTAGCATGTGTTAAACTGCATGTTGTATCTTGTATATCAGTTGATGAATCTTTTGATTCCTACTCTATGTTAAGTAGTGAAATCTTGGAACTTGACCTAGCACCCCTGTCATATGTATCATGTTCAGCCAGTCTGTAGAAAACTCCAACTTGGGCTAGGTTTTTACTGCTCTAGACATTCCACATCACGATACTTCTTTTCACTTTGGACTTAGCTTTTCCTCGCCCGAGTTGTGGGCCGAGAGGTCGGGGGGTTGTGGGATGCATTTGCACTCGTGTCTGGGGACCGAGTGGAGTTGATAGCAGTCTGTAGATCTGATTTCTTGGGAGATTGATAGTGATGGTAGATCTGGGTTCTTGGAAACTGTCAGAGTGACAGTGAGTCTCAGCTGTGTAGATTCCAGCTTGTGAGTGAGTTAGTGATTTGTTTGTTGCCGATCTTGTTGATCGAGGATTTGGATCATAGCCTGCATGAGCCACATTTGAGCTTTACAGTGATACTTTACAGAGATACTTGTTATGGGTTACTTTGACTCGAGCGGGTCGCTCCCCTCGAGTGCCACTCCGGAGTAGGCGAGACCGGGTTGTTGTACCGGCGTGAGTTTGAGATGTTCTTTCGCGACTTGTTGTTGCATTTGTCCCTCTGGCTGTGCTTTTGTTGGCAGCCATGGACGCCCTACGTAAGTCCGCTCCTCCGGGACGTAACGGCAGTAGGTTGGCGCTGGTTTGACTGGACCCGATGTGGCAGTCAGTTTTGATTGGGTGATCAGGGAGGAGAGTTAGTTGTGGCATTATGTTCTTTCTGTTCCACTGTTGAGCATCTAGATAGAGGCATAGTAGCTGTAGAGTTACTTTTCCCAGCTTTCCTTACAGCACTGCATATGTTACTTTATGCCTCTGGTAGACTTAGTGGGCAGACCGTCGGGCTTGTTGGCGGCACCCACTGAGAACTACTGTGGGATGTAGTTCTCACACCCGTCGTGGTGTCTTCTCCCCAGGGACTTCTGCTCCGGTTCCTGCAGCTCCTGTTGCTGATCCAGCTCCTTCAGACCGAGGTAAGGGAGTCGCGTGATAGATCCCCTCCTGTCATCTTCAGTGTGTGAGTAGATGTACCCCAGTACTATTTTGGTGTGTGTTATGTCGAGTGACTGTTGTAGTGAGGTTTTGAGTTGTACCTTTCTTTCCTGCTTTTCTGAGAGACTCTTGTATTCTGGTGAGGTTGGTCTGTATATTTGTGAGTTGTAGTTTTATTTTATGTATTTTATTCCAGCTTTTCTCTTTCAGCTCTGATATCTGCTAGTGTAGATGTTTCTTGCAGGTTAGTCGCTACGCCTATACGGGGCTTCCCGTATGGGCGGCGGATCTGTTGGCGAGCCGGGGCGCAGTATCGCCCCGGGGCGTGACAGATTAGAGTGGTATCAGAGCCTAGGATGTAGGTCTTGGAGGACTTAGGAACCCTAGGCTTGTGGTTGGACCCTAGGATGACTCGCGTGAGAGCCGTGATTTTAGCGAGAGTCCTGATTGGATTTCTAACTCTCCCGAGCGGTTCGGGGTGAGCGATTGACATGTCTTCCTTCGGTGGCAACTATGTTGGCTGCAGACAACATAGTACTTCGGGAAGGGGGACATGCCTTCTGACTTTCGCTAGATTGGGTCGAGAGATGATTTGGGTTCTGACTGTTTGCCTTGTCCCTCAGGTGGGGATGCCTCCTCGACGCTCGATGGTGACGCGTTCGCAGCCTTCGTCCTCTGAGCCCGAGCAGGAGGACTCGGGGCAGGGACAGCAGAGCGAGGTTTTGGAGTTCCGTGCCCAGATGGCACAGTTGGCTGAGGCGTCTCGACGCCAGGAGGTGGCTGTGAGTCGGTTGACGCTCTTGTTGGAGCAGAGAGCGCAGCCGGCGGTAGCACCCCCTGAGAGTTCACCGGGGCCTTCCTCCCCTGTTGTGGCACCCTCGGTTGTGCAGCCTGCACCAGCAGTTCCGGCTGAGCCAGTTTCTAGTAGGCCACCGTCTGGGATGACGGGATCTTTGACTTTGGCAGAGCAGCAGGTTTTGGTGGGTCTTTTGTTGAGGTTTCGCAAGTTTGATCCACCCCGCTTTTCGGGTATGAGTGCTGAGCCGTGGGCGGCTGAGTCTTGGGTTACGGCCATGGAGCGCCATTTCGAGAGCCTTTTTATTGATGAGAGGTTTCGAGTTCTGTTGGCTACTCATTTTCATGGTGGCGGCGTGTGCGACCCGTAGGTCCGCCTGGGACCCAGTTTATCTCTTGGGCAGAGTTTCGCAGTATGCTTCTTGGGGCCTTCTTTCCCGAGAGTGTTCGACAGAGTTTGGAGGAGCAGCTGAGGAATCTCCGCCAGGGAGATAGGCCCGTACACGTGTACATAGCCGATTTCAATTGGCTGTTAGCTTGTATGCCCCACGTGGCCAGAGATGAGACCCACCGGATCTACATGTTCGAGAGAGGGTTGCGTCGGGACATTTATCAGTTGGTCCGCTCCCGCAGATTACAGACTTTGGAGGCCTCGATGGAGCAGGCACTGTATGTGGAGAGTGGTGAGGTCGTGATGGCAGAGGTGGCTCCAGCCCCCGTAGTGACTCCTGGGGCAAAGCGCCCGGCGCTGTTTGAGGAGGGGCAGTCGAGTAGACAGGGACCCCCGAGACCACCCAAGGTTTCTCCTAAGTCAAGTTCCAGCATGAAAGTGTAGCAATAAAAGATGGCCTATCTAGATGTCCAAACAAGCATGCAAGTGTTCTCAAGAAAATAAAGGAAAATGTGTCCAATAGTGGTTCCACATGTGTAACAATTAATAACTCCGCATAGATATAACCATCATGCTAAAATATTATCCAACCACACATGTCTATAATCCATGTTCCATGATAAAGCATCACTATCCACCTATGCATGTCATAAAATCCTCAAATAGTACCAACCACTAACAGGATAATCATATAGTCCAAAATAAATATTCCAATCCACATGCAAGGTTAAACGCTAACATTCCATCCATACCAACATGTATAAGTCCCAACCACTATCAAATATCCACAATAGTATTTTCCATATGATAGGCTCACAATTTATATTACTTAAGCATGCATGTCCAAATAAAGGGATCACTCTAATATTCCTAGTGAGCATGTCAAAATAGAGGTAAACAACAACCACCCACCTCGATCGCTAATTCCAAGTCCAAATAGTGCTCTCGCCCAAACCGATAAGCCGCCGCGATCGCTGTACAAAATTCCCAAAAGAACATACATAATTAACATACAATGCTCACACAAAATCTGCCCCAAACACAACAGTCCACAGTTTCCCTATTTTTACCTACGAGAAATGCCCGAAAAATTCCAAGAAAAATACTGTCACGATCCTCGCGACAAACCTGTCGAAACGAGTACCTGCACGCTCAAAACCGAGTCTCCTACGCTGAGAAACAAATCCAACAAGGGAATCACCTCGAAATAAACTGCTCAAAAAAAACTGTAGCAATAACTTCTGTACACAGATATTTTTCACTTTTGAAAAATATTCAAAAAATTCCAAGAAAATTTGGGGATATTCCTCGTGATGTGTAGATGCAAAACGCCTATTGAATCGCCCCAATCCGATGCCTGTGCGCGAAGATATCGCCAAAATACCGCACCGCTGTCCCAAAACTCCGCCCCAGAAAATGAGGTCACAAGATGATCCGAAAAACCCATGAAAAGCTCGGAATGGGAAAAACCAGTAAACATGGGGAACGTAGCCCTACCTGTTGTGAAGACGATGGCGCAAGAATCACAGAAAAAGGTGCTCGGGGTAAGCCGGGGGAGTCCTCGCACTAAAACGCGACGAAGAAGACCACAAACGAACGAGCGTCGCGCCGCGCCGTAAAAATAGAAACCTTGGGATGCGTGTCGCAGAAAAATCCTGGAATCTGCAGATGGATCCGTCTCAGGGAGAGGAGGAAATCTCCTGAAGGTTGCACAGTGAAAGGATGAACAGGGAAAAAGATATTAGCAGCTGAACTCAGCCTATTTATAGGCTGAAAGAAACAATCCAAATAATACCCAACATGTCCCCATTTCCGGGCGCTCCGGATTTTCGGGCGGCTACAGTGTTGGGCCCGGCCCAACACTGTGCGCGCCCGAAAGCCCCTCGGGCCACCACGTCGCCCACAAAACAGGCAACAGCGGGAGCGACCACTCCCGCTGCGCCGCGTGGCCACCCCCGGGGATCGACACGTGGCGCCCCCAACGCACGGGAAACCGCGGTCAGCGCCCACGTGCCGCCTGCCAGCGCCGCCTGCCAACCCTGCCGGGCACGCGCCCCGAGGCCACCCGCACCCGTTCGGTGCACCGAGCGCGCTACACCGCACCAACCACCGGCCGCCACGTGTCCACCCTGGTCCACCGTGCGCCCCGCGCTCTCCGTAGACCGCGCCCCGCGGACCGGCCCACTCCCGAGCCGCCACGCGTCCAGCCCCCGGTGCACGCCTGCCGCGTGGACCGGGCGGCCCGCGCCTCTGCCCGCCGCACTGCCCGCGGCTGCTCCGCCGCTGCCCGCCGCCGCCGCCGCTGCCCGCCGGCGGCCGGAAACACTGTTCCGGCATGAACAGTGACCGGTTGTCCAAAACATCAAGTAGGTAGTCCATTTTAACCGTTTTCGCGCGCTGAATCCGAATTTGATGTCCATTTTGCCAAATTCCAACTCTAAAAATTGCCGAAAGCACCCGAAAAGGTGTTCTTTGGTCCAAACTTTCGCGCTGAGTCTATTTTTAATATCCGCTTCGCGCGAAACCACTTCTAAAGATCCGACGGAGTCCACCGATCACCCACGTGATCCAATAAGCCCGAAGTCCGCCACTTGTGTCCAATTGGTGCACAAACACCTCCGACACACAAAACAGGCTCCCAGAAGCCACCAATGACTCCACCACAGCTCTGCAGAGATCCAGGTCATCACAGCTTTTGTTGGCTAAAGTTTGATAAATCACAAACTGACGTTTCAAAACTTTCAAACGATTTTGCAAATGAACTTTGGTAAATCTCAACTTAGTCCTCTCGTTAAACTTATGAACCATCATGATCCATGCCAATGGGGTAAAACTTTCATTCACAAAGTTTCCAAGAGTATGCTCCTCTGTCATTATGTTCAACATTATAGAGTCCATTATTTCACAGTTAGAAGAACGCACTCTACTTTTGACTGACTCTTTCGTAGGGCAATTCAAACTTTGGCTATCACCCGAGGGGACATCAATAATAGGGCCTTTGTTCTTACCAAAAAGATGCTAAGTTGGTTTTGAATGAGCCATCTGAGATGCATAGGATAAAAATTAGATTTATGAAACAATCAAATAACACTTGTTTCACTACAATCTCAAGAAAAGAGATTGTTCTTTTGAAGGCTCAGGGGGAAGGTTCAAAAAGACATTCATAACGGCTGCAATATTTTTAAAAACATGCCACCCTGCCATGGATATCAAATAATCTCCTGCCCCTACATCATCGCCCCATTTTATTTTTTTTTTGCCCATTCCAATCTAGCCAAATGCAGCTATTTTCCAATCAATCTCGTCGCTACATATTTACTTCCAACCTGCGGCTATGTGATATGTCTTACAAGACACTGGAACATTCTTAAAAAAATAGTTTTAAAAAGAAATTCCATTCACTGCCCCTGACTCTATAAAATGTGTGCATCATAAGGTAAAGGAAAAAAACTGAGTTAACATATATTACAATATATATGTGAACTCTGATTTATTATGTTTGCAACTTAACTTCCAACCCGTAGCTATCTAAACTATTTTTTTTTTTTCATTTCCTTTAGCTTATCTTCCAATTTGAGGCTATATGAACCTGAGGCTATGTGAACACTATCGAAGAATACAATATATTACAATATTGTAATATATTGTAATATACCTCAAACACAACAGGAGCTTTTTAAAAAACTAATTTGAAATTAAAGAGAATACCTCAAACTGCTCAAAGACAGATGAAAGCCACAGCAAACAATTAGAAAGCCAACAGATATCAGATAACACCCACTAGATAAAACCCAACCGGACAGGAAACATGCTATTTTCACAAGTAGTTCATATCACTTAATAGAGGGGGAAACATGGTATCTCGCAGTAAAATTCAACAACCCCAGACTCGCAGTAAATACCGAGATGACAACACAATAAAGGCAGCAGAGAGCTAGGAGTAGTAATAAGAAAACATTACTGCAGGTTAACAGAGGGAGAGAGGGGCCTTGTCACGCGGAAGCAAGATCTGGAAGAGATCTTGCACAATGATATCGGTGGTTGAGAGTGGTTGAGAGATCTTGCACAATCCTCCGATCACTTTATAGAGGGAGGAGTTGAGAGGAGAGGAAAAGGGGAAGACGACGGCGCAATCGAAGCGACACAAAAGGCGAAGGTGGGTGCCTCGGATCCCATCGAAGGATCTCCTTCAATGATGGCTTAGCACCGGTTGAGGGAGAAGGTGAGGGGGGAAAGAAGAGGAGGAAGACGAAGCTTTCGAGGAGATGGGAAGGGCAGTGGGTGGGAACAATAAATCCCATTCATTGCCCTCTCGTCGCTTGAGGGAGAAAGTGAGAGGGGAAGAAGAGGAGGAGGAAGACGAAGCTTTCGAGAATATGGGAAGGGCAGTGGGTGGGAACAATAAATCCCATTCACTGCGCTCGCTCGATTTCGAAGGATTAGAGCTATTCCGAGGGGGTGGAGGAATAGTGCTTAACGGGTTATCCCAGGATAGCCCGTTAAGCAGGGGATAAAAAAAATTTTTATCCCCGATTTTTTTGCTTACTGTTTGGCAAGAATTGGGGGATAAAGGGGGTTATTCCCCCTTTATCCTCCAACCAAATGGGGCCTTAGAATGTAAATTGGGGAGGTGGGGTGGGGCGCCACTGATACGCTAGTTTGGTATAGTACAGCCAGCAAATCAAGGTATAAATATACTCCATCTAAATCATGATAACTTGTACGGATAAAAGACTTAAGTTCTATAAACATTACTTATGTTTTGTAATACTTGAAAATTAAATTTTTAAATCTGAAAATTTAGTTTAATTTTTTCTCTAAATTTTTTATAATTTAAAAATTCAAATCTTTAGAATCTTCATGTAAATATCCATCAATTAGTCTAATCTGACCTGATTTGACCCAAACTCGACGAAATAAAATCACCACTTGACCAGTTTTGTCGAGCTGAACGAGGTGACATCCGTTTTCGTGTTCGGAAAGACGAAAGCATCGAAAAATATATATAACGGAGTTTGATGGTCGATTAAAAATTTAATCAGTGAGATTTTTGAAAAGTAAAATCATCACTCTGACGGCGTCGTCGAGTTGAAGACGGTGGTGCTTTCGGATCTTAAATCCGATAATCGGATCTCTCAGAAATGCAATTTTTGCATGAGAGTCGGTCGGAAAATTAGTTTTTCGTGAAATCGGAATAGTCGCGGCAATTACACACAGAAATCCGAGAAAACCAATCATTTTGGATTTTGACACGCTTTTCGAGAAAAAATAATATTTGAATTTCGAAATTTGGAGGTTGAAAATTCGAATTTGCGAACTTGTCCACGCCGCGTATCGCTCGCACGCAGAGCCCGCGCACCGGTCGCGCGCAGAGCCCGCGCGCCGCCTGCACCCAGCGTCGCCCGCGTGTAGCGCCCAGACCACGTGCTGTCAGTGCGCTGCCCGCGCCCACGCTAGCCCGCACGCCGCCTAGGGCACGCCTGCGCCCTACTGCCCTGCCTGCGCGCTAGCTCGCGAGCCTCTGCGCGCCGCACCGTCTGCACCCAGCCAGTCTGCACCCAGCCCGTCTGCGCGCCGCACTGTCTGCACCCAGCCCGTCTGCGCGCCGCACCGTCTGCATCCAGCCCGTCCTCGCGCGTTACCGTCTGCACCCAGCCCGTCCGCGCGCTGCTTGCGCGCCGTTTGAACGCAGCCAGTGCGCTGTTTAGCGCCGCGCCCGTGCCTGCTTAGCATTAGTCGTGCCGAATTTTGCCATAGTCCCTTCCTTGCTGTTCGTGGCTCGAGGCTGATCCGAGCTTGACGATTCTTCGTCGCGGTCATCGCAGCAGCACCGACGATCGTCCGAATCGCCGTCCATCATCCCGTTGAGCATTGTGTTGCTTTTTTGACCGTCCAGAACAAGCACAAACCCTGATTCGACGTCTGATCGTTCCGACAACGCGGTTGCTGTTCGGTTCTCATGTTTTGGACAGCGGTGCACCATTTTTGCACCCCGGCATGCCCACGACCCCCGATCTTCTGAATTTCGAACAAGGTAACCCCGGAACCCCTCGTGTTCATTAAATTACCTAATTGCATTAAATCTTAGCAATAGCGTGTTTATCACTTATGTTCGCCGTCTGCAGCTCCGGTTGACCCGAATGTAGGTTTTCGAACTCCGAACGAACCCTGGACAGTGGCATGATGACCGAGACACCACATGTTGTCCGAAGCCAGCTTTAGACTGATCCCGAGTCGCGAAATCGGAGGTATGGCCCGATCTACGCATAGACTTTTAGTTAATGAAATAGTTTACTTTGATAGGGCTTTTTTGTGCAAATTGCACACATTGTCAACCCCGGACAGTACGAATATCGCAGTTTGGATTCTTGGACTGTTTGTCCTTATTCGAATGACGGTGAGGTCGTCCGAGCCTCTTTTTCGATCGAGGGATCGATCCGACGGTTTGAGAATCGGAGAAACGTTCCGGTTAATTGGAACAACAGGGATTTTGGCGAAGTGGTTGGGACCATTAATTCGACAGTGATTATTATTTGACTTTAGTGACCAATAGTGGTCAATTTGCGGATTATCAAAAATTTGGGTGGATCCCGCGACTTCAGTAAAGCCCACTATTTGGTCTTTCTGTACATTGTGAGTCAGTAGGATGGGTGTGAGTGAGTCAGTCACTAATCCATGTTTGTGATTCAGGCCCGAGCAACCAGGAGCCTGTACATGAGCCTAGCAACGGATTCCAGGACCTCCTACATTGAGGTGGGTACTCCGATCTGGGCATTGGTATAGTATAACCTAATTTGGTACTATAGTCGATCATATCCTTTTGTTATCTTGTTAGTTCAGCTATTATGTTTTGCTCTGTGATTCATCTCTATATCTATATGCCATGGCACTATCAGTGTTGGTAGACACTCCCAGTAATTACTTGATATATATCTCCTACTACTATGTTTTGTCACTTGTCGTATATCTAGTTTATTATGCATGATAGAGTAGAAGGATATCGTTATCATTGTGGTATTGTTTGGTACCGAGAGTATAGATGATCTTGTTTGAGAGTCTCCGACTTTCTAGATTATGACACGTATTTGTTTCATGAGTTTGTCGTGACAACCATGAGTTTGTCGTGACCTTACTAATTGTTCAGAAATATTTCCTACTGCTACTCTTATACCTTTGTCATTTGGTTTGGATGGTTATCACATTCCGCTTTATGATCTATCTTACTTATATGTGCATGCTTCTATCAAATTATTTTTATTTTTATTTTTATTTTTATTTTTATTATTTTTTTATAGTTTGTTATTTATCACGTCAAAATGACTTAGAATATATACTTGGCCACTTTTAACAATATTTTTAATAACTTTTATATAAAATTATAGGTTTATTGTAGAAATTGGAAAAAAAAGAAGAAGTTAACTGATGCTTTTGAATAAACAAAATTGTACTTTAATTAATTACAGCATAGTATATTATAATTAAGCTATTGTTCCAAATATACAATTCTTTTATGGGTACTGATTTTAAAAGCCTTGTCAGGGGTAAATCACTTTCTAATTGTATTCCTAATAATAGAAGTGCGTTATAGATGTAAACTAACCTTAAAAGAAAGGGTTAATTGCATACGTTCTTTTTAAACATATCGAATACAGTTTTTTTTAAACGTATCGAATAACAAATATATTTCTATAAAATTTAATTTTTTATATTTATTTTTTTAAAAATTTTAAGCTGTTCATATATATCTCTCTGATTTATTACGCTTAGTTCACGATTTATTTTTTAACAAAATATATGTGAAATATCAGTTTTGCCCTTTCAAATATGTCCCTCTAAAAATCTCAAATGATAAAATAATACAAAAATGTCTAAAAGAATAAAAATTTAAATTTACTTCATTAACTAATCAAGGTTAAGTATTTAATCTATGATTAACTATATTTCTCTAACGGAGATTGACGGTAGGAATATATATTAACAACTTTGGACTTTTGAAAATGTAAATATAAAAAATTAAACTTTGTAGGAATATATTTACTATTCGATATGTTTACAGTAACCTATGAAATTAACTAAAAGAAAAGAGAGAGAGAGTAGCATTGATCAAAAAAAAAAAAATAATTAGGTGCAACTTGTGCATAGAAACTCAATATATATATATATATATATATATATATATATATATATATATATATATATATATATATATATATAGAACTAGGCTAAAATAGTATGGATAGCACACAATTATTGTTGCTATCAATTTTTTAACCATTGGATTAAGATATTTGCGGTTATTATGATAGTGGTCCCGTAGGATTTAGTGGGTGGTTGGTTGAATAGTAAAAATTCTAGAGGACCACTATAATCTCAACCGTATATTCTTTCATACAAGGGTTAAAAACTTAATAGCACAAATTGCTTGGTGCTATCGATAGGATTCCAGCCGGACTTTCTCTCTCTATATATACTAGTATAGTAACCCGTGCGATGCGACGAGTATATAAAAAAAAAATAAACGAATAGATAATAAAAAAAATAAAAAATATTAATAAGATATATATTTTTACAAATTTGTAAATATATAAAAGTGAAAAAAATTTCATATCAAATTAATAATAAATTAATCCAAATGTATAACTAATATATATGTTTAAGCTTAACCGTTCAGAAATAAATAAAAATATTATATATTTTCGTTATTGAGAGAGAGATGGGACGAATCCTAAAACGCGAGTTATCGAAAGGCCCTTTTGGTCTCGTCCTTTATCATCTTGAGCCTTATCCGGCCTAACCACTTGTCACGGGGTTAGAATCGCTTGACGAAACCCGTGCGCCGCTCGATCGTCCGCCACCTGCACGAACGAACCAACCAAAAACCGTCCCGAGGTACAACTCCGCAAATTGTATCGAGCGAGAATCGAAAGAAAGACAACCAATGGTCCTGTAAATAAGCACAAACAACCGATATTTTATTGATTAGCGAAAGTGGATTACAACGAAAGAAGGACACGACTCGACTTGGTCGGGCACAGACCGTTGAGGCAAAATGAACACCAAAGACACCTCATTTTTCAAGCGGAGCCGGCTCACTTAATACACATCAATCAAACCTTCCCGTCACGAGCTCCACGAAAGGACCACGGTTTTGGCACACGAACCCGCCCCGCAGGCCCCTCGCCATGCCCTTGTCAGCACGCTGACCCGTGCGAACAATTCGGTGGATTGCTCCTTTAGGTGCATGACCGCGTTCTTCGTGTTCTCCCGCAGCTTGTCCAATTGCTCGACGACCTGGGAGCCTAACCGTCCTATATTGCTCTATTAGAACGCCGCAGCGGCGAAGGAGGCGGTGGAACAATGCTCTATTAGAACGCCGCAGCAGCGAAGGAGGCGGTGGAACAATCTCTCGCACTGCACCCTCAACGCGCTCCGTTCTAAAGCTAAAAGATTCGGGTTGAGTTAGATTGACGTGGATTAAAATTTGAAAAACTTGCTTGCTCTTTTTCTAAAATATTGAGAGGAATAAAATAATAAGATGGGTTTCACCTTCACTGAATAAAGAAGAGGGAGGAAAAAAATTATGAAGTTGACGAGAGTGAAGGAAAAAAAAGTTATGAGATAATTAAAAAGGATGAGAGAGGAAAAATCGTATTCGTTGAATAGAGAGAATGGAAAAGAAAAAATTGTATCCATTAAATAGAGAGGAGGGAAGAGGAAAAGTCATAATGTTTTATCAAATAAGAAAAAGCCATATTAGTTGAATAGAGAAAATGGAAAATAAAAACTCGTATCAGTTGAATAGAGAAGAGGGAAGAAAAAAAATCATAACGTTTCATCAAATAACAAGAATTGGTGAGGTGATGAAAAAATTGGGTATATATATATATATATATATATATATATATATATATATATATATATATATATAAAATACTCAATTGGGTATTTTATTGTAGTGTTTTTTAATATGGTAGGTGGGATTGAGATAGCCATTTGATTAACTAATTCTCAGTTCATTAATCATCTTAATCTACAACCTATAAGAGAATTATATGTATGTTTTTTTTTTCTTTTGTTTTTGAGAGAGAAAAGTAAATAAACTATTCACTTTATTTATTTTTTTTAAAATAAACTTGTTAAATTATATGAAATAATTATTTTTTATGCTAGAAGTCTGGTGATACTCGAACTCAAAATCTCGTATTTTGATATTCTGTTAAATTATACGAAATAATAGTTAGTTTTTTAAAGCTTAAACATATTATGTTTCAAGACTTTTTGATAGATTCAAAATATGTAGTTGAATTAAATAGAAGAATTTTTCTATTCTAATATCATGTTAGATTATATAAAACAATTATTTTTTATGCTAGAAGTCTGATAAGATTCGAACTCAAAATCTCATATTTTGATTTTATGTTAAATTATACGAAATAATAATTATTTTTTAAAAGCTTAAGCATGTTTGGCTTGAGATTTTTTATAGACTCGAGACATGAAATTAAATTAAATATGAAGATCTTTCTGCTCTAATATTATGTTAAATTATATAAAACAATCGTTTTTTATTCTAGGAGTTTGGTAAGATTTGAATTCAGAATCTTATACTCTGATACTATATTAAATTATACGAAATAATTGTTATTTTCTAAAAATTTAAATATGTTTAGACTGAAGATTTTTTAATAGATTCAAAATATAAGGACTGAAATTTTTAAAAAAGAATCTTTATTTTAATCCTATATTAGATTATATAAAATAATCATAAAAATGTGATGTTGTTAATATTTATACTTTTCCAACCTCAATAATTAAGTTTCTAGTATTTAAAGTTGAACAATGAGGAGCCTACTTTTACATGTACCAATAAGTTGGAAGAAGCTGGGGTTGTTTGGTTGTATATAAAACTGTGAAAAATATTTTTTTTATAAAAAAATATTTTATAATTTATAATGTTTGATTTGAAAATATATATATATATATATATATATATATATATATATATATATATTAATATTTGTTTGGTTAAAAAAAAATTGGTCGCAACTTAAATTTTTATTTTTTGTTGAAAATCGATAAAAAAATAAAAAAAATAATATATTTTCTTTAAATTCATAAAAATAATTTTGTGATTTTTTTTTTTTTTTTTTTTTTTTTTTTTTTTTTTTTTTTTTTTTTTAGATGTAGATGTGACGTACAGTTATGAACCCCACCCATCATCTGCACTCTTTTCTGCACTTCACATAAACTTATGCCACTGTAAAGCATGCAGGACTTACAATCTATTTCAAGCTTTCCTGCAGCCACGGATAGCGCGAGAAGATGATGACAGTGGAAGCTTACTTTGCATATATATATATATATATATATATATATATATATAGTCCGGTCGGAATACTATCGATAGTAATTAGTGCTATCAAGTTTCCAGCCAAAATATGTGCGGTTGATATTATAGTAATTACTTAAAATTTTTACTATTTAATCAATCACCTAGTAAATCCTAGAAAACTACTATTTTTATAACCGTATATTTTTTAATCCAATACCTAAAAAATTAATAATAGTATTTCAACCTATATATATATATATATATATGATTTTTTATACACATCCATTTCAATATTTTAATTTAAAAAATATATAAAAAAAGTTTCTTCCATACTGTTCTTTTAAAGCGCCTTTAATTAGGTTGAAGTGTCCGAAGATTCTTTTAATTTATTTTAGATCCCCGGAGAAATTAAAATGGAGGCACTTTACGCATCATTATTTACTACCAGTGAAGGTACCCGGGCTTTGCCGCAGTAGATATTGTTGAATCAATAATAATAGAATTAAAAAATATAAAAAATTTTAGAAATCAAAATATTTTAGCGTGAAGTTCATAGACTAAATTGCAATATTAGAATTTTTACAGGGACTATACATTTATTTTATCTTAATAAAAAATATTTAAAGAGATAATTGTTCAATCCAAGTGAGTTGTTATTAGAAATAATATATAGACACATCGATTATAATAATGCGCTCGATAACTACCGATCGAAAGAGCATTAAAAATAAATAATTTTATATAGTAAGCAACCAAAATTTGCCACAATAACTAACTAAAATTTTCTAAACCATCCATATATCCCAATTCCGATTAATTAAGTATTAAACATTTCATTGTAACAAGAACAAAAATAAATGATAATGTGATAAAAAAATAAACCTCAAGACAAATCAAAATAAATAAAAATTAAAACCCTTATAGTAATTTTATCTTAAGTACAAACAAAGTGGGATATGTGTCATGTGTGTATCTTTATAATATTTTTTTTACATTTAGTATGGTTAGCCATTCTAGAATATTAACATTGAAGTCTTGAAAATCCTTGTAGCTAACAAATGAACAAAAAAAAAAAAGGGAAAAAAATAAAATAGTTGGAACAGAAGCCCAAATCAAATAAATCCGAGCCTATGTACCTCATTACTCAAGGTCCGCGAAGATATCAAGAAGACCGTGGGCACATCCAAGCTACAAAAAAGAGGAAAGAAATCATAATAAGCCATTGCATGAAATAAGTAACTTACAACATTAAATAGTGGCTTGGACCAAAAAGTTTTAAATATAAATGCTTAAGTAGAATTTCACCACCCTCAAATGCAATATAGATCATGTTACAAAAAATATATATCACCTCTAATTTTTAAAAGAGAACTCATTGCTATTAAGCTCATAAAAAGATGACGATACCTAAAAAAAAATATCCCTTTAAAGAACAATCTAGCATGTCATATTAGATATAAAAACTATGTTTACAATTAATTGCTATTACAATCTGAATCTTTAATTATGACGTCCCAAAGTATAAACTTTTCATCACCAAAATTTGTAATTTTACGTGAAAACGAATTCATCGTAAGAAAATCAAAGAATATAAAAATCTTAAACACCACAAATATTTAATTTTGAGAGAAAAATTAGTGCTTGCTATATTTTCCATGCCACTTCTCTCTCAGCCTTCCACCCCTCATTTAATAAATTTTCAAGAATTGTTCTTTTGAAAAGTGCAGTCTAATTAGTTCCTAATCTTATAAAACTATTAATACCAGGAGCTTGCTGTCAACTTATACCACAACATCTACTAAGGAATGAAGTTGCTCGTCCAAATGCTCGGCGGTATCGTCACCATCGATAAGAAGTAGAAGTATGGGAAGAGAGGTATTGGTAGAGGTAGAGGTAGAAGAAGAGGGAGAAAAAAAAAAACAATAATAATGAGAAAACCGTGGGTGAGGAGAGAGATGGATCATAAAACCGCAGGAGATGGGGAGAGAGAGAAGAGGGAGGTGCAGAGACGTTTTGAATTTATTGTGAATTTATTATGCAGAAGAAACTGTGGAAGC
>CM055076.1:9772068-10084117 GCA_029204045.2 Tillandsia leiboldiana
AATGGACATAGGGTAATTAATTGGAGCTATGGTATACATAGGGTAATTAATTAGAACTAATTAACGTAACTAAAGTATACAAATAATTAATTAATTTTTTCTGCACTGATTAATTGAGAATTTAATTGAAAAGAGGGATGATGGAAAGAGTGGGTAATTAATTAGAGCTAATTAAGATAAATAAATTATACAATCAGCCAATAATTAATTGAGGATTTAATTGAAAAGATGTATAAGGAAAGAGTGATGATGGAAAGAGTGGGCAATTAATTAGAGCTAATTAACATAAATAAATTATACAATCAGTCAATAATTAATTGAAAATTTAATTGAAAAGATGTATAAGGAAAGAGTGCTGATATACATGCGTAATTAATTAGAGTATAACCCGAATTGAATTGGAAAGAGGGATAAGGAAAGTGCTGGTATACATGGGGTAATTAATTGGAGTAATGTAAATAAAGTATACAACCAAGAAGTCCAATTAATTAATTGATTTTTTCGTGTACTAATTATGCACTAATTATTAATTGTTGAGGAATTAATTGGAAAGAGGGATGAAAGAAAGGGGATGAAGGAAAGAGTGTCACATGGATTCAGATATTGAGGATTAATAGTTTTGTATAGATATATATATATATGAAATTCTTACCGATGATACCAGGGATGCCAATAGGTATGGATATCCGAAATTTTATACGAATCCGAATTCGAACCGAATAGATTTACCAGATGTTGATTCGGATATGGATATAAAAAAAATAAAAATCTGATGAATTTCTATTCGGATATGAATTCTGACTTTACCCGATCTGAACCTGAACTCGAATCCGAATTAATTTTATATTATATAATATTTATGTATATAAATATTTAATATTATATTTAAATTTATATTTTAAAATTTTAAATATAATATAATATATTTTGTAATATTGTAAAGAAAAAAAAAGAAATAATTGCTTCAGATTTGAATTTTCGGATTCAGCTAGAGATTGTGACTAAATAACTATAAGTTGACAATAAATGTTCGAAAGTAAACATGTTTCCTCAATCACAATTTTTGATCCAGACACAGATTTTGGGTGACATGACAAAAGAGCTAATCCTGAGCCCTTTAACTCGCGTATCTGCTATTCAATGGCATGTGGCACATGATTTATCTAATCTTCATTGTGTATGTGAGTGCAGGTATTAAAACTTTTCTAAGCCATGCTTCTAACTTGTGGATATGAGTGATTGTTTGCAGGTTGGAAGGGATATCTTGCTGAGAAGCAGGAAGCAATGACTGTTCCTCCCCATAGCCAATCCATGAGTGCATGATGAGTACATGAAAGTTATTTTTATTTTTTTGATTAAACAGGGTTAAACCCTATTTGAAAGAGAGTTACAGAAGAAAGGAAGAGAAACCCCCTCCTGATAAGAAGGGAATAGAACCCCCCAAAAATTAAAAAACAAAACTGTATCAACTCCCTCACAGTGTGTAATACAAAACAAAACCCAGACTAAGACATCAACTTAGGAGGGCTACCAAGGCAGCCGCCACAGCAAGATAGGCTCGAAACAAACCTAACAGTCAGCCCTTCCCAGACCAAAGCCCAGTCAGCTCAGGAGCCAAAACCCAATTAGCAAAGCCAAGCGAGATGCCTCCGAAATTAATAAACTCCAGGACAGAAACCATACAAAGATGCAAACTCCCTCTTAGCCTTGCAGAAAAAACGAACATGCACCAATAGGCAGGAAAATGATAAGGCCGATAAACATACAACCACAGATATATGGGATTGATCGCCCTAGAAGCGCAAAATCCGCACGATGAAGCGTTACATTCAACGGCGAGTATGAAGAACCCGAAGTGAAGAACAGATAATCAAGATGTGAACAAGCGATCTGGACGAAACAACAACAACAACAGCCTAATGTCGGCGCCCAGACCCGCCTCGACGGTCAATGCCGATGAAATCTCTCTTGTTTAAATTGTGCAGCATCTGCATGTTGGCCTTCAAAGACTGCGGTGATATAATTCCGCCAAACGCATTGTCAAGAATTTGTAATAAGACTCACACCAGAAACCAGGGACCAAAGCATTGGAGTCCAAACAAGATTACCCAAAAGAGCTTCTTGAATTCTGAAAAGAACTACACCATTGCGAAACCTGATTCTCTAAGCAAAATATCAAAGCTAAAGGAGGCAGTCGGAGCAGAACAACTGCGATGAGAAGGCTTCTTCAAAAGCAAGCAGATCCAAACGGAACCCCTAGTAACCCAGCTAAATATTAGGAAATAAATGGAAAGCACATTACGAACAAAGAAAGAACACAGCTTTTGGTCATATCAGTGCCGGAATTAACTAACGAAGATTTGCTTCGTTGATATCCCTTTTCCCCATTCTTCCATCAACGCCCGGCAGATAACAAAAAATCTTCAAACCTCATGTAATATTCCGAAGCAACGAGTCGGCGAAGCCATCACGATAGTTGGCAGCCATCAGGTAATTGGCAAAAGAATGCACCAATCAACACAACTCAGAGAACCAGCATTAGATCAGGTAGTTGGCAAAAGAATGCACCAATCCAAAAAGCCTCTGCCCCTATCCAATCGAAGCACCGAGTCGACGAAGCTATCAGAGTAGTTACCCGCCATCATAATAGTTTCCAAAAGAATGAACCAATCAGTAACAACTCAGAGAATAGGCATCAGATACCAAAGAGGGCCCTTGAGCAAACAGTTAAAGAGTAGAATAAGCTAGCAAAATGCAATAGAACATCCAAAGAGACTTGAGAGGCATAAGTTCATCAGTAGTTTCAAAAAAAACTTCTTCAAAAACCAGCTATAACCAGATCTACATTGGCCCTATGTGGTTGCTGCGATTCAAGACGTGCCCCGAACCCCAAATCACCGACAGAATACTGTAAGGATGTTCTTGAGATCCTGCAACAAGCCTCTTCGACGCAGAGTTACATCCCTCATCTTCAAATGATGTCAAACTCGTAACACCATGGACCAGGCTCCTACGATAACGGACACCGCAGCTGACAGGTAACCCCAACAATAATCTTAGAAGGCTGCAGACTCCACAACACGCCCACTAAACATTAATTCAACTTGCAAACGTCCAAAGTCAAGGTACAAAACCAAATCAAACTCCCTGAAACCAAAATAGTTGAGCCCAAAAAGAAAGAGAGGTGCCAAAAACCCTTTGGGAGTGACCCAATCCTAGTCCCAGATCTGTGACAACCCAAAATCACCATAACAACAAAAACATCGACATAACCATCCATTCATCCAAAGACCAAGATAGAAGGCCTGACCCACAAATGGCAGCAGAAGCAAGAACAATGCGTAAAGGAACAGGATCGGGAAAAGACCGTAGAAGAATACAAAATTCTGTTGCTCCCGACACCAAGAAAACAAAAGAAAGGCTCCTCGAGCACTTTCAGCTTGTAAGCAGATAAAAGAGCCAACTATTTCTTTAATTAGACACACAATAAGCTCTCACTCCTCAGATTCAAGACCCTACCTGAAGAAAAAAAGACCACCTCCTTCGGCAAAAACAGGGAAGACCTAGATTCAGTCCACAATTTGATCTCCCAGCGCCGAATTCCAAAACTTCACAGTGTCGACCACTCTTCTTCCGCAGTCCGCGCACGATTTAGAGATATTATCGAAGGTTCTTCTATTCCGTTCGTTCCAAATTTCCCAGCACGTAGCTGCGAACCAGATGTCAAAATTACCCCGACGACGATCCGACAAAGTCATCCTGGCTTTCCTCCATCTACGAGCTAGGTCGCCTTCGTCAATACCCAATTGCTGCCTAGTGATCGGAAAATTCAGCAGGATCTTGTCCCACAAGGCTTTTGCAAAAGTACAATGAAAAAAGATGTGATCGAGATTTTCTAAATCTGCTCCACATAACACACAGATCGACGGGCCGTGCCAACCCCGCTTGGCTAAAATATCCGCTGTTAAAAGCCTGTACCTCCCGGCCAACCATAAGAATAATTGACGCGAAGTGGAATCTTGATCGCCCAAAGATGACGTATTCTACGTGCATCCACTCCGTCGAAAGATAGAAAATTATAGGCGCTGTCGACCGAGAATGCCCCCTTGCTACCCCATCTCCACGAGATTGTGTCGAAATCCTCGTTAAGCGTAACCCCTTCCAGCAGGTTGCGAAGAAGCCCAACTTCTTGCTGTTCCACCCTTGTTAGGTTCTGGCTAAAGCCCAAGTTACTTGTGTGAGAAAAACGGCGCATCCATTTTTTAACCGACAAATGTTTGGAGTTGGAGATAGCGAACAAATTAGGAAGGATATTACGCAGAAGAGATTCCCCTCTCCATCTCGAATCCCAAAAAGCCGCCAAAGATCCGTTCCTAAGCGAGAAAGCAACAGAGAGATGAAAAGGTGAGGACGTAGAGAGGACGCCTTTCCAAACAGGACAGCAACCAGCAGGCACCGGAGGGGCTGAGGCAGGAGATCTGAATCTATAGTGCTTCTGAGTCAATAGGCGCACCCAAGGTAGAGATCTCGAGTAATAGAAATTCCAAAGTCCCTTCATCAAAAGAGCCGAATTCATGGATCTCAGGTTACGGATGCCTACTCCACCGAGTCTTTTGGGCCGACACACCTGTTCCCAATTAACTAGGCAATGAAACCCACTGGATAATTTCTTGCCTTTCCAGAAAAAACCCCGACGAATAGAATCGATAGATTTAATTACCCACACCGGGAGCTTAAAGATTGAACAAAAGAAAGTCGGGATGCTGGAGAGGACCGAATTCAGCAGTACAAGACGGCCACCCCGCGAAAGCGAAGAAGCCTTCCAACCCGCCAGCCGATTTGTTGGGTTATATGTAATAAGGATCTAAATAGGGGAAAAAACACCTAGAGGGGGGTGAATAGGTGTAAACGTATAAACACTCAAAAATCGTTGCGATAAAAACCCAATGCGGAAATAAAAATAACTCGCAAGATTTTTACGTGGAAAACTCCATCACCGGAGTAAAAAACCACGGGACCGATAACACGGCAGAAATCCACTAGAATTAAAACACGTACAAGGTGATTTACCGTACACACTTACGACTCAACCTTTTCCATACGCTCCTAGAGGATCTTCTCCGCTCGCTCCGCGACGCTTCTCGAATCCACGATCTGCGCCCAACGCCGAATCCACGGCGTCCAACGTCGAATCCACGACGTCCGACCGAGTCCACGGTCTTCACCCAATAGCACCCTTCGAATCCACGAACGTGCCTCGCTCCGAATCCACGAGAGCGGTTGAACCTTGAATCCACAAGGACACGCGAATCCACGCGTCAATTTTTGGGGTAAATCGTTGTTTTTGGTGGTGATGATCCGCCGAATACTTAGATCAAAGATAGATCGAAAATACCATCTAAGTATTCATTAGTTTGATTCAACTCAAGATGTGAGTATGAAAACCTAGAATCAAACTAATCAATATAGATGAAGAAACATAGAGTATTCTCTAATGATTTCCTTTCTTCTCTATATGTGGATCTAGAGCCGTATAAGATGATATATGAAAATGACGGCTATCTGGATTATCGGCCTCACTTGGATTAACCCTAGAAAAAGAGTCATAGGGTCTATTTATAGGTTAGAAACCCTAGGAAGGAGATAAGAATCAAAAACCTAACATTTCTGGAAATTTTACGGACGGCGATCCGGATCGGATTAGCTGTGATCCGGATCGTCGTAACGAGTCAGGCAATTCTAGAAAAACGAAGGTTCGGGATCCGGATCGAAGTGCTTGATCCGGATCGTTCATACAGTTCACCAAACATCAACGTTCGGGATCCGGATTGCGAAGCCTGATCCGGATCGTTCAAGGAAGATGGTAAACTAAGTGTTCGGGATCCGGATCAAGAGAGGCTACGATCCGGATTGAACTGGTGTATGAACGAACCACCTTCGGGATCCGGATCGAACAACCTGATCCGGATCCTGAACATGTCCCAAGTCCAGTTTTTGATTTTTATGCAATGAAAGATTCTTCCAAGTGTTTCTACACTACAAGAAGTATTCGGATCACACAAAATCTTTAGTTAAACATATCTGATCCTTTTGAATTATTCTTTCTTGAGATTGAGTTAAATGATCCAACTTTCTTCACCTTCAATCTTCAAGACTTGAGACTTTCACGAAACTACGCCAACTCAAAATCCGTAACAATCTCCCCCTTTGGCGGTTTCGTGACAAAACACAGATCCACTAAAAAAAATTCAAAAAGATATTTTTGTTGCTATCACCATACAACAAAAATTTACAATGGAGATCCAAAAATTTAAAAACATGAGATAAACTCCTAAAACAGACTCTAGACTTAGACATCTGTACTCTCTGCACAAAGAAATCATTCTTGACAAAAAGAGATCGTTAGATACCTCAAGAATATTTAGCATTCAAAACCTAGTACAGAGATAGAGTTTATCTGATCATCATGACATTTGAGAATTCAGATATGTAAGAGAATCATAGTCAAAAACCAACATATCTTCTATGCAATCAAAACCAAATGTCACAAAGTGTTAGTCCAACATCAACTTGTTAGTTATATTACATGCCCAAATAGTTAGTTGAATAGTTAGTCGAGGCATGCATTCAAACAAATGAAAAACAAAAGTTGAAGTTCTACTTACCTTTTAAGTTGAGGTTATACTTACCTCGATGTTCACACATTCACATAGTTTCACAGTTTTCACATCGGCATTGTTCAAGTTCGTCATTGTTCAAGTTCTTTCTAAACTTTCTCCCCCTTTTTGTCACAAACAAAGCCAAAAATTACAGAAGTGGAGAGAATGGATAACAGTTCAAGTTGGAGAACTAAAGACTAAAACTAAAACATAAAAACCTGCACAACAGAAAGATTTAAACATATGCATAATAAACAGAAATTGGAAGGATACGGATTATTCAGACTCGTCTGAACTGATACAGCCGAGAATTTGGAATATTTTCTTTAGTCGCTTGTTCATTGATGATTGATTCTTATTTACCTTCTTTATTTCTTCCTTTACCTCAATTAGTTCATTTGATATACGTTCTTGCTCGTTGGAGAGCCTTTGCTGTTCTTTATAGATTGAGGTAACAGATGCATCATCATCAGAAGTTGATTGAGGTGCTTGTTGTGCTGGATGTGCTGGTTGGACTGGAGGAGTTGCTGCCGGTGCAGAGGTTGTCGCTTGTTGTCGGCGAGGAGGTATGAAGGGTTCATCTGGCTTCGTCGAGAGAGAATTTACAATTGTTGTTTCATTGATCGTTCCTAGACTGTGCATATAGGAGCTCGCATTTGTGTCAGCTTTAAATTTGCGAAGAATGCACATGATGATCATTGGATAAGGTAGTCTCTCAGAAGGATGAGCATGCTCCACATATCGCGCCATCTTTGTCCAGATGATGTAAGGAATGGTTAGGTTAGCTCCCATTGCTGCTGTGGGGTTTCCAAGTAGATAAAGGAATATCATTCTCTCCCACCGAAGAACCTTTGTGTTCATGTTTGGAATGACATTATAACAAACAATTAAGTTTAAGAAGCGGTACTCTGGTCGTAGTTCTTTCGAGAAAACGGAGTTTCCTGTCGACCGAGTATTTGGAAGACAGATTCCATCAACTACCACTCTCCAGGAGTAGGTGTTGAAGACTTGATTCTTCAGGTAATGAGTGCCATCGGCTCGGGCGTCCATCCCTAATACCTCTCCAATCAGTTGGGGGGTCACTTTGATCTTAACATTCTTGACCAATGTTTGAAAGTCTCGGCGTCCGCTCTCCTGATCAACTAAATAACAAGCATTCTGATAAAACATTCTCACTGAGTGAAGACAATACCCAGTGGTCTCCGGGAAGTCGCAAATGGGGGCAAGACCTATCTGGTCAAACAAAATCCCAAATGTCCGAGAACGCTCTTTTAAGGCTTTTACATCAACATGCCTTTCTCCAATGCATTCCCTGTTTTCAAATTCCTTTATTCTAGCCGAGCTGATAAAGTCTTGAGGAGTTGCTTGGCTAGCAGCTGGTTGCTCAATGGAGATTCCCCGAGCACTCCCTCTCTTGCGAGCAACACTTTTTCTTCTTGTCTTCCCAGAAGTTTCTTCCATTGGAGCTTTCCCTTTTTCAGCAGCAGTAGGCGGAGCCTTCGATGTTTCCGCAGGCGCTTTTCCTTTGAAGCAGTGGGAACAGTCGTTGCTTCAACCTGCAGTTCATCCCAGTCAATTGATTCCGTTTCAGATTCTGTATCGGAATCATCTTTAGATTTCTTCGTTTTCTTAGCCTTCTTAGCCCTCTTGGGCTTGACAGTGTCTCTCGTATGTACCATAGCAGCAAGTAGGAAAACAATCCAAGTGATCACCATTGCTATTGGTCTATTGAGAAAAGAAATCCTGTGTGCAACAACTCAAGAACACGAAAAATTATTAATTTTCAGAAATTTGAGAAATTGTACCCAAACAATCATTATCGTGTAGAGAGACTAAGAATCAAATTAGTTTTGCAAAAGGACTTTTAAAAATAGATCAATTGCATGATTTTCGAAAATCCTTATTATATGCCCTAAAACCGAAATTTTAGAAATCGAAGCCTAAAAATCCGTTAATCAGGAGAATACCCAGCATATAATCAAAACTAATCTACCCAAAGTTCTTATTTCAAAAGAAATTTGATCAAAAACCATCCACAAACAAAATTGATCCAAGAATTTCATCACGTTTGAGGAGGAATAGAGAAAAACGGTGAAAAACCGAGATTTTGATCAATAAAACTTACTTGGAGTTGAAGAACTTGAGTTTGAAAGCTTCCAAGAAGGATGAAATCTAGAGAGAGAAGCTCTGGAAACTTTGGAACAAAAGATTGGAGTAAAAGAAATCAAAACCCTTTTGTTCTTTATAAAACCCTAGCCGCGATCCGGATCAGACCATGCTTGCGATCCGGATCGGCTACCCGCAGTGAGAAACTGCGTTCGGGATCCGGATCGGCAGGTCCAATCCGGATCGTCAGCCCGCAGAAGAATACCTGCGTTCGGGATCCGGATCATCTTGCCCGATCCGGATCGGCTCCAACTTTTTCTTTAGAAAATTTCAGAGAAATTCAAGAAAAACCAGAAAAAGATTATAAGCACAAATGTGTATCAACTTTAAACAAAAATCATCGTTTCATACAACAAGAATTAGATTATGCCAAATCTATCAATAATATCCAAAAATGAAACGAGAATTTACAAAAATTAAATCCCTTAAAGTTGAACACCTTCAATTACATCTAACTTGATCTTATGAGTAATGCCTTTATCAAATCATCAATTCAGTAAAGAAAATGAAATACAAAGATCAATAGATGTTTGAAATCCCAAATATAGTAGATAATGTATCTAGACAATCTGTTGAAAAGAGTGGCTCTTTGAGCATCTTTCTTTAAAAACCCACCTTATACCAACCTTGAAATTTGACAGAGTCAAGTATTTCAACATGCATTTTACTTAATCAAAATTTGAACAACCATGCTTGGTATACATGTGGTAGCTGCACACAATACTCGGACGACCGAGGTGGTAGCTCTTTCCTCCATGTGGTGGTAGTTTTCACACTCCTCATTGGGATGTAACTCTTTCCACATCTTTTGAGCATTTTACTCTTCTTTGACTCCCCCTCAATTGGCTATCAATTATTTAAGATATAAAGTATTCAACCAAAAATTGATCTCGATTTCATACTCGACTAAGCAGTCAAATAAGATAATGACTATACCAAGAGATCATTGAGAGAGAAATTGACTATGATCACTCAGAAGATGATTTAATTAACATAAATGATCATTGCAACAGTGAAATATTATGATGGCAAAAGCATAATAAATTTCTAAATGTGCGAAAAGATGCAATTAAAGTCAATTATGATTTATGCTCAATTAATGTCCTATGTACAAACATAGATAATGAACAAAACAAAACAAAAACAAAACCTATCCTAAGCAAAGGTTTCAAAAAGAAGTTTATTTCAAGGAAAGCATTCCAATTGCTTTTCGCAAATGAATAAAACATTTTTGATCCAAAGGTTTTGTTAGAATGTCAGCTAATTGATCCTCAGTTGGAATATATGAAAGTTGAAGAATATTTGATTCAACTAGCTCTCTAAGAAAATGATATCTAAGTTCAATATGTTTTGTTCTAGAGTGCAACACAGGGATTTTAGAAATGTTAATTGCACTTGTGTTGTCACAAAGAATTGTTACCGAAGATGCTGAAATCCGGAAGTCGCTCAACACACTTTTCATCCAAATGAGTTGAGTTGAACAACTTCCAGCTGAAATGTATTCCGCTTCGGCAGTCGAGAGTGCTATGCAATTCAGCTTTTTACTGTGCCATGCAACAAGGCAATGGCCAAGATAGAAGCATGCACCACTCGTGCTTTTCCGATCATCCACTGATCCTGCCCAATCGGCATCTGAGTATCCAACAATATCCAAACTTGTTCCCATAGGATACCAAATTCCGAAATTAATTGATCCTTTGATATACCGGATGATCCTTTTCACCGCTTTCAGGTGAACCTCCTTTGGTGCAGATTGATATCTCGCGCAGATCCCAACACCAAAAGATATATCCGGGCGACTAGCCGTGAGGTAAAGTAGACTTCCAATCATACTTCGATACAGTTTCTCGTCTACATTCTCACTTTGTGATTCACTTCCAAGTCCCTTGTGGCTAGTTCCCATTGGAGTCGGAAAATCCTTCGAATTTTCAAGATCAAACTTTTTAACCAACTCCATTGCATACTTGGATTGACTCAAGTGAATACCTTCATCATTTTGTTTAATTTGCAATCCAAGGAAATAAGTCAATTCGCCCATCATGGACATCTCAAATTCGCTTTCCATGGTCTCCGCGAATTTAGAAGCATCATTATCTCTTGTTGCGCCAAATACAATGTCATCGACATAGATTTGTGCTACAATGAAATTGTTTTGATAATGCTTCACAAAGAGAGTCCTATCAGCTCCCCCTCGAGTGTAGCCCTTCTCCAAAAGGTGCTTTGTCAACCTTTCGTACCATGCTCGCGGTGCTTGTTTCAGACGGTAAAGAGCCTTTTTCAAACGAAAAACATGGTTAGGTTGTTTATGGTCTACAAAACCTTTCGGTTGAGCCACATAAACTTCCTCATTTAAAAACCCATTTAGAAATGCGCTCTTAACGTCCATTTAAAATAATTTGATTTTAAAATGACAAGCAATAGCAAACAGTATACGAATGGACTCGAGTCTAGCTACAGGGGCGAATGTTTCGTCAAAGTCTATACCTTCTACTTGAGAGTAGCCTTGAGCAACTAATCGTGCCTTGTTCCTGATGATAGTACCATCCTCATTTTTCTTGTTCTTGAAGATCCATTTGGTACCTATCACATTATGTTGCTTTGGAGGCTTCGTTAATTCCCAGACTTTGTTTCGCTCAAATTGATGGAGCTCTTCCTGCATTGCGTTAATCCAGTAGTCATCCTGAAGAGCTTCATCTATATTCTTTGGTTCGATTAGAGATACGTAGCAAGCGAATCCACAAACCAACTGCCTCCGAGTTCTAACTCCTTCTTGTGGATCTCCAATAATATTCGATTCCGGATGATCCTTGGAGATTCGTAGCGTTTATTGAAACGGAGTACTCGGAGATATATGAGATGATTCCTGCACATTAGATAAACTTGAAGAACCATTAGATGCATCATTAATATTGGAAGTATTATTATGAGAAGATGCAACGGCAGGAGAATCATCATCTAGAGAGATATCGAGGGTAGATTTTTCAGATGCAAAGTGAAAAGCTTCATCTACTTTAACATTTATAGATTCTACGATCGTCTTAGATTCCAAGTTAAATACTCGATATGCTCTACTATTAGTAGAATACCCCAAGAAAATCCCTTCGACACTTCGTGAGTCAAACTTTCCAAGATTTTCACGGTCACGTAAAATGTAACACCGACTCCCGAAGATGCGAAAATATTTGATGTTGGGTTTTCTACCACACCATAGTTCATATGGTGTATTTAACGTTCCCGGGCGCAAAAACACTCGATTAATGACATAGACAGCGGTGTTCACAGCTTCAGCCCAAAAATGTAGCGGTAAATTCCGGCTATGAAGCATCACACGCGCCATCTCTTGAACAACCCTGTTTTTGCGCTCGACAACACCATTCTGTTGAGGTGTATAGGGTGCAGAGAATTCATGCTTAATACCGTTTGAAGTACAAAAGTCAATGAATTTAGAATTAATGAATTCTCCACCTCTATCACTTCTAACACGAATGATCTTTTCATTCTTTTCAATCATAGTACGAAGGCAAATCTCGTGAAAAGAATCAAAAGTATCAGCTTTCTCTTTTAAAAATGCTACCCAAGAATACCGAGAGAAATCATCAACCAATAAGAAAATATACCATTTACCTCCCAAAGATGGTTGACGAGATGGCCAAAAGAAAGGAAAAAAAATAGTCTACATAAACTACACAACATTTTAATCGTAGAACGATTAAAGACAAGGAAGGGTTTCACCTTTGCATACCCAAACCTTTTGAGTTTTGGAGTATGTTGGCAATGGTTGAGAAGTTTTCCTTGATGAAGACGTCTTGTATGATTGATCTTTTTCTTTTGTCATCGTCTTGTTTGAAGTACTACCAATGTCCTTTTCTTTAGAAAAATCCTTCTTTGAGTTCCGGGGAGTGAACTTATTGGTAGCAGTTGCAAGATGTGGTTGATTTGATCTTTGAGCTCCAATCTTGCAATTTCTTTCAATGTGCCCTGCAAAATTACAACGAAAACATACCTTAGTGCTTGACGATTCCGAAAAGGATGAAGTAGGCTTGTTGTCGTTGGTTGTCATGAATTCCGGTGTCGGAGGAGGAGATACCGACTGAGGCACAAAGACTGTCCCAACCGAACTAAAATTGTCTTCAGTTCGATTGTATCCGAGGCCGAACTTATTTGTTTGACCAAGACCAAGAAGTTTATCCAACTTACTCCTTCCAGAAGAAAATTGCTGTAAGTCATCCTTGAGTTGGCAAATGGTCTCTGTCATTTCCAATTTTTCCCGTCGGGCCTCGCCGTAGAGCTTCAAGAAGTAGTTCGCTTTGTTCACCATATCTATATAATTCTTCTCGAGTTGCTCATTGGACTCTTGAAGGGAAACATTTGCTCTTATCAAATTATCCCTTTCCACTTCAAGATCGGTCGAGAGAGAAGTTACCCTTTTTACTTCTTCTTCGAGATCCTGCAATCTCCCTCTCAACCCCTTGTTTTTGCTTAGCCACTTTCTTTGAATCCCTCAAAAGTCTGTGGTAGGCTAAAGCAAAATCTTCACCTTCCGAATCATCCGATTCGTTGTCCGTTGCAATCTTTTCAACAGTGGAGTTGGACAACGACTCGGACGTACTTGCCATAAAGCACATGAAGGGTGAAGATATGGACGCGTGGAATGCCGTGGAGCTCTTTTCTTCATCACTTGAAGACGACTCATTTGACGTTGAGTTGTCATCCCAAGTGACGACTTGCATCGCCTTCTTCTTTGCCGGATACTTGTTGGGACACTCCGTTGCAATGTGGCCGTAGCCTCGACATTTGAAGCATTGTAGTTGTCCCTCTGAACTTTTCTTATCCTTTGAGAAGTTCTCTTGCTTTCTTGACTTGTAACCTGAAGTACCCTTGCCTTTGATCGACTTTCCGAAGGATGGAGATTTGCTTGAATTACCCCTTCGAAAGTTGCGGCGAAACTTCCTTGTCAAGAGAGCGAGCTGCTTCTCAAATTCCTCCATAGAAAGGTTCTCGTCATCGTCTGAGGAGGATGTATCCGCGTCTTCTTCCTTAGTTGTTTTCAACGCATAACCTGAAGACTTAGAAGTGGATGCCTTTCCAGAAGAATTGTTAGTAGTAAACGTCATTTCATATGTTTTTAATGAACCAACTAATTCTTCTACACGTATTTCGTCCGGGTGTTTAATAGTTTCAATGGCTGTAACCTTTGGGCGAAATCGTTCAGGAAGAGTTCTTAAGATCTTTCTTACAATCTTAAATTCTGGAATCTTCTCTCCCAGGTTAGCACATGAGTTTACGATGTCTTGCAATCGTGTATAGTAGTCCGTGAAAGATTCATTTTCTGCCATCAAGATAGAGTCAAACTTGCTCGTAAGCATTTGCAGTTTCTGAATCTTCACGAGATTAGTTCCCTCATGTGTAACCTGAAAAACATCCCAGATTTCTTTCGCAGTCTCACATGCTGAGACGCGAGAGAACTCAGTTTGAGATAAGGCATTAAGAATAGCATTAATTCCCTTGCCATTGTAAGAAGATAAATCTAACTCTTCCTTGGTCCATTTCGACCTAGGTTTTAAGGTGTGAACATCACCAATAAATTCAGTTGGATTAGACCATCCTAATTCAATTGATTGCCACACCCGTTCGTCGATGAAAATTAAAAAGGCTTTCATCCGCACTTTCCAGTACGCATAATTTGTTCCATCGAAGAACGGGGGTCGGTTGATGTTTCCACCTTCAACCATTGTTTACAACCCTATTCCCGCTCTGATACTACTTGTTGGGTTATATGTAATAAGGATCTAAATAGGGGAAAAAACACCTAGAGGGGGGTGAATAGGTGTAAACGTATAAACACTCAAAAATCGTTGCGATAAAAACCCAATGCGGAAATAAAAATAACTCGCAAGATTTTTACGTGGAAAACTCCATCACCGGAGTAAAAAACCACGGGACCGATAACACGGCAGAAATCCACTAGAATTAAAACACGTACAAGGTGATTTACCGTACACACTTACGACTCAACCTTTTCCATACGCTCCTAGAGGATCTTCTCCGCTCGCTCCGCGACGCTTCTCGAATCCACGATCTGCGCCCAACGCCGAATCCACGGCGTCCAACGTCGAATCCACGACGTCCGACCGAGTCCACGGTCTTCACCCAATAGCACCCTTCGAATCCACGAACGTGCCTCGCTCCGAATCCACGAGAGCGGTTGAACCTTGAATCCACAAGGACACGCGAATCCACGCACCGATTTTTGGGGTAAATCGTTGTTTTTGGTGGTGATGATCCGCCGAATACTTAGATCAAAGATAGATCGGAAATACCATCTAAGTATTCATTAGTTTGATTCAACTCAAGATGTGAGTATGAAAACCTAGAATCAAACTAATCAATATAGATGAAGAAACATAGAGTATTCTCTAATGATTTCCTTTCTTCTCTATATGTGGATCTAGAGCCGTATAAGATGATATATGAAAATGACGGCTATCTGGATTATCGGCCTCACTTGGATTAACCCTAGAAAAAGAGTCATAGGGTCTATTTATAGGTTAGAAACCCTAGGAAGGAGATAAGAATCAAAAACCTAACATTTCTGGAAATTTTACGGACGGCGATCCGGATCGGATTAGTTGTGATCCGGATCGTCGTAACGAGTCAGGCAATTCCAGAAAAACGAAGGTTCGGGATCCGGATCGAAGTGCTTGATCCGGATCGTTCATACAGTTCACCAAACATCAACGTTCGGGATCCGGATTGCGAAGCCTGATCCGGATCGTTCAATGAAGATGGTAAACTCAGTGTTCGGGATCCGGATCAAGAGAGGCTACGATCCGGATTGAACTGGTGTATGAACGAACCACCTTCGGGATCCGGATCGAACAACCTGATCCGGATCCTGAACATGTCCCAAGTCCAGTTTTTGATTTTTATGCAATGAAAGATTCTTCAAGTGTTTCTACACTACAAGAAGTATTCGGATCACACAAAATCTTTAGTTAAACATACCTGATCCTTTTGAATTCTTCTTTCTTGAGATTGAGTTAAATGATCCAACTTTCTTCACCTTCAATCTTCAAGACTTGAGACTTTCACGAAACTACGCCAACTCAAAATCCGTAACACGATTGTCCACCTTCTCGATTAGCGGCAGATAGTCGGACTTACGGAGAGCCTTGGGAGAGAGCGAAAGACCCAAAAACTTAAACGGAAAACCCTGAAGTGAGCAACTAAAGAAGTTGGTGAGGGCCGAAGCTTGAGAGCCCGAAAGATTGATCGGAACAATAGAGCTTTTGTCGAAATTAATCATAAGTCCCGATATTGAAGAGAAGGCGTCCAGAATCCGTTTAATGACTTCAGCCGACCGAGAGGTGCCGTCAAAGAAGATAAGAAGATCATCGGCAAACTGAAGGGTATGAATCTTGACATCCCCAACACCTACACTAGGAAGCTCAAGGCTGTCGGTAGCCACCTGAAGCATTTGATAGAGCACGTCAATGCACAAATTGAAAAGAAGAGGAGAGAGAGGGTCCCCCTGTCGAAGCCCTCGCTTGCAAATAAAGCTTTTGCCGGGGACGCCGTTGAGGAGCACCGCGGCCGAAGACGAATGAAGTAAGGTGGAGATCCAGCCAATCCACCTAGCGCCGAATCCTCTCGCCTGCAACAAGTCCAAAAGGAAAGCCCAGTTGATATGATCAAAGGCCCGCTCGAAATCGATCTTCAGTAGTGCTGCCTGACGTTTGGTGGAATGTAGGTGATGAACCAGAATGTGAGCCGAGTAGAAGTCGTCGAAAATAGAACGCCCTTTGATGAAAGCCGTCTGAAAAGGGTTGATTAACAGCTCCATAACGTGCTGTAATCTAGTGGCCAGAACCTTCGATAAAAGTTTGACCAAGCTATTCTCCAGACAGATGGGACGTAGGTCGCGAGCAGTAAAGACATCACTCTTCTTCGGAATCAAACAGATCAAACTTTTATTCAAACCCTCGAGATTAAGATCCCCTTGATAGAACTTAGAGAACAAATCCATAATATCATTGCGAACGATGGACCAAAAGCGTTGGAAAAAGATCATAGGTAAACCATCTGGACCAGGTGCCTTCTCCGGGCTGCAAGCGAACAGTGCTTTTTCGATTTCAACCAAGTGAAACGGAGCCTGGAGACTGAGGAGGGGAGATGGGATAAACGGATAGAGCAGGCCGAAATTCAAGGCTCCAACAGGCGCCGGATCCGCTCCCAATAAGTTCCTGAAGAAAGAAAACAGAAGGTTCGCGATCGAACTGTGATTGGTGAACCAGGAAGAACCATCCGACAACCGGGAAAGAGAGTTTCGACTCTTGCGTGAACAAGCTTTTAGATGGAAAAACCTGGTGTTTGCGTCCCCCTCCCTTAGCCACTGAACTCTAGATCTTTGTTTCCATTTAACCTCATCCTGTAAACAGAGTTCTTCATAACGACCTTTAAGAAGAGGTCTTAGGGCCCTTTCCGCCTGAGTGAGTCGTCTACGCTCTTCTGCCAAGTCTAGCCAGTCTATCCATTTCAAGCAGAGAGCAGTCTGTTTCTTAATTCTCGATGCTAATCCAGAACTCCAAGAACGAAGAGCCACTTGGACCCTAGCCACTTTAGAAGAGAAGGGGCACTCCATATGAACGTCGCTCGAAGAAGGGGACCATGCATTACTAATCACATCAGAAATGGCCGAGTATCGGAGCCAGAAAGACTCAAACCGAAAGAGCTGCGGAGAGGGGATAAACGAGTAAGCCGAAAGCAACAAAGGGGAATGATCGGACCTAGGGCGCGGCAGAGCCCGGAGAGTGGAGCGAGGAAAGAAAACATGCCAATCCTTCGAAACGAAAGCCCTATCCAACCGCTCAAGGGTGGGCAGGCGTGTACCATTGGACCAGGTGAACGACTTGTTAAGCAGTGGAAGGTCAAGAATTCCAAGGTCGCGAATAACCTCCCTAAAAGCCAAAGAACCCGACAAGCTTGAGAGAGGGCCATTTTTATTCCAGGAAGAAAGAAGAACATTAAAGTCTCCAATAGCCATCCAGATGCCCGCCATCCATGTACCAATAGAGCGGAGTTCAAGGAAAAAAGCAGGCTTGAGCGCATCGCAGGTAGGACCGTATATATTGGAAATCGTGAAGCAGCACCCATCAGCCTTTCTTTTCAAGACTACACTGAGCGTGAATTGACCCGCCCATTCCTTCACACACTCAAAAAGAAAGGGGCTCCAGGCAGTAAGAAGGCCCCCCTTAGTACCCACCGCATCAAGAGTGCGAAACTCTCTTAGATGAAACCCACAGAAGGAGAAGAACTTAGAAGGCGGCGTAGACGCCAGCTTGGTTTCTTGAAGGCAAACCACACAACATTTGCTGAGCCTGATGAATGATTTGACCAAAGTACACTTGGCAGAATTGTTAAGGCCCCTAGTATTCCAAGACAAAAACTTGAACGTTCTATTCCTTGCCATCAGGGAAACAACAGTACGCAAAACCCCCAATCTTACAGTGGCCACGCCTACAGACCCTCCGCAACTCCCCCCGGAAGAGCGTCTAAAGCAACAGGCGCTGGGTGGAGAGAAATACCTTCCGCACCCACACCTACTACCCCACAAACCGTCTTAATCAAATGAACCTTCTTCATCGTAAGCGGGTTCATCAAATCCAACCTAGGCGAGGTAACCTCATCGAACGTCGAGGGACCAGCAGCAGAAGCCGAGGGTGCCTCCAGTCCTCCCGAAGGAAGGGCAGACGAGGAAGAGGAGGAGGAGGCATCACGGGGAGCTCTAAAAGCAAATCTCACCATCCTTAGCTTCTTGCACATAAGATCTTGGGCTCGATTGAGCGACGATTTTTTATCCCCCCTAAGCTTGGCTGCCAGGCGCATGCTACGCCTATTAGCCAGAGGATTGCCATGTACGGGGAGATCGAAGCTATTTGCCAGAGACAGGGCTTTCTTGCTCTTAGCTAAAGCCAAAGCAGGACGCCCCAAAAGTTGCCCCGAAGAAGGACAGGAGGACGACTCACATTCCTCCACCGGAGTGAGGCAGGAGACCGCAGAAAAAAATAAAGCGGCCCTCAGAAGCGGCACCTGGGGCACACCAAAGGTCGGAACCCGAGCCGGCTGTGATCCAGGGCCAGAGTCACCTTCCAATCCCAAAGACTTTGCCGCAGAGCCGCCAGAGATCTCCGGCGAAGCAGACCCATGAACCAAAGCCAACGGTTGCGAGGGTGGAAGACTTGGGAAATCGCACAGCGCCAGGCGAAAAACCTTGGGCCCCTCCCCGACCAGGCGATGCCCCAGAACCTGGCCGATAGGGGAACGCACCCCGGACGCAGGAAGACTGCTCAGAAGGTTGGCCGCCGGAACAGAGCGAAATCCCGTATGTTGGAGGAAGGCTTCCTGAGTCTCCGAGGATGTAATGTCCAGGTGATGATCCAGAGCTTCCCCGAGTAGGATAGGGCAGCACTCCTCCCAAGAAATGACCTCGATAGGAATATGAAAACGCCGATCCTCAACCATCAGCTCTAGCACCTCGGGCACATCACGGACATGTTGGCAACGAATCTTCACCTTAAAGAACGAAACGTCCGATCGATCTCTGCTGCCTACATCAACCTCCCAAAATTCTCCAAAACTGCTGACCGCTGCCTTAACATCCTCATCATGCCAACAGAGGATCGGCCAGTTATGAAGACGGATCCACACCATACGACGGAGCCGGCCCCTCAGACCTTCTCCAGCTTCCACCCAGTTAGAGAAGTTAAAGTGATAGTCCTCGAACGAAATCGGGCTATGCCCAATGGCCGACTCCCTAGTAACCCAGTTAGGGAAGAAGACCGCCATCGACGAACCCCGAAAATCTGCCACTGTAAAATCGGAGCACTTACCCCCGAACCTGGCCGCAAGACCCCTCGGCACCACCTCTTTAACGAGACCAGGAGTAAGGTCACTGACCTCCACCCGCGCCACAGAGCCCGCGAGGGATCGGCGTCCATAGGTGGTGGCCCTGACTGGAAGGAAAGCGGCGGCGATGCGCGGGCGACCCTCGGGGGGTCCATGTGGCAAGGACGGCGGCGATTCTCTGACGGAGCGAACCTCACAGCGAGCGGCCGAGTGCCCCGTCTTCATACAGGGGAGACACCTCTTCGGTCCCCTACAGGAAGCAGCACGGTGTCCCGTCCGGAAGCACCTAAAGCACCTCCCCGCGAGGGAAGGATTAAGAAGGTACTTCGGTGGATCCCGGGGCAAGTCTGGAAAATGGACAGAAGGCCGCGGGGGGGGGGGGACGAAGGCCGCGGGGGGGGACAACAGGGCTCACAGGAGTAGACAAAACGGCATCTTTAAAAGAAAAATCAGCACGGACAAAAGTACCTCTGTGTGGGCGCGCTCGAGGAGGAGGGACACTCGCGAATTTAAGGCGGGATGTGGGCCGGTGGGTAGGAGAGGGGGGACCCCCGAGCTCGAAGTAGGGGGGGCCACACCTGGAGCTAGGGTGGGCCGGGACACGGGGTGGTTCCCACAAGCGACCAGGGAGGGACGAAGAGCGGCTTTTTATTGTTCGCTGTTAGTTTCACTTACCTTCAATTGGAGTTTGTGATTTTTGTTTGCATATAGAGCATTGCTGTTGTCCGGGCACTATATTATTTACACCTTACCCACAAAAATAACTTGGTGTATTTCGGTACTAGATTATAATCCTAGGGGTGTCAACCAGCCGAACACGAGCGAGCTGGGGTCGGCTCGTGTTCGGCTCGTTTAATAAACGAGCCGAACACGAGCGGGCCCGTTTAAATATCGATCTGAAAAATTTGGCTCGTGTTCGGCTCGTTTATTAACGAGCCGAAAACGAGCCGAACACGAGCTGGCTCGCGAACAACAAATTTGATTTTCATTCCTACTATTAAATGTATAGTTGAAAGAAAATTAAAAAATTAAAATTTTAATCTAATAATTAAAATTCACAAAAAATTGATAGCCTAAAATCTAAATAGTAAAGTATATATATATATATATATATATATATATATATATATATATATATATATATATATATATATATATATATATATATATATATATTCGAGCTATCGAGCCGAACACGAGCGAGCTGACCCCAGCTCGTGTTCGGCTCGTTTATTAAACGAGCTGAAAAATTCGGCTCGTGTTCGGCTCGTTTATTAAACGAGCGATTCGAGCTCATTTCGAACCGAACACGAGCTGGCTCGGGAACAGCGAGTTGGATTGCCACCCCTAAATTATACTGCAAATAAAAGACTTTTTTAGTGCTCTATCCAATGCATGATTGCACCTTAAATTGCGGCGATTCTGGTGAATTAGGGGAGTCGCGGTGAAAATAGAAAATCACCAAATTTGGAATCTAGATCATGTTGAACATAGTTGATAGTCAATTTGAATGTTCAATTTGAATGTTCATCGTAGAAAGCAAAATGAAAGCACTAAGATATCCATGCTCCTAAAAATACTCCAGCTCAACTCTATATGAACTTCTAAAGGTAAGCAAACATTTAATTTTGCATAGTTTTCGATGATGAGCCGCTGACGACTGACACCAGTAAATATAGTTTAGGCTACTTGAACTTCATATAAACTAAAATTTCTAAAAGCATCAAGTTCTTAAGACTTCTACATCGTTTTTAATGATAAATCATTCGAATCAATGATTGACGTTGTTAAATTTAATCCGTAGTACATGAACTTTCTAAAAATCAAATTTCATAATTTTCAACATTATTTACCAAGCGATTCAGTAATCTCATATACATCTTATGTATGATTTTGATTGTTAATATTGAGTGTTAAAAAAAACAAGCAATTTGGTTCATTTAAAGGTCAAACACTGTAAATCATGTTCACTAGCATCGATAGTTGATTCGGAAGATCCATTAATTGATACGATGTGAAAGTACCTTGAGCTTGGAACTACTAAAGTATCTTAGCACTCTATTCCAAATAAAGTATTGCAGGTAGACATGATGTTGAAAATTTGATGGACCGTCCGTTATGCGCTATCAACACAGAATAGAAAAAATCAAAATTTCGATAACAACAATAAATGCGAAAAGAGACCAAGATTTTTATGTGGTTCGGCAACTGTCTACATCCACGGGGAGAGCAAGAGAGATGTATTCTACTATAAGAAACAAAAAAAATACAAGCTTACACCTTATATTTTCTCCAAATAAAAAATCAAGAGCCTTATGGTAAACCCCACCTTTATTTTGTTCCAACGAAAAACTTCAAAAAAATAATCCGTAAAGAGATTTTCGTAAAACCTTAATCAATAAGACCAAATTTAAAAAGTACATAAATTTCTGACCAAAATCTTTTATGTTGTTGCTTCGAGTAATCCGAACCACTCAAGCAATTGGTCGAGAACCTCCGCTCCGCTGCCGAACCCAACGCCGCATGCGAATCGTCGTGCACCTTCTCTAAACTGCCGTTGCCGTACATGCTTGAATCCCCGGCCACCTTTTAATTAATTAGGGCGCTAATCCTGCATGCCGTACAACCTCAAGAGAACCGATACTCTTAATTAGGCTGTACTTCTCGGCACCTTCATGCACTAATTAATTAGCCCGAGATGCATCCTAATTAACTTAGCCCATGGGCCGCCTCTCTCTCCATCATTCGCCGAAGTGCACCCATGCATATATATAATGCATAATGAAATCGGCCAAATAGTCAACCAATCCTAATTAGATTAGGACATGTATAGATAGACATAAATCTTGCACCAACAAAAATTATCTTCAAGATCAAATAATATATTCCATACATATAATCTATATCATAACCAACTTAATCGGTTAATTAAATTTGACTCAATCCAAATTCAAAAAAAGGCATAAATCCGCAACAATCTCGACATTGACTTCTTTTGTATTTTACCACTCTCTCATCTTATTGCCCCCTCTCCCTAAAACATTCCGACACTATCAATCATGCAGGTTAGCAAAGTCAAGATAATGTCTAGACTTCTCCGCTTGTAGTGGTCCAGGTCCCCATGCAGTTTTTCCCGTGAATCCACTGTATGAAACACCTATTATTGGTGTGTCTGGCCCATAGTGCATCAAGGGATGCCACAGATGGACCCAGTGAGGTATCTAGAGCTGGATCGGCCTTCGGCTGCTTTTGCCGAATTTTAGAAAGAGTTTTGGGCCAAACAGAGGTTGGATTTGGATTCAGCGCGGAAAAAATGCTTGAAAATGGCTATTTGTATGTTTGTTTCTGAGTCCGAATGCCCAAAAATGGACTCTCGGAAGTTTTCTGTGGATTCTGGTGCATAGGGGGGGGGACCGTAGACCGCCGAAGTGCCACGTGGCGGCCTGTCATTGGCCGGTTTGCTGCGCTCGGTCCAAAGAGCGACTCGGCCGGGTGCATAGAACCGACGCGGGACACGTGGCATGTGCGGGTTGGCAGGCGCACGATGCGCGGTCTACAGAGGGGCGCGGCGGTGCATGGACTAGGGTGAGGGACACGTGTCCGTCCCCGGTTGGTCGGCGCGGCGCGGTCCACGGAACCCAAAAGTGAGTGCGTGGACCGGGCGCAGGGACAGGGGGCAGCGTCTCATTGGCGGGCTCACCGAGCGTGGTGCATGGAGGCGCGGGCGGCCGCCTCGGGGCGCGTGCGTGGCAGGGCGATCAGGCGGCGCCTGCCCGCACGTGCGGCCCGTGGCGCGGGGGGGGGGGGGGCACGTGGCGCCCTGCAATTCGTAGGCGCCACCTACCCCCGTTGACCGCCGCGGATGCGTGGCAGCGCCCGGCTGGGCTTGCACGGCTGTCCCGTGTTCGGGACACGTGTCAAGCCCAGGTTGATCCGGGCGCTCTCTGCGGGGGAATATACCCGCGGATTCGGGCGCCCGAATTCGGTCCGAGCGCCCGAATCCGGGGACCCGTTGGGGATTTTCGGATTTGTTGGATTTGGCCTATAAATAGGCTAGAGCCACTCCTTTTGTCCCTTTTCTTCCTCTTCGAGCCCGATTCTCACTGTGACTCCTTCAGCAAAGTTGCTCCCCCCTTCGTGCTGCATCTACTGGAAGATTCCTAGGATTTTAGGAGGCACGTACTTCGAGGTCTACAGTTCTTCGGCGCATCGCGACGTTCCTTCACCGGTGATCTTCTCCGTCGCGTTTCGGTGCGCGGGCTCCCCCGGCCTACTCCGACTATCTTTTTGGACGATTCTTGCGCCGTTGGCTTCACGACAGGTAGGGCTATGATTTTCGTATTTTTAGCTCCCCCTCATTTCGAGTTTTTCTTGGTGTTTTCCGAGCCTTCTTGTGACCTCTTTTCTGCGGCGGAGTTTTTGGACAACACCGGAGTGTTTCGAGAATTTCTCCGCGCTCGAGCATCGGATTGAGGCGTGCCAATACTCGTTTTGCATCTAAACATTGCAAGGAACATCCTCGTATTTTTTCTGGAATTTTCTAAGGCTTCCCCGAAGGTAAAAATCCCATCTTTTCTGGGCAGAGTGCTACAGATTTTGTGCTTGTGGAGTATCGCGCTCACCGCGTTGCGTATTTTGTAACTTGGCCTACAGGACTCGGATTGAGGCGTGCAAGTACTCGTTTCGATCGGCTCGACGCGGCGATCGTAGTGGTGATTTTCCCGGATTTTTCCAAGTTCATCTTGCAGGTGAAAACTGAGCTTCTTCAGGACTGTTATTTTTTTTGGACAGCGTTTAAGTGTGGAATTGTATGTTTAATTAGGCACCGCTTGGACACTTTTGCAGCTATCGCGGCGGGCGACCTTCTTTTGGGCGAGAGTGCCTTCTGGACTTGGATTTAGCGATCGAGGTGGGTGTTGTTGTGAACCTCTTATTTTTGACTACCCACTAGGCATATTGGAGTAACCCCTTTGTGTTAAAATATTAATTGCACCATTTTGATAAATATTGCATGCTTACCTGAGTTCAAAGGACATCCTATTAGTAATAAGCCTTCATGAGAGGTTGTTTATTAGGGGTTGGAATATCATATTATATTAAACGCTAGAAAATTGTTAACTGTATTCCTTATCACTTTGGAACATTTGCATGCTTGTATGGACATCTAGATAGGCCACCTTTTTCTGCTACACTATCATGTTGGAATTCGACTTAGGAGAAATCATGATTGTTATTTCTTTCTCCTTTTATTGTTAGACTCAGGATATTAGCAGCTCGGGTTCGAACATGGTTGTAGGATAGTGTAGCCGAGATTGTTGATTTGCATTGCTTATACCAGATTGTGGGTATGTGGGGTGTGGCGGTGACCGCGGACATTGGGCGGTTGGCCGGATGTTGTACTTGTACATCAGATTGGGTATCAGATTTCCTTTAGTGGATGGAGTTTCCCACTTATTGTTACTGTTGTATCAGATTGGGGATTAGGTTTTCCTTTTGTGGATAGGTTTTCCTACTTTGATCAGAGTCGTGATCCAGTACTGCTATATTGTGATACCTGTGACAGTGATACTTTACTCGTGTGGGTCACTCCCCTCGAGTGCCACTCCGGAGTAGGCTTTAGATCGTGACGGGTGCCGGTCAGTTGGATAGTTGGAGATACTGAGTTGATTGATGACAAAGCAGGCAGTACCGGAGTTATACCGGTTCATCTGATTGGGTTTTATTGGTACACTCATTTACTGATGCATTCTGTGATTACTCTTTCCGGCTCTGCATTTAGAGGCATAGTAGTGGTAGCTTCATTTCATCAGCAGTTATACTTTTAGCATACCACCTCTCTTTCCTTTTCGCCTCCGGTAGACCTAGTGGGCATGTCAGAGTTTGAGGCTTAACCCACTAGGGGGAGGCTACTGTTTTTATAGTAGTTCTCACCCCCATTGTCCTTTTTTCTTTTTCTCCCCAGTTTTTCAGAGTCCTCTACGGGAGTAGCTGGGCCGTCTTCGGCAGATCGAGGTAAGAGGATTGTGGACTAGATAGATCGTCTACCCCGACTGCGAGCTTAGTAGTGCTTTTGGTTATACCCCTACATTCTCAGACAGTTGTATTTTATTTTGGGTCTGGCTTCAACCAGCTGGTTGTATTTATTTGGTGAGCTGGGAGAGACATATATACTTATTTGAGAGTTATTATACTTTTATTTCCACCTTTGGTTTGAGATGTATTAGTTTTAGTTCAGCTCTGCTTTTATGCTCTTGTATTATATCTCTTATATCTGAGCAGGTTACCAGCGCTTCGTGCACACGAAAAATTCCGTGTCCACGGCGGATCTGTGGACGGGCCCGGGTTTTGATTTACACCCGGGGCGTGACACCGCTGTTACCAGTTTACCGATTAGCTTGTATAGATTCCCTTTATTCTCTCCCTTTATAACAATCTTACCACTCTTTTCCACCTTAACAACTCCACTTGAAATGCTAACAGAACAGCCAATAAAATCAAGAGTACGAAGTGATATAAGATTCAACTTGAGATCCGAAATATGTCTCGCATTCGTTAACGTTCTCACCACACGATCAAACATTTTTATTTTCACCGTTTCGATACCAGCAATCTTGCAGTTAGTGTGATTACCCATCATAACATTACCACCTTCACAAAATTTGTAAGTACCAAATAAAGACATATCTGGAGTCATGTGATAAGAACAACTCGAATCCAATATCCAATCATTGAGAGATTCTGAACCTGTAGAAACCATCAAAACAACCTGACTAGTGTTGTCGGCTACGCCCGCCGTATCTGCAGAGGAGTCCAGTTTTCGCAACCAAGCCTTCCTCTTCTCGCAGTTCCGTTTTATGTGACCCTCTTTCTTACAAAAGTAACACTTCACCTTTTTTGAATTTGACTTGAAATTGAATTTTCCTTTACCCACATCACGTTCACTAGATCGTTCCTTTCCTCTACCTGTATCATTTACGACTAAAGCAGCACTATTTTCATCAGTACTTGCCTGCAACATGATCTCCTCAGATAGAAGGGTCGATGTAACATCTTCCATCTTCAGAGTTTGTGTCCCGTAAAGTATGGTGGTCACCAGATGATTGTAAGACGATAGAAGTGACGTGAGGAAAATCAATGCCTTATCGTCATCGTCAACCTTAATATTAATGCTGAGCAAATCAGCAATAATCTTATTAAAGGTGTTCAAGTGTTCCGTTATTGCCGTACCTTCCCTCATGCGTAGCCCATATAATTTTTGCTTTAGGTACAGTACATTCAAGAGTTCTTTTGTCATGTATAACTTTTCAAGCTTGTTCCACATGGCGACTGTAGTTTCTTCATCCATTACGTTGTACATCACCTCATCTACTAGGCACAATATAATTGTATTAACCGCCCGCAAATCAATCTCCTCCCAATCTTCGTCGCTCATCGATGTCGGCTTTTCCGATTTTCTGAGCAACGCCTTATGGAGGCCCAGTTGTGTTAAGAAATTTGTGTTGGCGTATTTCGTGAAGTGTTCTAAGTCTTGAAGATTGAAGATAAAGAATTGTGGATCATATACATCAATCTCAAGAAGAATGAATTCAAAAGGATCAGGTACGTTTAACTAAATAATTTTGGTGATCCGAATACATTCTTGTAGTTTAGAAACACTTGGAATATCTTTCATTGCTTAAAAGTCAAAAACTGGACAATTTGAGTGTTCAGGATCCATATCAGGACCATCCAGTTCGGACCTCGAACTTGGGTTTGCTCATGCGGAATTCCAGTCCGGATCAGCCTCCTTTGAGTCCGGACCCCGAACTATGTGTTTGCTGAAATCGCATGAACAGTCCGGATCAGACAAATCCAGTCCGGACCCCGAACTGTTTTTTCAGGAAATTCTCTAAAAAAAGACGACAGTCCGGATCAGCCAAAATCCAGTCCGGACCGCCGTGCGGGAAAAAGTTTGTTAAGTCAGTTTTTTATGTATATCTCTTTCCAAAGGTTTCTAACCTATAAATAGACCCTACTTTCATCTTTTAGGGTTAATCCAGGTAATCCAAAAAACAAAAAAAATCCACATATATAGAGAAGAAAGGAAAACACGATTAATTTCATGTTTCTTCATCTATATTGATCAATTTGATTCTAGGGTTTCCAAACTCTTATTTCTTGTAGAATCAAATTGATGAATACTTAGATGGTGTTTTCTTATCTATTTTTGATCTAAGTATTCGGCGGATTATCATCACCAATAAACAAACAACGATTTCCCAAAATCGGCGCGTGAATTCGCGTGGCCTTGTGGATTCAAGGTGCTACCGCTTTCGTGGATTCGAAGCGAGGTACGTTCGTGTGATCGATACGTGCTACATTGGTGAAGACCGTGAATTCGGTTGGACGTCGTGGATTTGACGCTGGACGTCGTGGATTCGGCGTTGGACACAAATCATGGATTTGAGGAGTGTTGTGGAGCGAGCGGAGAAGATCTACTCGGAGCGTATGGAAAAGGTTGAGTCGTAATGTTACGGTATATCACCTTGTACGTGTTTAATCTTAGTGGATTTCGCCGTGTTATCGGTCCCGTGGTTGTTTACTCCTGTGACGGAGTTTTTCACGTAAAATCTTGCGTACTTTATTTATTTTTCGCATTGGGTTATTTTTTACGCAACGATTTGGTGTGTTTATTGTTTACACCTATTCACCCCCCCTCTAGGTGGTTTTTTTCCTATTCAGATCCATTATTAACATAACCCACAAGTGGTATCAGAGCGGGAATAGGGTTGTAAACAATGGTTGAAGGTGGAAACATCAATAGACCACCGTTCTTCGATGGAACAAATTATGCCTACTGGAAACTACGCATGAGAGCGTTCTTGATTTCCATCGATGAACGAGTTTGACAATCAATTGAATCTGGATGGACATATCTTACTGAGATTGTTGCCGATGATGTTGTCACCATCAAACCTAGGTCGAAGTGGACTAAGGAAGAAATTGATGCTTCTTCTTACAACGGCAAGCGAATTAACGCTTTATTTAATACCTTGTCACAAACCGAGTTCTCTCGCGTCTCGGCATGTGAGACCGCGAAAGAAATCTAGGATACTCTATAAGTTACACATGAGGGTACAAGTTTGGTGAAGATTCAAAAACTGCAAATGTTTACAAGCAAATTTGATTCAATTCATATGGCAGAAAATGAATCTTTTACAGATTATTACACACGATTGCAAGATATCGTAAATACATGTGCTAACTTGGAAGAGAATTACAGAATCTAAGGTTGTAAGAAAGATTTTGATAACTCTTCCTGAAAGATTTCGCCCCAAGGTCGCAGCCATTGAAACAGTGAAACACCCGGACGAAATTAAAATAGAAGAATTAGTTGGTGCACTTCAAACGCATGAAATGACTTTTCCTACTAACTATTTTTTTGGAAAGCCTTCATCTTCTTCTAAATCTTCAGATTTTGTATTGAAAACAACAAAAGAAGAAGACGCGGATTCATCCTCCTCAGACGCTGATGACAATTTATCTATGGAGGATTTCGAGAAACAGATTGCATTCTTGACAAGGAAATTTTGCCGAAGCTTTCGAAGGAAAAATTCAAGCAAACCATTATCCTTCGTTAAGTCCAAGAAAGGCAAAGGAAATTCAAGCTTTAAATCAAGAAAGCAAGAAGATTCTTCAAATGACAAGAAGAACACCGAGGGACAAATCCAGTGGTTCAAATGCCGAGGTTTTGGCCATATCGCAACGGAGTGTCCCAACAAGAATCCGTCAAAGAAGGCTATGCAAGCCGTCACATGGGATGACACTTCCTCTTCTGATAAGTCATCTTCTAGTGATGAGGATAACAACGCCACAACATTCATTGCGTCCACAACTTCACCATTCGTGTGTTTTTCAGCGAGTTCCTCCGGTTCGTTATCCACTTCCTCTTTGAATGAAAAAACTGCATCGGATAATGAACCTAGCGATTCTGAAGCTGAAGATTTTGCTTTTGTTTATCATAAATTGTTAAAGGATTCAAAAAAATTGGCAAAGCACAACAAGAATTTAAGAAGAAATTTGTAGGATCTTGAGGAACAATCCAACAAAGCAGTTTCTCTCTCAAAATCTCTTGAAGAGGAAAGGGACAACTTGATCAAGATAAACACTTCCCTTCGAGAGAAGAACGAGCATTTCGAGAAGGAAAATACCAAATTGGTGGATAAAGCGAATTGCTTCTTGAAGCTCCACTCCGAGGCTCAACAAGAAAAATTGGAGATGACAAAGACCATATTCCAACTCAAGGAAGATTTGAAGCGTTTCTCTTCAGGAAGGAGTAAGTTGGATAAATTGCTTGGTCTCGGTCAAACGAATCGTTTAGGCATTGGATTCAATCGAACTGGCAAGGATCCGAGTTCGACCGGAACGATTTTCGTGCCCCAGTCGATTGCTCCTCCTCCGTCGAAAATCATCGCATCCAACGTTAACAAGTCTACCTCATTGCGTTCAGGTTCAACGTCAACCAAGGTATGTTATCGTTATGGTTTTGCAGGGCACATTAGACCAAATTGCAAGTATGGAGTCAAGCGGACAAATCAAGCAATACTTGCTACAACTACCAACAAGTTCATCCACCGAAAATCTCACAAGAACCATTCAAAGGTGAAGAATTATGGTAGTACACCACCCGAGACGACATCGTCATGAAACTTAAAGGAAAGTGATCAACCGAACAAGATGCGTTCACCAAGGAGATCAACTTCACGATCATTGCCGACATATTTCAAAATTCGTAAGGTTTGGGTGCGCAAAGGTAAACTCTTCCCTTGTTTTTAACTTTTCTGCGATTGAATCTGTTGTAACTTATGTAAATCATTCATTCATTTTGAAAGGGTTAGGTCACAGAATAATTACTACATAGTTCCTGGTAAATTTTTTGAACAATGTATCTAGTGTCACTTGATAATGAAACTCTTTGGCATGAAAGACTAGGTCACATAAATTTTAATAAACTATCTGTAATATCTAACAAAAATATAGTTAGAGGTGTTCCTAAATTGAATTTCAAAAAAAATATTGTGTGTGGTGGTTGCCAAAAGGAAAAACAAACTAGATCCACTCACAAGAATTTGAACCATGTAGGAACAAAACGCCCAATAAAATTATTGCATATGGACTTAATGGGGCCGACTCGTCAACCAAGCTTGATAATGAAACTCTTTGGCATGAAAGACTATGTCACATAAATTTTAAGGAACTATCTAGAATATCTAACAAAGACATAGTTAGAGGTGTTCCTAAATTGAGTTTTAAAAAAAATATTGTGTGTAGTGGTTGCCAAAAGGGAAAACAAACTAGATCCACTCACAAGAATTTGAACCATATAGGAACAAAACGCCCATTAGAATTATTGCATATGGACTTAATGGGGCCACTCGTCAACCAAGCTTGGGAGGTAAATGGTACATTTTTCTTTTGGCTGATGATTTCTCTAGATATTCATAGGTAGCATTTTTAAAAGAGAAAGCGGATACTTTCGATTCTTTAATGAGATTTGTCATCGTATTATGATTGAGAAGAATGAAAAGATCGTTCATGTTCGGAGTGATAGAGGTAGAGAATTCATCAATTCTAAATTCATTGATTTTTGCACTTCAAACGGCATAAAACATGAATTCTCTGCACCTTATACACCGCAACAGAACGATGTAGTCGAGCGCAAAAATAGAGTTGTACAAGAGATGGCACGTGTTATGCTTCATAGCCGGAAACTCCCTTTATACTTTTGGGCTAAAACATTTAACACCGCTGTCTATGTGATCAATAGAATTTATTTGCGCCCGGGTACTTTGAATACCCCCTATGAACTTTGGTTCTGCAGAAAACCGAATATAAAATATTTTCGTATCTTTGGGAGTCGCTGTGACATTTTACGTGATCGAGAAAATCCTAGAAAATTTGACTCTCGAAGTGATGAAGGAATTTTTATGGGTTATTCTACAAACAGTAGAGCATATCGGGTATTTAACCTTGAATCTAAAACGATGGTAGAATCTTTCAATGTTAAAGTAGATGAAGCTTTTTATTTTTCTTCTGATAAATCTACTCCTGATATGTCTATTGATGATGAACCTCCTGCTAATGATATTGCATCCTTAAATGATAATTCTTCTGAAATTTTTGATGCATCTCATGGTTCCTCTAGTTTATCTAATGTGCAGAAATCATCGCAAATACCCCCGAGTACTCCGTTACCTCAAACGCTTCGAATCTCCAAGGACCATTCGGAATCAAACATTATCGGAGATCCCCAAGAAAGAGTTAGAACTCAGAGACAATTGGTTTGTGGAGTTGTATGTTATGTCTCCATGATCGAACCAAAGAATGTTGACGAAGCTCTTCAAGATGATTATTGGATTGAAGCAATCCAAGAAGAGCTCAATCAGTTTGAAAGGAACAAAGTCTGGAAATTAACGAAGCCCCCGAAGCAACAAAATATCATCGGTACAAAATAGATTTTCAAGAACAAGAAAAATAAAAATGGTACCGTTATTCGGAACAAAGCACGTCTAGTTGCTCAGGACTATTCACAAGTTGAAGGTATAGACTTTGATGAGACTTTCGCCCCGGTTGCTCGTCTCGAGTCCATTCGTATACTTTTCGCAATTGCTTATCATTTTAAAATAAAACTTTTTCAAATGGACGTTAAGAGCGCATTTTTAAATGGTTTTCTAAATAAGGAAGTTTATGTTGCTCAACCGAAAGGTTTCATTAATCATAAACTACCTAACCATGTTTTTCGATTGAAAAAGTCTCTTTACGGTCTAAAACAAACACCGCGAGCATGGTACGAAAGATTGACAAAGCACCTTTTGGAAAAAGGCTATACTCGAGGGGGAGCAGATCGGACACTATTTGTGAAGCACTTTCAAGACAATTTCATTGTAGCACAAATATATGTGGACGACATCGTGTTTGGTGCTACGAGGAACGATGATGCTTCAAAATTCGCCGAAACGATGGAAAACGAATTTGAGATGTCCATGATGGGCGAGCTTACGTATTTTCTTGGATTGCAAGTTAAGCAAAGTGAATATGACATTCATTTATGTCAATCCAAGTATGCGAAGGAGTTGATCAAAAAAATTCGGATTGGAGAACTCTAAAGACTTTCCGGCTCCTATCGGAATTAGCAATAAAAGATTAGGAAGTGAATCTCACGGAGAGAGTGTAGACGAGAAGCTTTATCGAAGCATGATTGGAAGTCTACTCTACCTTACGGCTAGTCGCCTGGATATTTCTTTCAGTGTTGGGATTTGCGCGAGATATCAATCAGCACGGAAGGAAATTTACCTGAAAGCGAAGAAAATGATCATTCGGTACGTCAAAGGTACATTAAATTTCAAAATTTGGTATCCTATGGGCACATCTCTCGATATTATAGTATATTCGGATGCCGATTGGGCTGGATCAGTGGATGATAGGAAGAGCACGAGTAGTGCATGTTTTTACTTTGGCCATTGTCTTGTAGCATGGCATAATAAAAAGCAAAACTGCATTGCTCTCTCTACTGCCGAGGCGGAATACATTTCAGCGGGAAGTTGTTCGACTCAATTGATTTGGATGAGAAGTGTGTTAAGCGACTTTCGCATTCCTGCGATTTCGGTAATAATTCTTTGTGACAACACTAGTGCCATAAATATTTCTAAAAATCCTGTGTTGCACTCAAGAACAAAACACATTGAACTTAGATATCATTTTCTTAGAGAGCTAGTTGAATCAAGTACTTTACAAATTTTCTATGTTTCAACTGAAGATTAATTAGCCGATATTTTAACAAAACCTTTGAATCAGAAATGTTTTATTCATTTGCGTAAAGCAATTGGTATGCTTTCTTTGAAATAACAATTTTTGAACCATTGCTTAGGTTAGGTTTTGTTTTGTGTTTTGTGTTTTGTGTTCTTTTTGTTTGTGAAATAGAACATTAAATGAGCATTTGTTAAATTGACTTTAATTACATCATTTCATTTCTTGAAAATTTTATTATGATTTGGATATCATTATAACTCTCTTGATGCATTGATCATTTATATCATTTATTTCATCTTTATTTGATCAAAGTCAATTCCTCTCTCAGTGATCTCTTGGTATAGTTTTATCTTATTTGATAATTGAGTTAAGTATGAATTGGAGATCAATAGTTGGTTGAATACTTAATATTTTACATAATTGATAGCCAATTGAGGGGGAGTATTATTTAATGTTTCATTCTCAAAAGATGTAGAAAGAGTTGCATCCCTTAGTGGAGTGTGAAAACTACCACCATATGAAGGAAAAAGCTACCACCTCGGTCGTCCGAGTACTATGTGCAGCTACCACATGTTTTACCAAGCATGGTGATTTCTTGTTTATTAGATAAAATGCTTTTTGGAATACTTGACTATGTCGAATTTCAAAGTTGGTATAAGGTGGGATTTCAAATTGAAAGATGTTCAAAGAACCACTCCATAAAACATATTGACTAGATAGCATTATCTAATTTATTAGGGATTTCAAATATCTATCGATCTTTGTGCGTCATTTTTTTTGCTCAATTGATGATTTGATAAATTCATTACTCATTAGATCGTGATTGATGTTTAGAACTTGCTCAACTTTAGAGGATATAACTTTTATAAATTTTCGTTTCATTATTTGAGTATTAATGATAGATTTAGCATAATCTATTTCTTTTGACGTGAAACGATATTTTTTGTTTAAAGTTGATATGCAAGAATGCTTACATACTTTTTCTGGATTTTTTAAAATTTTTATAATTTTTTCTGAAGAAAAAGTTGCAGACAGTCTGGACTGGATTGTTCAGTCCGAATCCCGAACAATGGGATTTTTTACGAGTAGCCGATCCGGACCGCGGCTACGTTTTGATAGAAACGAAAGGTTTTTGAAAATCTTTTCATTCTAAACTTTTGTTTCTTGTTTCCTTGAGTTTCTCTCTCTAGAATCAAGGGCATTTGGATCTTTTGCAACTCGTTTTCACTCGATCCAAGTAAGTTCTTATGATCAAAACTCTTATTTTTCACTATTTTGCTTGTGTGCTTCAAAACGTGAGAATTCATGCTATGATTTCATTTTTGCACGGTTTTTGATCAAATTTCTTTTGAAATAAGAATTCTGGACACCTTAGAGTTGTTTCTATGCCTTGTATTCATTTGATTAACAGATTTTTGGGCCTCGATTTCTAAGAATTCAGTTTTGAGACAAATTTTAAGAATTTTCAAAAATCATGGGATTGATCTATTTTTAAAATTATTTTTGCAAATCTATCTTGATTCCTAGTCTCTATACATGATAAAGATTGTTTGGGTATGATTTTTTAAAATTATGAAATTAAATAATTTTTTTCATGTTCTTGAGTTCTTGATCACAGGGCACTCTTTTCAAACTCTGGCAAGATGGTTTTCGGCTCGATAATTGTGCTCATTGTGGCAATGGTCGGCACGCGAGCGACTAACAAGCTCAAGAGAACACAAAAGACTCAAACCGAGAGAGAGTTAGTTTCTTTGGACGAATCAGAAACTGAGTCCGAGGAGTGGGAGCAGTTGACTGAAGCTGCAGCGGCATCGAAGGGCAAAGCCCCAGTTCCTGCAAAGGCGAAGACTCCGCCTACTGCCGCCGAGAAAGGAAAAGCTCCCATGCAATCAACTTCCATGAAAAGGAAGAGGCAAGGAAGAGAGGTCGAGCACGTGGAATTGAAATTAACGAGCCACTTGCGAGTGAGCCACCTCCACGGGATTTTGTTCATATTAGCACGGACAGGATGAAGGCATTTGAAAACAGAGAATGCATTGGAGAACGATATGTCAATGTCGCGGCTCTTCGAGATCGATCTGCGATTCTTGGTCGTCTTTTTGATAGAGTTGGGCTATCTCCCATTTGCAACTTTCCTGAGTCAACAGGTTATTGTGTTCATCTTGTGAGAACCTTTTATCTGTGTGCTAACAACCTTCAGGACAATGAAGGCGGACCACTGGAGTTTCGAACAACAGTTCGGAACGTTCACTTGACAATTACTCCACAGTTGATCGGAGAAGTAATTGGAATAAAGGCAAGACTGGATGGCAAGCATTATATGAAGGTTGAAATTTTGACGACAGCACTTTGGAGAGTGGTCGTGGATGGGATTTGCATGCCCGATACTAGTTCAACTGGAAATTCAATATTTTCCAAAGAATTTCGACCTAAGTATAGATTTTTGAACTTTATTGTTTGTTACAATATTCTACCGAACATGCAAACCAAAGTCCTAAGATGTGATCACATGTTATTTCTGTATCTCTTGGGACATCCCACTGCCGCGGAGAACTTGAATATTAACATTCCTTACATCATCTGGAACAGGATGGCTCGATATGTGGAGCATCCTCATCAAACATAAAGACTTCCTTTCCCTATGATCATTATGCGGATTTTGAGAAAATTTGACGTCGATATTCGATCATCAAGTTACATGCATAGCTTGGGGACCATCAACGACACAACGATTGTGAAGTCACTCCCCAAGAAGCCAGATGATACACCAACACCTCCTCGAGGCAAGCGACCATCAGCAGCAGCACCAGCAGCAGCGACAGCTTCAGGTCATAGACCTTTAGATACTTCAGGATGAAGCCTCTGTGACTTCAATTTACCGAGAACAACAACGTTTATCGTCTGAACAAGAGCGGATTGCAAATGAACAAGAGTGGATCTCTACAGACCTTGTCGCGATTACTACCACCCAAAGGAAAATGAAAAAGAAATACAAATCTCTTGCCAAATTGGTCAAGAAAAATTTTCCTCAAGCTTGGTTGTAGCAGCTCTGACGACAACGACTCCGACTGATCTTTTTCTTTTGTTGTTCTAATGATTTCTTTTGCAGGTTTTTAGTTTTTGTTCTTAATATTTGTGAACTTTGCACTCCCTTCTTTTTCATTTTGGCTGAATTTCTGTGACAAAAGGGGGGAGAGACATATAGAATAGAACTAGAACTTTGAGCAAAGTTTGAACTTGAAACTTGAAACCTTGAACATTGAACTTTGAAGGTAAGTTGAAGGTAAGTTGAACTTGTACATGCCACTACTAACTATTTAACTAACTATTTGGACATGTAATATTACTAACAAGTTGCTTGATAACTGACATAACTTTGAACTTGTTAATTGTTGTTATATAACATTTGAACTCTTAATGATTAGATGATATGTGAATTTTGATTGCTTATTCTCATACATATCTGATAATTAATGTCATAAGGAGTATAAACTCTATCTCTCTGATTGCTTATTTAAATTCTTGAGGTAACTAACGATTTCTTTTGTCAAGAATTATTTCTTTTGCAGATAGTACAAGTGTCTAAGTCTAGAGTTTGTATTAGGAGTTTATCTCTTGTTTTAGGAGTTTATCTCTTGAGGTATCTAATGATATTTGAACTCTTAATGATTAGATGATATGTGAATTTTGATTGCTTATTCTCATACATATCTGATAATTAATGTCATAAGGAGTATAAACTCTATCTCTCTGATTGCTTATTTAAATTCTTAAGGTATCTAACGATTTCTTTTGTCAAGAATTATTTCTTTTGCAGATAGTACAAGTGTCTAAGTCTAGAGTTTGTATTAGGAGTTTATCTCTTGTATTTATTTGGATCTTTCATGTAAATTTTTTTTATATGGTAATAACAACAAAAATATCTTTTTAAATTTTTTAAGTAGATTTTTGTTTTGTCACGAAACCGCCAAAATAGGAGATTGTTAAGGAATTTGTGTTGGCGTATTTTGTGAAGTGTTCTAAGTCTTGAAGATTGAAGATGAACAATTGTATATCATATACATCAATCTCAAGAAAAATGAATTCAAAAGGATCAGGTACGTTTAACTAAATAATTTTGGTGATCCGAATACATTCTTGTAGTTTAGAAACACTTGGAATATGTCACGCCCCGAGATTCAAAAGTGGGTCTAAATTTATTATTTTTTTTTTTTTTTTTAAATCAGAGTTAAAACTTGAACTCTCCAAGGCGTGAACAGACCGCCACACATATAGAAAAGCCTCTGTACAACAGACAGAGTCCCCCCTATATATGCTCGGCTAACAGATACATCCAATCAGAGTAGATACCGTATTTACTATAACTAAATAGTTCTACTCTATTACATCTCAAGGTTCATATGTTTATACAATCCAGTTCTCAAAATGGAAATAACAGTTATAAAGTTTTACTAAACCAAAAGGGTTAAGTCCTACCAGGGACAGATCTACCATGCGTCCTCACACAAAACGTCCCAAAGTCCCCGTACCCGAAGGACCTGAAAAACAGTCACCCGAGGGTGTGAGACACACATAAGTGTATCCCAGTGGGCACGATGGGCCGAGAAATAGCAAGCCGTACCTACTGGATACAATAATAAGCGGATAAACTGAAGATCAATGCAGGTATACAGTTTAAGCAAAGTAAGATCAAACATGGATCAGTAGAACAAGGTAGGCATATATATATTACAATCATACTATGCATGATAAATCTATAACAGGAATGAAATGCAGGTAATCAACAAGCAGGAAATATCAAGATAGTGCATCAAAGGTAGAACCACGAATATACCCAATCCAATGCCACTGTTGGCCACAAGGGCCTCAGGCTAACTGCCATGGAGCATAAAGACCTCAGGCCAAATGCCACTGTTGGTCATTGGGGCCTCAGGCCTAAAGCCACTGTCGGACACCCAGCAAGCTATCATAACCCCAACGGCACACGGGTCAATGTGACCTATTCAATGAATGATAACAGGAATGAACATGCTATAACAGATAATCAGACAAGTAAGGAATAACAAAGATAGTGCGTCAAAGGTAGTACCACGAATATACCCAATCTGATGCCACTGTTGGCCACAAGGGCCTTAGGCTAACTGCCATGGAGCATAAGGACCTCAGGCCAAATGCCACTGTTGGTCATTGGGGCCTCAGGCCTAAAGCCACTGTTGGACACCCAGCAAGCTATCATAACCCCACGGGCTCACGGGTCAATGTGACCTCTCTACCGGTAAAGAACACCAACACGGGTAGCTAATCCGCTGGTGTGCGCGACTGAAAGCTGGCTCGACGGCGATCATAATGCTGATGCTCAAACCATGGTCCATTGACCAAATAGACGGCAAGAAGCCGAGGAAAGTCCCCACCGGGATACAAGTATAACATGCCAAGTACTGAAGTAGTATCTCCTATTCTAACATGCAGTGAAGAATAGAGACAGGTATAGAACTATGCTAGTGACCAATCAAGCATGGCATGTGACCAGGAAATGCATATCAACTGCTGAAGAAACACGATATATCTCAACATGATAAACAAGCAACTGCTGGAATATAAACATGATATGCAAGAACAACCAAATACCAAAGGGGTCCGTCCTACTACGATACCCGTAGGGCCGATCTGATAAAACGCGGACCGAAGATAAACCCACCTCAAGGTAGACGGTCGCGATAACCACAAGACGAATCACGGGCTGGCTCCTGATGACTGGGGCCTACAACAACACCAGGTGACAACTCAGGATCTACCAAATCCTCAAAGTGCAACTAGCGCGAATCGACCATTTCGTCGATTATCGCATTATCTAGCATATTTAGCTTTTCAGGAACCCCGGGAAACCCACCGAAGGGTCGATAATGTTTTAGAACATGCATTTAGCTTTTCCACATTGTGACAATTGCAGCAAGCCCCTCGGCTTATTCAGAATGCGTATTATACACTAAATAAGCCCCGTTTTGGCTCGTTCTCTTAAACAGAGAATCATTTTTTACGAACCGTCACCTCCAGTAGGTGACATTCGACTTGCTGAACACCGTGCTCACCCATTTGTGGCAGCACGAAACCCGAGGAAAACTTCGGGCCATAAATTACTTCTCTATCCTAGCCGAAACGCATTTTCGTTTCTTCGGCTCACCAAAACTCAATTTAAACGCGAGCATCGCGTTCAGTGACCCCAAATTAGTCAGGAGCACACTGTCGCAACTCCGCAAACAGCCTAGAACAGTCCTAGGACCAAAACACTTCATTTAGAGTTTGCTTAACTATATCTTTTAATCTAACAGTGCAACCATGAAATAAATTGGAGCATTAGTCTCCTGGGAACTCCAGAATACCTAGGCTCACCTTTGGGCAGCCCAGAACCTGCTGGATCAAAGAGATCCTTGACCTTGCTCTCAATCAATTCCCACAATGCTCCAAACATTTGTCCTCACAGATCCATCTTGATCTGAAGTGAGCATCAAGCTCAGGGGACATTTGTGAGTAAGTTTCATATTCTGCTCGAAGCCTGAAACCCTCTCTTTCTTCTTTGTGGCATTTCCACAAACACCTAATGTGCACATTTTAGCACTATACACGCAACACCAACCCAAGGTTGGTTCTCTGCAACCACAACACCAAACCTTATAAAACTTGGAGGGACAAGTTCCTCCAGGTTGCAGGAACTTTTCCAGCAACTTGGAGCAAGCCAAAAACCCTGGTTGGCCACGGGCTCGAGGAAGAAGATGACCCATTTTCTTTGAAATTCGTGACCAGCAATCCAGAGCATCTGAGCCCCAACCCATAGCACCAACAGGTGCTAAAACCCTCTGTGAGTCTTCCTGTGCCTGTGCCCGGCGACAGGGCACGGCGGCGGCGCGACTGGGGCAAGCTCGGATTGGAGCTTCACCAGCATTAATGGCGGATTTCCACAGAAGCATTTTGAAGCCCTCCAACATGGATGGAAATGTTCTAATGGACCATAGGAAACTTCCCGACCAACCCAGCCCGGCCGAAGATGGCCGGAGCGCCGGCGGCCGCAACATAGCTTCATTTCGGGTCATCCATGGCCACCACCTTTTGGTGCTGCATGGATGCCATGCACTTGCATGGAAGCACTCCTCACACTCCCAGGAACACTTCTGAGCATGTGGCCGGCGGTGGGGAAGCACGCCGGCGCCGGAGCAGAGAGCTCGGCCGAAGTGCAAAACTCACCAAAGCTAGGGTTTCGATCTGCAATCGATTCACTTGATCAAACTCCACCAAATTTGGTGGAGTTGATCCTCATCTCCTACAGTAAATCTCCATCATTTTGGTTTCCGTTTTGGTCCACTGGTTGCAGAGAACGACCGAGGCGGAGCTCGGCTAGGTTTCCGGCGAGGGTAGGGCCCCGCCGGCCAACCAGTGTGTATGGGGGCTCGGGCTTGTGCAGGGAGCATCCTAAGGGCCTAATTAAGCCACTGCTAGGAGTCTCGGGCTCAACCAAACCGAGGTTTAGGAAACTCACCTTGGCCGGAGTTGTAGAAGATGGAAGAAGCCGGTTTCACTCCCTCCTTCTTCGCGTGACCTCGGCCAACACCCAGCAGGCTCCACAGACACCAGGAAATCCTCCGAGCACTTCAACTCCAACCTTGGAAGAAGTTGATCCAACCTTCTCCTTTCTCTCTCTCTCCCGAGTTTGGTCTCTAATGGATTTGTCCCTCAACCACTCCAATACTTCGGGACCAAGTCTGGGGAATTCAGAGGAGATTTTTGATGCTTCGAAATCCCTCCAGACCCCTCGTATATCCAGCCCAAGAAGACCAAGAGACAACTCCAACATAAATGCAAGATTTTGTAAAATTGCAAAAAGATCCCTGTACTCCTAACTCTAGCTTTCAAGACCCCTCATGTAGATGCATTTTGCACCCAACACCTCATCCTATAAGTCCCTTAATTTTTGGTACATAAAATATATAGGTTTTCTTAGAAAATATTGATTTTTCAACACTTTCACGCAATTCGAGAAAATCTGCTTGACGAATTGCGAAACAGACTTCGCCACGACGTCCGGCTCGTCGAGACCTATCAAGTAGTGTATTCGTTTGCTTGATTCGGTGCTCGTATAAAATCTCGAGCCATCTTGTTCTGTATGTCATAAACTAACGCACGCACTTCGATGCACCCGGATCGCCAAACGCGAAAACCGTCAGTGCCATTGCGCTCAGAACGTCGAAATTAGCTAGGTTTGACTACTCATATCCCTATGTCAGGGTTTCAGATAGTGAATCGACCGTTAGTGGTCGAAAGGGAATTTAAAACATAGGGTTACTATTCACACTTAAGTTGTGGGACCCGCAGTTTCTTCGCTGATTTCTGGAAGATCCGACCGTTGGATCGTTGACAAGTGAATATGAATTTTTCATGTTTCGACGAGACGGTCGCAAGGGTGAACTCGGATTTTCGAGATCAGACCCCGATCAAAAATCGATATTTTTGGGGTTTTATTTATTTATTTTCTGCTATTTATAAATCCAGAAATTCATTTAAACCTTCTTAAAATTCACGATTGCTACAGAATATCTTTCATTGCTTAAAAGTCAAAAACTGGACAATTTGAGTGTTCGGGATCCGAATTAGGACCATCCAGTCCGGACCCCGAACATGGGTTTGTTCATGCGGAATTCCAGTCCGGATCAGCCTCCTTTGAGTCCGGACCCCGAACTATGTGTTTGCTGAAATCGCATGAACAGTCCGGATCAGACAAATCCAGTCCGGACCCCGAACTGTTTTTTTAGAAAATTCTCTGAAAAAAGACGGCAGTCCGGATCAGCCAAAATCCAGTCCGGACGGCCGTGCGGGAAAAGGTTTGTTAAGTCAGTTTTTTATGCATATCTCTTTCCAAAGGTTTCTAACATATAAATAAACCTTACTTTCATCTTTTAGGGTTAATCCAGGTAATCCAAAAAATGAAAAAAAAATCACATATATATAGAGAAGAAAGGAAAACACGATTAATTTCATGTTTCTTCATCTATATTGATCAATTTGATTCTAGGGTTTCCAAACTCTTATTTCTTGTAGAATCAAATTGATGAATACTTAGATAGTATTTTTTCTTATCTATCTTTGATATAAGTATTCGGCGGATTATCATCAACAATAAACAAACAACAATTTCTCAAAATCGGCGCATGAATTCGCGTGGCCTTGGGATTCAAGGTGCTACCGCTTTCCTGGATTCGAAGCGAGATACGTTCGTGTGATCGATACGTGCTACATTGGTGAAGACCGTGGATTCGGTTGGACGTCGTGGATTCGACGTTGGATGTCGTGGATTTGGCGTAGGACGCAAATCGTGAATTCGAGGAGCGTTGTGGAGCGAGCGGAGAAGATCTACTCGGAGCGTATGAAAAAGATTGAGTCGTAGTGTTACGGTATATCACCTTGTACGTGTTTAATCTTAGTGGATTTCGCCGTATTATAATCCCGTGGTTTTTTACTCCTGTGACGGAGTTTTCCACGTAAAATCTTGCGTACTCTATTTATTTTCCGCATTGGGTTAATTTTTACGCAACGATTTGGTGTGTTTATTGTTTACACCTATTCACCCCCTCTATGTGGTTTTTCTCCTCTTCAGATCCATTATTAACATAACCCACATGTTGTACCAAAAGGCCTGTCACTCTTCTTTGCCAGAGACCAAATTTTCTTTACCGTTAAATTTTTCCACTTCAAACTTAGATGATGAGACCTTCGGCATCTCTGCTATAGCGCGAACCTGACGCTCTGATACCACTTGTTGAGAATTTGATGGACCGTCTGTTATGCGCTATCAACACAGATGCACAAAAAATAGAGAAAACCAAAATTTCGATAACAGCAATAAATACGAAAAAAAACTCAAGATTTTTAAGTGGTTCGGTAACTGCCTACATCCACGGGGAGAGCAAGAGAAATATATTCCACAATAAGAAACAAAAGAAAATATAAGTTTACACCTTATATCTTTTTCAAATAAAAAACTAAGAGCCTTATGGTAAACTCCACCTCTCTTGTTCCAACGAAAAACACCAAGAAAATAACCCATAAAAAGATTTTTGTAAAATCTTAATCAAGAAGACCAAATTAGAGAAGTATATAAATTTCTGACCAAAATCTTTTATGTTGTTGTTTCGAGTAATCCGAACCACTCAAACAATTGGTCGAGAACCTCCGCTCCGCTGCCGAACCCAACGCCGCATGGGAATCGTCGTGCACCTTCTCTAAACTGCCGTTGCTGTACATGCTTGAATCCCCGGCCACCTTTTAATTAATTAGGGCGCTAATTAAATAGTCTCCTGCATGCAGTACAACCTCAAGAGAACCGATACTCCTAATTAGGTTGTAGGCACCTTCATGCACTAATTAATTAGCTCGAAATGCATCCTAATTAACTTGGCCCATCGGCCGCCTCTCTCTCCTTCATTCGCCGAAGTGCACTTATGCATATATATAATGCATAATGAAGTCGGTCAAAGAGTCAACCAATCCTAATTAGATTAGAACGTGTATAGATAGACATAAATTTTACACCAACAGAAATTATTTTCAAGATCAAATAATATATTCCATACATCTAATCTATACCATAACCAACTTAATCGGTTAATTAAATTTGACTCAATCCAAATACAAAAGAAGGCATAAATCCGCAACACATGAAAGTTCCATTATGATAAATAGAATTATTTTATAATTCGAACATTTTTGGGAAATAACAGTTTCATTGCGCAAAGCAGATGCATTGAGTAAACAACTACAAATTTGCATAGTTCAATGAACTTACCAGAACTGAAAGAGAAGAAATATCTTACAACTTAATGCCAGCAAAACCACAAAATGCAACAAGGAGCAGGTAAATATGGAACTGGACATGCGCATCCCATGATAAAAATAATGATACTAAAGTTGCCCTGCTAAATTACCATTGACGGGATTGTAACTCAACTCTATTATTCAGCTACTTCAGCTGTAACTTCATCATTCACGTTTTGTGATGGAAAACCTAGCATAAAGAATACTAATTGAACCACTAACCATCTTTAAACCACATTGTTCAGTATAAAAATAAAACATTTCATAAAGCACTTATTAATGTCATATAACTGTTTCACAGCTTAGTTTTATGAAATTGCACTTAAAAGCCAAACATACTAGGAAAGGATGTATAACAGTCAAATTGGATAAAAGCGTGTGGAAAGTGGGAAGAAAGAAGAACCTGAATATAAGACAACACGATGAAGTCTAGGTCTTAACAAGGAACATAAAAGCGCATCTGATACGGCAAGAATCTTCAAATATGCTGGAACATTTCTCTGACCACAAGTTGGACAGGCATTACCGGGTACATTCCGATGACTTCTACTGTTTCATTTCCTCAACTGCTAGGGCTTGTAATACCTTCTGAGACGAATTGAAAATAGCACACCTCTATTAGTATGTTACTCGATACAACCAATACCTAGTTCTCAGTCATTAGTGTCATAAAATATACATTGAATTTGTATATCGAATGTGGTGGTGAAATAGCAGCCGGCTACATTAACTAGTCCAAAGTTAACTTGCCGGCGATTTCTCAAAACAGAAAATGAGCTTCAACCCAGCTAAAAACCCCTGTTATGGTCTTTGCTTCTCAGCTCAGCCTTTGATTAAACAGTATCACCACATTTTGTTCAAACCACAAAGATCTTAACAAAAATAATTGACTCCTTTGCCGAGTATGTTGGAACCACAATTTACAATTTAATTTGAGCTTAAACACTTTGCTTTTTATTGCTTATGCACTGCTGAGGCCAGGCTCCCGAAATATTCTTTACTTTCATTTCTCTTCCTATTCATTCCTCCATGACAGTAGCCGGTGACACAAAATAAACATACATTTAATACAAAAAAAAATTCATATAAAGAAAGGGAGCGTCACGCTTACCAGCTTCATTTTGATGTAGCCATCTAAAATTCTGGTAAGAGTGCAAACACACAATGGAAAGCATAATTTCTAGCATTGTTACGCCCCAGCAAATGTTTTCTGGTTCTCCTATCCAATTTCTTCCATTCTTGTGTAAAATTGTTGTAGAAACAAATGCCACCTTTAGATTATCTTGGCAAAAAAAAAAAATTAGAAGGAAATGCACATTGAAATCCTGATAAATCAAAAACATATTTCTTGAGATCGGATGCTCATCTTATTGTTACACTGCAAGTATAGAACCAAATTGTTAGCATTTTGATAACAAAAAACATGAAGGCAGCAAACTGAGCAGAAAAAAATCTAACTAATTTCCTTCCAAAGGCTCCGATATCTTAGTCTAATATTCCTTGCAACCTTCAACCTTCTTAATTACTAGGAAGGAAAGAGATGAACTTTTTCCTTCACAGAACCTAGACAAGTTGGTTAACTGTTAAATAATACTAAACAACCGATATTCTCCAAAAGCGTAAGCTAGTAGAGAACGGTGTTTTTATATTTAACACCCCCCTCACGTCTAGACTCGAAACTTTTTAATAGGCCCATGACGTGGACTTGAATTAAATAGGAGGAAACCAATTATGCTGAGAGCCTGACATGACTCGAATTCAAGACCTCATGCTATGATACCATGTTAAATAATACGAAACAACTGTTATTGTCCAAAAACTTAAGCTAGTAGAGAACGGTGTTTTTATATTTAACATTAATCAACTGAGATTATTCTATGCAGTTTAATACTCAGATTCCAATTAATTCTGAAGGTACCAACTTACTGAAAAAGCTCCTCCATGCTATGGTCAGATTTACATAGAAGCTCCAGACTGAATCCAACCCCAGGAGAAGTAAACTTGATTCTGGCTGTGATGAATTGGAGCTAGGCCAAAAAGTTGTTCTGCTATCTATTTAAAGCTAGGTAAAATATCCCCTTAGTTTAAAATATGGTTTCCTTTTCAACTGTTTGTATACGAGTTACATTTGCAGCAGCATAATACTCAACTAATGCAAAGGAGATGAGACCAATGCTAACATTCAGAAATTGCTCATGAAGTTGGTGTAATTACGCCAACTCTGGATGCATAGCCTAGTGCTCGGATCGTAGTCCCACAGACCAGATTGTATTTGACGCTCAAGTTTTCTCTTCCTTCCATTTATCCAATTGTTATGGAGGATGTAGCATCCGACTGTTAGACAAGCAGATCGCACATCCGGCTTCTCCCATAAGCCCATATAAGCTCCATTGGGGAAGAAGTTCCTATCTAGGAAAAAGACAGATAAATTTGTTTTGGGTTCATAACACTGGTCATTGCCCACACGGTTGACTCCCCCTTCTCCACATAAAACATCATAGAAGCTAGGTTGTTCAGAAAGGCCTGAAGTTGATGCATGTTTCACAACCATCTCCATTGCAGCAATTGTAGCTAGACAGGAGCGAACAAAGTAAAAGCCGGAGTTTAGTCGACGCGGTATGTTTATAGGGCCTGAAGACAAAAGAGTATGTGAGAAAACATGATATAGTTATATCCAAACGAAGAAAATAGACAAAATGTGCAGGAATCGGTAAAAGGATAAGGGCCTTTTTGGTTTTTTTTTTTTGAGGGGAAGGTAGCATGCTACCGCTTCATTCAAAGAAAACTTGAATTAGGCTACAAAGGTGAAGCAACCAAGCTTCGATCGAGAAAAAAAAAAAAAAAAAAAAAAAAAAATCAGCAGAACGAGTGCCAGAGCTTACAGCACGAGCGTATTTCAGACAACAAAAAAGACGGAGGGGATTTCTTAAGATCGAAGATTCTACGATTACGCTCCCTCCAAGTCGCCCACCTAACGGATAAGATACTGACTAGTTCCCTCCGGCCTAAGGCCCCACCCTTATCACAGCTCCCCTCCCAAAGCGGCCATACCGAGACGAAGCTATCCAAGGCTAACTTGTTAGGTAGGATACCCAACAACAAGGCTTTGGTAAACCCACAATTCGCAAAAAGATGGTCGGCCGTCTCAAGTTCCGACAGACAAAGAATACATACATTTTCACCTGTCCAACCTCTTCTTAGCAGGTTGTCTACCGTTAACACCCTTCTCCTCAACAGTAGCCAACCAAAGATTTTGACTTTGAGGGGGGCTTTGATCGGCCCGTTTGGTATTAAGGTTCATCTAACGCTATTAGACAAAATGGAGTTGGGACAAAAGCATATAAGGATATGCTTTGCGTTTTGCGGTGGGACCGTAGAAAATATATCATAACCGACTCATTGCAATATGCGGAATGCAATATTTCGTACGGAAACAAACAGGATATTTTTTCATCGTACTTTCTCTCCGCACGTAACGCAATTTCTCCGCAATCACAAACGGAGCCTAAAGAGAACAAGAATTTTCTTTTTCTGTAGTAGATCATCATTTCAAAAGAAAACAATGAACAGTATTTTTACCGAGTAACTAAATCCTGTAATGAACAGTTTGACAAATTATTATGTTACATTCTTTTTGACTACTATGTTGAAATGAATGATCAGAGTCTAGTAGAAACAATTTTTATCGTAAAGAAGTACCAAACTACCTGTGACAATGGAAGAGTAGAATAACCATCTACAGAACATATCCAAGTATTTTACATAGGTACAGGCAGCACACGATCCTTGATGTATTAAAAAATGACACCCATCTAAGGAAAACCAATCAACTCCTAAAAGAAACTTTACAAGTTCCGAAAGGAAATCTTATTATTAAACATCACTGTGTTCATGATGTTTAAGCAACTGGGTGCCTGCCATCAGCTCACATTGACATATGAAAGATTTTTACGATATTAGAGAAAGAAATTTCAGCAGAGAAGTGTTTAAATGTAAATATTTTAGACAGCAAATTCATTCTATGCCTGGAACCTGAAAACAAGGCATGCCCTTTCAAATTGTGCTTAAAATAGATCATACCATAAGTCTTTAACAAAAGCGAATAGGTAAATATATACATTGATCACCTCAACTATAGGCCATTTTGAAATAAACTTCTCAATTATTTTTCTTGTAATTGAGACTCCGTCAACTTTTCATTCTATTGATTTACGTTACTTTCATCAATTAAATTGAGGATTTATATTTGACTGTCCAGGAAAGCTTTTTCGATGATGAACTGTGAATTTTGTTAACTACTAACCACTGATTGCTAACAAAGACATTAATTTTAGTGAATCCCCTATACGATTTAGAAAATAACTCATATCAAAACAAACCAAAAACTGAGGAGGTATCAATCAAAACAAAATTAATTGAGGGATTGTTTCAAAATGGTCAACAGTTGAGACGGTCTCCATATATCTTAACCAAATTGAATATTGCTGCAACAGAACTGGATTAAGTTGACTGAAGTACATTATTAACTACTTGCAATTGATCTGAAAATAGTTGCAGCAACAATACCAATTCTTAGTACCAAGAAAAGGCAAAAAGATTTAGGAAGGGTCAGCATATATCCAAGGAGAAAATGTAATACCAGTCTCATTGTATTCATCTGATTGTGCCACCAAGGTACCAGGACCAAAGGAGAGGAGATATGGCAGAGGATTATTGAACCAATAGACGTCGACATCACTCAATAGCACATTGTACCCTAGTTTTAGTATCTGTAAAACAATTCGGGATTTTACTTTGGTCACTCTTTGGAAACACTTGGTCCCAAAGTGACAGTCATCAAAGCTAACATTTCTTGGAGACATTGGGTCCGTAAAAACTGGCAAACCCTATAACCAAAAACATATTTTGTTAATCTACACAAATAGTCAAAATGCAGCAACAAAACTAAAGGAATGCAATATCAGAGCTTTATACCTGCAAAACAGAAAACTCATAGGTCTCAGAATCAAGAGCACATACTATGATATTTGAGACACCTAGGTGGCGTAAGCGGCATGCCCAACTCATGAGCATGTCTCGATAACTAGCACCAGCAATGCCAAGCACAACATTTTTATCCCTATCCGCAACAATTTCTAACAGTGATTCCAAAGAGAAAGGTAACTTTAATGGTGCTGGCATTTCTAAATCAAGCTTGGGCAATTGCGTAAGGGAGCACGGATTTTCTTTTTTCATTGAATTAATTTCATTAGTACAAACTTTCCAGTTCCTATGCCTAGAGTTCAACAAACCTCCCAATAGATGTGATCTTGTAGCTTCTTGAACTGTTCTTTTTGCTTCATTTAGAAAATAATAATGTCGCGAACACTTCAAAATTTCAAAAAGGGCATTTGGAGGGTAGGCATTTTGGAAGTGAAGCGATCCATAAAGTGCAGCAAGACGGGAGTTTCCTTCATGCTCCCAAATCCTTTCATTCAAAATGTTGTTGTCCCCGGTGTAATTGCTAGAAAATTTGCCTAGACTTTCTGGGTAGAAACTGAATAGTACATTGCTTGCATCAAATACTAATCTCATTTCAGATGATAAAACCTCATTAATGATCCAAAAATCATGAAAACCTTTCCCATACAGGAAAGGAGGAAGAATCCCCGCATGCAGAGGTGATTCACCAGAGTTCCATGCCATAAGAAGCCTCTGTCTGCAAGCGCTCTTAGTCCAGTTGTGAACCAAAATTTCCTGCAACTGGTTGAAGAGAATAGCAATTTATTTTTCACATACACCTACAGAAATCTATAGGTCTTGTCTAAAAGTTTTATTAGTACCTTCTTACTTTCTATCTTCTTACCATCTTCTTGTACCCAGATTCCATTGTCTACTAACTGAAATGGAAAATATGAAATATTTCGTGAAGCGGAAAAGAGAAACCAGTCCAAATTAAGTTTGTGAATGTAGGTCAAAGTTGTAAGAATGTCAGGCAGGAGAACGGTCTCGGGATCAATAAGAATAGAAATGTCAGAATGAGTAGCTTGAGATCTTGCAACCATTGAATGAAAGAATGGGGCCCCCAAAAACCTAAAACAAGAACACATCATAAGTAACAACTATTTCATTATCTAGGATTTTCTTCCAATCTAAGATAGGGACTAACCCCATCTTCTAACCAGTGAAGGAAGCTCTATGGGCACAAAATATCATAGTAAAAATTTTTGACAATAATCTAGGACAAATTTTTAAAAATTCGGAAGTATACTGAAAATCCTTATACATGGGGCGTATAATAGGAAAATTAATATTTATAATTGCCTCTAATTCAGAAGTTAGTCTCTTATCTTCCAACTGATGTGAAAAAAACCAGGTGTGGTAGCTTCAACGTGGTCAAAAAGTTCCTCTTTCATGTTTAGCTAGTATGTAGTTTGTTGAGGCTCATCTTATCAGATTCGTTTCCTTCTTGTGCCCACTACTTACATGTCAGTGGAATCTTACTTACAAGATTGTGAAACATTGTCCCTTCCCTTAATTCTGTTTGCTCTTTCTCCTTATTCAAGTATCCTTCTCGGGCTAAGCCCAATCAACTAAACTCTCAGTGATGCAGATCTGTGGTATTATAAAGCCAATTTTCACTAGATTCATTGTCATAATGCAACAATCCAGTAAATGCTTTAAGAAAATCACAACATAATTATACTGATCTATTCAACATAGCCCTAATACTACTACCCCAAAATTACTTGTCAACAACCTTAATCAACAATCAAGCATTCAACTAAATCTAAATTTTCGACCTCTTTGCTAGGATAAAATCGGTCCATTTTTTTTTTTTTTTCAACTTCATCAAATTCAAACCAACCATTTCATCTCACCGTAAACAAATCAGGAATTACAGAAAGAGAGGGTAGTTCGAAGAACTAAAACATTACGTACGTGAAATCAACAGCGGTCTCGACGGCGACGCGGGGCCCTAGGGCTTCTGCGAGGGAGAGAACCGAGGGATGCTTCCCGAAGAGAACGACCCGGATCTCCGGCGCGACCGCGAGCCACGACCGCACCGCCATCTCCTGCCGCCTCCCCGCCAGATCCACCCCGTCCAATTCAAATGGCAGCGGCGCCGAGAAGACGGTGATGCTTGGCGATTCCCCGCCCCGGGATCCAACCCCAGATCCGAAACCCCTCTCCTCGTAATCGAATCGATCTAGGGCGGAGTAGAGGAAGATCGTGACGAAGAAGAAGAACCCGAAAGCGAAAATCCATAAGCAGGATCCGAGCAATCGCGTCGTCCCCTGAGAGCGATAGGGTTTACAATCACGGATTAGAAGAACATATTCATTCATCTCCAAATCTAAGCAGTGTAGAAAAGGGATACCGTGAGCTTGGAGCGGCGGAGGCGGCGGCGGTGGTGTGGGGAGGAGGAGGAGGAGGTATCCATGGAGAGCGCTTTGAAGGAGAATTAGGGTGTCGGAGAAGAGTGGATCGATGAGGAGGAGGTGAGAGAGAGAGAGTGCTTCTCCTCTTCGTGCTGAGTAGTGGGACTTTAACGGAAATAAAATATTTAAAAAATGGAGGCGCGAGAATCCGCGCGTGAGAGCCACTCAAATGGGAATTGGACCAAACAACGAAAACTTAATTCCTGCTGCACCCGGCGCTTTTTGTTTTTTTTTGTTTTTTTTTTTTTTTTTTTTGGCAATTTCTTAATAAGTATCTTTCAAACTTAAAAAAATATTACAATTTTTTAAAAATACTTGAATCAGGCTATTATGCTCTTACTAGCATAAGACCCGCACAATACTGCAGATATAAAAATATTTTAATAATAAATTTTATTTTATATTTTTATAATTTTTATATAATTTTATTAATTTAAATATTATTCAAATAAAGTTATATAAAAATAATTTTATAATTAAAATAGGTATATGTGTAACATAAATTTATATAATAGCATATTATTAATTAAATTATTTTATAGAGATTTATGTGAAAAATATTTAAGAGAAATCTATTAAAATAATTTAAATAAATCAATAAATAAAAAAATTAAATAACAAAAAAAAAGTGTTTAACAAAATTAATTAATTATATACATAATTTATATTAAATTAATTATATATATACACCGTATTTTTAAAATCTTATTATAGAAATTTAAATTATGTATTTTTTTATACTTCACCATTTTACTTTGATCGCATCTATAAAGTAAATTTTATTACGCAATTTATTAATAAAACTTTATATATATATATATATATATATATATATATATATATATTAATCTATCTATAAACTATATAAATTCTCAATATTTTTTGTCACGTCACAAATTTTTCTACACTCTCATAAGCCTTCTGATTTTTTTTTTGTATGTGTCCCCTTATCTCCCCTTTTTTCTTTCCTACCGTATATCTCTTCATCTCCTCCTTCTCCTTTTCTACTTTACGTCCCGTCATCTCTTGACACCACATTTCTTCATCTAACAAAAATTTAATTAAATATTTTATTAATTATAATTGGGGGATCGAAGTGATGGTTTAGAAAATGAGCAATGCTACATGTACACCCCGAAGGGGTGTACATCATACATCTCCACCATTTTAATGGTGACGATATTTCTTACGGGTCACATCAAGTGACCCATCATCAAACCCCCACCCTTAGATGGGTGGGGGTGTGAGATGTACACCCCTTACGGATGTACACATAGCATTTTCCTTAGAAAATTTAGGATGCGTAAGTTACGAATTCAGATAAACAAAGCGACACAAAAATATTATTTATGGTTGAATTCTTATCTTATTAAGTTTTTATTATTTTTATTGAATTTGATAGATTCAACAACATTTACCCGCCACAATACGCGGGTATCTTTACTAGTATATATATATATATATATATATATATATATATATATATATATATATATATATATATATATGTGGAGGGTTGCGGGATAGGTGTCAACCTGAGCTTCCCCCAACCCTCATGTAATAGATAGATAAATTAGTACGATCGTCTTTATATTCATAAATCATTTTTAATGATAGAATTTTTGAATCGAAGGTACATATTGTTAAATATGATTTGAAGCATTTGAAAGTTTAAAAAGTTAAATTTCATAATTTTTTGATATTATTTACTTTACGATCAAAAAATCTTAAAATTGGCAAATTTTAACAATTGGTATAGAATATTTGCCAGTTTAACGGTGTAAAATAATCAAAATTTATTGAATTTTTGATTAAAAAAAAATTCTATTCATCATCTAGATAAAGATCAATAAGTCCGATCTTGAATGAATGAATCCAATCTTCTATTTTTAGGAAGTCCTTCGATTTTGACTTTTCATTTTATACTCACTCGATAGATTATATTATAATTTCAAAAAATTACGAAATTTATTTTCTAAAATTTTAAAATGATCTACATCATATTTAACAGAATTGATCGTTTTTTCAAAAGCCCCATCATCAAAAATAATTTATAAGCACAGAAGATTCTATACTCATGAGGGTGTGTTTTGTTCGGATTATCATGTCATGATTATTACGTTTGGTTTATCCAATCTGTAATCTCGTCGGTAATATAGCATTACAAATAGTGTAGAATTACTCCGAAAATATTATCGAGAGGGGATGAGTTTTTCGTATTACCGATGGCGGGTCATCTTGCGTGGTATGTAAAATTACAAGTTTACCCTCCAGCTCTCCCAAATCCTTTCAATACGTTATTTTTAAAATATTACCAAGAGGGGGGTTGAGTTTTTTGTATTATCGATGGCGGGTCATCTGACATGTTATGTGGACAGCTCTGAAAACACCTCACAATATTTCCCGACATCCCACCACGCGACGGACCTAAAAAATGGGTCACCAAAGGGTGTGAGATACAACTGAATGTATCCTAGTGGGTACAACGAGCCGAAAAACAAGAAGTCGTACTTACTGATATACAATAATCGACGGATAAGTAAATTAGTAGGCAGATATGAAAACAGATAAAGACAGGTATAATAATCACAATGCTATATCAAAAGGGTACTGAAGATCATGTGCTAAAGCATAATGAAACATGGGCATAAATAAATGACGATCAATAATAGTAAGAACTATGAGTCAATGCTAGAAACCAAGTACCCAATCAATGCCACTATTGATCTCAAGGATCTCAGGACAATGCCACTGTCTGGCACCGATATGGCTGACAAAATCCTGCACCACGCTGTGCTATATGGGGCTCATGGGTCAACAAGACCACTCTACTGGTAAAGAACACCACCACGGGGGCCAGTTCGCTGGTGTACGTGAATGAATAGCTGGTGCTGTGGCGATCATAATGCTGATGCTCAAACTCGGGTCTAAAGAACGGGTAATCGACACTAAGCTGGAAACTCCCACACGGGATGCCAATCAACTGTGAAATAATCTTATGCTATATAACAGTAACTGCTCTCTTACTCTAACATTCAGTACAAGTATAGGGAGACACTGTAATAATCTGAATTGAAGCATAGCTAAGTAATGACCAATCGGGCATGATATAAGTTAATGTATAAGCAGCTAGATGTATAGAAATGAAAGAAAATATAACACAAAGAATAGGAACTGGAAACAAGACTTTTGATCCGAAGACTTTCGCTTCGAACCAAAACACTCCAAACTCATTCTTAATAATATTTTGGACGTAGTCGGAGTAATTTAACCGTACTTTGTTATTTTGCGAAGCCGGTGCACTACAGATTAACCAGCGATTTTGCCGATTTATGACTCGTAAACTAAATTTCGCTTAACGAAAGTCATCGAACCTTGAACGAAAAGTTCAAAAATAACGTGCACGCTGCCCGAGATAGCCCATTAGGCCACATTTACATCTAGACCCCTAGCTTGTTAAGAATTTTTGTTTTGACGTATTTCGTGAAGTGTATTGAGTCTTGAAGATTGAAGATGAAGAATTGTGGATCACATACATCAATCTCAACAAGAATGAATTCAAAAGGATCAGGTACGTTTAACTAAATAATTTTGGTAATCCGAATACATTTATGTAGTTTAGAAACACTTGGAATATTTTTCAATGCATAAAAATAAAAAAACTGAACAATTTAAGTGTTCAGGATCCGGATTAGGGCATTCCAGTTCGGACCACGAACATAGTTTAGTTCATACAGAATTACAGTCCGGATCATCCCCTGTTGAGTCCGGACCCCGAACTCTGGTTTTTTGTTCAATCGCATGAATAGTCCGGATCAGGCCAAATTCAGTCCAGACCCCGAACTATTTTTTCAGGAAATTCTCTAGAAAAAGACGATAGTCCGGATCATCCAAATCCAGTCCGGACCGCCGTGCGGGAAAAAGTTTATTAACTTAGTTTTTGATGTTTATCTCTTTCCAATTGGTTTCTAACCTATAAATAGACCCTAACATTCATCTTTTAGGGCAATCCAAATAAAAAGAATCCAAAGGAATCCAAGTAACAGAAAAATATATAAAAAATCTACATATATAAAGAAGAAAGGAAAACACGATTAATTTCATGTTTCTTCGTCTATATTGATCAATTTGATTCTAGGGTTTCCAAACTCTCATTTCTTGTAGAATCAAATTGATGAATACTTAGATGGTAATTTCTTGTCTATCTATGATCTAAGTATTCGGCAGATTATCATCACCAACAAAATAACGATTTCTCAAAATCGGCGCGTGGATTCGCGTGGCCTTGGAATTCAAGGAGCTACCGCTTTCATGGATTCGAAGCGAGGTACGCTCATGTGATCGAGACGTGCTATATTGGTGAAGACCATGGATTCGGTTGGACGTCGTGGATTCGACGTTGGACGTCGTGGATTCGGCGTTGGACGCAAATCGTGGATTCGAGGAGCATTGTGGAGCGAGCGGATAAGATCTACTCGGAGCATATGGAAAAGGTTGAGTCGTAGTGTTATGGTAAATCACCTTGTACATGTTTAATCTTGGTGGATTTCGCCGTGTTATCGGTCCCGTGGTTTTTTACTCCTGTGACGGAGTTTTCCACGTAAAATCTTGCGTATATTTTTATTTTCTGCATTGGGTTATTTTTTACGCAACGATTTGGTGTGTTTATTGTTTACACCTATTCACCCCCCCTCTAGGTGGTTTTTTCCCTATTCGGATCCATTATTCACATAACCCACAAGTGGTATTAGAGCGGGAATAGGGTTGTAACCTCCGTTCTTCGATAGAACAAATTATGCCTACTGGAAAATACGTATGAGAGCGTTCTTGATTTCCATCGATGAACGGGTTTGGCAATCAATTGAGTTCCGATGGACATATCCTACTTAGATTATTACCGATGGTATTGCCATCCTCAAACCTAGGTCGAAATGGACCAAGGAAGAAATTGATGCATCTTCTTACAACGGTAAGGGAATTAATGCTTTATTTAATGTCTTGTCTCAAACTGAGTTTTCTCGCATCTCGGCATGTGAGACCGCGAAAGAAATCTGGGATACTCTACAAGTTACACATGAGGGTACAAGTTTAGTGAAGATTCAAAAACTGTAAATGCTTATAAGCAAATTTGATTCAATTCATATGGCAGAAAATAAATCTTTCACAGATTATTATACACGATTGTAAGATATCGTAAATACATGTGCTAACCTGGGAGAGAAAATTCCAGAATCGAAAGTTATAAGAAAGATTTTGAGAACTCTTCTTGAAAGATTTCGCCCTAAGGTTGCAGCCATTTAAACAGTAAAACACCCGGACAAAATCAAAGTAAAAGAATTAGTTGGTGCACTTCAAACTTATGAAATGACTTTTCCTACTAACTATTCTTCTGGAAAGCTTTCCTCTTCTTCTAAGTCTTTAGGTTTTACATTGAAATCAACAAAGGAAAAAGACGCGGATTCGTCCTCCTCAGACGCTGATGATAATTTATCAATGGAGAATTTCGAGAAACAACTTGCATTCTTGACAAGAAAATTTCGCCGAAGCTTTCGAAGAGGAAATTCAAGCAAACTCTCATCCTTCGTTAAGTCTAAGAAAGGCAAAGGATTTTCAAGTTCTAAATCAAGAAAGCAAGAGGGTTCTTCAAAGGACAAGAAGAACACCGAGGGACAAATCCAGTGCTTCAAATGCCGAGGTTTTGATCAAATCTCAACGGAGTGTCCTAACAAGAATCCGTCAAAGAAGAAGGCTATGCAAGCCGTCACATGGGATGACACTTCTACTTCTGATGAGTCATCTTCTAGTGATGAGGATAACAACGCCACTGCATTTATTGCGTCCACAACTTCACCTTTCATGTGCTTTTCATCGACTACATCCGGTTCATTGTCTGTTTCTTCCCAGGATAAATAAGTGACATCGGATAATGAACCGAGTGACTCATAAGGTGAAGACTTTGCTTTTGCCTACTATAAATTATTAAAGGATTCTAAGAAATTGGCAAAGCAAAATAAAAATTTGAGAAGAAGATGAAGAACAATCTAAAAAGGCAACTTCTCTCTCAAACGCTCTTGAAGAGGAAAGGGATAATTTGATTAAAATAAATGTTTTCCTTCAAGAGAAGAATGAGCATTTCGAGAAGGAACATATCAAATTAGTGGATAAAGCTAATCACTTCTTGAAGCTCTATTCTGAGGCTCGACAAGAAAAAATGGAGATGACGAAGACCATATTCCAACTTAAAGAAGACTTGAAGAGATTTTCATCAGGAAGGAGCAAGTTGGACAAGTTGCTTGGTCTTGGTCAAACAAACTGTTTGGGCCTTGGATACGTTCGAACTAGTGAGGATCCAAGTTCGAGCGGTACGAAGTTTGTGCCCCAGTCGGTCTCACCTCCTCCTCCGACGAAAATTATCGCAACCAACGTTGACAAGCCTACCTCATCATCTTCGAGTACAACTTCAACCAAGGTATGTTATCGTTGTTGTTTTGCAAGGCACATAAGACCAAATTGTAAGAATGGAGCCAAACGAATAAATCAAGCACATCTTGCAATGACTACTATCAAGAAAAAAGATTGAAATTCAAGAAGAAATCAATCAAAGGTCAAGGACAATGGTAGCACATTCCTCAAGACAAAATTGTCATGGAAATCAAAGAAAAGTGATCAACCGAACAAGACGCATTCACCAAGGAGCACAAAATCACGATCATTGCCGACGTATTCCAAAACTCGCAAGGCTTGGGTGCGCAAAGGTGAACTCTTTTCTTGTCTTGTCATTCACACATCACTACATGCGTATGACAATACATCTTGATACTTGGATAGTGGTTGTTCCCGACACATGACTGGTGATAAAAACTATTTTCAATGGTTTGAGAAAACCTCTGGAAGACTTGTTGTTTTCGGAGATGGACGATCTTCAAAAATAGTTGGCAAAGGAACAATTACTATTCCAGAAGGCCCGATTTTGAACAATGTGTTATTTGTTGAAGGCTTTAAGACTAACCTCATAAGCATTAGCCAATTGTGTGATGATGGTTTTTCAGTTAATTTCTCTTCTGTTTAATGTATTGTAACTGACAAAAACCATTCATTCTTTTTAAAAAGGGTTAGATTACAAAATAATTGCTATATAGTTCCTAATAATTGTCTAAATCATTGTAACCTAGTGTCACTTGATAATGAAACTCTTTGGCATGAAAGACTAGGCCACATAAATTTTAAGGAACTATCTAGAATATCTAACGAAGACGTGGTTAGAGGTGTTCCTAGATTGAGTTTTAAAGAAAATATTGTGTGTGGAGGCTGCCAAAAGGGAAAACAAACTAGATCCACTCACAAGAATTTGAACCATGTAGGAACAAAACGCCCATTAGAATGATTGCATATGGATTTAATGGGGCCAACTCGTCAACCTAGTTTGGGTGGAAAATGGTACATATTTCTCATGGTTGATGATTTCAATAGATATTCATGGGTAGCGTTTTTAAAAGAGAAAGCGGATACTTTCGATTCTTTTCATGAGATTTGTCATCGTATTATGATTGAGAAGAATGAAAAGATCGTTTGTATTCGGAGTGATAGAGGTGGAGAATTCATAAATTTAAAATTCATTGATTTTTGCACTTCAAATGGCATAAAACATGAATTCTCTGCACCTTATACACCGCAACAGAACGGTGTAGTTGAGCGCAAAAATAGAGTTGTACAAGAGATGGCGCGTGTTATGTTTCATAGCCGGGAACTCCCGTTACACTTTTGGGCTGAAGCAGTTAACACCGCTGTCTATGTGATCAATAGAATATATTTGCTCCCGAGTACTTTGAATACCCCCTATGAACTTTGGTTCTGTAGAAAACCGAATATAAAATATTTTCGTATCTTTGGGAGTCGTTGTTACATTTTACGCGATCGAGAAAATCTTAGAAAATTCGACTCTCGAAGTGATGAATGAATTTTTATGGGTTATTCTACAAACAGTAGAGCATATCGGGTATTTAACCTTGAATCTAAAACGATGATAGAATCTTTCAATGCTAAAGTAGATGAAGCTTTTCATTTTTCTTCTGATAAATCTACTCCTAATATGTTTATTGATGATGAATCTCCTGCTAATGATATTGCATCTTTGCATGATAATTCTTCTGAAAATTTTGATGCATCTCATGGTTCCTCTAGTTTATCTAATGTGTAGGAATCATCGCAAATATCCCCGAGTACTCCGTTACCTCAAACGCTTCGAATTTCCAAAGACCACCTGGAATCAAACATTATTGGAGATCCTCAAGAAGGAGTTAGAACTCGGAGACAATTGGTTTGTGGAGTTGCATGATATGTCTCCATGATCGAACCAAAGAATGTTGATGAAGCTCTTCAAGATGACTATTGGATTGAAGCAATGCAAGAAGAGCTCAATCAATTTGAAAGGAATAAAGTCTGGGAATTAACGAAGCCCCCGAAGCAACAACATATCATCGGTACTAAATGGATTTTCAAGAACAAGAAAAATGAAGATGGTACCGTTATACGAAACAAAGCACATCTAGTTGCTCAGGGCTATTCACAAGTTGAAGGTATAGACTTTGATGAGACTTTCGCCCCGGTAGCTCGTCTCGAGTCCATTCGTATTCTTTTTGCGATTGTTTGTCATTTTAAAATAAAACTTTTTCAAATAGACGTTAAGAGCGCATTTTTAAATGGTTTTCTAAACGAAGAAGTTTATGTGGCACAACCGAAAGGCTTCATTGATCATAAACTTCCAAACCATGTTTTTCGACTGAAAAAGGCTCTTTACGGACTAAAACAAGCATCGCGAGCATGGTATGAAAGATTGACAAAGCACCTTTTGAAAAAGGGCTATACTCGAGGGAGAGCAGATCGGACACTCTTTGTGAAGCACTTTCAGGACAACTTCATTGTAGCACAAATATATGTGGATGACATCGTGTTTGGTGCTACAAGAAACAACGATGCTTCGAAATTCGCCGAGACGATGGAAAGTGAATTTGAGATGTCCATGATGGGCGAGCTTACGTATTTCCTTGGATTGCAAGTTCAGCAAAGTGATGATGGCATTCATTTATGTCAATCCAAGTATGCGAAGGAGTTGGTCAAGAAATTCGGATTGGAGAATTCCAAAGACTTTCCGACTCCTATGGGAACTACCAATAAGGGATTAGGAAGTGAATCTCACGGAGAAAGTGTAGACGAGAAACTTTACAGAAGTATGATTGGAAGTCTACTCTACCTTACGGCTAGTCGCTCGAATATTTCTTTCAGTGTTGGGATTTGCACGAGATATCAATCAGCACCGAAGAAAATTCACCTGAAAGCGGTGAAAAGGATCATCTGGTATGTCAAAGGTACATTAAATTTCGAAATTTGGTATCCTATGGGCACATCTCTCGATATTATAGAATATTCGGATGCCGATATGGCTGGATCAGTGGATGATCGAAAGAGCACGAGTGGTGCATGTTTTTACCTTGGCCATTATCTTATTGCATGGCATAGTAAAAAGCAAAACTGCATTGCTCTCTCGACTGCCGAGGCAGAATACATTTCAGCGAGAAGTTGTTCAACTCAATTGATTTGGATGAAATGTGTATTGAGTAATATCCGCATCTCTGTGACCTCGGTAACTATTTTGTGTGACAATACTAGTGCCATTAACATTTCAAAAAACCATGTGTTGCACTCTAGAACAAAACACATTGAACTTAGATATCATTTCTTAAGAGAGCTAGTTGAATCAAGTATTTTACAAATTTCTTATGTTTCAATTGAAGATCAATTAGCCGATATTTTAACAAAACCTTTGGATCAAAAACGTTTTATTCATTTGCGAAAAGCAATTGATATGCTTTCTTTGAAATAACAGTTTTTGAACCATTGCTTAGGTTAGGTTTTGTTTTGTGTTTTGTGTTTTTTTTTTGTGATATAGAACATTAAATGAGCATTTGTTAAATTGACTTTAATTGCATCCTTTCATTTTTTGAGAAATTTATTATGATTTGGATATCATTATAACTCTTTTGATGCAATAATCATTTATATCAATTATTTCATATTTAATTGATCAAAGTCAATCCCTCATTCAATGATCTCTTGGTATTATTTTTATCTTATTTGATAGTTGAAATAAGTATGAACACGAGATCAATTTTTGGTTGAATACTTAATATCTTTTATAATTGATAGCCAATTGAGGGGGAATTTTTAATGTTTCATGCTAAAAAAGATGTGGAAAGAGTTACATCCTTTAGTGGAGTGTGAAAACTACCACCACATGGAGGAAAGAGCTACCACCTCAGTCGTCCGAGTACTGTGTGCAGCTACCACATGTTTTACCAAGCATGGTATTCTTGTTTATTTGATAAAATGCATTTTGGAATACTTGACTCTGTCAAATTCCAAGGCTGGTATAAGGTGGGATTTCAAATTGAAAGATGCTCAAAGAGCCACTCCCTAACACATATTGACTAGATAGCATTATCTAATTTATTAGGGATTTCAAACATCTATCGATCTTTGTTCTTCATTTTCTTTGCTCAATTGATGATTCGATAAATTCATTACTCATAAGATCGTGTTTGATGTTTTTGAACTTGCTCAACTTTAGAGGATATAAATTTTATAAATTTTTATTTCAAAATTTGGGATATTTTGATAGATTTATTATAATCTATTTCTTTTTATGTGAAACGATACTTTTTATTTAAAGTTGATATGCAAGAATGCTTACATACATTTTCTGGTTTCTCTAGAATTTTTTAAAATTTTTCTGAAGAAAAAGTTGCAGGCAGTCCGGACTGGATTAACTCAGTCCGGATCCCGAACGCTGGGATTTTTCTACGAAAAGCCGATCCAGACTGAACTCCGGACCCGATCCGGACAGCGGCTAGGTTTTTATAGAAACGAAAGGTTTTTGAATTTCTATTCATTCTAAACTTTTGTTTTTCACATCCTTGAGTTTCTCTCTCTAGGAACAAGAGCATTTGGATCTATTGCAACTCATTTTCACTCGATCCAAGTAAGTTCTTATGATCAAAACTCATGTTATTCACTGTTTTTGCTTATGTTCTTCAAAACGTGAGGGATTTCATGTTATGATCTCAGTTTTGCACGGTTTTTAATCAAATTTCTTTTAAAATAAGAATTCTGGATACCTTAGATTTGTTTCTATGCTTAGTATTCATTTTATAAACAGATTTTTGGGCTTTGATTTCTGAAAATTCGGTTTTGAGGCAAATTTTAGGAATTTTCGAAAATCATAGAATTATTTTTAAAATTCTTTTTGCAAATCTTTCTTGATTCATAGTCTCTATACATGATAAAGATTGTTTGGGTATGAATTTTAAATTTTTAAAATTAAACAATTTTTTCATGTCCTTGAGGTTCCGCTCACAGGAGATCTTTGCAAACATTGCAAGATGGTGTTTGGTTGGATAATCATCTTTGTCACAGCATTGGTCAGCACAAGAGTAACCAATAAGTTGAAGCGAGCAAGAACATATCAAGGAGAACCTGAGCTTGTGCCACTGGATGGCTCGGAGACAGAATCCGAGGATTGGGAAAAGACTGTTGAAGGGGCACAGGCTACTATAGCAGCAAATGCAGCGTCTGCCTCAAAGGGCAAAGCCCTAGCTTCAACAAAGGCGAAAACTCCGCCTACTGCAGCATAAAAAGGGAAAGCTCCCATGGAGCCGATATCGATGAAGCGAAAAAGCATTACATGGAAGAGAGGTCGATCTCGTGGAATTGAGATCCAAGAGCCACTTTTGAGTGAGGCACCTCCGCAGGATTTTGTTCATATCAGTACTGAGAGAATGAAGGACTTTGAGAAGAGAGAGTGCATAGTTGAGAGACATGTAAATGTCGCGGCTCTCAGGGAACGCTCTGCAGCGTTTGGAACTTTGTTCAATAAAGCCCGACTTGCCCAAGTTTGTTAGTTTCCTGAAACTACAGGATATTGTCTCCATCTCGTTAGGACTTTCTACATGTGTTCTACGCAGCTTCAAGATCATGAGGACGAACCCAGAGAATTCAACACAACGGTCCGGAACACCAAGCTTACGATCACTCCAAAACTGATTGGAGAAGTGCTAGGAATGAATGCCCAAACTGAAGGGATTCATTACATGAAGGGACATGTTATGACAAATACAACTTGGAGGACGGTTGTTGATGGAATTTGCACGCTAGATACACGGTCGGCAGGAAATTCAGTATTTTCAAAAGAACTTCGACCTGAGTATAGGTTTTTGAACTTTATTGTTTCTTATAATGTAGTAACCGTAATTTTTAAAATCCAAAATTTAAGTTTAAATAATTTCCTGAATTATTTAAATGGCAAAATGGATAATTAGTAGTGCAATGGTGGCCCGAAAATATCGACTTTTGATCGGGGTTTGATCTTGAAAATCCGAGATCACCATTGCGACCGTCTCGTCGAAACATGAAAAGTTGATATTCACATGTTTTCGATCCGACGGTCAGATCTTCTGCAAAACAGCGAAAGAAAAACGGGCCCCACAACTTAAGTTGTGAATAGTAACCCCTGATTTAAATCCCCTCTCAACCAATGTCGGCTGTTTCGCCGTCTGGACGCCAGGCATAGTAGTATGAGTAGTCAATTCCAGCTATTTTTGATGTTCTGAGCGCAATGGCACTGTCGGAATTCACGTTTGGCGATCCGGGTGCATCGAAATGCATTCGTCGTTATACAACATAAAGAAGATTATGGCCCGAGAATTTAATGGTGCACCGAATCGATCAAGCAAGGGCACTTTCTGATAGGTCTCGACGAGCCGGACGTCGTGGCGTTGTCCGTTCTGCAATTCGACGATCGGGTTGTCTTGAAATACGTGAAAAGTGCCGAAAGAATCGATTTTTTTTGCAAGAAACCTAATGTTTCTTGGGCCTAAGCTACTGGGGCTTTGGAGTTGGGCTCCTGCCAGCATTTGGAGCCCACGAATGGGTGCTGTAGGCTGGAGGCAGGCCGTGGTGGAGGTGGGTAAAGAATATTCAAATTTCATTAAATCTCCACCAAGTCTCTTGGGCTACTCGTGTGGGGGTTACACGGGGTGCCTCTTGGGATTTCTAACTCCCAGGAGTTATTCTTCATAACTCTGGGTGCGGGGATAGCTGAGGAGCCATCACCTTTGAGGCCAAACCGAGGGGAAAACCGAGAGAGTGAGAGGAGAGTGAAGGTTGGAGAAAGTTGCACCAACTTGCTCTCTGGTGTCCCTAAGGTGTTTTTCCTGCGTCTGAGGACCACCTTTGAGCTTGCTGTGGCCGCGCGAAGGGGGGAGGAGAGAACCGGTTTCTTCCACTTCTTCTCCAACTCCGGCGAGCTGAGTCTCTTTAAACCAAAGGTTATCTTGACCCAAGACCTTAGGAAGTATCTTCTTTAAGTTATAAGGATGCCCTCTGCCAAGCCCCGAGCCCCCATGCATGACAGGTTGCCGGCGGAGGAAACTCCTTCGCCGGAACCCTAGTTTGCTCCGCCGCAGCTAAACTCCGCAACCACTTGACCAAATGGAAAACCAAAATGATAGGAAGGAATTGTAGGAGGCGTGGATCAACTCTACCAAATTTGGTAGAGTTTGATCAAGTGAGTAAATGGCAGATTTGAACCCTAGTTTTCGGGTTTTTGCACCTTGGCCGAGCATGCTGCTCCGGCGCCAGCAAGCCTTCCCACTTCCAGCCACTTGGCCGAGAAACTTCCTAGGAGCAAAGAGGTTCCATCCATGCTCTTGCATGGCATCCATGCCGCCCGAAAGAGGGGGTGCCATGGATGACCCAAAATTGGCCATTATTGCGGTGGCCGGCTTTCCGGCCGTCGCCGGCGGGTGGGGAGTAGTCGAGAAGTTTGCTGGGACCAAGAGGAGTCTAACCATGCACCTGCATGGGCTTCATGCAGCTTCTGTGGAAATCCACCATTAGAGGTGGTGAAGCTCAAACCGAGCTTTGCTCCACCGCCGCCGCCGTGCCCTGTCGCCGGGCATGGGTTCAGGTAAGCTTGCAATGAGTTTTAGCACCTGTTGGTGCAAGTGGTTAAGTTCTAGAACCTTTAGTTGAGTGGTCACCATTTTCGAAGCTTTAGCTTCATCTTCAACCTCGGTTTTTCCGGCCAACCTTGGGTGCAAGATGACCCAGACTTGCTGGGAATGATCCTTATGCTTTGAAGATCATTTCCATCCAAGTTAGGTGCTCCCAGGTGCCTTCTTTGCTGAGAACAAGCTCGAGCATGGGCAAAGTGCATTGGTTGTAAGTTGTGCACACCTTGTGTTTGTGTTAATGCCTCAATGAAGAAATATTTGGAATTAAACTTTGAGCAAAATATGAAAGTTGCTCCATGCTTTCCCATGAGCTTGATGCTAACTTCAGATCAAATGTGGTCAGTGTGGATTTGTGTGTGGAGCAAGGTTGTAAAGTTAGAGAGCAAGGGGTTGGGATCTCTTTGATCCAGCAAATTCTGGGCTGCTAAAGAGCAAGCCCTCGAGTCCCTGTGGTGCCCTGAGCAAGATGCTCAAGTTGTTTTGAAAATGGCACAAGTAAATATTAAGTTATAGTATTAATAAGCCTTATGTTGAATGGATGGCCATGGGTCTGTTTTGGGCTTGTAGCAAAGCTGTGACAGTGAGCTCCTGGCTATTTTGGGGTCACTGGACGCGATGCTCGCGTTAGATTTTGGTTTGGTCGAGCCGAAGAAATTAAAATGCCTTAAGGCTATGTTAGAATAGTAAATTATGGCCAAACGTTTTCCTCGGGTTCCGTGCTGCTGCAAATTGGTGAGCACGGTGTTCAGCGAGTCGAGGGTCACCTACTGGAGGTGACGGTTCATAAAAATAATATCCTGATTAAGAGAACGAACGAAAACGGCTCTCAAATGGCTATAAAAGTGCAATTTTGGAAACCCTAGGGGTCTAATTGCAATTGTAATAGCGTGTGCTACCTAGGGCAGTGTGTATGTAATTCCTAAGCTTTTCGTTAGGAATCCAACGGCTCCCGTTTAGCGAAAATCGGTTATCGGTCCGAGAATCGGCAAAATCGTCGATTTAACGGCGTCCCGGTGGTAATCGCGCAATTCGGGAAATTGCGGCGGTTCCGCCTAGCCGACTGTTGAGTCCCAGTAGAATCTGGTTGAGCCAGCGGCAAAGGGTTAAAGCCCGAGTTTCCCGGAAATCCAAAAGGAATTCTCGGGAGGGGCATTTTGGTAATCTTATTACCATAGGGTTGTAACTAGCTAAGTGATATCGTCAAGTGTTATTGTTGAATGTTCCAACGCTATAGATGAAGTCGGATTCTGCTATTCGGGTCTAGGTGAGTCGTTGGATGGGTTTGAGTTTCCCCTGATCAGTACTTTTGATTCAGGTTGGCACGGTTTGATTCCGGTCGTCGAGCATTCCGTCAGGTGCGGTTTAGTCGCCTGCAAAACGACAGGTGGGTTTATCTTCGGTCCGCGCTTTATCAGTTCGGCCCTCTGGGGTATAGTATTGGTTGGACCCCTGTTCTTGTAGCCTAGATGATATTTGAGCCTGCCTTTCCTTTTGATCAGTTTCATTCTGCTATATGCTGAGTTATGATCCTTATCTGCAAAATTGATTATATGATACCTTGCATGATTGATCTTTAGTTGCTTCCAGTTATTATAACATCATTCTGGACATTGCCATGTCTGCTTGGTCATTAGCTAGTTTGCATACCTGATTATCAGTATTCCCTGATTATATTTGATCCATGCTATAGTAGTTGTTGATTATATTCTGCATATGATTGAGATTTAGTGGCTATTCTGCATTGCACCCTTGTTGGGATTTTGGTCATTTGCTAGTTTGCATACCTGATTATCAGTACTCCCTGATTATATCTGATCCATGCTATAGTAGTTGATGATTATTTCTGCATATGAGTTGAGATTCAGTTGGTTTCTGATATTGCATCCTTGTTGAGATTGTTTCGGCTTGTTGTTGATCATTCGAGTTGAGATTCTGTTGGCATACTACTGTTGCATCCCAGTGGGGATTTTTCTGGCTTGTTGCCGATTACCCGGTCTGTGGACCGTGAGCTTGAGCATTCGCATTTGATCGCCCGCACCGCTGTACTTCACGAACATTTCCGGGGTCGCTCCCCGTGAGCTATGTTCTTTACCGGTAAAGTGGTTTGTTGAAAGACCCGTGACCCCCAAGGGGGGAATGTCAGCCAGGTTGGTGCTAGGTTGGGCAGTTTCCCTGAGGTCTTGTAGACCAATATGGTGGCTTATGATTGGGTAATTTGTTATTTCAGTTGTTGATGCATAGTACCTGTTCAGCATGCTTTCCTATTTTTGATTGTTCAGTTCCTTTCAGTATTTATTTTAGTATACTCCTGATGAGATCTATATATGCTTTACTGATTGATTGATTATCCGCTTCTTAACCATGCTTACGTAACATGTTGATTTCTACTATCCTCTAATATTGTATGCCAGTAGGTACGATCTGCTATTTCTCGGCTCGTCGTGCCCACTGGGATACACTGTCGATGTATCTCACACCCCCTTGGTGACCATTTTTCAGGTCGAACGGGTGCTGGGATGTCGGGACGTGTTGGTGAGGTTCCGTGTTAGCAAACGACCCTGGACAGCCGTTAATTTATTAGCAAGTTGTTAATTTGTAAATAAATTGTTTAAATTGTTGTAATATCTTTTAGTTATACGTAGTTTAGACTACTCTGATATTGTTTTAAAAGATTAGCCGTGCATATATAGAAAAGGCTCAATTCCAAAGGGAATTGGGACTCTTCTATATATATGGCGGTCTGTCATGCCCTGGCTTGATTTTTAAAACTCTGATTGAAAAAAAAAAAAAAAAAAATTTAGACGCTGTTTTTCGAACTCGGGGCGTGACAGATTAAATGGTATCAGAGCAATAGGAATACGATGCCTAGGTTTGGCTAGGAACGAACCCTAGGATGACTGGTGTTCACGTGAGAGCGCAGGGTATTGGCATAGTGGTTTGGAGCTCATGTGTGTTTCGTGTTCGCGTTTTTAGTCGTACGCACTCTGGTTTTGGGAATCGTTGTTAGTGCAGGGTTAGCCGCGGTCATGGTTTCGGCCGTGGGCTTGATGTTTCAGTGGAGCCAGAGGGCTCAGATCAGTTACAGTATATGTGGTTAAAGGTTAGACCACCGTTCTTGCCGTAATCGTCTAGCTGATGGCACAGCAGCAGATGACTGCTAGTATTGCACCAGCCCCACAGTTTGCCCAGAGGTTGAACAAGATGTTGATCCTTCAGTGTCCCTGTGTCATAATTCAGTGGCCTATGTGCCCGATGGTAATCCTGATTTGGGTTGGATTCAAATTTTGGCCTATGCGTCGATTCTAATAAGGTGTTGGTGAACGTTGGAATATGTTTCTAGATTCTTGTGAATAGTCAGGGTGGCATTCATGACCACGAGATGGTCGTGACCCTTGGTAGAGGTTATGCCATCGGCATAGAGACGGTGATGGGAGGTATGTGATGTACCTTCAGATGTGAGTTGTGTCCCCAACTAGTTGTTGGCGACAGATCTGTGGTATTTCGCTTTTCTTTTGGTAAGCACGTTGGCTGCAGACAACGTACTGTCAAAAGAACTGAGGAAATACTCTGCCCTGTAATGGGGAAAATATCAGATTGGGTCTAAATGAGTAGCCTGGAGTTGTCGATATTTTGTGACTGATTGTCACTACCGTGAACCTGTTAGAGGCTTACTAGTGGTTTAGTTAAGTTTAAGTTTCGGGGACGAAACTTCTTATAAGTGGTGGGTAATGTAGTAACCGTAATTTTTAAAATCCAAAATTTAAGTTTAAATAATTTCCTGAATTATTTAAATGGCAAAATGGATAATTAGTAGTGCAATGGTGGCCCGAAAAAATTGACTTTTGATCGGGGTCTGATCTCGAAAATCCGAGATCACCATTGCGACCGTCTCGTCGAAACATGAAAAGTTGATATTCACATGTTTTCGATCCGACGGTCGGATCTTTTGCAAAACAGCGAAAGAAAAGCGGGCCCCAACACTTAAGTTGTGAATAGTAACCCCTGATTTAAATCCCCTCTCAACCAACGTCGGCTGTTTCGCCGTCTGGACCCCAGGCATAGTAGTATGAGTAGTCAATTCTAACTACTTTTGACGTTCTGAGCGCAATGGCACTGTCGGAATTCGCGTTTGGCGATCCGGGTGCATCGAAATGCGTGCGTCGTTATACAACATAAAGAAGATTATGGCCCGAGAATTTAATGGTGCACCGAATCGATCAAGCAAGGGCACTTTCTGATAAGTCTCGACGAGCCGGACGTCGTGGCGTTGTCCGTTCCGCAATTCGACGATCGGGTTGTCTTGAAATACGCAAAAAGTGCCGAAAGAATCGATTTTTTTTGCAAGAAACCTAATGTTTCTTGGGCCTAAGCTACTGGGGCTTTGGAGTTGAGCTCCTGCCAGCATTTGGAGCCCACGAATGGGTGCTGGAGGCTGGAGGCAGGCCGTGGTGGAGGTGGGTAAAGAATATTCAAATTTCATTAAATCTCCACCAAGTCTCTTGGGCTACTCGTGTGGGGGTTACACGGGGTGGCTCTTGGGATTTCTAACTCCCAGGAGTTATTCTTCATAACTCTGGGTGCGGGGATAGCTGATGAGCCATCACCTTTGAGGCCAAACCAAGGGGAAAACCGAGAGAGTGAGAGGAGAGCGAAGGTTGAAGAAAGTTGCACCAACTTGCTCTCTGGTGTCCCTAAGGTGTTTTTCCTGCGTCTGAGGACCACCTTGGAGCTTGCTGTGGCCGCGCGAAGGGGGGAGGAGAGAACCGGCTTCTTCCACTTCTTCTCCAACTCCGGCGAGGTGAGTCTCTTTAAACCAAAGGTTCTCTGGACCCAAGACCTTAGGAAGTAGCTTCTTTAAGTTATAAGGATGCCCTCTGCCAAGCCCCGAGCCCCCATGCATGACAGGTTGCCGGCGGAGGAAACTCCTTCGCCGGAACCCTAGTTTGCTCCGCCGCGGCTAAACTCCGCAACCACTTGACCAAATGGAAAACCAAAATGATGGGAAGGAACTGTAGGAGGTGTGGATCAACTCTACCAAATTTGGTAGAGTTTGATCAAGTGAGTTGTGGTGACCCCGATCCCCGTGTAGCTTCTCCCATGAACCGTGGTTTAGAACACCTAGTGTTGGTGTGTCTGGCCCATAGTGCATCAAAGGGATGCCACAGATGGACCCTGTGTGATATCCACAGCTGGATTGGCTTTCGGCTGTATTTGCCAATTTTTTTAAATGGTTTTGGGCCAAACAGATGTTGGATTTGGATTCAGCGCGGAAAAACGCTTGAAAACGACTATTTGTTTGTTTGATTCTGAGTCCGGATGCCCAAAAAGGGACTCCCGAAAGTTTTCGCTGAATTTCGGTGCATGGGAGGGGCCGTGGACCGCCGGCTGCCACGTGGCGGCCTGTTATTGGCCGATCCGCAGCACTCGGTCCACGGAGAGGCGCGGCTGGGAGCACGGACCCGGCGCATGGACACGTGGCGCCGCCTGATTGGCGGGCTCGTGATGCGCGGTCCACAGGGTGGCGCGGCGGTGCATGGACCAAGGCGGGTGGACACGTGGCAGTCCCCGGTTGGTCGGTGCACGCGGCGCGGTCCACGGAACCCGAAGTAGGGTGCGTGGACCGGGTGCAGGGGACACGTGTCGGCGTGCTACTCGCGGGCTCACGAGGCGCGGCGCACGGGGTCGCTGGCGGGCGCCTCGGGGCGCGTGCGTGGAAGGCGGCCAGAGCGGCGCCTGCCCGCACGTGTGACTGCGACAGTGTCGGGACACGTGGCACGCTGCCACTCGCGGGCGCCACCTACCCGTTTGACCGGGTAGGTGCCACGCGGCGACAGCACGCGCGCCCCGCACAGCTGTTTGCTGTGCGGGACACGCGTCGGCCCCCGGGAGGGCCACGTGGCCACTCCCGGCACGCCCCGCACAGCTGTTTACTGTGCGGGTGACGTGGCGGCACGAGGAAGATCCGGGCGCCTACAGTGTTTCCCCTTTTGCTGTCGGATTCGGGCGCCCGAATCTTCGGGAGCGCCCGAATCCGGGGACTTGGTTGGAATTTCTTCAATTGTTTTTCTGCGGCCTATTTAAAGCCCAAGCCGCCTTCACATGCAGATTTTTGGCACTTCCGAGCTTCAAACCGACTGGAGGTCTTCAGCAAAGTTGATCCCCACGCAGTGCTGCATCCATCTGTCGATTTCGGGGATTTTACGAGGCACGCTTATCGAGGTTTCCATTTTCTTGGCGCGTCGTGACGTTCCTTCGCCGGTGTTTCTCCCGTCGCGTTTCGGTGCACGAGCTCCCCCGGCCCACTTCGACCATATTTTCGAGCGATTTCTTCGCCGTTGGATCTGCGACAGGTAAGGCTACGATCTTGGTATTTTCAGCATTTCCTTGTTTTGCACTTTTCGAGGAGTTCTTCCATGCTTACTGGGACCTTGGTTTTCTGTGAGGATTTGTGAGGACAGCAGGTTGATTTGAAGAGATCTCTGCGCTCGAGCGTCGGATCGAGACGAGCCTTTGCACTTTTTGCATCTACTCGACACGAGGATTATCATAGTATTTTTCTTGGATTTTTCTGAGACCTTCCCGGAGGTATAGTTTTCTCCCTTCATCTGTGCTTGGGATTACAGTTGTGTGGTTGTGAGGTTTTGTGCACCTGTGTTGTGGAATTTGTAACTTGGCCTACGGTGCTCGGAATTGGGCGTACAGTTACCCGTTTCGAAGGTCTCGACGCGAGGATCGCTGTGGTATTTTTATCGAATTTTTCGGAGCCCTTTCTGCAGGTGAATAATTGGCATCTTTGGGACTGAATTACAGATTGTGATTACTTGGTTTAATTTTGGAATAAAGTGTAATTGTAAGCCTCGTGTTGTACCCAGGAGGATTTGCGGGTATTGCTGGGCCCGTTGGATCTGGAGTTATTGATTTTGGGGTATTTTTAGCTGTGGGACTTTACACAGTTAGCGCCTTCAGGTGGGTGGCCTTGTCTCCAAGTTTGATGGACTGAACATTAAATCTGCTATAGTAGGACCATGCATGATAGTAGATTCTTGTGTACCATGCTAGAATGTAGGAATTGTTATTCCTTGTATTTATCTGATGATCGTATGATCTCTTCTGCTTCCTACCACCTGTTAAATATTAGTTATTGGAACTTGACCTAGCACCCCCGTCATATGTTGCATGTGTAACCAGACCAGTAGAAAACCCTCACTTGGGCTAGGGTTATTTATGTTTAGACATCCACACATTGTGTTTCATTCCTGGACTTAGTGTTATCCTCGCCCGGGTAGTGGGCCGAGCGGTCGGGACTTCCTTTCAGTGTGGGATGCATTTGCACTCGTGCTTGGGAGCAGAGTGGAGTCTGGTAGATGTAGTAGATCGCTTGTCTGTACCGAGAACCGTTTGGGGTAAATGGTGGTCCCGGGAGGTCTTGTTTTCCCCTGTTTGGGTTGTCGCCACTGTGTTAGTGGCAGTAGTGTACCAGTGTTAGCAGGACCTAGAACCCAGAACCCATTTTCGACATACACATGATTTTAGTCTACCAACGTTTTCTTCCAAGCATCGAAGGGCCGCTGGAGTCTGTTCTTGTTTGATTGGACAAAGGCATCAGCCCTTCGGGGTTTGGGTAAAATACTTGTTTTCTAACTGTTTTTCCTAAAAGAACTAAAAATCATTAAAAAAAAAAATGGGTTTCTCCTTAAATCAAGATAGTTTTTCAAAAAGGGAACTACTTTAATCCTCACCCTGTGTGGGTTGAGTGGAAATGGTTTTCAATAACAAATGTCACATTTTTCCTGTAAACCTTCCCACTCAAAAGGATTCGAGTGGTCTGGGTTCTAGGGGCCGTTCCTTTGTCGGGACGAAAGCCACGGGGGTCGAGCCTGGAACCTGTTCTTGTTTGATAGGGTTGTAGGTGTAGGTCTCCCGGAACTTTCGGGCCCTGGTTGGTGTCTTCTGCGTGTTGTACCGTGGTTGTTGTGTTTTCGAACTATAAGGGGGTCGGGAACTTCGATAGGCGGAGCCTAGAGTCTGGCTATTTTGGGGTCACTGGACGCGATGCTCGCGTTAGATTTAGGTTTGGTCGAGCCGAAGAAATTAAAATGCCTTAAGGCTATGTTAGAATAGTAAATTATGGCCCGAAATTTTCCTCGGGTTCCGTGCTACTGCAAATTGGTGAGCACGGTGTTCAGCGAGTCGAGGGTCACCTACTGGAGGTGACGGTTCGTAAAAATAATATCCCGATTAAGAGAACGAGTGAAAACGGCTCTCAAACGGCTATAAAAGTGCAATTTTGGAAACCCTAGGGGTCTAATTGCAATTGTAATAGTGTGTGCTGCCTAGGGCAGTGTGTATGTAATTCCTAAGCTTTTTGTTAGGAATCCAACGGCTCCCGTTGAGCGAAAATCGGTTGTCGGTCCGAGAATCGGCAAAATCGTCGATTTAACGGCGTCCCGGTGGTAATCGCGTAATTCGGGAAATTGCGGCGGTTCCGCCTAGCCGACTGTTGAGTCCCAGTAGAATCTGGTTGAGCCAGCGGCAAAGGGTTAAAGCCCGAGTCTCCCGGAAATCCAAAAGGAATTCCCGGGAGGGGCATTTTGGTAATCTTATTACCATAGGGTTGTAACTAGCCAAGTGATATCGTCAAGTGTTATTGTTGAATGTTCCAACGCTGTAGATGAAGTTGGATTCTGCTATTCGGGTCTAGGTGAGTCGTTGGACGGGTTTGAGTTTCCCCTGATCAGTACTTTTGATTCAGGTTGGCACGGTTTGACTCCGGTCTTCGAGCATTCCGTCAGGTGCGGTTTAGTCGCCTGCAAAACGACAGGTGGGTTTATCTTCGGTCCGGGCTTTATCAGTTCGGCCCTCTAGGGTATAGTATTGGTTGGACCCCTGTTCTTGTAGCCTAGATGATATTTGAGCCTGCCTTTCCTTTTGATCAGTTTCATTCTGCTATATGCTGAGTTATGATCCTTATCTGCAAAATTGATTATATGATACCTTGCATGATTGATCTTTAGTTGCTTCCAGTTATTATGACATTATTCTGGACATTGCCATGCCTGCTTGGTCATTAGCTAGTTTGCATACCTGATTATCAGTATTCCCTGATTATATCTGATCCATGCTATAGTAGTTGTTGATTATATTCTGCATATGATTGAGATTTAGTGGCTATTCTGCATTGCACCCTTGTTGGGATTTTGGTCATTTGCTAGTTTGCATACCTGATTATCAGTACTCCCTGATTATATCTGATCCATGCTATAGTAGTTGATGATTATTTCTGCATATGAGTTGAGATTCAGTTGGTTTCTGATATTGCATCCTTGTTGAGATTGTTTCGGCTTGTTGTTGATCATTCGAGTTGAGATTCTGTTGGCATACTACTGTTGCATCCCAGTGGGGATTTTTCTGGCTTGTTGCCGATTACCCGGTCTGTGGACCGTGAGCTTGAGCATTCGCATTTGATCGCCCGCACCGCTGTACTTCACGAATATTTCCGGGGTCGCTCCCCGTGAGTTATGTTCTTTACCGGTAAAGTGGTTTGTTGAAAGACCCGTGACCCCCAAGGGGGGAATGTCAGCCAGGTTGGTGCTAGGTTGGGCAGTTTCCCTGAGGTCTTGTAGACCAATATGGTGGCTTATGATTGGGTAATTTATTATTTTAGTTGTTGATGCATAGTACCTGTTCACCATGCTTTCCTGTTTTTGATTGTTCAGTTCCTTTCAGTATTTACTTCAGTATACTCCTGATGAGATCTATATATGCTTTACTGATTGATTGATTATCCGCTTCTTAACCATGCTTACCTAACATGTTGATTTCTACTATCCTCTAGTATTGTATGCCAGTAGGTACGATCTGCTATTCCTCGGCTCGTCATGCCCACTGGGATACACTGTCGATATATCTCACACCCCTTGGGTGACCATTTTTCAGGTCGAACGGGTGCTGGGATGTCGGGATGTGTTGGTGAGGTTCCGTGTTAGCAAACAACCCTGGACAGCCGTTAATTTATTAGCAAGTTGTTAATTTGTAAATAAATTGTTTAAATTGTTGTAATATCTTTTAGTTATACGTAGTTTAGACTACTCTGATGTTGTTTTAAAAGCTTAGCCGTGCATATATAGAAAAGGCTCAATTCCAAGGGGAATTGGGACTCTTCTATATATGTGGCGGTCTGTCATGCCCTGGCTTGATTTTTAAAACTCTGATTGAAAAAAAAAAAAAAAATTTAGACGCTGTTTTTCGAACTCGGGGCGTGACATATATAATGTTTTACCTAACGTGCAAACGAAGGTATTACGGTGGGATAGAACGTTATTTCTATATCTTCTTTAACACCCCGAAACTTCCTTGGGATCAAATTTTAATATTCCGTATCTTATATTATCATGGATGGCAAGATATGTGGAGAATGCTCATTCTACCGAGCGACTTCCATTCCCATTGATCATCATGCGGATCTTGAGAAAATTTGATGTGGACATCCGATCATCGACATATATGCACAGTCTGGGAACAATCAATGACTCTACAATTGTGAAGTCCCTCACGAGTCAATTGGATGAGACACCAACACCACCTCGAAGCAAGCGACCTTTGACGTCCTCACATCAAGCCACGACAGCAACAGCAGCACCAGCAACCGCAGCAACAGCTCAAGCAGCTTCAGGACCTACAATTTTTGAGACCTCAGACGATGATGCATTTGTGACCTCAATATATCGTGAACAACAAAGACTCTCATATGAACAAGAGCATCTTTCGATCGAACAAGGACGTATTTCCCTTGACCTGCAAAAGATCTCTGCAGCCCAAGAGGTTTTGACAAAGAAATACAATTCACTGACGAAGTTGGTGAAAAAGATTTTCGCAAAAAAGGGTTGTAGTAGCTCCGACGACTCAGACTCTGGATGATGGAAGAAATTTTTTTTTTACTTGTTTTTGCAGGTTTCTTTTCTTTTCGTTACCTAATCTCTTGAACTTTTTCCTCTTAATTTTTTATTTGATTTGGCGATTTTTGACAAAAAGGGGGAGAAGATATAAGAGAAGATATAAGAACTTTTGGAAAGAAAGGTAAGTTTGAAGGGTAAGTTGAGCTGAACCTGTGAACTTGTGAACTGAACTTGACTAGCATGCCATGACTAACTATTTGACTAACTATTTGGGCATGTAATATTCTAACAAGTGACTTGGTGATCTCTAACTGCTACTATGTTTGAACTTGTTAAAATGGTCAAATGGATGGTTGTGAAATTTGAACTATGACATTTTGAACGTTATGGTGATATGATGATATGTGAATCTTTGATTGTCGACTTTCATACATATCTGATAAATAATGTCATAAGGTACATGAGTATAAACTCTATCTCTCTGATTGCTTATTGAATTTTTAAATTCTTGATGTATCTAATGATTTCTTTTGTCAAGAATTGTTTTTTTTGCAGAGAGTACAAGCGTCTAAATTTAGAGTTTGCATTAGGAGTTTATCTCTTGTATTTATTTGGATCATTCATGTAAATTTTTGTTGTATGGTGATAGCAACAAAAATATATTTTTTAGTGGATTATTTGTTTTGTCACGAAACCGCCAAAGGGGGAGATTATTAAGGATTTTTGTTTTGGCGTATTTCGTGAAGTGTATTGAGTCTTGAAGATTGAAGATGAAGAATTGTGGATCACATACATCAATCTCAAGAAGAATGAATTCAAAAGGATCAGGTACGTTTAACTAAATAATTTTGGTGGTCCGAATATATTTATGTAGTTTAGAAACACTTGGAATATTTTTCAATGCATAAAAATAAAAAAACTAGACAATTTAAGTGTTCAGGATCCGGATCAGGGCATTCCAGTCCGGACCCTGAACATAGTTTAGTTCATGCGGAATTACAGTCCGGATCATTCCCTGTTGAGTCCGGACCCCGAACTATGGTTTTTTGTTCAATCGCATGAACAGTCCAGATCAGGCCAAATCAAGTCCAGACCCTAAACTGTTTTTTCAGGATATTCTCTGGAAAAAGACAACAGTCCGAATCAGCCAAATCCAGTCCGTACCGCTGTGCGGGAAAAAGTTTGTTAAGTCAGTTTTTGATGTTTATCTCTTTCCAATTGGTTTCTAACCTATAAATAGACCCTAACATTCATCTTTTAGGGTAATCCAAATAAAAAGAATCCAAAGGAATCCAAGTAACGGAAAAATATATGAAAAATCCACATATATAGAGAAGAAAGGAAAACACGATTAATTTCATGTTTCTTCGTCTATATTGATCAATTTGATTCTAGGGTTTCCAAACTCTTATTTCTTGTAGAATCAAATTGATGAATACTTAGATGGTAATTTTTTGTCTATCTATGATCTAAGTATTCGGCGGATTATCATCACCAACAAAACAACGATTTCTCAAAATCGGCGTGTGGATTCGCGTGGCCTTGTGGATTCAAGGTGCTACCGCTTTCGTAGATTCGAAGCGAGGTACGTTCATGTGATTGAGACGTGCTATATTGGTGAAGACCGTGGATTCAGTTGGACGTCGTGGATTCGGCGTTGGACACAAATCGTGAATTCGAGGAGCGTTGTGGAGCGAGCGGAGAAGATCTACTCGGAGCGTATGGAAAAGGTTGAGTCGTAGTGTTATGGTAAATCACCTTGTACGTGTTTAATCTTGATGGATTTCACCGTGTTATCGGTCCCATGGTTTTTTACTCCTGTGACGGAGTTTTTCACGTAAAATCTTGCGTATATTTTTATTTTCCGCATTGGGTTATTTTTTACGCAACGATTTGGTGTGTTTATTGTTTACACCTATTCACCCCCCTCTAGGTGGTTTTTCCCCTATTCAAATCCATTATTCACATAACCCACATAGCTTACCCAGAAATTGCATAATAGTTCTAACTTTAGAGTGTTTTGGTTTGGTTACCTTAATCTGAAGACTTTCGGATCGATCTGAGGATATCAGCAGATAGGCCTCGACTTACTGAAGCCTGTGCTCACTGTCTGAGGTTTGCCTGTAGTTCGAGGAGGTCAACGGGTCAACCTACAAAAGTCCCAAAGAGCTGTAATCAATGTTTTTGCATCAAAACTCACCCTTGATGCCAACTAAAGTGAGCATCATGCTCAAGGGACCAAGGAGGTTCAGAGGCTCACCTTGCTGTGATCGAAAGGTCGTCGGAGAGTTGGCTACAGCAAGGTGACCCAAAAAAACTTCAATTAGAACTCAGTTTGGCTGAGCTTGCAAGAAATCAGGCTCTGGTGAGACAAAAGGGCAAGCAGCAATGGCATGGGCTAAAGGGAGGTGCCATGGGTGCCTCTTTCTCTGGCGCCGGCGTCAGGTAGCTGCGGTTGGCCGGGATCCTCAAATTGGGCCATAATAAGAGCAAGGCTGGGACACATGCAAGGGCACATGATGGTTACTCTCGACGAGGGAAGGCTAGTTGGGTGGCTTGCCAGTGTCAGGAAGCGGTGGTGGTGGCGACGGCGTACGGCCAACCTTGGCCAAACGCAAAAATAGGAAACCTAGGGTTTTCTTTTCCGAAGCTGCGGTTAAACGGGGTGGCTTCAAACTTGATGGAGTTGCTCCCCAGGTGTAGCAGAAGGAAACCATTGCCTTGGATCCCTCATCCAGCTGTTGGAGGCGATGCGCGATGATAGGGACTAAAATCTAGGGTTCTGGTGAGCAGGTTGCTCCCGCCTGCCGCCGTAGGCACCTCCACAATCGTCGCTAGGAAAGCAGTGCAACCTCTGCTAATCATCCGCCTAGCTCTCGCTGAAGAAATCATCACTGCAAATAAGGAACTCTGACAGCCTCGGTAAACAAACTCCTCCTGTCCCGGCTCACGGAGGGTCATTGTCCTCTCTCTGCAGTCTATAATAGCATAGTACCTCGACAACCAATCCATACCGAGCACGACGTCGAAATCCTGGAGCTGCCGCAAGACAAGCAAGTCTGCCGGCAAAATCCAGGATCCCAACTGCACAGGGCAATCCCTACAATACTCCTCGACATGCAAGACATGATCTGGTATCTGAACCTCTAATGCATGCGATAAAGAAACTACCTCTATACCATGAAGGGATGCAAATGCTCTACTAATAAATGAATGCGATGCACCGGTATCAAAAAGAGTACGAGTACGAACTGCAGAAATCAAAATAATACCTGCGACGACATGCTCTGCTGCCGTAGCATCCTCTACCTGAGCTGCATAGACTCGACCGCTCGGCGTCGGGGGATGTCGCTCTGGCTGTCGCGAGGACGATGAAGCAAAATCTGGCCTACCGGAGGCCGCCGAAGGTCCTGCTGACTGACGAGGAACGAAGGATGCAGAAGCTGATGAAGGAGCTGGGTAACCTGCCCTGGGGCACGCCCTCGCGAAGTGACCGGTCTGCCCGCAACGGAAGCAGCGGCCCTGACTTTGCGGGCACTGGGTCGGTGGGTGCGGTCCTCCACAAATGATACAACGGTCGGGGCGCGGCTGCCGCGAAGTCTGCTGCTGCTGCGAAGACTGCTGCTGTCGAGGTGGTCGACGCTGCTGCTGCTGAGACTGACGAGATGCCCCAGATCTCTGCCGCCCCTGATACCCCCGTCCCTGAGAGTGGAAACGGGGAGGTCTCGGGGGTCCCTGTCTACTCGACTGCCCCTCCTTAAACAGCGACGGGCGCTTCGCCCCAGGAGTCACTACGAGGGCTGGAGCCACCTCTGCCATCACTGCCTCTCCACTCTCCACATAAAGTGCCTGCTCCATCGAGGCCTCCAAAGTCTGTAATCTGCGGGAGCGGACGAGCTGATTGATGTCCCGACGCAATCCTCTCTCAAACATGTAGATCCGGTGGGTCTCATCTCTGGCCACGTGGGGCATACAAGCTAACAGCCGATTGAAATCGGCTATGTACACGTGTACGGGCCTATCTCCCTGGCGGAGATTCCTCAACTGCTCCTCCAAACTCTGTCGAACACTCTCGGGAAAGAAAGCCCCAAGAAGCATACCGCGAAACTCTGCCCATGAGATAAACTGGGTCCCAGGCGGACCTGCGGGTCGCACACGCCGCCACCATGCCTCGGCGTTGCTCTCCAGAAAATGAGTAGCCAACAGAACTCGAAACCTCTCATCAATAAAAAGGCTCTCGAAATGGCGCTCCATGGCCGTAACCCAAGACTCAGCCGCCCACGGCTCAGCACTCATACCCGAAAAGCGGGGTGGATCAAACTTGCGAATCCTTATCAAAAGATCCACCATCACCCGCTGCTCTGCCAAGGTCAAAGATCCCGTCGTCCCAGACGGTGACCTACTGGAAACTGGCTCAGCCGGAACTGCTGGTGCAGGCTGCACAACAGAGGGTGCCACAACAGGGGAAGAAGGCACCGGTGAACTCTCAGGGGGTACTACCGCCGGCTGCGCTCTCTGCTCCAACAAGAGCGTCAACCGACTCACAGCCTCCTCCTGGCGTCGAGACGCCTCAGCCAACTGTGCCATCTGGGCACGGAGCTCCAGAACCTCGCTCTGCTGTCCCTGCTCCGAGTCCTCCTGCTCGGGCTCAGAGGACGAAGGCTGCGAACGCGTCACCATCGAGCGTCGAGGAGGCATCCCCACCCGAGGGACAAGGCAAACAGTCAGAACCCAAATCATCACTCGACCCAATCTAGCGAAAGTCAGAAGGCATGTCCCCCTTCCCGAAGTACTATGTTGTCTGCAGCCAACATAGTTGCCACCGAAGGAAGACATGTCAATCGTTCACCCCGAACCGCTCGGGAGAGTTAGAAATCCAATCAGGACTCTCGCTAAAATCACGGCTCTCACGCGAGTCATCCTAGGGTCCAACCACAAGCCTAGGGTTCCTAAGTCCTCCAAGACCTACATCCTAGGCTCTGATACCACTCTAATCTGTCACGCCCCGGGGCGATACTGCGCCCCGGCTCGCCAACAGATCCGCCGCCCATACGGGAAGCCCCGTATAGGCGTAGCGACTAACCTGCAAAGAAACATCTACACTAGCAGATATCAGAGCTGAAAGAGAAAAGCTGGAATAAAATACATAAAATAAAACTACAACTCACAAATATACAGACCAACCTCACCAACACAAGAGTCTCTCAGAAAAGCAGGAAAGAAAGGTACAACTCAAAACCTCACTACAAAAAAAATCACTCGACATAACACACACCAAAATAGTACTGGGGTACATCTACTCACACACTAAAGATGACAGGAGGGGATCTATCTCGCGACTCCCTTACCTCGGTCTGAAGGAGCTGGATCAGCAACAGGAGCTGCAGGAACCGGAGCAGAAGTCCCTGGGGAGAAGACACCACGACGGGTGTGAGAACTACATCCCACAGTAGTTCTCAGTGGGTGCCGCCAACAAGCCCGACGGTCTGCCCACAAGTCTACCAGAGGCATAAAGTAACATATGCAGTGCTGTAAGGAAAGCTGGGAAAAGTAACTCTACAGCTACTATGCCTCTATCTAGATGCTCAACAGTGGAACAGAAAGAACATGATGCCACAACTAACGCTCCTCCCTGATCACCCAATCTAAACTGACTGCCTCATCGGGTCCAGTCAAACCTGCGCCAACCTACTGCCGTTACGTCCCGGAGGAGCGGACTTACGTAGGGCGTCCATGGCTGCCAACAAAAGCACAGCCAGAGGGACAAATGCAACAACAAGTCGCGAAAGAACATCTCAACTCACGCCGGTACAACAACCCGGTCTCGCCTACTCCGGAGTGGCACTCGAGGGGAGCGACCCGCTCGAGTCAAAGTAACCCATAACAAGTATCTCTGTAAAGTATCTCTGTAAAGCTCAAATGTGGCTCATGCAGGCTATGATCCAAATCCTCGATCAACAAGATCGGCTAACAAACAAATCACTGACTCACTCACTGGCTGGAATCTACACAGCTGAGACTCACTGTCACTCTGACAGTTTCCAAGAACCCAGATCTACTATCACTATCACTCTCCCAAAGAAATCAGATCTACAGACTGCTATCAACTCCACTCGGTCCCCAGACACGAGTGCGAAAGCATCCCACAACCACCCGACCTCTCGGCCCACAACTCGGGCGAGGAAAAGCTAAGTCCATAGTGAAATGAAGTATCGTGATGTGGAATGTCTAGAGCAATAAAAACCTAGCCCAAGTTGGAGTTTTCTACAGACTGGCTGAACAAGATGCATATGACAGGGGTGCTAGGTCAAGTTCCAAGATTTCACTACTTAACATAAAGTAGGAATCAAAAGATTCAACAACAGATATACAAGATACAACATACAGTTTTACACATGCTATTACTCCAATTTCTAACATGCATGATCCTACACACATAGAATTAGTACACAGTCCAGAGTTCTTGGAAGCAAGGTCACCCACCTGAACACGCTAACTGTCCAAGGTTGTACAGCTAAAAGTCCAGAAACAGCCAAAACACAGTATCCACCAAGCTAGCAACACGGTAGCAGTGCTCACAATCTCCTGGGTACAAAACATAATCCAAGATTACACTTTAATCCACAAAATCCCAAGTTCCCAAAAATCTGTGATGAACAGTCCCTAAAACACGAAATATCCACCTGAAAATCATCTTCCAAAAATTCCAATAAAAATGTGACGGCGATCCTCGCGACGAGTAGATGTCGATAGACTCCTGAATCGTTGAAATCCGATGTCCGGTTGAGGAGATAAAAATCCGACAAGTAGGTGCTGTCCAAACCATCCATCAGCCGCAAAGGGGGTTAAAAACGTACCCAAAACCCCAAGAAAAGCTCAGTTCCAGAAAAAGTGTCCAACACAAAAGTTGTAGATTTACCTCCTACAAAACCGTCGCCGCAGAAATCGTCCAAAAATACTGTCGGGGTAGCTCTGTAGACCTCACAGACTGAAATGCGACGAAAATGGTCCTCCTACAGGAAATCGCCGCTCCGCACCCCGATGCAAAAATCGCCGTCGTTGCGGCCTCCAAAAATCCTGAGCTTCCGTCAAAAGATGCACAAGAGGAAGAGGAAGAATTTTGGTAAAGGGCTCAGGAGCTAAAAGCTTCGGGAAAGGCCTCAAAAATGAGGCCCAAGTTACCTATTTATAGGGTACAGCAGAAAAAAACCAAAAAGTCCAAGTATTGGGCTCTCGGCCCAAACAAATCGGGCGCCCGAATCATTCGGGTGTTGGGCCCGGCCCAACACTGTGCGCGCCCGGATCGATCCGGTGCCGCCACGTGTCCCCCCCGAACAGGGGACAGCGGTGCGGGGCCACCCGATGGCCGCCACGTGTCCGGCCCCGCGCTCCCCGCACCCGGCGCACATGCGCCCACCAATCATGGCGCGCCACGTGCAGCGCGGTCCACGGCAGCGACCACGGGCCGCGGTTCACGGCGGCCCACCCGGGTCGCTGCGCCCGCCAACCAGCGGGCGACACGTGGCCCGGCGGGTCCATCGTGCGCCGCGCCCGGCGCAGTCCACGCGCTGTCGCGCGTGCGTTGACCCGCCAACCGGCGTCTGCCACGTGGCACTGTGCCGCGTCGCATACGCCAGGTGCGTATGGACCGACCAACCAGAAGAAGCCACGTGGCCCGCCCCGGTCCACTGCACCAACCGCGCGCCCCCGTGGACCGAGTCGCGTGAGCCCGCCAATGGGCAGCCGCCACGTGTCCAGGCGCCGGTCCATGCACCAGCGCCCAAGCTCTGTGGACCGAGCGGTATGCGCCGGCCCAATCAGAAGCTGCCACGTGGCAGGGGCTGGTCCACGGCTGTTCCCATGCACCGAAACGCACGAAAAACTTCCGGGAGTCCATTTTTGGGCATCCGGACTCAGAATTTAACAAGCAAACAACCGTTTTCAAGCGTTTTTCCGTGCTGAATCCATTTCCGACCTCTGTTTGGCCTAATTCTTTTCCGAAATTTCGGCAAACCCAGCCGAAAGCCAACACAGCAAGTAATATCACACAGGGTCCATCTGTGGCATCCTATTGATGCACCATGGCCAGATACACCAATGATAGGTGTTCTAACAGTGGATTCATCAGAAGAACGTTGCATGGGCACCAGGGCCACTACAGCTGGGCCCTTGCCCCTGACGTATGCCTCACCGTCTGCATCTGAACCGTCTCGTCCGCTGTATCCATACCTGAACCTATGGGGGGGGTGCACCCAAGGGGTGTGAGAACTCTTGACAGAGTTCCCAGTGGGTTCAACCACCGAGAAAAAGTGTCCTACACCACTTGGTCCAATGGAAGCAATAATAATAGTGCTAGGAAACTAAAATCCTCGATATCAAATGCAGCTATGCAAAACAATATATCACTGTCTGTATATAATCATCGACCCAGCACTACTCTGTCTAGTCATACTAGGCTACTAAGCACCAACTCGGCCACTATGCCGCTGTACACAGGGTTAAGCTAACCCGGCCACCTTGGCCACTCTAATTTCTCTTTATTCTTTAAATTCTGGTGCTTTAGTTCAAGTTAACCCTCAGAAATTCTTATCCAACGGGCCCGAGCCCGGTAGTCCTGCTACCATCAGATAAGATTTCCAAGGTTGCCGGTAACACCCGCAAGTGTTACCCCGTCCTACGGAAGAAACGTCCCGAACGGGTCTCTACCCGGGAGAGGGGCACTGCCAACTGCTCCAACCTGGGCCGCGTTTCACTCCGTAGGTCCGCCCGTTTTATCTTTATCTTTTCTTTTGCCTTTAGCTCTTTGCTTTGCCTTTACTTGGGAAGCTGAGTCTTGCTCACACACTTCCCCCGGGAGTGACATATGCTCAACCCTCCCGTTGGCAACTTAGCTTTAATTCTTTAATTCACTTGGGAGTGACATATGCTCAACCCTCCCAAGGGCCATTTAGGCTTTTCTTTTACAGGGTCCGAGGGTTCCAAAAGACGAATGCCTACAACCCCAATCAAACAAGAACAGGTTGTAGCATCGCGTCCCGTAGTGCTCGGCCCAATACATTTTATCTTATCCTTTTTACCTTTCATTAATCATTCTCTTTCTTTAACCATTCTCTTTACACTTTATGTTCAGATGAGTTTAAGGCACCTTGGCACTCATCCACCCGGGAGTGACATATGCTCAACCCTCCCGTTAGCATTCATGCATCAATGCTTCTCTTTTACTTTTCTCTTTTATTTCAAGCAATTTGCTTGTCTTGATCATTAATCACTTTTAGCTCGCTCTCGAGCAATTTGCTTGTCTTGATCATTAATCACTTTTAGCTCGCTCTCGAGCAATTTGCTTATCTTGCTTATTAATCACTTTTAGCTCGCTCTCGAGCAATTTGCTTATCTTGCTTATTAGCCACTTTAGCTTTCACTTAAGCTTTATTTCCTTTATCCTAAGTTCTTTACTCTAGGATAATTTGGGTGTCTATAACACCAATTTAAGTTTGAACAATTTACTCATTCGCATTTCCACTTATTTTGCCACTTGGCAATATCTTAAGTTTCCTGACCACTTTATACTTTTCTTACTTGTTCTCAATTCACAACCCTAAACTTCAATTACCCTTAAGGTTGCACTATATCACTGCACTATGTCACTAGGATACTAGTTACTTTCAATCTTATCTAACTTAAGAGTTTATTAATCCTATTTCCACTTTCTCTTCCTTTCATGTCTCCACATTTGATCATTTTCCATTTTCCTTATTTAACTCAGATTGAAGTTAAACTAATTAATCCCTTTACCCAGACGTCCTATGACTTTCTGGGGTTACAATATTTAATTCTTTAACTTGGGGATCAAATCCCCATATTTCCTGATTCCTCACTGAATCCTAGAGTTTTACTAACTCTATTTTTCCTGTTCCATGTTTAACCTAGGGTTGCACTAACTCTATTTCATCACTAGAGTTTAACCCTACTAGTTCATCTTAGGTTCCTTTACCTAAGTTCCATATCTTGTTTAACCTAGAGTTCTCTGACTCTATGTTTAACACTCTATTGTCAACCTTAGGTTATTTTTCCTAAAATAATGCCACTCGTCGATCTAGGTATACCTCCTAGGTCATCCTGCCACTCGTTAAACCTTAATCTAGATTTTCTCCTAGTCTTACTACCAACATGTCCTGTTTCCTTATGTCACATGATTCCTAGGGTTATACCCTAACATGCTCACAATCATAATAGCTAATCCTTTTTCATGCATGCAGTTATTTTCATTTCATTCATCAAGTAGTAATTACTTCTACGCATGCATATTCATCCTATATCTTTGGCAACCAACAGTTGCACTTTTTCCTCTGTGTTCATTTACACATGCACATCTATTCCTCTAACTCTGGCAACCAACAGTTGCACCTTTCCATTTGAAACCATCTACACAGGCAATCATAATCATAATTACCTAACGCCTCTAACAGGCTACTATCATGCTTCGAATCGAAAAGCAAGGGAGCAAGGGGAGAGGTCACCCAATTTCGGCAGAATTCCCCACTTTGTGGTGTCCCCAATTGCTCGTAGACACTTGCAATTGGTCTCCGCGCGATTCCACTTGTCTCCTCGAGCTTGCACGCAAAACGGTGCACATCCCTCGAGTCCGCACGCAAAACGGTGCACGTCCTACAACCCTGCACGCAAAACGATGCATGTCACTAAAACCCATACGTAAAAATGGTGTGCGCCACTTCAGCCGGCACGCAAAACGATGCGCGGCAACACGATCTGCACGCGAAACGGTGCACGTACCTCAAAACTGCACGCAAAACGGTGCATGTCTGACTGTAGGGTTACAGGCAAAACGGTGCATATTTTTCTTAGCCCTGCACGAAAAATGATGCACAATATTAGAATCCACACGTAAAATGATGCGCATTGGTCCAACCCGCACGCAAAACGGAGCACGTACCCCGTATTGGCACGCAAAACGGTGCACATTCTACGATAGGGTTGCACGCAAAACGATGCACATTTTTCCAGCCCTGTATGAAAAATAAGATGCAACGTTAGAGTCTGCGCGCAAAATGGTGCCCGTTAGTCCAACTTGCACGCAAAACGGAGCATACCTCGCATTGGCACGCAAAACGGTGCACGTTCTTTTTTTTCAACTTTGCACGCAAAACGGTGCACATTTTCCGAGCCTGCGTCCAAAACTGCGCATCTTTGTCAAATCCGCACGCAAAATGGTGCATGTCTCCCACGTACGGCACGCAAAACGAGGCGCGTCCAAAACGCCCGTGAAATTCGCGCAGTAAAACAGCACAGAAAAGTTGGGTCCCTAACATGCACGTGGGCATGGGGTCAAATCCAAAGTTCAAAAGGAAATCATAAAACTGTGACAAAAATACCGCGAAAATAACAAATGGGGCCTACCTCGACAATGCTGTGTCGCCCATCTGATTTTTGGAGCACTTCGCACGCTTCACGAGGTCGCCGACGTGCAGCTCCAACCCACGAGATTCCCTCCCCCCCCTCTCTCTCTCTCTCTCTCTCTCTCTAGTGCTCGGGTGGAGAAGAAAATGAGAAAAGAGAAAGCTGCGGGGAGAAGGAAGAAAGAAGAAAAAAAAAAGAAGAAGGAGTTTCATTGGACCCGGTGCACAAAGCCCCCCAATGGGGAATCGCCATGTGGCGAGGAAATTCGAAATTCGAAATTCCCCCCAAGCCGCGCCTCCTGCGCCACGCGCCCACGCGGGCCTGCTGCGCGCCTTGCGCAGCACGCATGCGTGCCTCGATCCGCGCGCCGACGTCTTGGAAAATCCGTTTTTGTCTTGTTTTCTGTCCATTTTTCGTCCGTTTCCGTCCAAATTTGACGGGCGACTTCGTTTCAGCTTAATTTATCACAGAAAATTTTAAAATTTCAGTTTGGGCCATTTTTGGGCCACCAAAAGCCTCGCTGTATCTAGAATCACTGGCGGACCCCGTTCTCGCAATCCGGATATCCTATCAACCCGAAACTTTTACTGTGGCCTTAAAACATAATTACGAATCTCCCCAAATTTTCTCAGAATTTTCCGACACTGTTGGCGGAGCCCGTTCTCACTATCAGGCATCTGATCAACGCGAAACTTTTTCTGTGGTCTTAAAACATATTTACGGGGCTCCCGTAATTTTGTCGGAATTTTCCGACACTGTGAATTTTCCACTAAAAATCTGGGCCCCCTTTCTCCAATAAAATTCCAGATCTCTCCATTTTAACCCAATTTGGGCCCAACTCGCGTCCAAATGTTCTTTACTTCCCTAACTTTCATAACACTAGTATTTCATACCACCTTTATTTACATTTATTTATGTGTCGAAAATCCGGTACTTTACATTCTACCCCCCTTAAAATAAGTTTCGTCCTCGAAACTTGAATCACATCTCGACTCCTACTTGATCGAGAGGGAGGAAACCTTACCCTCACTACTGGGCTCACTGTATATCGTGACTGGCATCAAATTGCCTGCTCGCCGAGACTACACAAGCAACTCATTCTTGAATCCTTATCTCTATCCAGGGAAAATCTCAGACTTGGTGCCTGACCACTTTCACCAATTAGGTGAAAGACACAGTTGAGCACTTGCTCACTCAATTGCCACGAATGACCCAGTTTTTTGCTTGCGAAATTTTCACTTTAATTCCGCCATCATTCTTTTCACAACGAGGTTGCATATGCAACCAATTACACTTACCGCATTTTTCCGGTCGCTTCGCTGCCTAAGGTGGAGGGCAAAGGCCAATCCACAAGTCCTCGGCTATCATGCACGCTGCTAGTGCTCTAAGTCCACGGGTTATCAGCTAACCCGACATCTCAGACTACTAATAGGTTCACAGACCACGGTCCTATAGGGCCTATAGCCCAAAACTAATCCAATGCTGTATAATGGCTCTCACTAGCACACAGACCCAATCATCATACTAGTAGATTCTCACTTAGGATTACTACACCAACACTCCCACTAGGAGCTACAGTACCTCAATCACCACTAGCTCTATGGCCTGGTCACATCACACTCTCAGTGTACTAATCTCAGTGTACTAATAGCCTCAATGCTCACACGTGGCATTCCACGTTCCCGGGTCATCGCTCGGACTACCGTCCCGACCAAATCACTATCATGCCCCGCCATCAGGTCTCGGGCCGCTGTCTCTCACAGCTGACTGCGCCTGCCCACTGGGCTACAGGCCCACAGTCCACAAACATGGTCCAGGCACGGATCGTCCCCAAGCGAACCCGCTAATCGTCGCCACGCGACCCCTATGCTCACTGAGCAAATCCAACTAGCAAGTCGTCAATCTACGACCCCAAACTCTCTGTCAACTCTGGCCACACTGGGCAAAGGCTAATATGCCATCTAATCAGCTCTCTCTCTGGCTAAACGATACTTGTGCTCCATGAGCACCCAAACAGTTGGGCGTCCTACGCCCCCAATGCTAACTCGCGAAAATCCAATGCTAAGCGATTTGCTTAAACACACCACGGCTCTCGTGCAACTCTCCCAACTAGGTCGAGGCACCACGCTAACTGTTTCACCAACTCTGGTGATTAACACGCAACCCTGTGGTGGCAACCCTTGCCATTACGCCGATCCCTCAGACCAGCGCCATAAAACTCCCGCTTACTTGCGAGGTTTTCGAATCTCGAAACCTATCCTGGGTCTTACCAGCCCCACTATGCGGCACTCAGCCATGAAGACATGCCACACAGTCACTACCGTCATCAGGGCGAACTTTCGCCACTAGGCCCGCAAGTCTTTCTTGCCCTAACCTTTAGGACACAGCAACTTGGCTCTCGCAACAAAGCGATCACTAGCGTTCTATAAGTCGGTCTCTCACTGGACCTTTCCAACCACACTTTGCGAGCAAATTAGCTGACACAAGCTTATAACACTCTTTGCTGAAGGTGCGGGGTGCGCCGACAAAAGCTCGGCGGCCACTGCCACCCGCTCTACTGTCGCCCCAACAGGCGGCGACGCCGTATACCCACGCGTCATCTGTACAGCCTCAGCTAGCTGCGACATCAGCCACTGGAGCCTATTGATCTGCTCCAACCGTCACATTGTCGCCACCTATAGGCGTCAGAGTCTGCCTCCCTGTCGGCGGAAAATTTCCGCCTATCGGCAAGAAGATTCCTTATGTTACTGAACCACACCAATAAGTGCGGTCACCCGCTATCGCAGCTCGTGTACCTCGTTTGACCCCGAGCCCTCTCGTGACTCGAGTCGAAACAGGTGTGTTTCCCTATGTGGTGTCATCGCCAATATGCACACCACAACGAAACAACCAGCCCAAATTTAGCCATTTGAGCAACGCGCGGTCTACATACCGACAAAAAGGCTCGCCGACTCAATCATGCGAAAGTATAAGAGGGTACTCCTTTTCATCTCCAACATTACGTTGTCGGCCGCCAACGTAATATCCGAAGAATGAAAGCTCGTCGCCCTCAATCAGTCCCAACATCCTTTTTGGGAACAATAATAACCAATCAAATACTTTCGCCCAAATATCGACACACTCTCTCGTGCTAATCCCTAGGGTCTCCCTAAGGTTCACTAACCACCTAGGACTATTCCTAGGCTCTGATACCACTCTAATCTGTCACGCCCCGAGTCCGCCAATTTGTACGGTTCGGGCACGCCAACAGACCCGCCTATCGGGTATGACCTTTCACTACCCGAAAGGAACGGTAACATCCATAATCATACAACAAGTATATGCGGAAGCTCAATATCAGAGTACTGAAAATCACTATAAATTTGAACTTTCATTCTATAAACAAACAGTTTAAACGATAATGAAAGCATACAAGAGTGAACCATAACTTAAATTTATTACACTTTACATTTCTGAACTTGCAAATAAAATTATTACAACTCTTTTACATAAATTCCTCACCCTACAAAGTTCACTCAAGAAATATATAAAAGGGATACCTCTGCTAGACCCTCTAGGTCTCTATGCTGCTGGTGTCACGCCCCGGGGCGATACTGCGCCCCGGCTCGCCAACAGATCCGCCGCCCATACGGGAAGCCCCGTATAGGCGTAGCGACTAACCTGCAAAGAAACATCTACACTAGCAGATATCAGAGCTGAAAGAGAAAAGCTGGAATAAAATACATAAAATAAAACTACAACTCACAAATATACAGACCAACCTCACCAACACAAGAGTCTCTCAGAAAAGCAGGAAAGAAAGGTACAACTCAAAACCTCACTACAAAAAAAATCACTCGACATAACACACACCAAAATAGTACTGGGGTACATCTACTCACACACTGAAGATGACAGGAGGGGATCTATCTCGCGACTCCCTTACCTCGGTCTGAAGGAGCTGGATCAGCAACAGGAGCTGCAGGAACCGGAGCAGAAGTCCCTGGGGAGAAGACACCACGACGGGTGTGAGAACTACATCCCACAGTAGTTCTCAGTGGGTGCCGCCAACAAGCCCGACGGTCTGCCCACAAGTCTACCAGAGGCATAAAGTAACATATGCAGTGCTGTAAGGAAAGCTGGGAAAAGTAACTCTACAGCTACTATGCCTCTATCTAGATGCTCAACAGTGGAACAGAAAGAACATGATGCCACAACTAACGCTCCTCCCTGATCACCCAATCTAAACTGACTGCCTCATCGGGTCCAGTCAAACCTGCGCCAACCTACTGCCGTTACGTCCCGGAGGAGCGGACTTACGTAGGGCGTCCATGGCTGCCAACAAAAGCACAGCCAGAGGGACAAATGCAACAACAAGTCGCGAAAGAACATCTCAACTCACGCCGGTACAACAACCCGGTCTCGCCTACTCCGGAGTGGTACTCGAGGGGAGCGACCCGCTCGAGTCAAAGTAACCCATAACAAGTATCTATGTAAAGTATCTCTGTAAAGCTCAAATGTGGCTCATGCAGGCTATGATCCAAATCCTCGATCAACAAGATCGGCTAACAAACAAATCACTGACTCACTCACTGGCTGGAATCTACACAGCTGAGACTCACTGTCACTCTGACAGTTTCCAAGAACCCAGATCTACTATCACTATCACTCTCCCAAAGAAATTAGATCTACAGACTGCTATCAACTCCACTCGGTCCCCAGACACGAGTGCGAAAGCATCCCACAACCACCCGACCTCTCGGCCCACAACTCGGGCGAGGAAAAGCTAAGTCCATAGTGAAATGAAGTATCGTGATGTGGAATGTCTAGAGCAATAAAAACCTAGCCCAAGTTGGAGTTTTCTACAGGCTGGCTGAACAAGATGCATATGACAGGGGTGCTAGGTCAAGTTCCAAGATTTCACTACTTAACATAAAGTAGGAATCAAAAGATTCAACAACAGATATACAAGATACAACATACAGTTTTACACATGCTATTACTCCAATTTCTAACATGCATGATCCTACACACATAGAATTAGTACACAGTCCAGAGTTCTTGGAAGCGAGGTCACCCACCTGAACACGCTAACTGTCCAAGGTTGTACAGCTAAAAGTCCAGAAACAGCCAAAACACAGTATCCACCAAGCTAGCAACACGGTAGCAGTGCTCACAATCTCCTGGGTACAAAACATAATCCAAGATTACACTTTAATCCACAAAATCCCAAGTTCCCAAAAATCTGTGATGAACAGTCCCTAAAACACGAAATATCCACCTGAAAATCATCTTCCAAAAATTCCAATAAAAATGTGACGGCGATCCTCGCGACGAGTAGATGTCGATAGACTTCTGAATCGTTGAAATCCGACGTCCGGTTGAGGAGATAAAAATCCGACAATTAGGTGCTGTCCAAACCATCCATCAGCCGCAAAGGGGGTTAAAAACGTACCCAAAACCCCAAGAAAAGCTTAGTTCCAGAAAAAGTGTCCAACACAAAAGTTGTAGATTTCCCTCCTACGAAACCGTCGCCGTAGAAATCGTCCAAAAATACTATCGGGGTAGCTCTGTAGACCTCACAGACTGAAATGCGACGAAAATGGTCCTCCTACAGGAAATCGCCGCTCCGCACCCCGATGCAGAAGTCGCCATCGTCGCGGCCTCCAAAAATCCTGAGCTTCCGTCAAAAGATGCACAAGAGGAAGAGGAAGAATTTTGGTAAAGGGCTCAGGAGCTAAAAGCTTCAGGAAAGGCCTCAAAAATGAGGCCCAAGTTACCTATTTATAGGCTACAGCAGAAAAAAACCAAAAAGTCCAAGTATTGGGCTCTCGGCCCAAACAAATCGGGCGCCCGAATCATTCGGGCGCCTACAGTGTTGGGCCCAGCCCAACACTGTGCGCGCCCGGATCGATCCGGTGCCGCCACGTGTCCCCCCCGAACAGGGGACAGCGGTGCGGGGCCACCCGATGGCCGCCACGTGTCCGGCCCCGCGCTCCCCGCGCCCGGCGCACATGCGCCCACCAATCATGGCGCGCCACGTGCAGCGCGGTCCACGGCAGCGACCACGGGCCGCGGTTCACGGCGGCCCACCCGGGTCGCTGCGCCCGCCAACCAGCGAGCGACACGTGGCCCGGCGGGTCCATCGTGCGCCGCGCCCGGCGCGGTCCACGCGCTGTCGCGCGTGCGTTGACCCGCCAACCGGCGTCTGCCACGTGGCACTGTGCCGCGTCGCATACGCCAGGTGCGTATGGACCGACCAACCAGAAGAAGCCACGTGGCCCGCCCCGGTCCACTGCACCAACCGCGCGCCCCCGTGGACCGAGTCGCGTGAGCCCGCCAATGGGCAGCCGCCACGTGTCCAGGCGCCGGTCCATGCACCAGCGCCCAAGCTCTGTGGACCGAGCGGTATGCGCCGGCCCAATCAGAAGCTGCCACGTGCCAGGGGCTGGTCCACGGCTGTTCCCATGCACCGAAACGCACGAAAAACTTCCGGGAGTCCGTTTTTGGGCATCCGGACTCAGAATTTAACAAGCAAACAGCCGTTTTCAAGCGTTTTTCCGTGCTGAATCCATTTCCGACCTCTGTTTGGCCTAATTCTTTTCCGAAATTTTGGCAAACCCAGCCGAAAGCCAACACAGCAAGTAATATCACACAGGGTCCATCTGTGGCATCCTATTGATGCACCATGGCCAGATACACCAATGATAGGTGTTCTAACAGTGGATTCATCAGAAGAACGTTGCATGGGCACCAGGGCCACTACAGCTGGGCCCTTGCCCCTGACGTATGCCTCACCGTCTGCATCTGAACCGTCTCGTCCGCTGTATCCATACCTGAACCTATGGGGGGGGTGCACCCAAGGGGTGTGAGAACTCTTGACAGAGTTCCCAGTGGGTTCAACCACCGAGAAAAAGTGTCCTACACCACTTGGTCCAATGGAAGCAATAATAATAGTGCTAGGAAACTAAAATCCTCGATATCAAATGCAGCTATGCAAAACAATATATCACTGTCTGTATATAATCATCGACCCAGCACTACTCTGTCTAGTCATACTAGGCTACTAAGCACCAACTCGGCCACTATGCCGCTGTACACAGGGTTAAGCTAACCCGGCCACCTTGGCCACTCTAATTTCTCTTTATTCTTTAAATTCTGGTGCTTTAGTTCAAGTTAACCCTCAGAAATTCTTATCCAACGGGCCCGAGCCCGGTAGTCCTGCTACCATCAGATAAGATTTCCAAGGTTGCCGGTAACACCCGCAAGTGTTACCCCGTCCTACGGAAGAAACGTCCCGAACGGGTCTCTACCCGGGAGAGGAGCACTGCCAACTGCTCCAACCTGGGCCGCGTTTCACTCCGTAGGTCCGCCCGTTTTATCTTTATCTTTTCTTTTGCCTTTAGCTCTTTGCTTTGCCTTTACTTGGGAAGCTGAGTCTTGCTCACACACTTCCCCCGGGAGTGACATATGCTCAACCCTCCCGTTGGCAACTTAGCTTTAATTCTTTAATTCACTTGGGAGTGACATATGCTCAACCCTCCCAAGGGCCATTTAGGCTTTTCTTTTACAGGGTCCGAGGGTTCCAAAAGACGAATGCCTACAACCCCAATCAAACAAGAACAGGTTGTAGCATCGCCTCCCGTAGTGCTCGGCCCAATACATTTTATCTTATCCTTTTTACCTTTCATTAATCATTCTCTTTCTTTAACCATTCTCTTTACACTTTATGTTCAGATGAGTTTAAGGCACCTTGGCACTCATCCACCCGGGAGTGACATATGCTCAACCCTCCCGTTAGCATTCATGCATCAATGCTTCTCTTTTACTTTTCTCTTTTATTTCAAGCAATTTGCTTGTCTTGATCATTAATCACTTTTAGCTCGCTCTCGAGCAATTTGCTTGTCTTGATCATTAATCACTTTTAGCTCGCTCTTGAGCAATTTGCTTGTCTTGATCATTAATCACTTTTAGCTCGCTCTCGAGCAATTTGCTTATCTTGCTTATTAGCCACTTTAGCTTTCACTTAAGCTTTATTTCCTTTATCCTAAGTTCTTTACTCTAGGATAATTTGGGTGTCTATAACACCAATTTAAGTTTGAACAATTTACTCATTCGCATTTCCACTTATTTTGCCACTTGGCAATATCTTAAGTTTCCTGACCACTTTATACTTTTCTTACTTGTTCTCAATTCACAACCCTAAACTTCAATTACCCTTAAGGTTGCACTATATCACTGCACTATGTCACTAGGACACTAGTTACTTTCAATCTTATCTAACTTAAGAGTTTATTAATCCTATTTCCACTTTCTCTTCCTTTCATGTCTCCACATTTGATCATTTTCCATTTTCCTTATTTAACTCAGATTGAAGTTAAACTAATTAATCCCTTTACCCAGACGTCCTATGACTTTCTGGGGTTACAATATTTAATTCTTTAACTTGGGGATCAAATCCCCATATTTCCTGATTCCTCACTGAATCCTAGAGTTTTACTAACTCTATTTTTCCTGTTCCATGTTTAACCTAGGGTTGCACTAACTCTATTTCATCACTAGAGTTTAACCCTACTAGTTCATCTTAGGTTCCTTTACCTAAGTTCCATATCTTGTTTAACCTAGAGTTCTCTGACTCTATGTTTAACACTCTATTGTCAACCTTAGGTTATTTTTCCTAAAATAATGCCACTCATCGATCTAGGTATACCTCCTAGGTCATCCTGCCACTCGTTAAACCTTAATCTAGATTTTCTCCTAGTCTTACTACCAACATGTCCTGTTTCCTTATGTCACATGATTCCTAGGGTTATACCCTAACATGCTCACAATCATAATAGCTAATCCTTTTTCATGCATGCAGTTATTTTCATTTCATTCATCAAGTAGTAATTACTTCTACGCATGCATATTCATCCTATATCTTTGGCAACCAACAGTTGCACTTTTTCCTCTGTGTTCATTTACACATGCACATCTATTCCTCTAACTCTGGCAACCAACAGTTGCACCTTTCCATTTGAAACCATCTACACAGGCAATCATAATCATAATTACCTAACGCCTCTAACAGGCTACTATCATGCTTCGAATCGAAAAGCAAGGGAGCAAGGGGAGAGGTCACCCAATTTCGGCAGAATTCCCCACCTTGTGGTGTCCCCAATTTCTCGTAGACACTTGCAACTGGTCTCCGCGCGATTCCACTTGTCTCCTCGAGCTTGCACGCAAAATGGTGCACATCCCTCGAGTCCGCACGCAAAACGGTGCACGTCCTACAACCCTGCACGCAAAACGATGCATGTCACTAAAACCCATATGTAAAAATGGTGTGCGCCACTTCAGCCGGCACGCAAAACGATGCACGGCAACACGATCTGCACGCGAAACGGTGCACGTACCTCAAAACTGCACGCAAAACGGTGCATGTCTGACTGTAGGGTTGCACGCAAAACGGTGCATATTTTTCTTAGCCCTGCACGAAAAATGATGCACAACATTAGAATCCACACGTAAAATGATGCGCATTGGTCCAACCCGCACGCAAAACGGAGCACGTACCCCGTATTGGCACGCAAAACGGTGCACATTCTACGATAGGGTTGCACGCAAAACGATGCATATTTTTCCAGCCCTGTATGAAAAATAAGATGCAACGTTAGAGTCTGCGCGCAAAATGGTGCCCGTTAGTCCAACTTGCACGCAAAACGGTGCACGTTCTTTTTTTTCAACTTTGCACGCAAAACGGTGCACATTTTCCGAGCCTGCGTCCAAAACTGCGCATCTTTGTCAAATCCGCACGCAAAACGGTGCATGTCTCCCGCGTACGGCACGCAAAACGAGGCGCGTCCAAAACGCCCGTGAAATTCGCGCAGTAAAACGGCACAGAAAAGTTGGGTCCCTAACATGCACGTGGGCATGGGGTCAAATCCAAAGTTCAAAAGGAAATCATAAAACTGTGACAAAAATACCACGAAAATGACAAATGGGGCCTACCTCGACAATGTTGTGTCGCCCATCTGATTTTTGGAGCACTTCGCACGCTTCACGAGGTCGCCGACGTGCAGCTCCAACCCACGAGATTCCCTCCCCCCTCTCTCTCTCTCTCTCTCTCTCTAGTGCTCGGGTGGAGAAGAAAATGAGAAAAGAGAAAGCTGCGGGGAGAAGGAAGAAAGAAGAAAAAAAAAAGAAGAAGGAGTTTCATTGGACCCGGTGCACAAAGCCCCCCAATGGGGAATCGCCATGTGGCGAGGAAATTCGAAATTCGAATTTCCCCCCAAGCCGCGCCTCCTGCGCCACGCGCCCACGCGGGCCTGCTGCGCGCCTTGCGCAGCACGCATGCGTGCCTCGATCCGCGCGCCGACGCCTTGGAAAATCCGTTTTTGTCCTATTTTTTGTCCATTTTTCGTCCGTTTCCGTCCAAATTTGACGGGCGACTTCGTTTCAGCTTAATTTATCACAAAAAATTTTAAATTTTCAGTTTGGGCCATTTCTGGGCCACCAAAAGCCTCGCTGTATCTAGAATCACTGGCGGACCCCGTTCTCGCAATCCGGATATCCTATCAATCCGAAACTTTTACTGTGGCCTTAAAACATAATTACGAAGCTCCCCAAATTTTCTCAGAATTTTCCGACACTGTTGGCGGAGCCCGTTCTCATTATCAGGCATCCGATCAACGCGAAACTTTTTCTGTGGTCTTAAAACATATTTACGGGGCTCCCGTAATTTTGTCGGAATTTTCCGACACTGTGAATTTTCCACTAAAAATCTGGGCCCCCTTTCTCCAATAAAATTCCAGATCTCTCCATTTTAACCCAATTTGGGCCCAACTCGCGTCCAAATGTTCTTTACTTCCCTAACTTTCATAACACTAGTATTTCATACCACCTTTATTTACATTTATTTATGTGTCAAAAATCCGGTACTTTACAGATGGATTCCCAGATTTTTTGGAGGCCGGCATTGGTGTTTTCTGCGACGCGGCGCACTTCGACGCTTCTTGGATTGTGGCTTCTACCGTCGCATTTCAGTGCGCGAGACCCCCTAAGCTACCCCGTTGGACTTTGAGCTGATTTTTGCAACAACACGTTTACGAGAGGCACGTCTTCGATTTTCGTGTTGATCACTTTGCCTCATTTTGATTTGTTGGCACGGTTTACGAGGCATCTTTGAACCCCTTTTCTGCTGGTGGTTTTTCTGGACAGCGGAGGCTTGTCGGATTTTATCTCTACACTCGGGTATCGGATTTCGAAGTATGAGGACTCGATCGACATCTACGCTTCGAGAGGAACGCACCCGTATTTTTATCAGAATTTTTGGAGGACTCTTCAAAGGTGATATTTAAGCTTCTTTCGGACTGGTTTCCTGCATAATTTTGTTAGTGGATAGTTTGACTTGCCGCAGTGTTTCATTTATATCTTGGCCTACAGGTGTCGGAACGAGGAGTGTAAATACTCGATTTGTATCTACTCATCGCGATGATCGCAGCCGTAATTTTTTTGGATTTTTTCTGAGAACACAAGGCAGGTGAAAAAGGCTTTTCTTTGTGCTTGTGCTGTTTTGGAAAAACAGCAAGAGTGTATTGGGGTGTTATCTAATTGTGGGCTGTGTTGTTGGTTCGAGCAGAGGCTTGTATGACCAAGTACCGAGGGTGCAGTTTCGGCAGATTTTGGATTGTGAGTGACTGCGCACTTCACCACTTCAGCTTTGCATGCGAAAAGCGATTCAGGTGGGTTGCTTCGTCTCCAGAACCGGTGGACGGTTCTCTAATTCTATTTGTTAGAATGCATGCATGTTTAGTGTACCCATATGTTGTTGAGAGGTGAGCTTGGTAAATGGTATTTGTTTGAGGAATTGCAAGATATGATATTCATGTTATGCCTGATGAAACTTGCAAGATTTAGATATCCATGTTTATGATCAATGAAAGCTCACCTAAGGGAAGCATTACACTATGTGATGGATAGCATGCATAATTTAATGTACAACCTATAAGATTGAAATGTAAGGATAAGAATGATATAGTTCATGTGGATTGAGGCTTACATGATTTATTGTACATGTTGGGTACCTTCGAGATATTATATATTTAATGGTTTATTCACCTATGCTAGTTGAGAGCATGTTTAGGGAGATGAGGCTTATTGGATTTGATTTTTGGTGATCATATCTGTTAGTGTTCCCTATTTATGTTCAGTTTATCTAAATGCTATTATTGGAACTTGACCTAGCACCCCGTCATATGTTGCATGTTTAACCTGACTAGTAGAGAACCTTCACTTGGGCTAGGTTCTTTTATGCTTTAGATATCCCACACTTTGCATCTTTTTCGGGACATAGATTTTCCTCGCCCGGGTAGTGGGCCGAGTTGTCAGGTTATTGTGGGACATTGTTGCACTCGTGCCTGGGGGCTGAGTGGAGTCTAGTAGCTGAGTTTAGGCCTGTGCTAGTGTTGTTGGGAACCGTTGGGTTTGACGGTGGTCCCGGGTCGTTGAGTGTCGTATGACCAGTTTTGTTAGCCCTCAGTTGTGGGTCGATCCCGGCTGTGGAGTACCTCCAGCCTGTGTGTTTAGCGTGACGAGTTGGGTGTTTCGTTTTGGGAGCCGTTTGGGTCGACGGTGGTCCCGGCTGTGAGTATCTCCAGCCAGTGTGTTTTGTGCCACGAGTTGGTTGGTTCGTTAGTGTCTCGAGATTTGTGAGAGCTAGTTAGCTGAGTCATCGAGAGTACTCCGACCGTCGTGGGATATGTTTGAGGATCTTGAGTCCTTCCATTCTGAGAGTGAGCGTGGATTTTGATTATAGCCTGCAGGAGCCACTTTGAGCTCGACAGAAATGCGCGGATACCTTTTTCCTCGGTGGGGTCGCGCCCCTCGAGTGCCACGTCCGGAGTGGATCTGTTACTTTTGTATCGCAACTTGTCGACGCAGTCCCTCTGGCTGGGCCAGTTTTGGCAGTCACGGACGCCCTACGTAAGTCCGGTCCTCCTTGGATGTAACGGCAGTAGGTAGGCGCGGGTTTGACTGGACCCTATGAGGCAGTCAGTTCGATTGGGTCGATTGAGCACCTTGAGTGCAAGTAGTTGCATATATTTTCATCTGTACCACCCATTGAGCATTTAGATAGAGGCATGGTAGTTGTAGTATATCTCCAGCTTTTCTTGTTCAGTTTTTACTGCATTGTTATCTTATGCCTCTAGTAGACTTAGTGGGCAGACCGTCGGGCTTGGTGGCGGTACCCACTGAGAACTCCCTTTTGGTGTAGTTCTCACACCCGTTGGGGGTTCTCCCCCTCCTTTTTCTTTCCTCTCCTTTGTTTTGCTGAGTCTTAGCGGGTGTTGCTGTTTCTGCTGTTGCTGCTCGAGGCGAGGGAGTCGCAAACTAGATCCCTACTTGTCTTTGGAGAGTAGCGGTACCCCCTTCATTGGAGATTTGCAGTACAGTCAGTAGATTAGTTATTTTATTTCTATTTTTGAGAGATCATTGTATCGCGAGGATCTGACTTGTACTGAGAGCCTGTACACTGATGTATTATTTCAGGTTATCATCCCTGTTGAGTTCTGGGTTATTGTATCTGAGGATTTTGTATTTTATCATTTTGGGAGATGGATATTGTATTATTATTTCCAGATGTACAGATGGTTGGTTTTTAGTTTTACAGCAGTTTTTATTTTTATAGCTCTGATATCTATTTAGCTGTAGTACCTTTTCTTGCAGGTTGGACGCTTCGCCTATGCGGGGTTCTGTATAGGCGGCGGATCTGTTGGCGAGCCCGGGTCGCAGTTTCGACCCCGGGGTGTGACATTGGCGCATGAAATATAAGCAATCTTGAATAAATACACTATAAAATAGTGTTTTTCATATTTTTCAAGGCTTTTGAGTCACGAATATAAAAACGGGCATGACCACGTCGTTCAGCTCGACGAGATCGTTCAGGTAGTTTGTTTCATCGTGTTTAGGTCTCGATAGCTCGCATTAGCTGCTTCTTTAGGAATACTAATTTTTTGCACATTTTTCGATACTTTTGGCTCGCAAAATTCTAAATCGGATACTACTACATCGTTCAACTCGACGAGACCGTTTAGGTGGCATTTTTACTTCGTTAAGTTCGGATATCGTTATATTACATTGGGCACTTCTTCGCGAATGTCCCTAAAATTTAAAATTTTGAATTACAAAAATTCCAAAAAATTACTTTAAATTCAAATGTCAGGATTTAATTTTCATAAATATTACAATAAGAGAGAAGTTATCTTTCTACACTTTTCACATTATATAAATATTATTAAAGATAATATTTTATTTGCCCCTCAAAATATCGTATATATCTGACATATTCATAGTTTCAAATTTGTTTCGGATCATTGTTTGTGTTGCTCCTAGAATAGTGTTCTTCTCAATATAGTCTTGTCCCTAAGGATTTATTGGAAATATTCTGGATTTTGAAAGATTAAATTTGAAATTTTTGATATATTTGAAAGATGAATACTTTTAAGAGATACATAAAAAATTACCTCATATTATTAAAATATTATCTGACTAAAATTACTTGTCTAGAAGTTAGCTTATTTTAATGTTCTAGATACAAAGTCCGTTCAATTGTTATTAAAGTGATGTCAATTCATGCAAGGGCCATCAGAGGAATATATTGTTTCTAACAAATGGTGTCAAAACAATTTCGCTTCTCACGTAAGCTCCCTCAATTTGCATAAATTTAATTCATTTTGTTATTATGCTCCACACCGCCTAAAAAATTATTATTTTTTCCTTAGTTACAACAATTTGCATAAAAGATCCACTGGTTTTATATTTTTGCAAAAATAGGCCGCGTTTAAGATTTTGTAGATATATCCGAATTTGTAGTAAACTAATCAAAATACTATAATTCTTTTTTTTCTCACATGATTGTTTTTCTCCGCTCTTTTGTCTCCCTCCTTCTTGGCATTCATTTATCTCTTTCTCCTCTCGCTTTCTCTCCACAATTCTTCTCCTTCACTGCTCTCGTATCAACGCCGCATTTCTCTCTCATATTCTGCCCATTCCTCCGCTGACGTCGGCAAAGGCGACAACGTGGGTTCGAATATGGCATAGATCACGGAGGTGAGGTTGTGGGAGAAGTCGTGAGTATATATATATGACAACGGCGACAAGATTATTGTAGGATTTGAGGACAATGGTGAAATAGAGCGTGTCGGGGCGGGGACGGTTGCTGTAGTAGAAGGCAAGAAAATGGGGCATGGTAGTGAAAAATGATGCAAAGGGTGGGAAAAAAAGAAAAGAAAAAGATATATATATATATATATATATATATATATATATATATATATATATATATATATATATTATATATATATATATATATATATATATATATATATGAGTCCGGCTACTATACTATTAATAGTACCAAGTTATTGGTGCTATCAAGTTTTCTACCCATAGATCAACCTTTTTGATCATTTTCACCCGTTAGATTTTACTATTTCCCAACCACCTATTAAACCCAAGGGGCCCACTATCATATCAACCACACATTTTTTAATCCAAAGGTTAAAAACTTAATAGTACCAATGACTTGGTACTATTAATAGTATTCCAGCCTTACTCTATATATATATATATATATATATATATATATATATATATAGTCCGGCTATCGGCTACTATACTATCGATAGCACCAAGCACTTGGTGCTACCAAGTTTTCCACCGTTAGATTTACCCCTTTGATCATCTCCACCCCATAGATCATACTATTTTTCCAACCACCCACTAAACACTAGGGGCCCACTATCATCCTAACCACACATCTTTAAATCCAATGGCTAAAAACCAAATAGCACCAATGACTTGGTGCTATCCATATCATGGTAGCCTAGTTATATATATATATATATATATATATATATAGAGTCCGACTACCACGCTATCGATAGCACCAAGGACTTGGTGCTACCAAGTTTTCTGCTGTTAGATCTACCCCTTTGATCATTTCCACCCCTTAGATTATATTATATCCCCAACCACCCATGTGACACTTCAATAGTCCCACATCGGATGAGAATGGGGTTGTGATTAAATTTATAAGAGACCGTGGACATGAATAATAATAACTGAGCTTAAGTATTTTGGGTTGGTAGTTTGGACCCAATGAGTTATTATTGCTAGTGGGTGGGGCCGTTACATTTGGTATCAGAGAAAATCACCAGTCGGAACTGTGTGACGAATCTCGACTAAGGCAGGGTCTGAAGGACAAGCTGACGGGATATGTCAAGGTCTGAATGATGAGGCTAGTGAGACAAGTCTCACATCGCCTGGTGATCTTGGGCTGTGTATGTGTTTGGGCTGACGAGGACGTCAGGCATAAACGGAGGGAGTTTGTGACACCCCAATAGTCCCACATCGGAGGAGAATGGGGTTGTGATTGAATTTATAAGAAACCATTGACAAGAATAATAATAACTGGGCTTAAGCATTTTGGGCCGGTGGTTTGGGCCCAACGAGTTATTATTGCTAGTGGGCCGGGTTGTTACAACCCACTAAACCCTATGTGACACCCTAATAGTCCTACATCGGATGGTAATGAGTTATGATTGGGTATAGAAGAGACATGAACACTAATAATAATAACCGAGCTTAAGCATTTTGGTTGTGGTTTGGGCCAAACGAGTTATTATTGCTAGCGGGTCGTGTGACGCCCCACTTCCCAGGGGGTCACCCATCCTAGAACTACTCTAGCTCTAGCACGCTTAACTCTCATGTTCCTCTTGGATCTTGCTACCATCCAAAATGCTATAGCCGGGTTAGAGATTTAGTCCTATTATATCATTTATATATAGGACTAATCCAAATTCCGGGGGTGTCACAGGTCGGGTTGTTACATTTGGCATCAAAGCCAATCACCAGCCGAAAGTGTGTGACGAGTCTCGACTGAGGCAGGGTCTGAAAAACAAGGTGACGGACTATGTCAGGGGTTTGAAGGACAAAGCTAGCGAAACAAGTCTCACATCGCTTGGTGATCTTAGACTGTGTGTGTGTGTGTTTGGGCTGATGAGGACGTCAGGCCAAAACGGGGGAGTCTGTGACACTCCAATTGTAGGACCCCTGAACCCCATGCAGCATTTTCCCGTGAATCCACTGTGCAAAACACCTGTTGATGGTGTGTTTAGTCCATAGTGCATCAAAGGGATGCCACAAATGGACCCTGTGAGCTTTTGATAGCTGGGTTGGCCTTCGGCGGCTTTTGCCGAATTTTAGGAAAGGTTTTAGGCCGAACAGAGGTTGGATTTGGATTCAGCGCGGAAAAACGCTTGAAAACGGTTATTTACTTGTTAAATTCTGAGTCCGGATGCCCAAAAACGGACTCCCGGAAGTTTTACTGGTTTTCTGGTGCATGGGGAGCCGTGGACCGGCGGGGGTGCCACGTGGCGCCACCTGATTGGTGGGTGCACGCGGCTGGGTCCATGGAACGGCGGGGGTGTGACCGGGGTGCACCGCGGGGCGCGTGGACCGGCGGGTGTCCACGTGGCAGCGCCGGATTGGGCGGCCCACGTGCGCTCGGTCCACAAGTGCGCGCGGGGAGTCGTGGACCGGGGGCGCGCCACGTGGCAACACCTCCTTGGCGGGCTCACGAGCGCGCGGTCCACGCGGCGCGCGGGGCAGGTTCGGGGCGGGTGGCCGTACGCGGGCAGGTGCGGGCGACGTGGGCAGCGCCACGTGGCGCCCGCTGAGTCGCGGGCGCCACCGACCGCGTTGACGCGGGCTGGGGGCACGTGGCGCTCTCCGCGGTAGCTTGCACGGCTGCCGCCTGTTCGGGCGACACGTGGCGGGCCCCGAGGCGGGTCGGACGAAGTCGGGATCCCATCCGACGGCGCGGTTGGGCTGGGCCGCACTGTGCGCGCCCGAAAGTCCCGGGCCGGGCCGCACTGTGCGCGCCCGAAAACCGCGCGGGCCGGGCCGGGCCGCACTGTGCGCGCCCGGAACTTGGGACAAATCCGGGATTTTGGCATTTGTTTCCCTCAGCCTATAAATAGGCAACCCGAGCTGTTTCTTTGGGGTTTTTCACCCATTTCTAAGCCCCATCTCCCCGAGCTCCTTTCTTATGATTTCTTCATCTTCAAGTTCTTGATCATCCTGCAAAGTTTCAGGATTTTTTTGTGCACGGATCCCGAGGTTCCGGATTTTACGGCGCGGCGCGACGTTGCATTTCCTGTGTTCTTCTTCGTCGCTGATCGGTGTGAAATTTCCCCTGGGCTACCCCGACCTTCTTTTTTAGCGATTCTTGCGCCGACTTACTCCTGAGAGGTAGGACTTCGTCTTTCGTATTGATCGCTCACTTCGGTTTCGATTTTGTGGCACGGATCCCGAGGTCCTTTCATGACCATTTTTCTGTGTGGATTTATGGACAGCATCGAGGTGTTTTGGCCGTATCTTTGCGCACGAGCATCATACGGAAACGAGCTTATACAACTTTTTCATCTACTGATCGCAAGGAACGCGCTCGTATTTTTCGAGGATTTTTCCGAGATTTTATCAGAGGTGAAGATTACTGTTTCTCTGTGTACAGTGCTACAGTCTTTTTGTGCTGAAATCTTTTGAGTGTACCACTTTGCCGAATTAATATCTTGACTTACCAAACTCAGATTTGGGCATGCAAGCAGCCGTTTCGAAGGTATCGACGCGAGGATCGCTGTGATATTTTTCTGGGAATTTTCTGGGCATTTTCAGCAGGTGAAAATTAAGCATCTTTGGGACTGTTGTTGTATGTGATTGTGAGAGCAGTTTTTGGAATGTATGTGTAATGGTGGACTTTATATTGTGCCCAGGAGAGTTGCGGGTGTTGCTGGACTCTTTGGAGTAAGAGATTTGGACTTATCTGGTATTTTCAGCTGTTGGGACTTGGACAGTTAGCACTTCAGGTGGGTGATTGTTGTACTCCTCTCCTTTGGTATGCCCACTAGGAACATCAGAGGGTCCCAATGTTATTGATGCTAAGCTTATTGTTGGTAGCCTTGCATGCACTAGGAAACTAATTAATCGTTGATTAATCCTTGGTGATAATGTTGATAGCATGATTACTTTATTGAGTCGCTTAATTATTCTGGACAGCATGCTTAGGGGCGGGATAGTAATTGATGGCTATAAATTGATGATCATTCAAAGGAGACTGTCACCTTAGCTTTTGTTACTCTAAATTGGTTACTCTGGTTAATTGTTATTTTTCCTGGACAGCATGTTTAGTGAAAGGTTAGCGAATTTATGACCTTGCTATAGGGAGCATTAACTTGAGACAGTATGTTTGACACTCGATGCTGTATTATATTTATTCATGTGAAATAGACTAAAGTATTGGGACAATTGCATGCTTAAACTGGTCACATAGCTGAGTCACTATTTACTGATACACTATCTTCTGGGATTTGACTTAGGAGAAACCATGCTTTTATTTCTTTCTCCTATTATGTAGACTTCCGAGATAGCATGCTCGGGTTCGAGCGGGGGCAGGGATAGTGTAGTTAGATTGCTGGGGATTTGGGACAAATTGGGGCTTTATGACAGGGTGTTGCGGCAACCACGGAATTTGGGTGGTTGACCGGGTTATACTATTGCATCAGATTGGGTGAGGGGGATCGGGCTATCTTCTGTAGAGGGTTTTTTCCTACTTGATCTGAGTCACGATCCAGTCCTGCTACATCATATTACTTTCGGCTACTTACTTTACTCGTGTGGGTTGCTCCCCTCGAGTACCACTCCGGAGTGTGCGTCAGACAGACTTTGAGTCCTTGAGACTCCTTTGCTTCGGTGTTATGCATCAGCTGGCATACCCGTTGCGGCAGGCAGAGCCAGACAGACCTTGAATCCTTGAGACTCTTTTGCTTCGGTGTTATGCATCAGCTGGCATACCCGTTGCGGCAGGCAGAGCAGGCAATACCAGTATCTACTGGTGGTCGGATTGGGCTATTTAGGCAGGCTTCTAGACACTGATGCATACCTTTCCATTCTTATGAGTTGGACATGTAGAGGCATATTAGGGGATTGCACTTACCAGTTGTCATACTTAGCTTTTCCCCCTTTTTCTTCTCTTTTTGCCTCTGGTTGACCTGGTGGGCATGTCTGAGTTGAGGCTTTACCCACTAGGGGAGGCTACTGTTTTATAGTAGTACTTACCCCCATTGTCTTTTCTTTGTTCTTTTTCCCCCTTTTTTTGCAGAGTCCTCTACGGGAGTTGCTGGGCCGTCAGCAGCTGATCGAGGTAAGAGGATTGCGGATTAGATAGCGAGCCACCCGAGGGATATTAGCTGGAGTTTTTGGTGTACCTGGTTGTCTCAGACAGCTTTTATGTTTCCTTTTGGGTCTGGCTTTTGCCAGCTAGTTGTATATTTGTGGTGAGCTGGGAGTGATGTTTGTATTTATTTTACAGTTGTACTTATTTACTTCCAGCTTCTGTCTGAGATACAGTAGTTTTAGTTCAGCTCTGATTTTTATGCTCCTTTATTATTATCTCTTACTTCTGAGCAGGTTACCGACGCTTCGTGTACGCGGGAAATACCGGGTGCACGGCGGATCTGTAGACGGGCCCGGGTTCTGGTTTACACCCGGGGCGTGACACCAATAGTCTTACATCGAATGGAAATGAGTTGTGATTGGGTATATAAAAGACATGGACACTAATAATATTAACTAGGCTTAAGCATTTTGGGTTGTGATTTGGGTCCAACGAATTATTATTGCTAGTGGGCCGAATTATTACACCTTAGTGGCCCACTATCATCATAACTGCACATCCCTTAATCCAAGAGTGAAAAATCTAATAGCACCAATGACTTGGTGCTATTAATAGTATAGTAGCCTAGGTGTATGTTTGTATATCAATACAATTACATTATAGGGCGCAGCCTGAATGTTTTCTCGGCTTCTCCGCGTTTTCGGCTACGTCCCTCCTCTCTCTGTGTTTTGGGACTTCGTTCCCATCGCCGCTTTTCTGTCAGGCTCCCATCTCCTCCTCTACTCTCTCTCAGGCTCCCATCTCTTCCTCCACTCTCTCATCTCTCTTCTCTACTCTCTCATCCTCTCATCTCTCTCCTATGTGCCTCTGCCCTATTGGCGACGTGCTCCCATCGGCGTATTTATTGTCGTCGTGGATTGCCGAAGCTGGTGCCCTCTCTATCTCTCCCTTCTTCTCTACCTACCGCGAATCGGCGAGAAGATCGTCCTCCATCCTCCATTGTAATTTCTCTGTCCCTCCCCTTTCTGCTCACGAGAGGGTTTGTACGGTCGGATTCCCTGGATCTCCGGCATTAAATGGTGCCGATCGGCCCTGTATGTCCGCATTGGTCACAGAGATGTATCTTCTTATTTGACTTCAGTATCTTTTTCATTGTTTGATTGCTTTGGCTTATCTAGCTTTTCTGGCTTTCCTTCATAGTGTATATACCAGCATTACCAATTCTGAATGTTGCACTTTTGGTAGAAAAGAAAAGTGGCCTGTGATATTCGCATGGTTGTTTGAGAAATTATGAGGAACTCTGTAGGAATATTAACGAAGATAAGAAGAAACATAATATTTTGATACAATGTTGGGAGTTTTACATATATAACCTTGCAAAATCATCGATTTTATATATATCACCATAATATCTGAAGTCATATATACCATCAGAACTGCATTTTTTAAAAAATAATATAATTATCTTAAGTTATAGACTCATCCAACTGGTTGGATTTAGTTGGTTCTCTATTGGAAGAGTTTTTGAAAGAAGGCAATTATTTGTGAAAAATTTATAAATTTGCAGAGGAAATGTATGATAATTCAGATTTTGAAGGGATACACGTAGTTGTCTAATCTCACAGGAATATAAATGTGAGTATCTATATTTTGTTTGCCATAAACTGGTGACAGGTTTTATTTTTCTTTCTGCATTTTGCACTGGCCATTTTCCATTTGTATTGTTGCTTCCATCTCATGTAACACCAATCCATAAGGAATCTTTCAAATATGCTATATGTTTCTACACATGATGTTTGCTCATATGTCACTCACTTGCATATTTTATTATGCTAATTGTGCAGCAATCTATCAGGTCTTGGACTGATCGGTACACTGGGTTATCAACTTTCAATTTTGACTTCAGTAACTAACTTGTGAGAGTTAGTTTCCTTATTATTCACTTTCATCATTCTCAATTTTGCAACTTAGTCCAATTGTTTCTTTCTCTTAGTACAGTGACATGAGCAAGAACAACCTCTATGGTGATATTCCATACCAACTTCCACCAAATGCAGTTCATATGTAAGTCACTTGCGTGATGCAAGTAATTATCAAATTTAAAATCTATTTTACATAGTTATTATGGCAGTTGGTAGGAAAAGCCTGAAACATTTTTACTGCATGCTGAAATTGTCAATAATGATATTAATGCTTTTTTTTTTAGAAATCTTGTTGGGAATGCTTTTACTGGTGGCGTTCCTTATTCGATTTCTCAAATGACTGATATCGAGTATCTGTAAGAAGAACTTCTGCTTTGTTCTCTGAATATTTCTTTTACACTGTTGCTTTTTTTTTTTTTTTATGTCAAATGCTTTTGAACTGCAGAAATGTTGCAAGCAATCAGCTTAATGAACAGTTGACAGATTGAATGGCCTCGGAGTAATCGTCTTTGCCTTTTTCGATAAGACTCCAAATTTTGGTCCAGCGTGATGGCCAACATAATTATTTATGTTGTGGGGAGCAAAATCTGAGCCTTATATGCTTTTCTCTAAGCACTACATTTATTGTGTATTCTCAAGTTGAAGCCCTTTTATCTTCTAAACTTCTTTCTCATTCTGAAATGGGTTGTGGTGGCAAAGCAACTTTGGGGAGTAAACTTTTTTTTACTGTGTGATTAGCAGAATACAGTCTATAGCTTAAGTTACTACCTAAGCATCAGATTTACTTTTTTTTATAGTTTGTTGATTTTGAGTTTTCAACACTTTTTTGTTACTTAAATTTTGAAACTTTTTTGGATTTCTGTTAGATAAACAAATTTTCTTTTCATCCACACTTATTAAGTTACACTTGATTTAAAACATATTATTATGTAATATGAATGATCTATTTTTTAATTTATTTTTTTTTTCTTATTATTGGTTTTGTTAGTTATATATTTTTATGGTTTCTATATTGGACTGTTATCCAATGAAAAGGTATATATTCTCCACATGATGATGATGATTTTTGTGGCATAGGGGTCTGGTTCAGTGACAGGCAAAAGGCAAGAGGATTCTAGGTGCATGTGAACTTAAACTCTTTTGAGGTACATGCTTTTTTCCAAGCACTCCATTTATTATGTATTCTCAAGTTGAAGATTTTTTATCTTCTCAGTTTCTTTCTCATGCTGATCTGGGGTGTGGTGGCAAGGTAGCTTGGATGCCCTAAGACAGTTACTACAGAATACAGTACTTGGTCTAATATAGTGCTGCAGAATACAGTGCTTGGGGAGTGAACCTTTTTTTTACAGTGCTTGGTAGAATACATTCTATAGCTAGCTTAACACTTTTTTGTTTCTTACATTTTCAAACTTTTTTGGATCCCTGTTAGATAAACAGATTTAACTAACGATCCCTGTTAGATAAACATTCTATAGCTTAAGGTATATATTCTCCACGTGATGATGATGATTTTTTGTGGCGTAGGGGTCTGGTTCAGTGACGAGCAAACGGATTTCAGGTGCATGTGGGCATAAACTCTTTTGTGGTACAAATTCAACTTATCACTCATGATTATTCCTATTATTTCGATCGTGGTTATTAATCATGATATATTATTTATTAATATCTATCTTTTAGTATAACTATTATTATTAGTATTATTCTTATTTATTAACCTGTTGGTTACGGGAGATTGATATGAGACATGACTCTGCACGCATACGCATCGTTTCGACGAGCCATTTGAATTGAGAGCAATATTAGTTGTCTACTAGTACTATTGTAACTTATTCTCTCTAAAGTACTAACAATCATTTGAACTCAGTTTTCTACTAATGAAGCCGCTTTAGATAAGAAGATTGTTTCTTCCGGAACTCCGTTGAAAGGCTTTGAAGGTCAGTTGCAAGTGATCTCTGTAGGTAAAAAAGTCGAAGGTCACTCTGCTAAGGACTAAAAGGTCGGTAATCATCAATAAATTCATCATCAAATGAATTGAGTGGAATTGATCCTAAATGCGCTAAATGCAGTTATGCAGTACCCTTGCTGCCTGATCATGTAAAGAAAAAGAATGTCGAGTCTATGGGGGGAAAGTGCACTTCAATACTTCAACTTTGTTTGGGATAGACTTTGAATAGAACATAATAGATTTCAACTCAGAAGTATATGAATGAATTTAATTAGAAACGATTAATTTGTTTGGAACATATAATAAATGATTTTTTTTTCCATTCATGTGTTTGGACAGAGAAAGAATTAATTTCAATTGTTTATAATTTAGATTATTAATAGGCTAAATTATAGAAAACCCCTCTATCATATCCCGCTTTTCCACTTTACCCCCCTGTTATTTAAAAGTCGACAACCTGCCCCCTCGTAATTACCGAATTGTGCAATAACCCCCGCCGTCAGTTGACCGTCAGTTTTTTTGAAAATATATTTTCATATACCCAAAATACCCTTGGAAAATATTTCCTAAAAAAAAAAAAGACTTCGAAAAAAAAAAAAACTTCGAAAAAAAGGGCATTTTCGTCAATTTACCATTTCTGTCAACGTCGTTGCCCCCTAAAGACAATTCGGTAATTACGAGGGGGCAGGTTGTCGACTTTTAAATGACAGGGGGGTAAAGTGGAAAAGAGGGATATGACAGGGGGGTTTTCTGTAATTTAGCCTTATTAATAATCTGAAATTCATTAGCTAAACAGCTAAAATATTTTAAAAATGGGCATTATTGATTACTTATATTATAAATTTACTGTAAATTTGTTCCTTCGCCGTGAAGCGCGGGTCTTTAACTAGTATATATATATATATATATATATATATACATATGTATATGTATATATATATATATATGTATATGTATATATACATATGTATATGTATATATACATATATATATATATATATATATATATATATATAGAGAGAGAGAGAGAGAGAGAGAGAGAGAGAGAGAGAGAGCTAGGCTGGAATAGTATTAATAGTATCAAGTCATTGGTGCTATTAAGTTTTTAACCCTTGGATTAAAAGATGTGTGGTTGAGATGATAGTGGGCCCCTTGGGTTTAATAGGTGGTTGGGGAAATAGTAAAATCTAACGGATGAAAATGATCAAAGGGGTTGATCTAAGGGTAGAAAACTTGATAGCACCAATAACTTGGTACTATTAATAGTATAGAAGCCGGACTCTCTCTCTCTCTCTCTCTCTCTCTCTCTCTCTCTCTCTCTCTCTATATATATATATATATATATATATATATATATATATATATATATATATATATATATATATATATATATATATATATATATATATATATATATATATATATATATATAATTGAGCTCCTATTCTTTTAGAAGTACTAAGTTATTGCTGCTTATAGATTTTTAGCCTTTGGATGAAAAGATGTGTGGTTAGAATGATAGTGGGCCCCTTAGGTTAAATGAGTGGTTGGTGTAATAGAATGATCTAAAGGGTGAAATTAGTCAGAATAGATCTAACGGTAGAAAATTTACAAGCACCAATTGCTTGGTGCTTATACAAATATAGTAGCCGGACTATATATATATATATATATATATATATATATATATATATATATATATATATATATAGGAGAAGGCTACCACGCACTGCGACCATTATAAGGAAGGCCAACAAGTAGAGAAGAAGAAGAAATATTAGAAGAAGAAGAAGCTGTATTGTTTGAGATAAAGTTATATTGTTTGAGATTTAAATTGCACAATTTAAAATTATTTGAGATTAAGTTGCAACTTCTGTACAACTTAAATCTCAAGCATTATAATTTTTATTTTTTGTGATGCAACTTAGTTTCCAATAATTTTAAATGATACAATTTAGCTTCAAACAGTGCAATTTAGTCTCGAACAGTATAATTTCGTCTTAAACAATGTAACTTTTTCTTTTTCTTTTCTACTTCTTGGCATTTTTTTTAATAGTCAGACACATGATGACATTATATATATATATATATATATATATATATATATATATATATATATATATATATATATATATATAGAGAGAGAGAGAGAGAGAGAGAGAGAGAGAGAGAGAGAGAGAGAGAGAGAGAGAGTCTGGCTACTATACTATTAATTGTACCAAGTTATTGGTGCTATCAAGTTTTCTACCCTTAGATCAACCTCTTTGATCATTTTCATCCGTTAGATTTTACTATTTTTCCAACCACCTATTAAATCAAAGGGGCTCACTATCATCTCAACCACACATCTTTTAATTCAAAGGTTAAAAACTTAATAGCACCAATAACTTGGTACTATTAATAGTATTCCAGCCTAGCTCTCTCTCTCTCTCTCTCTCTCTCTCTCTCTCTCTCTCTATATATATATATATATATATATATATATATATATATATATATATATATATATATATATATATATATATATATATATATATATATATATATATATATATATATATATATATATATATATATATATATATAACTAGGTTACTATACTATCGATAACACCAAGTCATTGGTGTTATCAAGTTTTTTGTCTTTGGATTAAGAGATGTAAGTTTAGCATAATCCAAGGAATGAAAATAATCAAAGAGATTGATCTAACAGTAAAAATATTTATAGCATCAATTACTTGGTGCTATTGATAGCATTCCAGCTGGATTATATATATATATATATATATATATATATATATATATATATATATATATATATATATATATATATATATATATATATATATATATAGTCCGGCTACTATGCTTGTACAAGCACCAAGCAATTAGTGCTTGTAAGTTTTTTACCGTTAGATCTATCACTTTGATTATTTTCATCCCTTATATCATTTTATCTCACCAATCACTCGCTTGACACAAGGGGCCCACTATCATCATAACAACATATTTTTTCCATCCAAGAGCTAAAATCCTATATGCATCAATGACTTGATACTTTTAAGGCCCTGTTTGGGAAGGGTATAAAGGGGGGATATCCCCCCTTTATACCCAAACGGTTTGGGGATATCCCCGTTTGGGGATAACCCCGCCAAACGGGGATATCCCCCAAACCCACAAGGGGATATCCCACCCCAGGTTTATCCCACTCCCTCTCTCCTCCCCCTCCGCCCGTGATGATTCGCCTTTCTCCCCCCCCGAGGCGGCCTCCTCACCACTTCATCTCCTTCATCTCCTTCGTCTCCTTCTCCTCGCTCCCGATCTGTGTGTAACCCTCCCCCCCCCCCCCCAAGGTTTAAACCACTCTCTCTCCTCCCTCTCTCGTCCGTGCTTTGAGCCGATCTCTCTCCTCCCCCTCCGCCCGTGAAGATACGCCTTTCTCTCCCCCCGAGGCGGCCTCCTCACCACTTCATCTCCTTCATCTCCTTCGTCTCCTTCTCCTAGCTCCCGATCTGTGTGTAACCCTCCCCCCCCCCCAAGGTTTTAAACCACTCTCTCTCCTCCCTCTCTCGTCCGTGCTGTGCTCCCCGGTCGCCGCTCCCGATCTCCGTGGGCTACCCGCTCGGAGCTCCTGATCTGTTTGTGTGTGTGCTTTGAGCCGATCTCTGTGTGCTCCCCGGTCGCCGCTCCAGATCTGTGTGTGCTCCCCGGTCGCCGGTCCCGATCTTCGTGGGCTCCCCGCTCGGAGCTCCCGATCTCTGTGTGCTTTGAGCCGATCTTTGTGTGCTCCCCGGTCGCCGCTCCAGATCTGTGTGTGCTCCCCGGTCGCCGGTCCCGATCTTCGTGGGCTCCCCGCTCGGAGCTCCCGATCTCTGTGTGCTTTGAGCCGATCTTTGTGTGCTCCCCGGTCGCCGCTCCAGATCTTTGTGTGCTCCCCGCTCGGTGCTCCCGATCTCTGTGTGCTTTGAGCCGATCTTGGTGGTCCCCGCTCCCGATCTCGTTGTGCTCCCGATCTCTGTGCGTCTGCTTGGTGAGATCTTGGTGCTCCCCTCTGTGTGCGCTCCCGATCTCTGTGTGCGCTCCCGATCTCTGTGTGTGCTCGGAGCTCCCGATCTGTGTTTGCTCCCCGCTCCCCGCTCCCGATCTGTGTGTGTGCTCCCCACTCCCGATCTCTGTTGTGTGGTGCCGATCTCTGTGAGGTGCCGCTCCCGATCTGTGTGTGCTCCCCGCTCCCGATCTCTGTGTGGTCCCGATCTGTGTGTGCACCCCGCTCCCCATCTCTGTGAGCTCCCCGCTCCCGATCTCTGTGTGCTTGGTGAGATCTTGGTGCTCCCCGCTCCCGATCTGTGTGTGTGCTCCCCGCTCCCGATCTGTGTGTGGTCCCGATCTCTGTGAGGTCCCCGCTCCCGATCTCTGTGTTCATACCCACAGTTGTGACTGTGAGCTCCCCCTCGTCGTCGCCGGAGCCCAAGATCTGGTTATTTTTCTGGTGGTTGCCCCATCTCTGTATTGTTTTTGCCTTGGCTGCTGTTGATCTGTGATCACTGTACTGTGCTTGCCCCGAGCATCATCTCTGCTCCCTCCCTGTACCGCGGTTCCCCCTACGGTTCCTCTCTGTCCCCTCTACCGAGCTACCTCTCTGCTCCCTGTTCCGAGGTTGCCCTCGGTTGAGCTCTGCTCCCTGTACCGAGCTTGGTCTCTGCTCCCTGTAATCAGGCTGTTCTCTCCTCCCCGGCGCATCTCATCTTGCCGTGTTACTCCTCTTTCTGCCATCGAAGGTGCAACCCTTTCGTTTTCTTCCAGTTCAGATATTAGTTGATATAATGCTGCCATAGCCTTTCATGATATATGACTATGCTATCTCATTACAAAAATATGTTTTGATGGCTGCGGAATATGTATGTTTCATCGGTTAAGTTATGTGATGAAAATATATATGTTGGCGATGATGACGGTTACCATAGGCATTTGCTGGATGGCATGGATGTATAATCCACTGCAACCCCATGCTTGTTGGAAACCAATTGAGCCCGTCTACATAATAAGGCGATGATGACGGTTACCATAGGCATTTGCTGGATGGCATGGATGTATAATCCACTGCAACCCCATGCTTGTTGGAAACCAATTGAGCCCGTGTACTTAATAAGGCGATGATGACGGTTGCCATATGCGTTTGATGGATGGCATGGATTTAGAATCCACTGCAACCCCATACATATTGGAAACCACATGAGCCCTTGTACATAATAAACCCCCTATTCCAATTTTGTGTAAATGAAAAACATTTAGCCAACATTTATCTTTACTTGTATGCCTCAACCGCCATTTTTTACAATAATACTATATTATGTATTTCCCTATTTACCATGCAAATTATGACATCCCATCCCCTGTTATGCAATTAGTAATATGGTAAGCATGACATGTCTTCCTAATTGAATGCCAATTATATTATTGATTTGAGGGTAATGCCAAAAAAATTATAAATATATTGTGTTATGCCAAATTATATAAAGTAGAACATACATTATGTACAGATGCGTCCTTTTAAGAGAGTGTTCAACGCCGGTCAATCTAGCCGCTCAAACATGGCCAACATTCAAGACAATACAATTCAAAATGAGGGTGGTAGTCGTTCTCGCGCCCAACAATCGCCTCGAACATCAAACTGGACTGAGGCCATGGATGCAAGTCTGTTATCGTTGTTGACGGAGGAACATACTCTCGGCAACAACGTTAATGGATCATTCACTAACCTCGCGTGGGTTAGGATTGTTGCGGAAATAAATAGTCGAAATGGTTTAAACCTAAAAAAGGAGCAGGTCAAGAATAGGTTGAAGGTGTTGAAGCGCACTTTTGCGTTGTACCATTCCTTGGCCAACAAGAGTGGTTGGGGATGGGATTTTATCCGCCACATTCCCACGGCAGGCGATAGTTGTGACTGGGATGGCGTCATCTTGGTAACGATTGTTAATTTACCTGTCATTAAATTATTTTCATATTTATTAGCCTTACCAATATAATTAACGTACGTTCAGGACAATCCAGCTTATGCCAAATGTAGGGATAGGCCATTCCCTTTGTATAAGGATCTGGAGTTTCTAACTGAGAAGACTACCGCAACGGGTGCATATGGTTTTTCTTCACTCCAGCCGCCCACAAGAACAATAGTTAGCTCCTCCTCATCATCCCCTGGTGAGGATGATACAAACAGACCTTTTCAATTTGAAGCAGGGTCCTCTGGGCCATATATGAATGAATTCATGCCTAGTCCACCACCAGAAAGGTCACCCAGCCCTCACATTCGAAACAAGACAACTAGTGGGTCGGGGTACAGCTCGGCAGGCAAAAGGCCTCGTTCCCCAGTACCCGAGCCTAGCCAACGGACCAACCGTCCGTCAACTGGTGGTCGGCGTAAAAAAGCTGAGGGCATATCTGAATGCGTCGCCGGCATGCTTGAGCTGGGCAAAGAAAAATTAGATCTGGTGAGGCAGATGTATAATAAGGAAGCAGAAGGTCGACAATCCATTCCGGTCATCGGGGATTGTTTGCAGCGCCTATATAATATGCAGGGGCTCATTGATGACCATGTCTTGGCTGCCGCCGACGCTTTGAAGGATCCGCAAAATCGTCAAATTTTCATGTCAATGAATGACAATCTTGCTTACAAGTGGGCACAGCGGCAGATAGCAAACCAGGTTCAGATGTATCGTCAAAATTTCCCTGGTCCTTAGTGCATATTTATATAATCAGTTTGTAATTTCAGGACTTTAAAAACTAGCTTTGTAATAATTAGTATCTAAGCTTTCTGTACATTTTTGTATAGTTGTATGTAATTTATTATCCCGTACTGTTACTAGTCAATTTGTAATTTATTATTCCGCACCGTATTTTCCTCTTAAATCTTGCTTTGAAGCCATCTATACATGTTAAGTGATGTCTACTTAGTATGATTGTTCCCTAAATTGGTACAATATCGTTGCAGATATAATGGATGATTCAATTTATCAATCCTTATGTTGCTCCCGCTTTGTTGCAATGTTGTTGAGTATATTAGATGATGATGAAGAATTTTGGGAGGATCTACTACTCATGCTCATTGTCGAAGGATACATCGATGATCTCAACTTTTAAATTATTTTATGTACTATTTTATTCTGTATTTGCTTGCTTAAAACGCCGAGATGAATGTTTGAGCTGAATTTAAATAACAATTATATCATTTATGCGTACTATCAATATTTGCTCACTGCCATAAATTAACGTTCAGTTGTAATAGATGATTCAATTTATCGACAAGTATTTTCCTCGTATTTTCATGCCAATTTGTTCGATATATTGGATGATGATGATGAATATTGGGAGCAACTCCTAATTATGCTTATTGATGGAGGATGTCTAGATGAAACAAGTACAATTAGCAGACAACCATGTCGTACCCGTCCGTTTACGGGCCATCAGTTTATTTGTGATATTTTGAACGGCCATCCAGATCGGGGGTACACTCAATTTAGAATGACGACAACTACATTCATTGCTCTCCGCGAAGACCTTGTTGGGAAGGGCCTTTTAAAAGGTACACGCAATCTGACTGTTGACGAACAGTTGGGAATTTTTCTATATTGTATAGGACACGGTGTTGCAAATAGGGTGCTTGCTGAAACCTTTCAACATTCGGGGGAAACGATAAGTCGTCATTTTAACAATGTACTCCGGGCCATTATTCAAATAAAAGATGAATATTTAACTATGCCGCCAACTAATTGTGGAGTGCATCCAAGAATAAGTGGAAATCCGAATTTTCATCCGTTCAAGGTAAGAGACGATAATTTTTCAACAGTAAATATGTAAATTTTAATTGCTGCATTGCTAATGTACTATGTTGTGACATTAACATATGTAGAATGCAATTGGGGCGGTGGATGGTACGCATATTCCGGTTATGGTAGATAGGGAGAAACAACCACGATTTCGTTGTCGCAAAGGATATACATCGCAAAATATGATGGCAGCTGTATCCTTTGATCATATGTTTTTTTATGTATGCACCGGTTGGGAAGGCTCTGCAGCTGATATGCGGGTACTCAGATGGGCATGTGAAAGTGGAGGTTTTACAGTTCCAGAAGGTAAAATTTATGGAGTAAGTTTTTTATTGCTATCTTCATTATTATTGGTTTAATTAATTTATTACAAGTTATATACCCTTCTGATATATATACAGGAAAATATTATCTGGTCGATTCCGGTTACGCGAATACCGATCGATTTCTGGCGCCGTATAGAGCCGAGCGTTACCATCTGAGTCAATTTGACAGTAACACACGTAGTCGTATACATCATTCGTCGAAGGACTTGTATAATCATCGGCATGCCCAACTAAGGAATGTGGTAGAGAAGACATTTGGAATTTTAAAGAAGAGATTCAAAATTTTAACTGTTGCTACACCGTTTCCTTATAGAGTGCAGTGTAAAATAGCTATGGCTTGTTGTGTGATCCACAATTTTATTCGACGGCAACAAGGAGATGATAGATATTTTACCGAACCAGTAGAGCCAGAGCCTCCAGAGGTTGACGTGGAAGCGACCACTACAAACTATAGTACATCAGACTCTCAAGGGGGAAACGACCTTCGCACACGTATTACCGATGAGTTGTGGAATAATAGAAGTTAGATAAATCATAGTAACTGACTAAAAGTTTGTAAATATTAGATTTACTGGTGTAATATTATGTTAGTCAGCTTGTAAAAAAGTTTTATTTGTTTATATGTAATGTTAAGTGGACTGTTAATTAAGAACTCATATTTTTCGGGTATGATGTAATTTGAAATATTATTGTGAGTTCGTTATTGTATCATGCTAATTTCCCTTTATTGTTTGTTCGTTAATTTTAATTAAAAAATCGATATTGTTTGATGCTAATTTTTTAAAATTGTTTGTTCGTTAATGGTAATTATTAAATCTTTGTTAGACTGATTGATTTTGTCTAATTATTAACTTCATGAATGTATTGAGCAACAGATTGTTGTAAATATTATTAAAATTGATTTATTAATATTATAATTTTTAATATAAATAAAATTTAAATAAATTTTTAATCATGAAATATAATAATTTTTAAACGTTATAAATTATATTTAAGACAAATTAAAATTAAATAAAATTTTATATAGTATATAAATAATTAAATATCATATATAATTTATTCTATATGTATTCTATTTAATTAAGAAATAAAATAATTTTGTAGTTATTATTTTAATATAGTCAATTTATAATATTTCAACATGTTGAATAAATTAGACGTCAAATATTAATTTTATTATTTTAAAAAAAAATAATAATCGTTAAATATTAAATTTGTAAATAATCGTTAAATAATCGTTAGAAAATATTAATAATCGTTATTGTTTTAAATTATATTAAATTTTTAATCGTTAAATATTATAATTTTTAATCGTTAAAGAAAATTTTTAAGACCAAATTAAAAAAAATTAGAATTTTATATAGTATATAATTAATTAAATATAATATAAAAGATTTGTTTTAATTAAATAATTCTAATACATTATCCTATTATCACATTAATAATATACATAAAAGTAAAGGCCACATCGTCATTAAACAAAAAAGTCAACTTTATACCTCTTATTCATCATTACCAATCCAAACACCTATTTTCTTATACCAGGTTTAAACCAGGTTTAAGCCTCATTCACATCCAAACACATTTTAGGTTTAAACCAGGTTTATCCCTTACTTTATACCTATACCTGGTATAACTAAACCAGGTTTAAGCCACATCCAAACGCTACCTTAAAACCTATAAGGGTCAACTCTCTCTCTCTTTCTCTCTCTCTATATATATATATATATATATATATATATATATATATATATATATATATATATATATATATATATATATATATATATATATATATATATATATATATATATATATATATATATATATATATATATATATATATAGCGTAGGGCTACTATACTATTATGAGTATAAACCCCTTTGTACTCATAACTTTTTCACCCTTGGATGAAGGAATGTGTGGTTAGGATGATAGTGGTCCCCCTAGGATTTACTAGCCGCACATTCCTTCATCTAAGGAATGAAAACTTATGAATACAAAAAGATTTTACTCATAAGAATATAGTAGCCAGACCCTATAGATATATATATATATATATATATATATATATATATATATATATATATATATATATATATATATATATATATATTCTTTTCTTTTCTTTCGCCCTCTATATATTTTTTTTTTTGCTATCGCGCCCCCTCCCTTGCTCTCTATCGTAGTAGCCACCCTCGCCCCGACATGCTGTCCCTCCTTATTGTCCTCAAATACTGTGGTATCCTCGTTGTCGTAGTCACTACAACAAAATTAGGTTATAGGGACACATATTTGTAACACTTTTGTATAAGTGTCCTATTTATATTCCATCTATATTCAAAATTATATTAATGTACCGCTATATACTCTAGCGACAGCACATATAGCAACACTAATAATAAGTGTCGGTATTTTTGTCAGCGATATTTTTTTTAGATTTTAGAAACACTTAAAAGTATCGCTATAACATAATTTTGTTGTAGTGTACTATTTTTTTCTACAAACGAAGCGCTACAAGAAGTAAAATTTTTCTTCTACCAATTTTTTTTTTTCATACTTTTTTTTAAAAAAAATTTAACGTTCAACAAAGCACTTCTTAAATGTGATGGTCAAAATAAATAATAGTTGGAAGTTTAATGAGTTAGAGCAAGGCTACTCATATATTCCATTTTGAGTATAAAATGTATATTTTATTTTTTTTTAGGATGAAATTTTTTTTATTAATTATATTAAAATAATTAATAAATTTTATTTAATTTTAAAATAAATAAAATATAAAATATATATTATATTTGAAGTGTATAAGTAGTATTTTCGATAGGCCACGCGTGCAGTAGGTGGGAATTGACGCGAAGTTATGCGGTCCCCTAAAAACTATGTGGTAAGCATTTACTCTTTATAGTAGGGATAATAATACTATTTATATAGTCATAAAATAGATATATATTTTTTTATAAGAGATAATTATATATAATTTTTTATAAATATATTAAGTAATAAATATATTTTTATAAAATATAAATTGTGAGACTTATCTCTCAAAAAAAATTCGCCTGTAAATATATTCTAACCATAATTAGTTAAAAAATAAAATAATCTTTTTATTCTTTATATATATAATTTGTATTTTTGTATTAAGTTTCACCGTTCTTTTTTATCTTTACTTACGACGAAGATGAGACCTAAGTTGGCTGTGACTACATGGAATGTGAGATGGAATGTGAGATCCTTGGCTATGCCACACGTGCCACACTAAAGACGAGGAGAGAAAAAAAATAACTTTTTATAATAATAAATTGGGATAATTACCTGTGTATTCCTGAAATATGAAGAAATATCTGATTTATCCCTCTTATTTTTTTCTTTTCAATATACCCTTCATACGTTCCACCGTTATTAAAAATACCCATACCGTTTCCCTTTCTTAAGTTAACTAGGGTTAAACTAGAGTTAAATAATTATCGGAGTTGAAAACTATCAGATATACCTATTTTGCCCAGGTTTAGGATTTAGGGTTTAGGGTTTTAGGGTTTAGGATTTAGGGTTTTAGGGTTTAGGATTTAGGATTTTTTAGGGTTCTAGGGTTTAGGGTTAAGGGTTTTAGGGTTTAGGGTTTAGGATTTTTTAGGGTTTTAGGGTTTAGGGTTTAGGGTTTTAGGGTTTAGGGTTTAGGGTTTTGGGTTTAGGGGTTTAGGGTTTTAGGGTTTAGGGTATATTTAAAAGGGCAAAATAGTAATTACACACAGATAACGGCAGTTCCAAACGGTACATTAACAGAGTTTAACTTCAGGGATATTTTGGAAAGAAGTTGGAACGTAAGAATGGTAGTTTTAATATTAGCCTTCTAAGAGGGGTAAATCTGAAAACAAAGAAATTTTTAGGAGTATGTAGGAAATTGCCCCTAATAAATTTATAAGAATAAAATGATCATCATACTAATTATTTTATTAAACTTAGGAATCACTTGGTTGAAAGTGTTATATATTTAATATTAAGAATTGTAAGTACGTTATTAACTTATCAAATTTTTTGGAAAAGAAGTTGTTAAGAACTTTTATATTTTTATTAATAAACTACTAATAATTTTTATAATAAAAATATTCTATAATCCATGATAATATAGTATTCTTACAATCTAAAAATATACAAATAATAACGATAATAATTTAAATATTTTAAAATAAAAAAATATATAAAATTATGGAATTATTATAATTATAAACTGTTAACCTAACATACCCCTAGTTCCCACCAGGTTGGACTTCTAGGGCCGTTTGGATACAAAAGCTAGGAGGGATAAGCAGAATATTTCTTTGTACCCAAATAATAAAAAGTTGTTTGGAACGGTTGTTTCACCTAATTCCGGAATTAGAGAGGAATAACTGTTCCAAGCAGCAGGTGGAACAACTCAGTTGTTCCTCCTGCAGTTTTTTTTTTAAAAAAAATAATTAATTTTATTTTAAATTATAAGTTATTTAAATTTATAAAATTTAAAATTTATTTTATTATTTTATAAAAATTTAATTTTCTCTGTTCTTTTTATTCCTCGTTAATTTACCAAATACAATTTTTTTTATACCGGTATAATTCTTATATCTACCCAAACATAAATTAATATTAATTTCTGTTAATGTCATAATTTATACCTATTCATAATATAACTAAATTGTTCTTATATCCGAACTAAACGCAGGCCTAATTAACAATGGGGAGAGGATTAACAATGGGGAGAGGGTTCCAACAATAACTACGTGGAGAATGAGTCCACTGTCCACTTATTGGAAGCTACTAGAGCTAATGGTTTTGTATGTATCCAGTGGGCATTCTTCCACAATTTTATTCGTACTTATAAATTTTTTTTTATTGAATTTATATTAAAATTTATAATTTTTATTTTATTATTTTTTTTAAGTTGATTTTATAAAAATTTAAATTTAAATTTAAATACAAATTTAATAATAAAAAAATTTACAAGTATGGATGGACTTGTACTTTTAAAAGTATATAAACTCTACTCTCTCTCTCTATATATATAGAGTAGAGCTTATATATTTTTAAAAGTATAAGTTTATCCATACTTGCTAAGCATATAAATTCTACTCTCTCTCTATATATATATAGAGTAGAGCTTATATATTTTTAAAAGTACAAGTCCATTCATACTTGTAAATTTTTTATTATTGAATTTGTATTGAAATTTATATTTTTGTAAAGTCAAATAAAAAAAGATAAAGATAAAATAAAAAGTACAAATTTCAATACAAATTCAATAATAAAAAATTTAAAAATATAAATGTGATTGTATTTTTAAAAATATATAAACTCTTCTCTCTCTCTTTCTCTCTCTCTCTCTCTCTCTATATATATATATATATATATATATATATATATATATATATATATATATATATATATATATATATGAGAACTAGCTTTTCATCAATAGTCTTATTATTATTATTATTATTATTATTATTATTTATTGCTAGATCTACCATCCAAACTGGATTGTAATGTTACAACACATTCTGAGGCTGCGTTTGGTTCGGGTATAAGCAAAAATTGATTATTTCAGTAATAAATATAAATTTAGGTACAAACAAGAATTATAGTAATTTTGTGTTTGATTGAGTATAAGAGTTATACCGTGGATAAAAAAAAATTATATTTTGTAATTTAAAGAGGAATAAGAAGAATAGAACGGATTAAATTTTTAATTTAAGATAAAAAATTTATTCATATAATTTTAAATATTTAATTTAAATTATTTATTAAAAAATTTATTAAAATTTATATTTTTAAAAACCCAAAATTTTTTATATAAAAATAGGTATAAATTTTAAAATTTTTAAAATTTGGTATAAATTTATTAAAAATTAAAGTTAAAAATTTAAAAATTTGTATACATTTTAAAATTAATAAATTTTAAATTTATTAAAAATTAAAGTTAAAAATTTTAAAAGCTATAAAATTTAAAAATTTTCTAAAATTTAAAATTTATAAATGTTAAAAATTTTTATTTTAATTGTCTCAAAAATTTATAAAAGTGGGGCAAAAATTTTAATTTTAAAATTTGTATAATTTTAAAAATTTTATTAAAAATTTTGTATAAATTAATAAAAAAAATTTAAAATTTTAAAATTTAAATTTTTAGATTTATTAAAAAATAAAATTAAAAATTATAAAATTTAAAAAATAAAAAAAAATTAATTTTTAAATTTTATAAATTTAAATATTTTATCATTTAAAAATTTTTAATTTTAAAAAAAAAAAACGAGATGGAACAGCTGTTCCACCTTATACTCGGTTATCCAGAATAATCGGGTATAAGGGGAAAGAGCTGTTGCCCCCTCACTAAATAATGTTTGGGTATAAAAAGGGATGACCCCCTTATCCTCCCTTATACTAGTTACCAAACATTGCCTCAGAGTACAATAATTTCTCACCGCTTTCTCAATTGCTCTTCACCCTTTTTCTTAATTTTTACTAAAAACTTAAAAAAGTTAGTAGATTCTAGGCATCCATGGATGAGCGATTGTAGGAATTGCAACATCTTCTTCATTATAGGCTTAGCATTTTTCAATCCAAAAGGTAATTAATTAAACTGTAATAAATATATTCTTCTAGTAAACTTTTGTTCGTCATCCTTAAGATAACAATGATTTAATTAGATAAAATAATAAGTAATAAAATAAAATAATAATTTTATTTAATATATTTCTTTTTTTATATTTGTTCCAAAGTAACTTGTATTGATTAGAGTTTTTGCTTAATATTTATTTGGTAATAATAGAAACAGGGATGAAGCTAGAATCAATCACTGAGGGGCTAAAAAATATACAAATAATAAAAATTTTAGCAGACAAATAATATTTCACCTACTCAATTTTTTAATAAAACATTTATTTATTAAATATTTAATGTAAAAAATATTAATTTTATTTTTTTGATTTACAGTCACTTAATTTATAATTATTTTATTTATATTATTCTATTCAAATAATTTAAATATTTTATTAAATCTATCAGTAATTCAGCTATTATTTAATTTTTTAATATTTTCTAAATAAAATTATAACAATCAATCAATGACTATTATTTAATAGAGCTATTAAAATAGCGTAATATATATTTCAGTTAAATAAATTGCTCATTCAAAATAATTAAAAAGTTAAGAATATATTAAATAAAATATTTAAAATTGAAGAACTTATTTCAAAATATTCTATAATTAAAAATTCTCAATACAATTTTACCTATAAAATATAAGCAATTATCCGTACACCCATTTTTGAATGTAAGATATACATTTTATCCATTCTCTGTAATTTATTAGTCACTTTGAAGTGATTAGTAAAATTCACATCACCTTGGGATGGGTGGGATGTACACTCCATTTTGAGTTAGAACTTTCATATATTTCATTTTTTTCATTAATCATATTAAAATAATTAATAAAATTTATTTAATTTTAAAATAAATAAAATATAAAATATATATTATATTTTATATATTTGAAGTGTACCGTTAGTATTTTTGAATGGAGCCACGCGTACGGTATTTGGGACGTGAAGTTATGCGGTCCAAAAAATTAGGTGGTAAGCATTTACTCTTTATAGTAGGGATAATAACTATTTATATACTCATAAAATAGATATACATTTTTTATAAGAGATAATTATATATGATTTTCTATAAATATATTATGTAATAAATATATTTCACTTATCTCTCAAAACGAAATTTCGCCTGTAAATATATTCTAATCATAATTAGTTAAGGAATAAAATGATCTTTTTATTTTTTATGTATATAATTTGTATATTTATATTAAGTTTCACTATTTTTTTTTGTTTTTTTCTTTATGACGACGATAAGACCTACGTAGCTGCGACTACATGGAAGGTGAGATTCTTGACTACGCCACACGTGCCACGGTAATAACAATTTTGTAAGAATAAAATAATTATTGTTGGATCGTTGGTGTTAATCATTAATTTTAAGATCTCGATCAAGCTATTAGAAATATGCAACCAATTCACTTAAAGCGTACAAATATATTTCCATTCTGTGTTTTGCTGTTAGGCTTATTGTGGACCACAATGCTACTCAACTTATTGGGCTCACCCAACTCAACTTATGTAGTCTACTAAGCCTATTGGCATGGAGCAGTAAATTGGACTTATTTTTAATTCATACATAAATAACCAACAGTCATATTATACATTCATCACTAAAAAATAAAACTAATGATGAATCAAACGGTAGGAATATATATATATATATATATATATTGTTTAGATCAGAATTTTTCGCCACAAGAGGAAACAACACGTGGCGTCAGCCATCGGTTGAAAGACATCAGCCGATAAAGATTTTAGTCAAAAAAGGAAGGACTTGTGTCTCACTTAAGACCAGCTTCGAAAACAGAGGCGCACAGCATGACACGCTACACCCGTCATCGGTTGAGGGCATCAGGCGACAGGAGAGTCAGCCGATAAAGAAGACGGTCATCACAAAGATGGTAGTCTCAGGACCATCTGATGGCCAAAAACATCACACCACCTCAGTCAAGCGATAGAAGAGGCGAAGTTAAGGTCAATTCTCGGTTGCCCGAAGCCTTTGAAGGAAAGATCAAGAGAAGAATGAAAACGAGATTCAGGCGCGAATCTCGTAAGAGATCCCGAAGCGGCAAGCGGCGTCCAGCAAAGGAAAGTGCCGAAGATCGCGCTTCAAGGCAACAATTAAGAGGTTAACTCAGGAGGGAAAGCAACGCCCAGCACCGAAAAGTGCCGGAAAATACGCTCCGGCACAACAATTAGGGGGTGAACCTAGACAGGAAGTTACTATCAGTCCACTGAGGCTGATCGACTCAAAAGGAAATGGTTGAGAATTTTTCGATAATCTCTCTAAGACTACGCCGATCATTTGAAATTCAAAATCGACACCCAATAACTATGGTTCGGGATGTGTATAAATACCCGAACTCTCGAAGAGATCGGGGTCCGACAATCCTCGTAAGCCCGGTACCCACCCAAGCTCTTCATTTATCTAGGAGTAAAAGTAACTTAACTTTTTTTTTTTTTTTTTTCTTTTTTACTGATTTCCTAGGAGTAGGCTTAATTAATCTTTCTATCCCTTTTCCTCACTTGTATCCCCTTCTTTTATCAATATAAAGTGTAAATCGGCCTTTTGGTCGTGTCTTTATTTTACCTTTGCATTTAGAGTGTAAACCGACCTTGTGGTCATGTCTTTATTTGGCCTCGTGTATGCTTTAATGCCTTTATCGACATATCAGTCATACATTTATCCACGAGCGTTTCGACTCATTTAGGTCGAAACCAGCGATCCCTCTCTAGCTTTGCGAACCCGCTTCAGCAGTCACCGGTTGTTTGCGGTTGCGAGAAGTTACCAGAGGTAGAACCCGACCGAGAGGATCCCTCCTCGGCCCGATCGCTTGATTGTTGGCACGTGGCGCATTTCAACACCTTCTAGAGAGTCACCCAGTAGGGGCCGATCGCGCATAAGCCACATTTTGGTCCCAACAACCTTCTTGGCACGCCCGGTGGGACAATCAGGTATTTTTTACCTAGTCCTACCGCAAGCATGTCACGGTTTCCAGAGCCGTACGGAGGATCGACTCTACCAGAGCCATCCCTGTCCGAGATATATGAGCAACTGGCCCAGATGATGAGGTCCCTGAAAAATAGGATTCGAGCCTAGGATGCCAATGCCCCAGCTACGGATGAAAGCCTCGCTTGATTCGGGCAGTTCCTAGCCCGAAAAGAGCTACAGGGAGCCTCAGCAGCCCCACCGCCGCTGCTATCGACACAATCGGTTGTGTCAGCATCGAAGGCGTTGTAGATTACCCCCCCCCCCCCCCCCCCCCCCATAATATGATTTCTGCCGGGGGCAGAGCAGATGCAAACACCTCCTGCCCCAGTTCAGGATAGGCCGACGGGTTCGAGGGTCGGCCATCAGCAGGAACTCCTCTTAAGCCTCGGATGCTGGGGTGGCCGAGAGAGATCACCCCATTGAGAAGAACCCGAGAGAGAGAGAGAGAGAGAGAGAGAGAGAGAGAGAGAGAGAGAGAGAGAGAGGAGGAAGAAGATTGGGACCAAGCTTCTTCAAGTTTGGATTTGGAGTCCCTGAGGAGTTCCCCTGTGCCTGTGGTGCAACCTGGGAGGTTGCCTTGGCCGCGCGAAGGAGGAGGAAGAGAACCGGCTTCATCCCATCTTCTTCAACCTAGGCCAAGGTGAGGTTTTTAAACCACGGTTTGTTTGAGCCCGAGACCACTAGCAGTAGATTATTTAGGTCCTTAGGATGCTTCGAGCCAAGTTTGAGCTTCCCATGCACACTGGTTTGCCGGCGGAAGTAAGATATCGCCGGAAACCTAGCCAAGCTCCGCCGCGGCCGTTCTCTTCGACCAATTGGCCAAAATGAGCCAAAGTTGGTAGGCATGGACTGTAGGGGATGGGGATCAACCCCACCAAATTTGGTGGAGTATGATCGAGCGGATCAATGGCAGATTTGTGCCCTAGTTTTCGGGAATATTGCACTTCGGCCGAGCTTTGTGCTCCGGCGCCGGCGAGCCTCCCCACCGCCGGGCACATGGCCAAGAAGCTTCATGGGACCATTTAGAGTCCAACCATGCCTTTGTATGGCAACCATGCAGACTGGAGGTGGCGCGGCCAAGTTTGAACCGAAATGGGTTCAACTTGTGGTCGCCGGCGCTCCGGCCAACTCCGGCCGGGGAGGGTTGGTCGGGAAGCTTTGTATGGACCAGAGGAACCTTCCATCCAAGTTAGAAGGCTTCATATAGCCTCTTTTAAATTCCGCCATTAGAGGGGTTGAGCTCGAAATGGAGCTTTGCTCCCCGCCGCCGCCGCCGCACCCCGTCGACCGGGCATGGGCACAGGAAGCTTTAGTGAAGTATTTAGCACCTATTGGTGCTTTTGGTTTGGTCCCAGAGCTTCTGGTTGAAGCATCACGAATTTCAAAGCAAGGAGTCATCATCTTCTTCATTGAGCCCGCGGCCAACTTGGCATCTGGCTTGCTCCAGGTTGATGGGAGTTGCTCCAGAGACTTAGTAGAATCTAATGATCCAAGTTATATGCCTTCTGGTCCAGTATTTGCAGAGAACCAAGTTTGAGTTTGGCTATGTTGTATGTGGATTATTTGTGCACACCACCTGTTTGATTAAATGCCACAATGAACTTTTAATTGGAATTAGACATTGATGTAAATATGAAAGATGCTTCAAATGATCCCCTGAGCTTGATGCTCACTTTAGATCAAGTTAGATCTGTGTGGACAGAGGTTTGGAGCATTGTACTTTATGTTAGTAAGCAAGGTTGATGGATCTTTTGATCCAGCCATTTCTGTGTTGCACTAGGGCAAGCCCAGTGATTTTTGAGCCATTTTAGGTTTATGTTTAAAGCAGATTTTTATTTGGATTAATAAAAGTTAAGTTATAGGTTAAACAACCCTAGAATGAATAATTGGCCCAAGGTTGGTTCTGGGTTGTTTGCGAAGTCGCGACAGTGAGTTCTTGACTAATTTGGGGTCACTGAATGCGATGCTCGCGTTTAAATTAGGTTTTGTTGATCCAAAGAAACAAAATGGCTTTTAGGCTATGTTAGTGCATATATTATGGGCCAAAATTTGCCTCGGGACCCGTGCTACCACAAATGAGTGAGCACGGTGTCCAGCAAGACATAAGTAACCTGTTGGAAGTGACGGAATGTTAAAATGAATCTCCAGTTGAAAGAACGAGCGAAAACAGTGCCCAAACTGGCACTAAAAGTGAAAATTTAAAAGCCCTAGGGGTCTAGATGCAAAAGTCACATCATATACTGGTTAGTAAGTTGATTCCTGAACCTAAATTCATATTCAGGGTTATTCGGTAGCATCTGGTGTGCTGAGCGTACAGTTGGTTCAGTTTAGCCGCCTGCGTTATATCAGGTGGGTTATCTTCGGTCCGGGTTTTATCAGTTCGGCCCTCTGGGGTGCGATACTGGTTGGACTCCTGTTCTTGGTAACTTAGTTTATTTTGAGCCTGTCTGCCTTTGGTTGCAATATATATTACTGTTAGTTGCTCTGACTAATTGGCCATTTCGTAGTTGCACTCCTATGCTTGATTATTATATCAGTCTATTAATGCTTGAGCCTGTCTTTCCATTGATTCAGTGATTTGCTACCTTATGCCTGCTTTATACCCGCTTCCTTGTTGTTCGCCCGTTATGTTGCTAAATACATGATCTTTTAAAATAAATATTTTTTACCAAGCCTTGTAGGGTAGCCTGAGTCTGTTCTTGTTTGATAGGACGAGGGTAACGCTCTACGAGGGTTGGGACCCAAAAACCTATTCTTTTCAAAGGTTTTCTTAAAAACATATGTTTAGTTGCATAAGGGGTTAGTCTGTCTGATTGGGTGAGATGTTGAGCCATGCCTGTTATCAGTTCTATTCTGCCTTACATGATTATTCTTAGTGCCTCTGGTATTTATATCTTATCTTGGAACATTTCCATGGTTGATGAGTAAGCCTGTTTGTCCTGTCGATCAAATGATACACTGCTGAGCACATAGATTTGTTTAACTGATGTCTTTACCGAGCTTCGTAGGGTCGCCGGAGTCTGTTCTTGTTTGATAGGACAAAGGCAATTGCTCTACGAGGTTTGGAAATCCAAGCTTCGTAGTGTCGCCTGAGTCTGTTCTTGTTTGATAGGACGAGGGCAATGCTTTTCGGGGTTTGGACTTTTCAAAACAGTTTTCTTAAAAATATGTGTTTAAGTTTTGTATCATTTGGTTGGTTTGTGTGGTTGAGTTGAGTTTATATGTGAGCTTCTGCTGAGTTGAGAGTTGCCTTGATCTTGCATATGAGTTGAGATTTATTGCTGAGTGTTCCTGCATAAGTGTTGAGATTCAGTTGATCTTGTCATTGCATCCCAGTGGGGATTTCCCGTCTTGTTGCCAATTACCCGGTCAGTGGACCGTGAGCTTGAGCATTTGCATATGATTCGCCCGCACCGTTGTACTTCACGAACATCAGCGGATTTGCTACTCGTAGCGATGTTCTTTACCGGTAAAGTGGTTAGCTGTGGCAACCCGTGACCCTTGTGAAGGGAATGTCAACCAGGTGGTGCCAAGTGGGCAGCCTTGCCTGAGGTCTTGTGAAGGCCAATATGGTAGCTTGTGATTGGGTCTTTGCGTTTTCATCTATTTGATGCATGTGATGTTAAGTTGCTTTAACATGATTCTTTGATTCTTTGATCTGGCTTCTAGTTATCTACCTTTATATGATTCTATGTGATGCCTTTGATTATAGTTTCATTGTTATCTTGCTGATTGTCCTAACTCCATGATGTGTTGATTATCCTGATACATGTTTTAAATTCTGCTAAAATTATCTCCTATGCTTGTACCCAGATTATGAGTTTTGCTTTCTTTACAGCACCAGTTATATATCTGCTTTACCCTAACCCCTGATCTATTACTATCCTCTAGCTTTGTATACCAGTATGTACGATCTGCTATTTCTCGGCTCGTCGTGCCCACTGGGATACACTCCGGTGTGTCTCACACCCTCGGGTGACTGTTTTTCAGGTCGAGCGGGTGTTGAGATGTCGGGACGAGTTGGTGAGATCACGAGATAGAGCTTGACCCTGGACAGCCGATAAGATCAAGTATTTAGTTATTTGTTGTATCAAGTGTAATGCAATGTAATTGAGAAGTTATTGATATTGTAATTTAATCTTGCTTAGTAGATGTACGTAGTTAGTACTCTGATTGTATGCCAAGTGAGCCGTGCATATATAGAAAAGGCTCAATCCCCAGTGGGATTGGGACTCTTCTATATATGTGGCGGTCTGTTGTGCCCTGGCTGGTTTGCAACTCTGATATAAAAAAAAAAAAAAAAAAAAAAAAAAAAAAAAAAAAAAAAAAAAAAAAAAATTAGACGCTGGTTTTTAAACTCGGGACGTGACAAGTAACCACCGGATATAAGATCCCGGATCGGAAGGTCACGCATACAAGCTACCTCCGAAGGCATTCCTTCATGAGCCAGCGGAGAGGAGAGCACTTCCCCGCCTGGCAGCATAGTGTCCCTAAAACCAGCCTGAGAGGCCATCTCGAAGGCACCCTAAGAGTTGGAAAAACTGCAACCAGAGTAACGTCGTGGCAGGAGCATCCGCATGAAGGAGGGGATTAGCACAGAGTGTAGTGGCCTAGATTCCCTGTGTAGCTTTCCCCCGTGATCTGTGGTGTGAAACACCTATTATTGGTGTGTAGGACCCGCAACGTGTCAAATGGGCGCGTTGGATGGGCTCAGTGAGATTTTGGATCAAACCTGTCTTTCGGCTGTTCTTGCCGAATTTTGGAGTGGTTTCAGGCTGATCGGAGGCCGGATTTGGATTCAGCGCGGAAAAACGCTTGAAAACGGCTATTTACTTGTATTTTTCTGAGTCCGGACGCCCAAAAATGGACAACCAGAAGTTTTCAATGTATTTTGGTGCACGGAGGAGTTGTGGACCGGCGGGGGTGACACGTGGCAGCCGGGGATTGGCCGGCGTACGCGTCGCGGTCCACGAAATTGTGGCACTGGTGCAGTGCACCGGGCGGGGGACATGTGGCAGCCTGTTATTGGCGGGCTCACACGGCGCGGTCCACGGAGTCGCGCGGGGGAGTGCGTGGACCGGGGCGCGCCACGTGGCGGCCACGGATTGGGCGGCTCATGAACGCGCGATTCACGCGGGGGCGTGGGGCTAACGCCGTACGCACGCGCGGTTCACGCGTTGGCGCGGGGCTGACGCCGTACGCACGTGTGGTAGGGGCGGGCAGGTGTCAGGCGGCGACTTGCGGGCGCCGGCTGGCGTGGCGGGCGGGGTGTCGCACGCGTCCGCCACGTGGCGCCCCGCCATTAGCGGGCGCCACCCACCCAGCCGCCCCGCCAGGGGCACGCGGCAACGCCCGATTCGCCGAGAGCCGCTGTCCCGTGTTCGGGACACGCGTCGCGCCTGGGAGAATCCGGGCGCTCGTCGTGGCGGGCCGTTTGGGCCCATTTTGGCGCCCCGAATCAATTCGGGCGCCCGAATCAGTTCGGGCCCAAATCCAGAATGGGCTAGGGCTATAAATAGCCTCATTCTCCTCATTTCTTCTATTTTATGGACTTTAGAGAGAGAAAGAGAGAGAGAGAGAGAGACCTAAAGCAAACTCCTTCCTCTCCCTGTTTCCCACCTCTCTAGGGATTTCCAGGATTTTAGGAGGCCTCGGCATCGACGATCTCGGCAACTCGGCGCGCTTCGACGTTTTCCGTTCGCGGCCCATTTTCGTCGTTGTTTGGTCAGAAAAGTCCCCTGTGCTACCCTGGAGAAATTTTTGGACGATTTTCATGGCAGCGTGTTCCTATGAGGTAGGCCTTTGATTTCCGTGTTGATCACTTCGCTCCGTTTTGGGTTTTTGGTGGGATTCCGGAGGCATCTTTTGACCCTATTTTCTGCGACAACATTTTGGATGGCGCTGGAATGTTCATTTTATATCTTGGCCTACGGGTGTCGGAACGGGGCGTATAAGTACTCAATTTTCATCTACTCGTCGTGAGGACCGCAACCGTAGTTTTTTTGGATTTTTCAGAGGACTGCGCATAAGTGAAAAACTCCCTTTTTCTGTGCTATTTTGCAAAACAGCAAATGTTGTTTCTGGGGAAGGTCCATTTATATCGAGTGCGTTCCTTTTCCAGTGGCTCACGGATTTTGGATGTTGCGGGGACAGTAGTTGGACAGCGAGGAGTCTTTTACAGTTGTGGAGTTGCGCATATCAGGTGGGTGGTTGTTGCATACCTCTTTCTACGACTTGCTCAATAGAACTGTTAGAGGAACCCCTAGATTATTGTTCATTGATTATCACCCCATTTGAAGTCATACGTGAGTATAATAATTTACAGCCTATCTACGCATGAAATTTACTGTGGGAATATTATTGTGGGCATATTGTTGTGAAAATGTTGTAGGGTTACTTTCATATGCCTTGTTAGTATTTAGTTGATCATGCAAAATGGGGATTATCTTGTTGGGACAATTGCTCTAGCATATATGAGAGTACTATTTGATGCCTTCTTTTATTCTACATGAGGACACTTGCATGCTTGTATGGACATCTAGATAGGCCATCTTTTACTGCTACACTATCATATTGGGATTTGACTTAGGAGAAACCATGATTGTTTGTTTCCTCCTTTCGATTCAGTCTTATGACACATGTTGCTCGGGTTCGAGCAGGGGTTTGGGATAGTGTAGCCGGGACCTTAGAGTCTAGGACGGATTTTACTTGATTGAGGATTGTGGGGGAGTGCGGCCACCGCGGACATTAGGCGGTTGGCCAGATATTGGTTATTTTTGCCCGATATTGGACTTGTGGGGTATTGCGGCAACCGCGGATATTGGGCGGTTGACCGGGTGTCGGTTGTTGTACCTGATTGTGAACTTATGGGGTATTGTGCTGACCTCGAACATTGGGCGGTTGACCGGATATTTACTTTTGCATCAGATTGGGGGATCGGGGTTTTATTAGTGGAGGGATTTGTTCCACTTGAGCATAGTCGTGATCCAGTCCTGCTATATTGAGATATTTGTGCTCTTTTATTGTATATCTTATATCTGAGCAGGTTACCGACGCTTCATGTACACAAAAAATTTCGTGTGCACGGCGGATCTGTAGACGAGCCCGGGTTCTGGTTTACACCCGGGGCGTGACAGATTAGGTTGGTATCAGAGTTTAGGGATAGGTCAGTTGGGACTTAGGAAACCCTAGGCTTTTGGTGGACCCTAGGACGATAGGGCGTGAGAGATGTGATATTATTGCGAAAGTTGGTGATTTATTTATTTGACTCTCCCAGTGAGTGGAGAGGGATCGACATATCCTATTTCTGTTGGACAGTTATGTTGGCTGCAGACAACATAAAGCTATAGAAATAGGGGGATGTCTTTGACTTTCGCTAGATTGGGTCGTGTGCAGTTGGGTTACTGATTATGGTTTCTTGTGGCAGGATGCCTCCCCGACGTCGGATTCCTACTCGGGGTACCCCTACACCCCCTGATGAGCCGGAGCAGACCGGATCTTCGGAGATGAGCGAGCTGAGGGCCTTGGTGGCCCAATTGGCGGAGAGTACCCGCCGACAGGAGCAGCGGATTGATCAGCTGTTAGCCCAGAGAGAGGCATCGCCCCCGACTATTTTGGAGGCCCCTGTACCACTAGTTGCACCTCGTGTGCTGACGGTGCCGTCATTGAGTAGCGGGGCTCAAGGAACGGCCCAGGCCTTGACCCCTGCTCAGGAGGAGTATATTGCGGAGAAGCTCACCAAGTTATGCCAGTATGGACCGACCAGATTCTCCGGGTGGAACGCGCAGCCGTGGGATGTGGAGGCCTGGTTATCTGCGATGGAAAAATTGTTCAGGGATTTCTTCATCGACCCGAAGTATAGAGTGCATATGGCAGTGCACTGTCTCGAGGGGGATGCTGACGCTTGGTGGCGTCGGGTGGAGCCAGTGGAGTTCCAGACTACCCGACAGTTACCGTGGGCCGAGTTCCGGTGCATGCTACTTGGGACGTACTTTTCTGGGAGCGTGAAGCAGAAGCTGGAGGACGACTTGAAGAATATTCAGCAGGGCGACTGGTCGGTGCAGGTGTACTATCAGGAGTTTGCGCAGTTGTTTAACTGTGTGCCTTTCGTCGCCCGGGATGGGACGCACCAGGTGGAACTGTTCGAGACCGGTCATCTCCCTGAGATCTATACCCTGGTGCATGCTCGGAGGCTTCAGACCCTTGACGAAGCCATTGAGAATGCACTGTGGGTTGAGCAGGGTGACGCAGTGGTTGCCAGGAGGGGCGGGTTGGTCGCACAGAGTTCTGAGAGGAAGCGACCAGCACCCGACGATGGAGGACAGACCAGTTCTTGGAGACCGCCATGACCGCCGCGGCCTCAGTTTCATGACCAGGGGTGTTCTGAGCAACGAGAGCCTGGTGGATCCCAGAGGCCGCAGCAGCAATAGCCGCGACAGCAGAGATCGCAGCAGCAGTCGAGTCAGCCACGGCTTCGCGACAGATGTATTTTCTGTGGAGGACCTCATCTGCCACACACCTGTGATCAGAGGTGGGTCGCTGTTGTTAAGGAATTTGTTTTGGCGTATTTCGTGATGTAGTTAAGTCTTGAAGATTGAAGATGAAGATGTTAGGATCATATACCTCAATCTCAAGAAAGAATAATTCAAAAGGGTCAGGTACGTTTAACTAAACAATCTTGGTGATCCGAATACTTCTTATTGTGTAGAAACACTTGGATGGGTTTTTAATTGCATAAAAATCAAGAAACTGGACTCTTATATGTTCAGGATCCGGATCAGGGTACTACAGTCCGGACCCCGAACGTAGGTAGGTTCATGCGCAAATCCAGTTCGGAACACCCTTGGTTCAGTCCGGACCCCGAACGTGGAGTTTGTAGAAATCGCATGAACAGTCTGGACCGTGGATATTTCAGTTCGGACCCCGAACACTGTTTTTTCAGGAATTCTCTAAAAAACAACGACAGTCTGGATCAAGCCAAATCCAGTCCGGACCATCGTGCGGAAAAAATTCTGTTATAGTCGGTTTTTGATTCTTATCCTCTTCCAATGGTTTCTAACCTATAAGTAAACCCTAATTTCATTGTTTAGGGTAATCCACTATAAGTTTTTATTCCGTACATGAACGAGGAAAATTAACGGAGAAAACTTATAAAAATCCACATATAGAGAAGAAAGGAAATAACTAGATTTATTCTATGTTTCTTCATCTATATTGATTAATTTGATTCTAGGTTTTCATACTCAGATTTTGAGTAGAATCAAATTAATGAATACTTAGATGGCATTTCCGATCTATCTTTGATCTAAGTATTCGGCGGATTTTCACCACCAACAAAACAACGATTTTCCCCAAAATCGGCGCGTGGATTCGCGTGGCCTTGTGGATTCAAGGTGCTACCGCTCTCGTGGGTTTGGAGCAAGGTACGTTTGTGTGATCGAGACGTACTACTTGGTGGAGACCGTGGATTCGGTCAGACGTCGTGGATTCGACGTTGGACGCCGTGGATTCGGCATTGGACACAAATCGTGGATTCGAGGCGCGTTGCGGAGCGAGCGGAGAAGATCAACTCGGAGCGTATGGAAAAAGGATGAGTCGTGTGTGAGTACGGTATATCACCTTTGTACGTGTTTAATCTTAGTTGATTTCACCGTGTTATCGGTCCCGTGGTTTTTTACTCCTGGTTTTGGAGTTTTTCCACGTAAAATCTTGTGTGTTATTTTTTATTTCCGCATTGGGTTTTATTACGCAAAGATTTTTGAGTATTTATTGTTTACACCTATTCACCCCCCTCTAGGTATTTTTTTCCCTATTTAGATCCATATAGTTATAACCCAGCAAGTGGTATCAGAGCGGGAATAGGGTTGTAAACAATGGTTGAAGGTGGAAACATCAACAGACCCCCGTTCTTCGATGGAACAAACTATGCCTACTGGAAAGTACGGATGAGAGCATTTTTATTTTCCATCAATGAACGGGTGTGGTAATCAATCGAGTTTGGATGGTCAAATCCGGCTGAAATTATTGCTGATGTTCGCACCATCAAACCTAGGTCGAAATGGACCATGGAAGAAAGTGAAGCATCTTCTTACAACGGCAAGGGAATTAATGCCTTATTTAATGCTTTGTCGCAAACTGAATTCTCCCGCGTCTCGGCATGTGAGACTGCGAAAGAAATCTGGGATGTTCTACAAGTTACACATGAGGGAACAAGCCTTGTGAAGATTCAAAAACTACAAATGCTTACGAGCAAATTTGAATCAATTTTTATGGCAGAAAATGAATCCTTTACAGATTATTATACACGATTGCAAGACATCGTAAATACATGTGCTAACTTGGGAGAGAAAATTCTAGAATCTAAAGTTGTAAGAAAAATTTTAAGGACTCTTCCTGAAAGATTTCACCCTAAGGTTGCGGCCATTGAAACAGTTAAACACCCGGACGAAATCAAAGTAGAAGAATTAGTTGGTGCACTTCAAACTTATGAAATGACATTTCCTACTAACAATTCTTCTGGAAAGCCATCTTCTTCTAAGTCTTCAGGTTTTGCGTTGAAAACAACAAAAGAAGAAGACACGGATTCATCCTCCTCAGACGATGATGAGAATTTATCAATGGAGGATTTCGAGAAGCAACTTGCGCTCTTGACAAGAAAATTTCGCCGAAACTTTCGAAGGGGTAATTCAAGCAAAACTCCATCCTTCGTAAAGTCGAAGAAAGGCAAAGGAACTTCAAGCTTTAAGTCAAGAAAGCAAGAGAGTTTTTCAAAGGATAAGAAAAACTCGGAGGGACAAATCCAATGCTTCAAGTGCCGAGGCTACGATCACATCTCAACGGAGTGTCCCAATAAGAATCCGTCAAAGAAGAAGGCGATGCAAGCCGTCACTTGGGATGACACCTCAATGTCAAATGAGTCATCTTCCAGTGATGAAGAAAACAACGCAACGACATTCCACGCGTCCACAACTTCACCTTACGTGTGCTTTATGGCAAGTACATCCAGTTCATTATCCAACTCCTCCCAGGTTGAACAAACTGCAACGGACGATGAATCGAGTAATTCCGAAGGTGAAGACTTTGCTTTTGCCTACGATAAACTTTTAAAGGTTTCAAAGAAATTGGCAAAGCAAAACAAGGGTTTGAGAGAGAGATTGCAGGATCTTGAAGAAGAAGCAAAAAGGGCAACTTCTCTCTCAAACGCTCTTGAAGTGGAAAGGGATAACTTGATCAAAGTAAATGTTTCCCTTCAAGAGAAAAATGAGCATTTCGAGAAGGAACACATAAAATTGGTGGATAAAGCAAGTTACTTCTTGAAGCTCTACTCCGAGGCTCGACAAGAAAAGATGGAGATGACGAAGACTATTTTCCAACTCAAGGATGATTTGAAGCGATTTTCTTCGGGAAGGAGCAAGTTGGATAAGTTGCTTGGTCTTGGTCAAACGAACCGTTTCGGCCTTGGATATAATCGAACTGGAGACAGTCCTAGTTCGAGTGGAACAGTTTTGTGCCCCAGTCGGCGTCTCCTCCTCCGATGACGGAATTCACTGCATACAACGACAACAAGCCTACCTCACCTACTTCGGGTTCATCAAGTACTAAGGTATGTTTTCGTTGTGGTTTTGCAGGGCACGTAAGAAGAAAATGCAAGATTGGAGTGAAACGATCAAATCAAGCACCTCTTGCAACAACTACCAACAAGGTCATTTCCCGGAAATCAAAGGAGAATTTTTCAAAGGAAAAGAACTTTGGTAGTTCACCCCTCAAGACGACGTCATTAATGAAAAGCAATCAATCAAACAAGACGCTTTCACCAAGGAGAATAACTTCATAATCATTGCCGACGCATTCCAAAAAGGTTTGGATGGGCAAAGGTGAATTCTTCCATTGTCTTTGACTTTTCTGCGACTCAATGTCTTGTAACTTATGTAACTAATAAGAACCGTTTATTTTTTAAAAAAATGGGTTAGATATGAAAATAATTGCTATGTAGTTCCAAACAAAATTTCTGAACATTGTAATCTAGTTTCTTTAGATAATGAAACTCTTTGGCATGAAAGACTAGGTCACATAAATTTTAAGGAACTAGCAAGGATTTCTAATAAGGACGTGGTTAAGGGGGTTCCTAAACTATCTTTTCAAGAAAACATTGTGTGTGGAGGTTGTCAAAAGGGAAAACAATCAAGGGCCGCGCACAAGAACTTGAACCACGTTGGTACCAAACGGCCTTTAGAATTACTGCACATGGACTTAATGGGGCCGACTCGTCAACCAAGTTTGGGAGATAAATGGTACATTTTTCTTTTGGTTGATGATTTCTATAGATATTCATGGGTAACATTTTTAAAAGAGAAAGCGGATACTTTCGATTCTTTTCATGAGATTTGTCATCGTATTATGATTGAGAAAAATGAAAAGATCGTTCGTGTTCGGAGTGATAGAGGTGGAGAATTCATCAATTCTAAATTCATTGATTTTTTCACTTCCAATGGCATAAAACATGAATTCTCTGCACCCTATACACCTCAGCAGAATGGTGTAATCGAGCGCAAAAATATGGTAGTACAAGAGATGGCGCGCGTTATGCTTCATAGCCGAAAACTCCCGTTACATTTTTGGGCTGAAGCAGTTAACACCGTCGTCTATGTAATCAATCGTGTGTATTTGCGCCCAGGAACTTTAAATACACCATATGAGCTATGGTTTTGTAGAAAACCAAATATCAAATATTTTCGAATCTTTGGGAGTCGCTGTTACATTTTATGTGATCGCGAGAATCTTGGAAAATTCGACTCTCGAAGTGACGAAGGGATTTTCATGGGTTATTCTACAAATAGTAGAGCATATCGGGTATTTAACCTCGAATCTAAAACGATGGTAGAATCTATTAATGTTAAAGTAGATGAAACTTTTCATTTTGCATTTGATAAATCTACCCCTGATATGTCTCTTGATGATGATACTCCTATAAATGCATATTCTCATAATAATTTTTTCGATAATGTTGATGCATCTAATGGTTCTTCCAGTTTATCTGATATGCAGGAATCATCACACATACCTCTGAGTACTCCGTTACCTCAAACGTTACGTATCTCCAAGGATCATCCAGAATCAAACATTATTGGACACCCACAAGAAGGAGTCAGGACTCGGAGACAATTGGTTTATGGAGTTGCGTGTTACGTCTCCATGATAGAACCAAAGAACGTCGATAGAGCTCTTCAGGATGATTACTGGATTGAAGCAATGCAGGAAGAGCTCCATCAGTTCGAAAGAAACAAAGTCTGGGAATTAACGAAGTCTCCGAAGCAACACAACATAATTGGTACTAAGTGGATTTTCAAGAACAAGAAAAACGAGGATGGTACCATTATCAGGAACAAAGCACGCCTAGTTGCTCAGGGCTATTCACAAATTGAAGGTATAGAATTTGATGAGACGTTCGCCCCAGTAGCTCGTCTCGAGTCAATTCGCATCCTTTTCGCGATTGCTTGTCATTTCAAAATTAAGCTTTTTCAAATGGCCGTTAAGAGCGCATTTTTAAATAGTTTTCTAAATGAGGAAGTTTATGTGGCTCAACCGAAAGGTTTCATTGATCATAAACTACCTAAACATGTTTTTCGATTAAAAAAGGCTCTTTACGGTCTAAAACAAGCACCGCGAGCATGGTATGAAAGGTTGACAAAGCACCTTTTGAAAAAGGGCTACACTCGAGGGGGAGCGGATCGGACTCTCTTTGTGAAGCATTATCAGGATAACTTCATTGTGGCACAAATCTATGTCGATGACATTGTATTTGGAGCAACAAGGAATAATGATGCTTCTAAATTCGCTGAAACCATGAAAAGCGAATTTGAGATGTCCATGATGGGCGAGCTAACTTATTTTCTTGGATTGCAAGTCAAACAAAATGAAGAAGGCATTCATCTGTGTCAATCCAAGTATACAAAAGAGTTGGTCAAGAAGTTTGGATTAGAAAACTTTAAAGACTTTCCGACTCCAATAGGAACTAGCAACAAGGGATTAGGAAGTGAATCTCTAAGTGAAAGTGTAGACGAAAAGCTTTATCGAAGCATGATTGGAAGTTTACTCTATCTCACGGCTAGTCGCCCGGATATATCCTTTAGTGTTGGGATCTGCGCGAGATATCAATCAGCACCAAAGGAGGTTCACCTGAAAGCGGTGAAAAGGATCATCCGGTACGTCAAAGGAACATTGAATTTCAGAATTTGGTATCCTATGGGCACAACTCACGACATAATAGGATATTCAGATGCCGATTGGGCTGGATCGGTGGATGATCGGAAGAGTACGAGTGGTGCATGTTTTTATCTTGGCCATTGCCTTGTTGCATGGCATAGTAAAAAGCAAAACTGCATTGAACTCTCGACTGCCGAAGCGGAATACATTTCAGCAGGAAGTTGTTCAACACAATTAATTTGGATGAAAAGCATTTTGAGCGACTTCCGAATTCCTGCGTCTTCGGTAACTATTCTTTGTGACAACACTAGTGCTATAAAATATTTCTAAAAACCCTGTGTTGCACTCAAGAACTAAACACATTGAACTTAGATATCATTTTCTAAGAGAGCTAGTTGAATCGAGTATTCTTCAAATATCTTATATTTCAACTGAGGATCAATTAGCTGACATTTTAACAAAACCTTTTGATCAAAAACGTTTTATTCACTTGCGTAAAGCAATTGGAATGCTTTCTTTGAAATAACACTTTTTGAAACCAATGCTTAGGTTAGGTTTTGTTGTGTGTTTGTGTTCTTTATCTATGCTTGTACATAGAACATTAATTGAGCATTAGTATAATTGACTTTACTTGCATCCTTTCATATTTTTAAGAAATTTATTATGGTTTGAATATCATGATAATTCATTTGATGCAATGATATTTTATATCAATTAGTTCATTTTCAATTGATCAAAGCCAATTCCTCTCTCAAATGATCTCTTGGTATAGTTTTTATCGTATTTGAAAATTGTGTTAAGTATGAACACGAGATCAATTTTTGGTTGAATACTTTATATCTTAAATAATTGATAACCAATTGAGGGGGAGTTTATTAAAGTATTTATGCTCAAAAGATGTGGAAAGAGTTACATCCCAATGAGGAGTGTGAAAACTACAACCACATGGAGGAAAGAGCTACCACCTCGGTCGTCCGAGTACTGTGTGCAGCTATCACATGTATACAAAGCATGGTTTTTCTTGATGATTAGATAAAATGGTTTTTGGAATACTTGACTCTGTCAAATTCCAAGGTTGGTATAAGGTGGGATTTTTATTGAAAGATGCTCAAAGAGCCACTCCTTACAATAAATTGACTAGATATATTATCTAACTTATTTGGGATTTCAAACATCTATCGATCTTGATGCTTCATTTTCTTTACCAAATTGATGATTTGATAAACGCATTACACATTAGATCGTGATAGATGTTATTGAACTTGATCAACTTTAAAGGATTTAATTTTTATAAATTCTCGTTTCATTACTTGGATATTATTGATAGATTTAGCATAATCTATTTCTTTTGATATGAAACGATGACTTTTGTTTAAAGTTGACATACAAAAGTGCTTACAATCTTTTTCTGGATTTTCTGAAATTTTTCTAAATTTTTCTGAAGAAAAAGTTGGAGCCGATCCGGACTGGAATTTCTGCTCCGGATCCCGAACGCAGATGTTATATGCGGGTAGCCGATCCGGACTGGATTCTTGAGTCGATCCGGACCGCGGCTAGGGTTTATATGAAACAAAAGGGTATTTGATTTCTTTTTATCACAAACTTTTGTTTACAAGTCTCCAGAGTCTTTCTCTAGAAAACAACCAATTTGGAGCCTTTCCAACTCGAGTTCTTCGGATTGAAGTAAGTATCTTTGATCAAAACTCAATCTTTTCACTGTTTTTGCATTGTTCATCAAAACGTGAGTGAAAATCATGATTCGAATTCAATTCTAGATGGTTTTTGGTCAAATTTCTTTTGAAATAAGAACTCTGAGTAGATTAGTTTTGTTTATATGCCTTGTATTCTCTTGTTTAACGGATTTTTAAGCTTCGATTTCTAAAAATTCGGTTTTAGGGCATATAATGAGAATTTTTAAAAATCATGAAATTGATCTATTTTTAAAATTCTTTTTGCAAAACTAACTTGATTACTAGTCTCTCTACACGATAATGATTGTTTAGGTACAACTTTTTAAATTTTTGAAAATTAAACAATTTTTCGTGTTCTTGAGTTTTTGCTCGCAGGTTCTTCAATTACTTAAGCACTAGCAAAAATGATTTTTGCATGGATTATAGTGATCCTTGTAGCAATGGTAGGAACACGAGCATATATTAAAAAGGAGCAAGATTGAGCAAGTCAAGAAGAGACAAAGAATGTTCTTCACAATGATTCAGAATCAAGTGAAGAAGATTGGGATAAAATTTGTAGAGAAATACAACAGGCTGTTGATAAAGAGGATCGGTTTTATTTAAAGAACAAAAAACTGATGAAGTCCTGCTCAACAACCAAGCAGTACACTAGGCGAAAGAATTCAATGGGCAGTGGAATTCAGATTAATGAACCCCTCGCCAGAGTGCACTCTCTGCCTAGAGAATCTTCATGGAATGAAGGTCAAAATACACCGTCCGCATCCACACAACCTCCTTCGACCTCCAGGAGAGACCACAGAAGATAATATATTGTCTTCCATTCAACAAGAACATAGGAGATTGTCTGTGGAACAAGAAAGAATAACCACTGACATACACAAGATGAATAGAAAATGTTCAAAAATATCAAGGATACTTAAAGAAATTTTGAACAAGTTGGATTGTAGCAGTTCAGACAGTTTTGATCTACAGTGATCATTTGCTCTAATGATCTAGTTTTGGGTTGGTTGGTTGTTCTAATCATTTTGTTTTGCAGGTTTTAGTTTTAGTTCTTACATTTCTTTTGGTTTTGAACTTTTAACTCACTTAATTTGTATAATTTTTTGGCTAATTTTAGTGACAAAAAGGGGGAGAGAGATATGATTGGTTTGTGAGAACTTTGGACAACTTAAAACTTGGAAGAAGGTAAGTATGATAACAACTTTGGTTCATATTGTGAATGACTGCATGCCTCAGCTAACTATTTGACTAACTATTTGGGCATGTAATATTCCTAACAAGTTGTTTGATTACTAACATTCATATGACATTTGGAATTTATTGTTTAGAAGATATGTCTATCTCTGATTGGTATTCTAATACATATCTGCTTTTATAAATGTCATGGTGAGAATAAACTTCATATCTCTGTTAGTTTTTTTATTGTTAAATTCTTGAGGTATCTAACGATTTCTTTTGTTAAGAATTACTTCTTTTTGCAGAGAGTACAGTCGTCTAAGTCTAGAGTCTATTTTAGGAGTTTATCTCATGTATTTGGATCTCTATTGTAAATTTTTATTGTATGGTGATAGCAACAAAAATATCTTTTTGAATTTTCTTTTAGTGGATTTTTATTGTCACGAAACCGCCAAAGGGGGAGATTGTTAAGGAATTTGTTTTGGCGTATTTCGTGATGTAGTTAAGTCTTGAAGATTGAAGATGAAGATGTTAGGATCATATACCTCAATCTCAAGAAAGAAGAATTCAAAAGGATCAGGTACGTTTAACTAAACAATCTTGGTGATCCGAATACTTCTTATTGTGTAGAAACACTTAGATGAATTTTTAATTGCATAAAAATCAAGAAACTGGACTCTTATATGTTCAGGATCCGGATCAGGGTACTACAGTCCGGACCCCGAACGTAGGTAGGTTCATGCGCAAATCCAGTTCGGAACACCCTTGGTTCAGTCCGGACCCCGAACGTGGAGTTTGCAGAAATCGCATGAACAGTCTGGACCGTGGATATTTCAGTTCGGACCCCGAACACTGTTTTTTCAGGAATTCTCTAAAAAACAACGACAGTCTGGATCAAGCCAAATCCAGTCCGGACCATCGTGCGGAAAAAATTCTGTTACAGTCGGTTTTTGATTCTTATCCTCTTCCAATGGTTTCTAACCTATAAGTAAACCCTAATTTCATTGTTTAGGGTAATCCACTATAAGTTTTTATTCCGTACATGAACGAGGAAAATTAACGGAGAAAACTTATAAAAATCCACATATAGAGAAGAAAGAAAATAACTAGATTTATTCTATGTTTCTTCATCTATATTGATTAATTTGATTCTAGGTTTTCATACTCAGATTTTGAGTAGAATCAAATTAATGAATACTTAGATGGCATTTCCGATCTATCTTTGATCTAAGTATTCGGCGGATTTTCACCACCAACAAAACAACGATTTTCCCCAAAATCGGCGCGTGGATTCGCGTGGCCTTGTGGATTCAAGGTGCTACCGCTCTCGTGGATTCGGAGCGAGGTACGTTCGTGTGATCGAGACATACTACTTGGTGGAGACCGTGGATTCGGTCAGACGTCGTGGAGGATTCGGCGTTGGACGCAAATCGTGGATTCGAGGCGTGTTGCGGAGCGAGCGGAGAAGATCAACTCGAAGCGTATGGAAAAAGGATGAGTCGTGTGTGAGTACGGTATATCACCTTTGTACGTGTTTAATCTTAGTTGATTTCACCGTGTTATCGGTCCCGTGGTTTTTTACTCCTGGTTTTGGAGTTTTTCCACGTAAAATCTCTGCGTGTTATTTACTTTTTCGCATTGGGTTATTTTTACGCAAAGATTTTTGAGTGTTTATTGTTTACACCTATTCACCCCCCTCTAGGTGTTTTTTTCCCTATTTAGATCAATATAGTTATAACCCAACAGCTGTTATAGATGTGGACAGTCGGGCCACGTTCGAGCTTCATGCCCTCTGTCGACTTCCACGACACCATCTTCAGCCTCGGCTCCTAGTGCATTCCAGTAGAGGTCGTCAGCTCAGCAGCCTTTTGCTCCAGCGAGCAGATCACCTTTCTTTCCACCCTTCTGACTACAGGCCGCCAGGCCAGAGCGGTCGGGTTTATGCCGCTCAGGTGGAGGACTACTCAGCCACCGATCATGTGGTGGCAGGTATTACTTTACTTTCTTGCATTAGGACTCACACATTGTTTGATACCGGAGCATCCCATTCTTTTGTTAGTAGAGCATTTGCATTATTGCATGGGCTAGGGGTAGGACGGTTACCACGTGCACGTGTGGTTCAGTTTCCCGATCACACATTGCATGTGGAGGAGTGTTGTTGGTCCTGCTCAGTGCAGATCGAGTCCTGGATTATGCCACCAGACCTGATGGTCTTGAGACGGCTGCGGAATTTTGATGTGGTGCTCGGGATGAGCTGGCTGGCTTGGTACTTCGCGATGGTCGACTGCGCCACGAGGATGGTGACTTTTAGAGAGCCAGGTCGGAGGTGTTCATGTACCAGGGATGCCAGAGCACCTTCTTCGCCACGGTGGTTTCGACTTCGCAAGCGAGGCAGATGATTCGCAGAGGATGCGTAGCCTTTTTGGCTAGTATTGTTGAGGGGCCTACGGCGGCACCGGGACTCGGGGATATCCCTATTGTTCGCGAGTTCCCAGATGTTTTCCCACCGGAGAGGACGACCATGCCGCCGGACAGAGAGATTGAGTTACATGGAGTGCCCACCTCTATTGTATCAGATAGAAACCCGAGGCTTGCCAGTGTCCACGATATTTTTCATGTTTCTACTCTGAGTAGGTATGTCTTCGACCCGTTACGCGTCATCGACTTCACCCCACTTGAGTTCAGCGAGGACTGGAGTTACGAGGAGTACCCACTGCGGATTCTGGATCGAGAGGTGAGAGAATTGCGCAGTTGGGCCATCCCCCACGTGAAGATCCATTGGAGCAACCATGACGAGCGCGAGGCTACTTGGGAGCTGGAGTCGGAGATAATGGACACCTATCCCTACCTGTTCGAGGCGCAGGCTGGAGTTGTGACTTTCGTTTCGAGGATGAAACTTTTCTTAGTGGGGGAGGATATTGTGACGCCCCACTTCCCAGGGGGTCACCCATCCTAGAACTACTCTAGCTTTAGCACGCTTAACTCTCATGTTCCTCTTGGATCTTGCTACCATCCAAAATGCTATAGCCGGGTTAGAGATTTAGTCCTATTATATCATTTATATAGAGGACTAATCCAAATTCCGGGGGTGTCACATTCTTCCCCCCTTTAAGCCCTGACGTCCACGTCAGGCTCAAGCACACTCACAAGCACCAGGCGATGTGAGACTCGTCTCGCTAGCCTTAGCCGACCTTGTGAGGAGCTGCACTCCACTCACAACGGTCATTAGCCGGGGAGCCTCGCTCTACCCGCTATATAACCCTCGCTCAGCTGAGACTCATCTCACATTTCCGGCTGGTGAATGGCTCTGATACCAACTGTGACACCCCACTTTCCAGGGGGTCACCCATCCTAGAACTACTCTAGCTCTAGCACGCTTAACTCTCATGTTCCTCTTGGATCTTGCTACCATCCAAAATGCTATAGCCGGGTTAGAGATTTAGTCCTATTATATCATTTATATAGAGGACTAATCCAAATTCCGGGGGTGTCACAGATATAGTGGCCCAGATTCCCTGTGTAGCTTTCTCCCGCGATCTATGGTGTGAAACACCTATTATTGGTGTGTCGGGCCCACAACGCATCAAATGGACGTGTTGGATAGACTCAGTGAGGATTTTGGATCAAGACTGTCTTTCGGCTGTTCTCACCGAATTATGGAGTGGCTTCAGGCTGATCGGATGCCGGATTTGGATTTAGCGCGGAAAAATGCTTGAAAAAGGCTTTTTATTTGTATTTTTCTGAGTCCGGACGCCCAAAAATGGACACCCGAAAGTTTTCAGTGTATTTTGGTGCACGGGGGAGCCGTGGACCGGCGGGGGTGACACGTGACACCGGGGATTGGCCGGCGCACGCGTCGCGGTCCACGGAATTGTGGCGCTGGTGCAGTGGACCGTGCGGGGGACACGTGGCAGCCTGTTATTGGCGGGCTCACACGGCGCTGTCCACGGAGTCGCGCGGGGGAGTGCGTGGACCGGGGCGCGCCACGTGGCGGCCCCGGATTAGGCGGCTCATGCACGTGAGGTTCACGCTGGGGTGCGGGGCTGACGCCGTACGCACGCGCGGTTCACGCAGGGGAGCGGGGCTGACGCCGTACGCACGCGTGGCAGGGGTGGGCAGGTGTTAGGCGGCGACTGGCAGGTGCCGGCTGGCGTGGCGGGCGGGGTGGCGCACGTGTGCACCACGTGGCGCCCCCCCATTAGTGGGCGCCACCCACCCGGCCGCCCCGCCAGGGGCACGCGGCGGCGCCCGATTCGCCGGGCGGCGCTGTCCCTTGTTCGGGACATGCGTCGCGCCCGGGAGAATCCAGGCGCTCATCGTGGCGGGCCGTTTGGGCCCATTTTGGCGCCCGAATCAATTCAGGCGCCCGAATTCCAGGCCCAAATCTAGAATGGGCTGGGGCTATAAATAGCCTCATTATCCTCATTTCTTCTATTTTCTAGACTTTAGAGAGAGAAAGAAAGACAAAGACCTGAAGCAAACTCCTTCCTCTCCCTGTTCCCCACCTCTCTAGGGATTTCCAGGATTTTAGGAGGTCTCGGCATCGACGATCTCGGCGACTCGGCGCGCTTCGACGTTTCCCTTTCGCGGCCTATTTTCATCATTGTTCGGTCAGAAAAGTCCCCTGTGCTACCCTGGAGGAATTTTTGGACGATTTTCATGGTAGTGTGTTCCTATGAGGTAGGCCTTTGATTTCCGTGTTGATCACTTCGCTCCGTTTTGGGTTTTTGGTGGGGTTCCCGAGGTATCTTTTGACCCTATTTTCTGCGACAACATTTTGCACGGTGCTGGAATGTTCATTTTATATCTTGGCCTACGGGTGTCGGAACGGGGCGTATAAGTACTCAATTTTTATCTACTCGTCGCAAGGACCGCAACCGTAGTTTTTTTAGATTTTTCAGAGGACTGCGCACAGGTGAAAAACTCCCTTTTTCTGTGTTGTTTTACAAAACAACAAATGTCGTTTCTGGGGAAGGCCCATTTATGCCGAGTGCGTTCCTTTTTCTGTGGCTCGCGGATTTTGGATGTCGCGGGGATAGTAGTTGGACAGCGAGGAGTCTTTTACAGTTGTGGAGTTGCGCATATTCGGTGGGTGGTTGTTGCATACCTCTTTCTACGACTTGCTCACTAGAACTGTTAGAGGAACCCCTAGATTATTGTTCATTGATTATCAACCCATTTGTAGTCATACGTGAGTATAATAATTTCGAGCCTATCTATGCATGAAAGTTACTGTGGGAATATTATTGTGGGCATATTGTTGTGGGAATGTTGTAGGGTTCCTTTCATATGCCTTGTTAGTATTTAGTTGATCATGCAAAATGGGGATTATCTTGTTGGGACAATTGCTCTAGCGTATATGAGAGTACTATTTGATGCCTTCTTTTATTCTACATGAGGACACTTGCATGCTAGTATGGACATCTAGATAGGCCATCTTTTACTGCTATACTATCATATTAGGATTTGACTTAGGAGAAACTATGATTGTCTGTTTCCTCCTTTCGATTCAGTCTTATGACACATGTTGCTTGGGTTCGAGCAGGGGTTTGGGATAGTGTAGCCCGGACCTTGGAGTTTGGGACGAGTTGCACTTGATTGAGGATTGTGGGGGAGTGCGTCCACCGCGTACATTAGGCGGTTGACTAGATATTGGTTATTTTTGCCAGATATTGGACTTGTGGGGTATTGCGGCAACCGCGAATATTGGGCGGTTGATCGGGTGTCGGTTGTTGTACCTGGTTGTGAACTTTTGGGGTATTGCGGTGACCGCAGATATTGGGTGGTTGACCGGATGTTTACTTTTGCATCAGATTGGGGGATCGGGGTTTCATTAATGGAGGGATTTGTTCCACTTGAGCATAATCGTGATCCAGTCCTGCTATATTGAGATATTTGTGCTGTTTTATTGTATATCTTATATCTGAGCAGGTTACCGACGCTTCATGTACACGAAAAATTCCGTGTGCACGACAGATCTGTAGACGGGCCCGGGTTTTGGTTTACACCCGGGGCGTGACACAGAGAAAGCTGCGGTCAGCGACCCTTCTTATGGACCATCGAGAAGGAACGGGAGTTCCTCGGAGAGCGGCAGCATTCAATGAGAGGGCGACACGGGTTAAAGTTGCCTGGGACCGAGGGAGATTAACGCCCGTTCCTGAAACTCCTCGAGCAGTGAGCAAAGGCCCTGCCAAGGTATGGGAAAATCGCAAGGCAACATTATCGGCGCCCTAAGATAAATCACTTTCGATAATTGTCCGAACGACACGTCAGCCGATTGCTGAGGGGGCATTGTTTAGACTAGAATTTTTTGCCACAAGAGGAAATGACACATGGCGTCACCCATCTGTTGAAAGACATCACCCGATAGGAGTTTGAGTCAAAAAAGAAAGGACTTGTGTCTCACTTGAGACCAGCTTCAAAAACAGAGGCGCACAGCACGGCACGCTACACCCGTCATCGGTTGAGGGCGTTAGGCGACAGGAGAGTCGGCTGACAAAGAAGACGGTCAGCACAAAGATGGTCGTCTCAGGATCGTCTGACGGCCAAAGACATCACACCGCCTCGTTCAAGCGATAGAAGAGGCTAAGTCAAGGTCAATCCTCGGTTGCCCGATGCCCTTGAAGGAAAGATCGTGAAAAGAATGAAAGCGAGATTCAGGCATGAATCTCGTAACAGACCCCGAAGCGGCAAGCGGCGTCCAGCAAAGGGAAACACCGAAGATCACGCTTCAAGGCAACAATTAAGAGGTTAACCCAGGAGGGCAAGCAATGCCCAGCACCGAAAAGCGCCTGAAAATACGCCCCGACACAATAATCAGGGGGTGAACCTAGACGGGAAGTTACTATCTGTCCACTGAGGCTAATCGACTCAAAAGAAAATGGTTGAGAATTTTTCGATAACTTTCCCAAGACTACGCCGATCATTTGAAATTCAAAATCGTAGCTCAATAACTATGGTTCGGGATGTGTATAAATACCCAAACCCTCGAAGAGATCGGGGTCCGGCAATTCTCGTAAGCCTGGTACCGTTAAGGAATTTGTTTTGGCGTATTTCGTGAAAGTGGTTAAGTCTTGAAGATTGAAGATGAAGATGTTTGGATCATGTACCTCAATCTAAAGAAAGAAGAATTCAAAAGGATCAGGTACGTTTAATTAAATAATCTTGGTGATCCGAATACTTCTTATTGTGTAGAAACACTTGGATGGATTTTTAATAGCATAAAAAACAGAAAACTGGACTGCTATATGTTCAGGATCCGGATAAGAGTATTCCAGTCCGGACCCCGAACGTAGGTAGGTTCATGCGGAAATCCAGTCCGGAACGCCCTTGGTTCAGTCTGGACCCCGAACGTGGATTTTGCAGAAATCGCATGAACAGTCCGGACCGTGGTTATTTCAGTCCGAACCCCGAACACTTTTTTCAGGAATTCTCTGAAAAACAACGACAGTCCGGATCAAGCCAAATCCAGTCCGGACCATCGTGCGGGAAAAAATCTGTTACAGTCAGTTTTTGATTCTTATCCACTTCCAATGGTTTCTAACCTATAAGTAAACCCTAATTTCATCTTTTAGAGTAATCCACAATAAGTTTTTCATTCCGTAAATGAACGAGAAAAATTAATGGAGAAAAACTTATAAAAATCCACATATAGAGAAGAAAAGAAATAACTAGATCTATTCTATGTTTCTTCATCTATATTGATTAATTTGATTCTAGGATTTCAAACTCAGATTTTGAGTAGAATCAAATTAATGAATACTTAGATGGTATTTCCGATTTATCTTTGATCTAAGTATTCAGCGGATTTTCACCACCAACAAAACAACGATTTTCTCAAAAATCGGCGCGTGGATTCGCGTGGCCTTGTGGATTCAAGGTGCTACCGCTCTCGTGGATTCAGAGCGAGGTACGTTCGTGTGATCGATACATACTACTTGGTGGAGACCGTGGATTCGGTCAGACGTCGTGAATTCGACGTTGGACGCCATGGATTCGGCATTGGACGCAAATCGTGGATTCGAGGCGCGTTGCGGAGCGAGCGGGGAAGATCAACTAGGAGCGTATGGAAAAAGATTGAGTCGTGTGTGAGTACGTTATATCACCTTTTTACGTGTTTGATTCTAGTGGATTTCACCGTGTGATCGGTCCCGTAGTTTTTTACTCCTGGTTTGGAGTTTTCCACGTAAAATCTCTGCGTGTTATTTACTTTTCCGCATTGGGTTATTTTTACGCAAAGATTTTTGAGTGTTTATTGTTTACACCTATTCACCCCCCTCTAGGTGTTCTTTCCCCTATTTAGATCCATATATATCATAACCCACAGGTACCACCCCAGCTCTTCATTTATCTAGGAGTAGAAGTAACTTAACTTTTTTCCTTCTTTTTTACTGCTTTCCTAGGAGTAGGCTTAATTAATCTTTCTATCCCTTTTTTTCCACTTGTATCCCCTTTTTTTTATCAATTTAAAGTGTAAACCAGCCTTTTGGTCATGTTTTTATTTTACCTTTACATTTAGAGTGTAAACTAATCCTGTGGTCGTGTCTTTATTTGCCCTTGTGTATGCTTTAATGCCTCTATCAACAGATCAGTCGTACATTTATCCATGAGTGTTTCGACTCATTTAGGTCGAAATCAGGGATCCCTCTCTAGCTTCGCAAACCCGCTTCGGTAGTCACCGGTCGTGTGCGGCTGCGAGAAGTTATCAGAGGTAGAACCCAGCCGAGCGGATTCCTCCTCGGCCCGATCGCTTGATTGTTGGCACGCGGCGCACTTCGACACCTTCTGGAGTGTAGTGCCCACGATTTTTTATTTTAAGTCACTTTCGGTGTGTGTGTTATTTTGCTTATTTTTTGCTTTGGTCGATTTCATTGGTTTTGGCTTTCGTGTTGTAGAGCTCGTTAAACGGAGAACGGCGGTGCGATCGGCTCGAAAATCCGACGAACGAATCTCCTGATATGATTTTTCGAAGCTAATGGGTGGAAAAGGTTTTTAAAATACTCATTAATGATTTTTGTTGTTTTAAAATTCGTGATAACAAATTAGGGGCATTTCGGTTGTTTTGGCACGCAAATCGAGAAAGAAACGGTTGAGAAATAATTAAATCGGTTAGAAATTCTTTTATAAATATAAGGGAATTGGGGATCAGTTTTATTTTACACATAAGAGAAAAAAAAACAAGAAAACTCTCATTTTTCGTTTGTGTAAAAGAGTGATTCATCTTCTTCCTCGTTGTGCGTGCCGGAGCACGGAGTCGAAAACGCCATCATCGTCGGAGTTCGGATTCGGGAGCACCATCACCGTCGGAGACTGAAGATCGAAGAGTGGAGTCCGGGCATCGCAACGGCGTCCCCGTCGGTAAAAGGTCGGTTCTTGGCTTTTCGTTGACTTTGTTTACGATTTCGTGGCGTTTTCTGTGCTTTCGTTGGGTTTCGTGGGATTTCTGTTGGAATGGGGGTTCAAGGCGGAATCGTGGCCGTCGTCGTCAATAAAGACGGGAGGCCGCCGCCGCCGTCGGAGGAGACGGGAGGCCGCCGCCGCCGTTGGCGAAGTCGTCGGGTCGCCGCCGCCGCTCGAATTATCGCGCTGCGCGCCGCCGCTTCCGCAAGCCGCGCGCCGCGCAGCAAATTGCATGAGCATGTAGTTCCGCTTCCGCAAGCCCGTGCACCTGCAGCCCGCAAGACCCGCGGCCTGCTAGGCCTCCAACGCCGCGCTGCATGCTGCTGCGCCAGCCGCACCTGGCCCGCTTGCGCACTATCGCCCGCTCAGCTGACCCCGCCAGTGCCGCAGCCAACTATCCGCTGACCCCGCCAGCTGCTTTGCTCCGCAAGGCACCGCAGGCCCAGTGTAGCGCGCCAGGCCCGCAGGCCCAGCGCCGCAGCTCCAAGTCTGCCGCACTGCGCGCTGCCATGCTGCCGCGCTGCGCACCTTCTCTGCTGCCTGCCGCGCGTCGCGCCTTGCTGCACGCCGTCTGCACCCTTGCGCGCCGCCGCCGCTTGGCCGAGCCCTTGGGAGCCGCCGTTTACATCTTTGCGCGCCGCCGCCGTTTTGCATGCCGCCGCCGCTTAGTTTTGTCGCTGTCGCTCCTCGTCGCCGCCAAGGTCGCTTCGTCGGGCGATTTTATCGCCGTTTTCACCGTCAGAATCCCGGGTTGACCTACGAATTTCGGATTTGAAATCCCGTTGTGCTTTTGATGATGGTTTTCAGTACTTTTACCGTCGGTAGGTGTTTTCGCTTGTTTTTCGTTGCGGGTTTCGCCGAGACAGCGGTAGGAGCTCGGACTCTTCTTTCGCCGTCGAGGGGTCCGCTGTTTTCGTCTGAACAAGGTTGTGGGGATTTTTGAAGGATTTTTGTATTCCGATTTCATCGACGGTCGAGATGGGTAACGAAACCGAGGTTAGGGGCGTTGTTGAACGGAGGTGTTCAACCCTCCTCTTCTTTTTGTTGTTCTTTTCGATATTGCTATTTTAAAATGACAGGAAGGATATTGTCACGGCTATTGTGATGGAACGGTTCACACGTAAAGGACATGGACGGATTCTTGGACTCATCGATTTATTTCACGAGTATGGGATTGTGAGGTGAACCGTGACTTATTCCACGAGTATGAGATCGTGAGGTATTCCGCTTCTTATTCCACGAGTATGGGATTGTGTGGCTCATGGCGCTGTCACGTACACCAACGGTTTGGTCACCGCAAGGGTGTACTTTTCCGAAAAGGTGGTCCATAGGACCCGTGATCCCTACGTGGTTACTTCGTAGGGGCCCTCTTGCGGTTATTGCGACGGGGGTTTGATGTGCACCGAGATATCGAGCAGGTTTGATGTATTTTCGAGTTTCCGTGTTGGGAAACTAGAAAAGCGGTATGGATGACTTGGGAGTTCTGATTTTCGGTTTGATGTCCTATTTACTTTATCGTACATATCTTTTGCACTTGAGCATCATTTTATTCGTTTTCCTTCCTATGTTTTTGTCACTAACTCCCACCATGTGACAGGTTCGGGCGGGGACTGTGGAGAGGCTACGGCATAGGAGTGATTTCGTTTTTCGTCATTCCGGTGACATTTTTACTCCTCCTTTTTGGTCATTATATTTGGTTGATACTATTTGCATGAGATATGGACATTTTGTGATGTGGACACCTTGTGAAGTGGATGTGGGACGTGTGGACTCTGTGGATGGCTAGTAATCTTTTGGATTTGGTTTTATCATTGTATGATTGTTTGTGGAATGTGGAACTTTTCAAAAGAAAAAATGTTTTCGAAATTTGTTTTCAAAATTGAGTGTCGGGTAAGCACTGTTTTAAACCTTGTGGTTTTATCCCTTCAACTTGGAGTATGCCGTATGGGCGATATTCTCTTGTATGATTCAAAAGACCAGCTTATTTCTTTATTTAGCACACTGTGTATGTAAAACTGGTTGTGGTTGATGTATTTATTTTATGCGACGCCGTGCATATACGAGGGAGACTCTGTCCATTTGTGTAGAGAGATCTTGTATATGTGGCGGGTCTGGGCACGTACCGGGAGGAAAGATTTTGAAAAAAAAAATAGGGTCGCTTTCCACTTTCAAACCTCTCCCGGGGCGTGACAGATTAAGATGGTATTAGAGCGAAAGGGCATCAACCACGCAGTTTCCTTGTTTTAAAAGTATACATTTGTCCAACATCCACGGTATTTGATAACTCATGCGGATTAACCAATGTAATAACCAAAGTCCCCCTATCACGTGAGAGTGTGGGTTTTTAGGATCGTCTTGTCGGTTTTGTACAGTTTTTGCGATGGCCGTTTTCGTCGATTTTTGCATGATTTTGTGTTGCGCGTTTTTGTTTGCTGACCCCGTTGATTGTGTGTATAGAGTATGGCTCGTACAAGATCGTTGGTTGATGGCGGAGGAGAGGATGGGGCGAGGCCGACTGCCGCCGAGGCCTCGTTGGCCCCGGAGAATCTGTTGCTTCGGCAACAGGTTTAAGATTTATCGGGGCAGTTGTCGGCGCTCACCAAGATTGTACAGCAGATAGCCCGCCAGACGGCGACACTGACTACTGCTACCTAGTTTCCTACTCCCGAGCCGATTTTGTTTGGGATGCATGCGCCGATAGCAGGAGGTGATGATGGTACGCATACTCAGACTACCACGGTGAGGGCATCAGCGGTTCCGACGACTGTACCTCCGGATGTTCCTTTACCAACAGCTCAGGGGTCGATTCCGGGAGCTTCTATTAGGGATCCGGTGGGTGGTGCCATAATCACTCCTACGCCCACTCTGACCGCCACCGTTACCGGAGGGGATCCGGTGTTGCACACGGAATGGGCGAGGGTGAGGGTGAGTTTGAGGGAGTTTTAGAAGTACAAACCACCCGTCTTTGAGGGAGAGACGACTGACCTGTGGGTGGTGGAGAAATGGGTGGACACCATGAAAAATCTATTTGAGGATATGATGATGGAGGAGGACGAGCGGGTTCTCTTAGCGGTTTATTTTCTTGAGAGGACAACCCGTATCTGGTGGAAGACAGTGCGACCTACTCCTTCCAGTGGCACTGCCCTTCCTTCTTGGCCTATTTTCATAGAGATGTTATTTGAGGCATTATTCTCGGATAGTGTGAAACAACAGCTTGAGGACAATCTGAAGAACATCAAGCAGGGAAATTAGGCAGTTATGGAATATCAACGGGAATTTGTGAGATAGGCGAGCTGCGTCCCTTTTTTTATTCGGGATGAGTCTCACAAGGCTCGTCTCTTTGTGGATGGTTTGAGAGGATACATTTTTAGAGTGGTTCAGATAGCAAATCTACATACCTTTCAGCAAGTGATCGACAGGGCCGCGTTAGTGGAGCGTGGAGCCATGACTGCTCGCGCACGGAGTGAGGGATCCGACCGCAACCAAGACAAAAAGCAATCTCAGCCACAGTCAGGAGTCGGGCAGTCAGGGAGTGACCGACCACCCAACTATCCTCGTACACAACAGAAGACAGGGGACCAACCCTGTATGATATGTAGTGAGGCATATGTGGTTACAACGTGTCCACAGAGGCAGAATCATTGTTTCTAGTGTGGAAAATAGGGGCACTTCAGATCCAACTGCTCATGGAACCAGGAGACAACACTATCAGCAGGACCTACTTCTTCACCTCAGAATCAGGACTGCGGGAGGTCTCCTACAGTGTAGACAGGATGCCCTCCGACCCTTCGAGGGGAGGGAGGGCACCACAGTAGCAGTAGTCAGGATGGAGGGTTTATTCCATGACATCGCAGGGTACAGTTCCACCAGCGGATGTGGTTATAGGTATAGGTTATTTTTGACTTCTGTGTTTGAACAACATACAATACCGAAGCATCCCATTTATTCTCTTCACGTACCTTCGCCCGTATCCATGGCATTGTGGAGAGACCCCTCCCTAATGTGTTATCAGTTTTGACCCCGGGGCCACCTATGAAAGCAGATATTCTTGTATCTACCGGCTGGTTAATCTGGGCAATTGAGTTGCCGTGGGGTTTTGTGGTTGTTCCAATCAGAGTGTTCGACTTGGTACTTAGCGTAGATTGGTTGGCTCAATATCATGCAGTGATGGATTGTGAGAGAAGGCGGGTGCATTTGCGATAACCTGGAAACCCCGGGCTTATCTTCCAGGTATGTTAAACCACATTCTTCGCAATGTATGTCTCTGCTACTCAGTCGTGGAGATTGGTTCTGGATGGTTGTTCAGCTTACTTGGCTTCCGTGGATTGGGTTTCGCGGTCTTCACCATTATCTTTGGACATTCCGGTTATGAGAGAGTTACAGGATGTATTTCTAGAGGGGTTACCTAGGATGCCACCTGAGAGGGAGATTGAGTTCACCATTGGTCTTGTTCCCGGCACCTTCCCGAATGGCTTTTACGGAGTTTTGACGGACGAGGGAGCATTATTCGGATCTATTCTTGATGGATACGAGTTAAGTTTCGGGGACGAAAGTTCTTTAAAAGAGGGAGTGATGTAGTGCCCACGATTTTTCCCTTTGAGTCACTTTCAGTGTGTGTGTTATTTTGCTTATTTTTCGCTTTGGTCAATTTCATTGGTTTTGGCTTTCGTGTTGTAGAGCTCGTTAAATGGAGAACGACGGTGCGATCGGCTCGAAAATCCGACGAACGAATCTCTCGGTATGATTTTTGGAAGTTAATGGGTGGAAAAGGTTTTTAAAATACCCATTAACGATTTTTTGTGCTTTAGAATCCGTGTTAACGAATGAGGGGTGTTTCGGTTGTTTTGGCACGCAAATCGAAAAAGAAACGATTGAAAAATGATTAAATCGATTAGAAATTCTCTTATAAATATAAGGGGATTGGGGATTGGTTTTATTTTACACATAAGAGAAAAAAAGTAAAAAAACTCTCATTTTCTGTTTTTGTAAAGGAGCGATTCATCTTCTTCCTCGTTCTGCGAGCCGAAGTTCGGAGTCGGACACGCCATCATTGTCGGAGGTCGGATTCGGGAGCACCATCACCGTCGGAGATTGGAGATCGGAGAGCAGAGTCCGGGCATCACATCGGCGTCCCCGTCGGTAAAAGGTCGGTTATTGACTTTTTGTTGACTTCGTTTCCAATTTCGTTGGGTTTTCCGACCTTTCGTTGGGTTTCGTGGGATTTTCGTTGGAGCGGGGGTTTGAGGCGGAAACGTGGCCGCTGCCGTCGATTAAGACGTGAGGTCGCCGACAGGAGGCCACTGCCGTCGTTGAAGAAGTCATCGGGTCGCCGCCGCCGCTCGAATTGTCGCGCCGCGCGCCGCCGCTTCCGCAAGCAGTGCGCCGCGCTGCAAATTGCATGAGGGCGCCGTGCGTCGCGCCTGCCTTGCGCACTGCCCGTGCACCTGCAGCCTGCTAGGCCGCTAGCGCCGTGCTGCATGCTGCTGCGCCAACCGCGCTCAGCCCGCTTGCGCACTGCTGCCCCCTTTGCTGACCCCGCTAGCGTCGCAGCAAACCATGCGCACCACCCGCCAGCCGGTCTGCTCCGCAAGGCGCCGCAGGCCCAGCGCCGCAGCGCCAGGTCTATCGCTCTGCGCGCTTGCTCTGTTGCCTGCCGCGCGTCGCGCCTTGCTGCGCGCCGCCCGCACCCTTGCGTGCCGCCGCCGCTTGGCCGAGCCTTGGGCGCCGCCGTTTGCATCTTTGCGCGCCGCTGCCATTTTGCATGCCGCCGCCACTTGGTTTTGTCGCCGTCGCTCCGCGCCGCCGCCAAGGTCGCTCCGTCGGACGATTTTATCGTCGTTTTTGCCGTCGGAATCCCGGGTTGACCTACGAATTTCGGATTTGAATTCCCGTTGTGTTTTTTATGATGGTTTTTGGTGCGTTTTACCGTCAAGGATGTTTTCGCTTGTTTTTCATTGCAGGTCTCGCCGAGACAGCGGTAGGAGTCTGGACTCTTCTTTTGCCGCCGAGGGGTCCGTCGTTTTCGTTTGGAGAAGGTTGTGGGGGTTTTTGAAGGGTTTTCGAGTTCCAATTTCATCGCCGATCGAGGTGGCTAACCAAACCGAGGTTGGGGACGTTGTTGAACAAAGGTGTTCAACCCTGCTCTTCCTTTTGTTGTTGTTTTCGATATTGTTATTTTAAAATGACAGGAAAGATATTGTCACGGCTATTGTGACGGAACGGTACAAACGTAAAGGATATGGATAGATTCTTGGACTCATCGGTTTATTTCACGAGTATGGGATCGTGAAGTGAACCGTGACGTATTCCACGAGTATGGGATCGTAAGGCATTCCGCGTCTTATTCCACAAGTATGAGATCGTGTGGCTCATGGCGTTGTCACGTACACCAGTGGTTTGGCCACCGTAAGGGTGTACTTTTTTGGAAAAGTGGTCCATAGGACCCGTGATCCCTACTTAGTTACTTCGTAGGGGCCCTCTCGCGGTTATTGCGGCGGGGGTTTGATGTGCACCGAGATATCGAGTAGGTTTGATGTATTCCTGGGTTTCCGTGTTGGGAAACGAGAAAAACAGTATGGATGACTTGAGAGTTTCGGTTTTTGGTTTGATATCCTATTTACTTTATCGACCTATATTTTGCACTTGAGCATAGTTTTATTCGTTTTCATTCCTATATTTTTGTCACTGACTCCTACCATGTGACAGGTTCGGGCGAAGACGGGCGAGAGGCTACGGCTTGGGAGTGATTTGATTTTTCGTCATCCCGGTGATAATTTTACTCCTCCTTTTTTGTCATTACATTTGGTTGATACTATTTGCATGAGATGTGGCACCTTGTGATGTGGATGTGGGACGTGTGGACTCTATGGATGGCTAGTAGTCTTTTGGATTTGGTTTTATCATTATATGATTGCTTGTGGAATGTGGAGCTTTTCAAAAGAAAAAATGTTTGCGAAATTTGTTTGCTAAGCACTGTTTTAAATCTTGTGGTTTTATTTTTTCAATTTGGAGTATGCCGTATGGGCGATATTCTCTTGTATGATTTAAAAGACTAGTTTATCTCTTTATTTAGCACTTTGTATATGTAAAACTGGTTGTGGTTGATGTATATATTTTGTGCGACGCCGCGCATATACAGGGGAGACTCTGTCCGTTTTTGTAGAGAGATATTGTCTATGTTGCAGGTCTGAACACATACCGGGAGGAAAGACTTTGAAAAAAAAAAATAGGGTCGCTTTCCACTTTCAAATCTCTCTCGGGGCGTGACATGGAGGGTCACCCAGCAGGGGCCTATCGAGCGCAAGCCACATTTTGGCCCCCCTCCCCCACCACCCACCCACACACACACACATATTAACAAATCATAATTTTTAGAGTGATGTATTTACAAATCAGATACTTTTTGAAAGAATAAATTTGATCACTTAACTTTATAGAAATTTACTTACTATTTGATACTTCTATAAAGATCTGTATGAAATTAATCTTTTTCATAAAGTAGGTGTATTTTTTATATTGATTCAAATTTTTTTTTCAGTCTTATTAATTTTATTTTTATTAAAATCAGTAAATATGAATATCAATCACTAATCGTTTAATGTGGCTAGTAAACACATACATGTTAGAATATAAAATATAAAATTGATAGATATTCACTTTAAATAAATAAATAATAATTATTTTATGTAGATATACAAATAACACTTATTATTTAGTTGTGGCTAGTAAACACATACATGTTAGCAGGGACGAGGCCATATATAGGCCCACAGGGGCCATGCCCCCCCCCCAGAAATTTTAATTTGTGGGCCAAGTTATCTAAAATATTATTTTGTGGGCCAAGTTTGAAATACAATGAAGCCCGCTGGCCCACTCCCTGTTGCTTCCCTTGCTGGCCCGCTCCATGCCTCCTAGGCTCCTAGCACGTGGGTCAGTGGGTGCACCAGCTATTAGCAACAGCCAACAGGCAACACCGCAAGTCCGCAACAGTAGCCTAAACGTCTCTCAGCCTCTCTCGCCTCTCGGGCTCTCTCTCTCTTTCTCTCTCTCTCACACACACACACAGCGCCGCCCTCTCGCAGTCTCGCCTAGGCTGCTAGGCAAGTATTTTTATTTATTTATTTATTTATTTGTTGTTCTTCTTAATTTTTTTTTTTTTAAAAAAAATTATTATGATATTTTGAACTTAATATCAAAACTCAAATAATTTTTTTATTTTTTAAATTAATATTTTTTACAGTTTTTTTTTATCACTGTTAAATATTGATGTTTCATATTTGATAGTTAATAGTTGATAAAAATAGAATGAATGAATGATAGTTGTTGTCTTGTTGGATGAAAAAAATTTCACTTTAATTATGCTTTTATTTTTAAAAAAAAATTATAAATATATATTATTTTATCTAATGAATATTTAATTGTTGAAACTTGATTTGAATCATTTGATGCAGCAGTAAACTTGTTTGATGAGTTTGACAGTCCGTCGCTGATACTTCATACTAGGAATCGCCAATCGGTAGCCGCCTAGCCGGCGAGCACAAATTCTTCGTACGACTAGCAAAGGTCAAAAATTCTTTCAAATCCTTTTTTTTTTTTATATTATTTAAAAATATTTTTATTATTATTACTGTTGTAGACTTGTAGTGTAATTACTAATTAGTCTTGTAGTCTTTTGAACTTATTAGTTATTAGTGTGCTATGATTTTTTACATAATTCTACATGATTTTCAAATTATACTAAATTTTAATACTTGATTTCTTGACATAATTTTTTATAGATCTCTAGACCATTATTATTTTAATGGGAAAGACAACTACACTCGATTCTTTTTTTAAAAGAAAAAATATTGAAAAATCGGAAGTTAATGAACAAGAAGTTATTTATAGAGATGAAGCTTCGGGTTCCCAAAGTTGTCGTTTGAAATATCCAAGAATAGAAATTAAAGAGGCTGATGACTTGCCAGTTGAGCATGATCCTGGATTACGACCCCAAATTTGGGATTATCCCGTTGAACAACGTGATGAAGTTCGACGAGCATATATAATTAATGGTCCATATCAACCTAGACTTTTGGAATATCCACAAAGTGGGTCTCTTTCTCATCAACGTCGCTTCCAACCTTCATGGTTTGAGTCATTCAAATTGTGGTTGGAATATTCTTCAACCAAAGATGCCGCATTTTGTCTCCCATGCTTTGTTTTTAACAAACCATGTGGGCATTCTTCACAAAATGCCTTTACTGTTGACAGTTTTCATAATTAGAAAAAAGTTAAAGATGGAAAAAATTGTGCTTTTCTAAATCATATAGGTAGAGAGCCAAACTCACCTCATAAAGTTGCCGAAAGAGCTTGCGAAGAATTGATGAAACAATCTCAGCACATTCAAAATGTGCTTCATAGACATACATCACAGCAATTGGCAAATAATCGTTTACGCCTTAAAGCATCAATAATTGCAGTTAGATATCTTACTTTCCAAGGATGTGCTATGAGAGGTCGGGATGAAAGTAAAGAATCTATTGATCGGGGTAATTTTCTGAAAATGTTGGAAGTGTTCTCTTTTCTTAATGAAGATATTGCAAAAGTTATTTTAGAAAATGCTCCACAAAATGCTTCTTATACTTCGTCGGATACACAAAAAGAAATTTTGCAAGTTCTAGCGGAGAAAGTAAGAAGAAAAATTTGAGATGAAATTGGTGACTTAAAATTTTCTATAATGGTTGATGAAGCACGCGATAAATCAAAAAAGGAGCAGTTAGCTATCGTTTTGAGATTTGTTGATGTACAAGGTTTGGTGCAAGAAAGATTTTTTGGTCTTGTTCACATTTCGGATACTAAGGCATTAACCGTGAAAAATACAATTTATTCCATTCTTTCTCATTATAATCTTGATGTTCAAAATATTCGAGGCCAAGGATATGACGGGGCGAGTAATATGAGAGGTGAATGGAATGGATTACAAGCACTAATTTCTAATGATTGCCCCTATGCATACTACATCCATTGTTTAGCCCATCGTCTCCAATTGGCTTTGGTTGCGGCATCTAAGAATGTTCTTGAGGTTTATGAATTTTACTCAAAATTAAGAACTATTGTCAACATTGTTGGATCTTCTACCAAGCGAAATGATGAACTAAAAAAGTTCCATAGTTTTGAAATTGCCGAAATGATTGAAAATAATGAGCTTGAGACGGGAACCGGACTCAATCAAGTTGGCACTTTGCAAAGGGCCGGTGATACTCGTTGGAGTTCACACTTCAGATCTGTTACTAGTTTGCTAAGAATGTTTAAGGCAACATGTGCAGTTTTAGAGAATATTATTGACGAAGGATCTAATGCATCTCAACGCGGTGACGCACATTTAGCTCATAAGGCAATGACATCTTTTGAATTTGTATTTATCTTGCATCTCATGAAAGAAATAACGGAAGTGACCTACATTCTTTGTCAACATTTGCAACGCAAATCTCAAGATATTCTTAATGCTATGCATCTTGTGACATCAACAAAATCACTTATTCAAAAGCTTAGAGATGAAGGATGGAGTTTACTTTTTGACAAAGTAAAGTTATTTTGTGCGAACTATGACATAGAAGTTCCAATTATGTCTGCTCCTTATGTGGGAAGAGGAGGTCGTGCTCGCCTTCAACGAGATCATATTACACTTGAGCATCACTATCGAGTTGATATTTTTAATGGTGCAATAGATTGTCAATTACAAGAGTTGAGTACAAGATTTAGTGACAATATAATAGAATTACTTACTCTGAGTTGTGCTTTGGATCCTAAAAATGGTTGCAAATCTTTTAACATTGATGACATTTGTAATCTTGCGAAAAGATTTTATTCTCAAGACTTTACGGAGTTAGAAAAAGAAGAGTTGAGAATAGAGCCTCGTAACTATGAATTTGAAATTTCGCGACATTTCGATTTGCAAAAATTGACAACTATTTCTGAGTTTTGTCAATGGTTGGTGGCAACAAGAAAATCAGAAATATATCCCCTTCTCTATCGATTGGTTAAACTTGTCCTAACTCTTCTAGTTTCAACTGCAACTACCGAACGGGCATTTTCCGCTATGAACATTAATAAAACCGATCTCCAGAATAAGATAGATGATGACTTTCTCACTAATTCTTTGATCGTGTATATTGAAAGAGAAATTGCCGAGAAGTTTACTATTGATTCAATCATTGATGGATTTCGTGACTTGAAGGAGCGTCGAGCGCTATTCTAACTTTTGAATGGTAAGCAATTTTTTAAAAATTTTCTTTAGCATTTTTGTATTTTGAATTTTTTATATATAGTTTGTTTTATTAATAATTTTTAAAGATTAATATATTTTATATAAGATATTTTATATAATATATTTTATTTTATATAATATAATTGAAAAGGAATTCTTATTTTTTCATGCGTTATCATACTTTTGAGAGAAAAGTGTAAGGAGATTACTATTGATTCAATCATTTGCAATTTTCTCATGCAGATTACTATTGATTCAATCATTGATGGATTTCGTGACTTGAAGGAGCGTCGAGCACTATTCTAACTTTTGAATGATAAGCAATTTTTTTAAAATTTTCATTAGCATTTTTGTATTTTGAATTTTTTATATATAATTTATTTTATTAATAATTTTTAAAGATTAATATATTTTATATAATATATTTTTGGCCCCCCAGAATCAAACTCCTGGCTTCGTCCCTGCATGTTAGAATATAAAATATAAAATTGATAGATATTCACTTTAAATAAATAAATAATAATTATTTTATATAGATATACAAATAACACTTATTATTTAGTATTATTATGTCAACCAAAATAAATGAACGACCTTTAGACAACTCTTTTAGCTAAATTTTAAATAGAAAATACTTTTTATACATCCCAAAAAAAAATGTATATCTTACCCTTCATTTATTTTAAAATGAAATAAATTTATTGGTCACTTCGAAATGACCAGTGAAGTACATCCACCCTTGGATGAATGGGTGTGCATCATACACATCTTTTGGAGTGTATGAATAGCATTGCTCGTTTTGGAAAATATTACTTGTATACCCCAAATCCCATTTGGCGTATACATCCCACACCACAACCATCCAATGGGTGAGGTGTTGTGAGGAGTCACTTCACAAAATGTGAAGTGACCCTTTAAAATTCACCCCATCCTTAGTTGGGTGGGATGTAGGATGTACACTCTTTTTGGAGTGTACATGTAGTATTGCTAGTTTTCACTTTTTTTGGGGTGTACACGTAGCATTGCTAGTTTTGTCTTGTGATAATATTTTAACGAGAGATGCTTACTCTACACCCCATTAGAGGTGTATATCTTACACCTCATTCATCTTAGGATGAAGACTTTTTCATTCGTCACTTCGAAGTGACGAGTAAAATTTACTCCATCCTAAAATTTACTCCACCCTAAAATGGATTGGGTGTTTCGTGATGTACAACTAGCTTTTTCCAATTTTAATACCCCATAACTATAGGCTATTTCAATACACTCCTCTTTTGGTGCTATTATCATATTTTTAATTTTTTTAAATAAAATAATATAATAATAAAAAATAGCGAATTTCTTTTTTATAATTTTTATATCTAAGATATTTATTTAAACTGAGGTCTCAACTTGGTATTTTTTTTATTAATAAATTCTTAACTTTTACTCTTTATTCGAGTTATCAAGATTAATTAAATTAAAAATTATCTAATTAATATTTTAGTTAGTTACTATTTATTAATCAATCTAATTTTATTTACTATAAATTAATTAAATTAAAAATTATCTAATTAATATTTTAGTTAGTTACTATTTATTAATCAATCTAATTTTATTTACTATAAATTGATTTTATTTTTTAAATATTAAAACTGTCCCAACCATTAATAAGTTTGATAAAATTCTATACGATGTCAAATAAAAAGCAATTTAAAAAGTTTGGGCGCGTTTTAAGAAAAGTTTATAGTTGAGGGGGTCTGTACATTTTCGCTCGGACAGCACATGTCACGGCACATGTCATCTTCGCGGAAACTTTCCAACACGATGTGAACGCGAGAGAGAAACGGGGTGGGGAGCGGAAGAGAGAGAAGGGGTCGCCTCGGGAAGCGGAAGAGAGAGCGAGAGGACGCCACAATAGGAGGGAGAGGAAGGGTGGCGGTTCGGTATTAGGTTCGGAGGGAACGAAGCCACAATAGGAAAATACATGAGAAAACGCCACGTATGCTTTTAGAAACCGTCAAATTATAGTTTGTATAGATATCCCTCGCCGATCTCCATCTGAGAAGAGGCGGAAAAAAAAAAATCCAGAAAAAGGGGAAAAATGGCTCCAATTGGGGTGGGCGACAGTCTTCCGGACGGGACGGTGGCGTGGTTCGACGAGAAGGACGAGATTCAGAAGCTGTCTGTACACTCCCTCGCTGCCGGCAAGAAGGTCGTCCTCTTCGGCGTCCCCGGCGCCTTCACCCCTACCTGCAGGTCATCATCCCTCTCTTCTTCTATCTTAACTTCTCTAAGTAAAATAAATTTATGTGAAGTGTGTATAGAAAATGGCCCAGAATTATGAAAGATTAATGCGAGGGTTTGGAATGGGATTATACTTTACAAAGTGTGTGTGGGGGAGAAGATGATGATGTATTGCTATGTGCTAGATTTATGTGGTTCGTACGGACGCCCAAGATTGTAAATAATAAGAACAGATTTTTTTTTTTTTTTTTTTTTTTTTTTTGTTTTTTTCAGTGTGTCGTAGAGAAGCATATTCTTGCGCAATCGAGGCCTGTCATATTTTTCTAAAAAAAAAGAAAGAAAGAAAAGTAACTTTTTCCTTGCTTCCTTGTCGGCGTTACCTGTCTGGGTGCATTTATTGCTGTGGGTCGAAGGCGTTATCTATTAATTCCAAAACGCGCAGCCCACCTACTTAAAGTTTATAGGCACACGGCATCCGTTTCGATTGTGACGCGATCCAATCTTACCTATGCGGTAGGATATGATGCTGGCCTATTAAAGCCAACAATCCCCTACTTAGCATGTGGACACATATGTAGCATGTGAGAATCGAACCTGTGGATCAAAGATGTTAATCACTAACTCTAAAAGGTCGAGCTGTTAGGAAGGGTGCAATCCATCCGCATAAAGTGTACAGACACTATGCTCGGGCGCTTCGATTGGCTTGGCTCAATTCGGTCTCCGCCATGGAGCAGGATGCTTGCCCATGTCTGTTTTCATCGTCTTATCTAATTACAGGCTCATTTCATTTTCTTTTTTTCCTTTGTTGTTCCTTGTTGCTGGCTGGAATTCTGAAAGGAGAGCTAGAAAGAGCTAGAATGAGGGATTCTTTTTTGCTTTCTTTCCCTTTTTTTTTGTGTTACTGCATGTGTTCATATCTACCATTAAGATTATAAATTTTGTAACTCTTTGATCATTAGATCAATGACGTCGAAAAGATTTAAAACTTAATTTCTAGATACTTCCAGTGGTCTAGATCATATTTATCGGTGTCGATCATCGTTTTGAAAGCTCTATCATCAAAAACTAATGGGTGGCAACGAAGCCTATTTGCTATCGATAGCATTCCAGCTCAACTATATATATATATATATATATATATATATATATATATATATATATATATATATATATATATATGAGTCCGGCTACTATGCTTGTAAAAACACCAAGCAATTGATGTTTGTAAGTTTTCTATCATTATATTTATCTCTTTGACTAATTTCACCTCTATACCATATTATTCCACCAACCACCCACTAAATCCAAGAGACCCACTATCATCATAACCGCACAACCTTTCATCTAAGGGCCAGAAACCTACCAGCACTAATGACTTGGTATTTTTAAAAGCATAGAAGCTCAATTATATATATATATATATATAATTGAGCTTCTATGCTTTTAAAAGTACAAGCCCATCTATGCTTGTGAATTTTTTACCAAGCATGGATGAGCTTGGTAAAAAAGCACAAATCCCAATACAAATCTAATGGTAAAAAATTCACAAGTATGGATGAGCTTGTGCTTTTGAAAGCATATAAGCTCTACTTGTCACGCCCCAAGTTTCAAAAAGCGGTATAATTTTTTTTTTTTTTTTAAAAAAAAAATCAGAGTTGCACATTTTGAAAACCAAGGCGTGAACAAACCGCCACACATATAAAAAATTCTATGTACAAACGGACATAGTCTCCTCTATATGTGCACTGCTAGACGAGTACAATAGATCAATCAGAGTAGATACAACAACTGAACATTAAAAATAAACATCTACTCTAATACATCCACAAGATTCCACAAACATAAAGATTCACAATCCTAGATATCCACAACTACACAATATCCACAATCCTAGATATCCACAACTACTCATGATCAAAGTAAAGCAATATAATCCAAAATACTGAATCATGATCATCCACAAGTCTGCGAGGGAACAACTCTAACGCGACAGCTCATTGGATCGTCCCGACATCTCAGCACCTGAATGACCTGAAATGGTGGTCACCCAAAGGGTGTGAGATACAACATAAATGTATCTCAGTGGGCACGACGGGCCGAGAAATAGTAAGTCGTATCTACCGGATACCATAATAAGCGGATAACAAAACAAGGTATAATCTGAACGATAGATAATAATCATGCTGAAAAGAAAGTAGGTACTCATGAAGTAAGCTGAACAGGTTATATCTAGCCATCAGATAAATCAGGACAATGCCAATATATCATGCTGTAGAACAGGCAGGTATGATAATACATAAATGTCAAAGCTGTAAAGTAGAGTACCAATAATAATGTGCCAGTCATGCTAATAATGTTGAAGTAACAATGCAAATCATGCATCAATCTCAGAAACAAAAGTATCCAATCAGATGCCACTATCGGTCTCACAGAACCTCAGGCCAAATACCACTATCGGTCTCACAGAATCTCAGCCAAATGCCACTATTGGTCTCACAGAATCTCAGGCTAAATGCGCTATCATAACCCATGCACACCTGTGTGACCATGGGCTCACGGGTCGATGTGACTGCTATACCGGTAAAGAACACCGTTGCGGATAGCTAGTCCGCGGGGTACGTGACTGAAAGCTGGCTCAGTGGCGATCATAATGCTGATGCTCAAGCTCGCAGTCAAAAGACTGAACAATCGGCATAAAGCCGGACAATCCCTGTTGGGATGCTGAAAGCTATAATCTTACTAAGGCTGTATATCTGAAGCTATATCACTGAAGCTTTATAACTGAAGATGTACTCCTATTCTACCATGCAGTATAAGAATAGGAAATGCTGATATGAAGTGAACTGATAATCACTCTAGCTAATGTCCAATCAGGCATGGCATATGTCCAGATGTATATCACTATACATACAAAGTGCTGAGAATGAAAGCATATAGAGAGCTCAACTGTAAGATCAATGCCACATAGCTATATATACTGAATGCTGGAATGAAAGCAAGGAGAAAGGCTCAACCATAGAATCAAAGCTACATCAAACACAGGGGTCCGACCTACCACGATACCCCATAGGGCCGAAATGATAAAGCCCGGATCGAAGATAAACCTACCTCAAGGCAGACGGTCGCGGTATCCGCTGGACGGATCTCGGGCTGGCTCCTGACTGCTGGGGCCTACAATAATATCATGTGTCAAAACATGACTCACTCATACCCCACTCACAGTCTCACTGTCTACAAATAGGATAAATAGGGAACTTCCCTGAAACCTCGGGATTCGCCGGAAATTCCGGTAATTCGCCGATCGATCATTTATGGTCCAAACTGTGCCAAACGATATCCAAATCTCACGAAACTTCACGTGCTGCCCAAAAACGTTTAACTTAAGACGTTCGGGCACTAACACCAGACTCTGTGTAATCTTGTGCATCGGCAGTGCCATAACCACTAAAATCACACCGGAGGCCCGATTTAGGCTCCGGACCTTCACGACGCTAAACTAAAATCACCGGGCACACCGGGACAGCGTCGGGAACAGCTGGCCATAAAAAAAAAGCAACCAATATCCTCGAAATGCGCGTTTAGCGTGAATCCGCCGTTAAATCAACAATTTCGTCGATTTACGGGTCGTTAAGCAAAACTCGCTCAACGAAAGCCCTTGGAACCCAAACGAAGGGACCATATATCATGTATATACTGTTTACAACAATCCCTCATGTAACAATTACATATAAACCCCTGGACTTATCAAAATTGCATCTTTAACATGTAATTTATCACTAATTAAGCTTTTAACATGTAATTTATCACTAATTAAGCTATAACTTTAATTCCACAATTTTTAACTGAAGTAAAATCACCAGTAGCTGGGCCTCGATGTTCTAAACATCATGCTCATAGTTTGGGAGCAAGTTAGGCAACAAAAACAGTAGTTGGCCCATGTTCAACGTGCATTGAGAGCACAAGTTGGCCATTCTTGCATAAACTCTTAATCACCTTCAAATTAAATGTGAGCATCATGCTCAGGGACTCAAAACTGATCAGAGGCTCACCTTTGGGCCTCAGCTAAGCCACTCCGCAGGTTGTAGGAGCAAGGTGACCAACTATAGCCTATTTATAGGGCTTGGCTTTGGGCATTTACCAACCCAGAGACTCTGGACAGAAACTAAGGTGAGCATCGTTTAAAGGACATAAAAAATGTTCGGGGGCTCACCTTAGAAAGGTTGCGAGGCTGCTGGAGTTCTTGCTGGAGCAATGTGATCAAACTCGTCTTGTTGGAGCTCGGGTTGGCCAAGATCACCTCTCCTCTGGATCAAGCTTCAACCTAGCGCAAGCATGGATAGCAGGGAGTTCCCAGAGGTGGGAGGAGCATCACCCCACCAAGCTTGAGCCACCCTGCGTGCCGGTCGGTCGAAGGAGATGACCTAAGGCATTCTCAAGGTGCATTAATGGCGGATCTCTGTTCAACCGTTTTTATTCACATGCAAAGGGTATGGGAACTTGTTCTAGACAAGATAAGGCTTACCAATGGGTTGGCCGGCGCCGGAGGAGCGACGGCGGCGGCGACGTCGGTTGGTGAAGCTCGGCCGAGCTTGGAGCTCTAATGGCGGATTTTCAAGAAGGGCCCTCGGGTCCATGCAAGAGCACTGGGAGCTTGCCCTTGATGCAAGAGAGCTTGCTGCACGGTTGGCTGGCGCCGGGGAGCGGCGGCGGCGCTGCTCGGCCCAACGCAAAGTAGCCAAAGCTAGGGCTTCCTCCCCCGGCCTCTACACCGCACCAAAACCCTTCAAACTTTGTGGGTAGTCTTCTGGGGACCAGCAGAGAGAGCTGATCAATTTGGTTCCCCCGCAGGAGCTCCAGAGGCAGCGCTCACGAATCCCGGCCAAGAACTAGGGTTCCGGCGACCCTATCTTCACCCGCCGGCAACCGAGGGTCCTGGGACCACGGGGCTTGACCTGGGGCATCCTTGCGATGTCAAAAAACCATTGCTGGCATCCAAGTTGCAGGAAAATCCATAGAGAGGAGGGACTTACCTCGTCGAACTAGAGGAAGAAGAAGAAAGTGAATGCTCTTCCCGGCGGCGTGCGACGGAGCCAGGCGCCTGCACTTCACAGGCCGCGTCCACAGAGACCAAGAATGCCTTCAGAGGTGCCTTGGAGGAGTCCCAAGCCCTTTCGTTGTTCTCTTCTCAACCCAACCGAAAGCAAGGTTGGTTTCTTGCTATCCTTTACTTTTCCGGCATTCACCGGCGGCGGCGTAGGGTGCAGCTCACAGGGAAGGAGGAGAGGATGATGTAGAGTGGCTGGCTTCGTTGTTGGCCTTCTTTTTCACAACTTCACTCAAGTGAATGCAAGATTTCAACTCCTCCACAATCCCCACTCCCCCCCCCCCCTCCACGCATGGCAACACAAGTGTAGTGACACTTGTTTGAAAATATCGTGACATCTTGCACTTTACTCCCTCCAGCCTCCAACAATTAGGGTCAGCTCCTTCCCACACAACACAATTGCTAAAAGGACTCCATGAAGTTGCCTCGAAAACCGTGCATAAAATATTAGGATATTCTTGAAATTATGCAATTTTTCTTTTTTTTTCACGCTTTTCGAGGCGACAGGGTTGTCAAACAGACAAATGGACAGCACCACGACGTCCGGCTAGTCGAAATCTTTCGAGTAGTGATTTCTGTTTGTCGAGTTTGATCTTTTAAAATTTCGGAATCCATCTTTTAATGTAAATTATACAGTTCGGCACGCTTCACGATAACCTAGACTCATCAAACACAAATTTCGACTACGCCATTGCGCTCAGAACGTCAAAACCGTTCAAATCGACTACCTGGATCGTCAGATTCGGACTCCAGACGGTCGATTGGCCGATGTTGGCCGGCGAGGGAATTAAATCAGGGGGTTACTATTCACGACTAAGTCGTGGGCCCTACTTCGCCTTTCATTGTTTTTGAGACGATCCGACCGTCAAATCGAAAATTGGTTTGCACCATCTTTAATCAATTCGACAAGACGGATCCACTGGCGATTCTAGTTTTTCGAGATCAGACCCGGATCTGCAAGTTAGGGGACAGTTTTTCCGAAAACTGTGTAATTTGCATTTTTTGACTTATAATATTCCCATATACTATATTTTAATTTTGAATCCACATTAGAGCTTATCAAAATCCAATTTTGAATTTTTCGAGTATTACACTACTCTATATATATATATATATATATATATATATATATATAGAGTAGAGCTTATATGCTTTCAAAAGCACAAGCTCATCCATACTTGTGAATTTTTTACCATTGGATTTGCATTGAGATTTGTGCTATTATAAAGTCAACTAAAGAGAGAGAAAGAAAAAGTAAATAGCATAAATCTCAATGCAAATTCAATGGTAAAAAATTCACAAGCATATTTGGGCTTGTGCTTTTGAAAGTATATAAGCCCTACTCTATATATATATATATATATAGAGTAGGGCTTATATACTTTCAAAAGCACAAGCCCAAATATGCTTGTGAATTTTTTACCATTGAATTTGTATTGGGATTTGTGCTTTTGTAAAGTCAACTGAAGAGAGAGAAAGAAAAAGTAAATAGCACAAATCTCAATGCAAATCCAAGGATAAAAAATTCACAAGCATATTTGAGCTTGTGCTTTTGAGAGTATATAAGCTCTACTCTCGGGGTATTTACAAAAGTAACCACCCTATCATTCTATATTACAAAAATAGTCTCCTAAAAAATTTATTTGCAAAAATAGGCCTCCGGAAGTCAGGGGACCCAAAAGCGGTGAACCATTTGCCGCTTTCTTGAAAAGCGGTAAATGGTTCACCGCTTTCTGAAAATTTGTCGTAGTCCCGTAAAAGAGGCAAATCATTCACCTCTTTTAAAAGGGGCAAATGGTTTGCCGCTTTTAAAAGAGGCAAACCATTTGCCTCTTTTAAAAGCGGCAAACCATTTGCCCCTTTTAAAAGAGGTGAATGATTTGCCTCTTTCATGCTTTTTTACACAGCAAACACACTTCACATAAAAAAAAAACCATTAATACAATTTTCATACATTTCAATTACAACATTTTTCGTACAATTCGATCACAACATTTGATATTCATACAATTCAATCACAACATTTGACATCCAAATAATTCAATCACAATATTTGACATCCATACAATTCAATCACAACATCACAACAAGGAATATATCAACATCACAACATCACACCACAACATCGCAACATCACAACATCACAACATCACACCACAACATCACAACATCACAACATCACACCACAACATCACAACATCACAACATCACAACATCACACCACAACAACAAAAATATTAATCACATCACAACCAAAAAAAAAGAATGAATGTTCTGAATGTTCTGAATGTTCTGAGCATCAAATATAAATGTCCGAATTATAAAAGAATGAATATAATAATGTAAAAATTATATATGCAACAAATAAAAGAAATATAAAAATACCAAGATGTCCTAACAAAAATGTGGACTACTCTCCACGCCCTCGCGACCGTCCACGTTTTCGTCCGCCTCTACCTCCGCGTCCGCGTCCGCGCCGCCGATCCAGTGCTCGAATAGGCACATCATCATCATCCTCTATCTCAGGCTGTACATGCTCAATGCCATGTATCTCATCAATATGCTCGATGGAGATGCCCTCGACAAGTACATCCGTCCTGTGCGTGTCAAGCACTGATGACTGCGTCCCCTCTTGCGTCTCAGGTACAGGCTCAGTAGTAATATGATCGTGGCGCCGTCGCCTCCGTCGATATGTAGCACCAACTGGACTCACATCTGATGTGGATGGAACATCTGATGTGGATGGAACATCCGATGGAGGGATCGGCGCAACTAAAGTATCAACCTGATGTACCTGAGATGTAGATGGGACGTCATATGAAGGGAAATCGAAATGAAGGACGTCTGATGTCGAGGGAACGTCGGAATGAAGAATCGGAACGGATGCGGATGGAAAATCGTATGCAGGCGTGGACGTGGAGGGAATATCATCCGGAGGTGGCTCTGGATGCTGTACAGAAGCAGCTAATGTGGGGAGTCTCTCTAAGACATTCTCGATGTCCATCCGTATATATCCTAGAGCGTCCATCAATCCAGACGGCTCTGGAGGATCATCCATCAAATGTCCTAGACTCCTGACAGTACGGCGTAGAGTATCCACCTATAAAATAACACATATTTATATAAACGAACTTTATATAAACCACTACTAATATATAAGGGAAAAATTATTAAATGATCTTACCAAAGTTCGCTCGATATGCCCCCGCGGCAAAAAAGTGAGTGGAGGTCGTTGTACGGGATGAGAAATCCACCTCCTTGTGATATCCCAGTACCACTGCATATACAAGGAGGTGGCAAGTGCTGGATCTGGGTCGACGAAGGCACTCTGCTCCGCAATATGATCTAGACGATCAGTCCATCGGAGAATATAAGAAGCATGAAATGTTGCCCAGTCCTCTCCCGATCTACCCTGCGATGAAATCCGCCGTATAGCCTCCACAGGCTCTGGTATATGCTGAACTAATCCAAACCGGCGGAAAACTCGATCAGGTAGATGTAACTCCACTATGTGGAAGCATATCAAGCAAATCCTGGCACGCCATACTGCGGAGTCCTCAAGACAAAAATGTGGAAGATCATGCAAAATCTCCTCAGTATAAGGAGTCTAAGTAACCTGCGAAAATTAATAAATTTTAATTAATATAAAATTTAAAATTAATCTATATGTATGTAACTTACAAAAATTTTACGTACTTGAGACTCCCGCTGCTGATCAAGCTCGTCCCGATAAAACTCAATATCGGTTGCTCTGACATTCCCTCGAAAACGTAAACTCGTATTCCATCTGCAAAAAAAGAAAAAAAAGATAAGACATTATATCATAATACCTAAAATCAATGATGCAAAATATTGTATTAATCATCGAGACATATATAAATATTTAACGTACCGACATCCGAGCGGACAATCATCAAGATCTGGCGGAGCCCCAACTCTGTCGGGACGGCCGATATGTATATGGTCCCACGCCCATATCTATAAAGAAAAAATAGATAATTAAAATACTGGTAAAAAAATTAAGATTATTATATTTCTAATGCGAAAAGTAGTGAGTTTATCTGTAATAATGTACCGAATGCACAACACTCGGCCCTCCCCCTCATCGATGCATTCCCCAATGCACGATATAGATAGGCCAAACTAGCTGCGCCCCAAGCTAGCCCGCCACATGCTACAAAATTCTCAAGTAGCGGTAGCCACTTGAGATGTACCCGATATCCAGTAGTGTTTGGGAATAAGCTGCATCCAATCTGAAATAATATATATACGCGTGCAACAGCTGCAACCATGGCTGGCAGAGCATCTAGGGGGACATGATGAAAGTGCTGAAATAACCAGTCTAGTTTGATCTGACCTGCGACGACACTATCTGGCTGCATCCCTAGAAGTGTATGACATAAATAGGGCCAGTCGCCAGATGCTCGTCCCGTCACAGGCTCGCCAGAAACTCGTAGTCCAGCTATAATGGCCACGTCGCGCAGCGTCACTGTCATCTCGCCGTGGCGTAAATGGAATGTCTCCGTCTCGCGTCTCGCGTCTCCATCGCTCCGTCAATGCCCATAACAGAGCCTGATCTAGCTGAATTCGTCTGAGGCGAGAGACATAAAAAAAACCAGCCTGTCGTAGTAGGTCCACCAGCCCTGGATGCTCCACCGTCCACGAGTTCAGTTTACGGCCATGCTCCCGCCACTGAACTGGTGCGTATCCCTACACACACAGTAAATATATTAGATTTAAATTTCATAAAAATATATAGTATGTAGTTTATAAATGAACTGACCTCGGCTCGTACATAGCTCGAACGGTGACTCGCCTGGTCTGATAGAACTGAAGGATCAACTGGCCCGATCTCCTCGCGATGGTCCATCTGCAAACAAAGTATACAAACTATTAGCCTTTCATTAGAATGTGGTAATATAATTTGAAAATTTTTAAAATTATAAGTAGACAACCATAAGCAAACAACCTAATACCTCTACGTCTACGACTTTCAGTTCTTCTATCTTGATTATTGGGACAAGTACTCCTATAATGTCCCTGTTGTTTACAAATAGAGCATTTAGTCCTTCGCATCCCCTCTCTATCGTCCATGGCATTTCGAATACGTGTGGATTTGGGACGGCCTTTCTTCCTTCTTATAGGTGGGGGCGCCAACGGTGGTCCTTGAGGTCGTGGCGAGCTCCTTTTTGTCAGGAACAGGGTGGAATTGTGGGGTATAAGCATTACGGTAAGTCACATGTATACCATTCAGAACATAAAGTATAGTAGTCAATGTTCATATGACCATTACTGCAAACGGCTAAAAGATGTGAGCATGGCAATTTAGTTAATTCAAATTGTCGGCACGAACATGTTGAGCTTAACCCATTAAGAATTACCTCATACATTTGATCTCTAGTACTAACTTGAAATTCCATTGGGCCGTACCGAGTTACAACATGTCCTCTAGCGAGTGTCATATTTTGTCTAACTAGGGCTTCTTGTTTTGGTGCCAATATTGTTGAGTATTTCTCACCCTTCTCACGACGCTTCAGAAAATAACTGTTGATCTTAAAAAATGTAGCTGCCACAAATGCCGTGATAGGCAAACCACGTGCATCTTTAAGTACTCCATTTAAACTCTCTGACCGATTGGTCGTCATTACCCCAAAACGCCGACCTCCATCGAATGCCTTCGCCCAATATTCCCTTTCTCCTTGAAGCTCGTGCACCCACTGCCAAGCCTCCGGATTCATCTCTTTTAATTGGTCATTTTGCTCATAATATTCTCTTGCGGTTGCAGCACATCCTATACCCGTATAAAATTTATTAAGTTTTCATTTTTAAACCCCGCTTTTTTCATATTAGCTTTCAAATGGCGGAGGCACCAACGGTGAGTATGACCATCGGCTCTCGAAAACTCCTCAAGAGCAATCTCTTTTAGCCCAGGGAAGCGGTCTGAAATCAGACAAATAGATCGAGCACCTATCACAAAATACTTTAAATGACGTAAAAACCAACGCCAACTAGCCGCATTCTCTCCCTCACAAATAGCAAAAGCCAACGGGTACAATCCATTGTTTGCATCTACAGCCGTTGCAATCAATGCATGCCCCTGATACTTTCCATACATATGAGTTCTATCGATGCTCAACAATGGTAAGCAAGAAGAGAACCCGGTAATTGACGGCCCAAACACCCAAAATAAGCGTCCAAACTGCCTAACCCCATCTGGCCGGGGCCTGTTATCGAATCGCCATTTAGTCCCCGGGTTCGCGCGCTCCAACGCGGATAAAAACCGACCAACATCGGTGTATGATTCCTCCCAACCACCGTAAATGATCTGTAATGCTTTATTTCTGGCCTGCCACGCCTTCGAATATGGAATCGTCACATGCAATTCAGAACGCATTTTTACTTGTATTTCCGCCGGCGTCAAAGAAAGTTTGACTTTCAATGATGGAAGAATGCGTGTACATATAAGAGATGATGTACAATTTCTATGGGCAGTGTTCAGCACCGGAAGTAGACAAGTATGCTGCCCGGCATATGTTTTGACTCTAAAATAAGTCGCATCCTTTGGTATCGAAGCATGTAATCTCCAAGGACACGAGTCAACCATGCATCTCACTGTATAAGCTTTTGTGGTCGACTTTAACACTTTCATTTGCACGTTGTGAGAAATGTGCCATTCCTCAAGAGTATGCAATAAACTTGATTTGTCACTGAACACACGCCCAACCCATGATCCATCAATAGTAGGAGGGGACTCTTCAATTTGAGCACGATCGAATTCAGTGTGATCGATTTCATACTGATCCATCCATTCGGCATCATCTACAAACTGCTCTGGATGATCTATGAACTCGACACCTTCATCTGGATCATCTACATATTCATTATTTGCGGTTGGATCAGCGACATTAGCGTATATGATATCTGAAAGGACCCCCAGTCCGCCGTCATGATCCGCATCACTGTAGTGAACTTCCACCAACCCCGGATGCACATCATCCTCATGATCAGTATTATGTTGTTCTTCAAAAATTTCTTGTTGCACCTCCGCTTGCTCCACTTGGTGCACCTCCGCCTGAGTCTGATTTTGTATCCCCTCAAACTCGATTACGGCATGATAGGATCCAAAGTCATGTACATCTCCCAACGGATAGGATCCCAAGTCATGCACATTGTGAGAAGACGGATTTCTGCATATATTTTTCATTATTAATCTCTCGCTACAAAAGTTATATAATAAAAATAATTATAATGTATGCTAACCCATATTCGTATGTATCGTTTTGTTGTCCACCAAGTGGAGCGAGCGATCTGGATGTCGTGGCACGATCACTACTACGTGGTAGAGACGGAGGACGGACAACTCCGTACTCTCTGCAATTGAATAATTAATCAATTTAAACGTTTATTTTAACTAAAAAATTATATAAAGCCACAATTTGTAATACTAACCTAGATATATTTGTTCCACCTCCGATGTCATCGTGAAATGGTTCTCTTTCAGCCATAGGAGATATTACATCTACGTCTAATTCACTATTTAACATTCTTGAATAATAGCCGTGAGATGCAACCATCTGCTTCTCAATATAGATTATCAAGCATGAACAATTCCTTGATAATGTCATCATACCACACAATGAGTCATCATCCGTAATTTCGATCACATCATATTGATTTCCTCCCATTGGATATCGAACTTTAATAATTAGAAGCCACTCATCTCTTCTTATATTGGTAATTCTATACATTTTTCTCTCAAAATCGCTAAATGTAATATTCATTGGAATGCCACTTAATTTCTTACGACCTCCAATATACTGTGGATTATAATCTTGTATAACAAGTTGTCCATCCCAGTTAACACTAATAGCTACATTTTGAGCCATCCTAATTTCAACAAAAAAATAATATTCAGAAAAATAAATACTAAAAAAAATGCATCTAATAATATTAGATATTAAATAATGCATCTAATTATATAATAATTTTTTATTTAATTTTTATTTTAATCCGCATCACTAAAGTAACTCACTAATTATACTAAAGTAACTCGCTAATTTCAAGTAATATATTAAAGTAACATACTAAAATAACTCACTAAAGTGACTCACTAATTATATAATTCATCTAATTATACTCCATTTAATTAACATACTAAAGTACCTTACTAATTCTCTAATTAATTAGTGATTTTCTACTTACTAATTTTTTTATACTATCGATTAGTGATTTCCTACTTACTAATTAACATACTAATTTTCTACTTACTAATTTTTTTTACTATCGATTAGTGATTTCCTACTTACTTAATTAGTGATTTCCTACTTACTAATTAACATACTAATTTTCTACTTACTAATTTTTTTTACTATCGATTAGTGATTTCCTACTTACTTAATTAGTGATTTCCTACTTACTAATTAACATACTAATTTTCTACTTAATTAATTTTTTAAACCCTAAATAAAATAAATTAAACTACGAAAAAAAATATATAGGGAAAAATGTACCTCAAGTAAGAAGTAGAGGGAGAGAGCTCGAGCTCACTGTAGGAAAAATGAGGACTGTGCACAGTGCGTGAGAGTGAGAGTGAGAGAGAAGAGTGCGCGTGAGAGAGAGAGAGAATGTGTGTGCCTGGCAGTGTGCGTGCGAGAGAGAGAGAGAGAGAGAGAGAGAGAGAGAGAGGGCTGCGGGGAGAAGAAGAGAGGAGCACTGTGCGGGAGAGAGAGAGAGGGTTACTTTGCGCGGGGCACTGTGCGGGGAGAAGAAAGCGGGGAGAAGAAGAAGAAGAGAAGAAGAAGAGAAGAAGAAGTGCGGGATCTAGGGTATAAGTGGATTAAAAGCGGCAAATGGTTTGCCGCTTTTAAAAGAGGCAAACCATTTGCCGCTTTTAAAAGCGGTGAATCGTTTACCTCTTTTAAAAGCGGCAAATGGTTTGCCGCTTTTAAAAGCGGTGAACCATTTGCCGCTTTAATAGGCTTTGACATTTCCTGTAAACTTATGAATGCGGCGAATGGTTTGCCGCTTTTAAAAGCGGCAAACCATTTGCCGCATAAGACTATTTTTGTAAATTTTTTTTTCAGAAGCCTTTTTTTACAATTATAAAAAATTTTAAGATTATTTTTTTAAAAAATTCTCTACTCTCTCTCTCTCTCTCTCTCTCTCTATATATATATATATATATATAGCGTAGGGCTACTATACTCTTATTAGTATAAACCCCTTTGTACTCGTAACTTTTTCATCCTTGGATGAAGGAATGTGCGGTTAGGATGATAGTGGTCCCCCTAGGGTTTACTAGGTTGTTGGGGAAATAGTATAAATCCTAGAAACTACTATAATCCTAATCGCACATTCCTTCATCCAAGGGATGAAAACTTATGAGTACAAAAGAATTTTACTCATAAGAGTATAGTAGCCGGACCCTATATATATATATATATATATATATATATATATATATATATATGTATATATATATTATTTATTTATTTATTTATTTTAAAAGAAAAAGATGAGATGAGGAAGAAACTGTTTTTTGAAATTTAATTGTAAGCTACTGTCAAGGGCGTCGAATCCCCGACTGGCGGGACCGCGGCTACGTAGCTCGTAACCGCCGGCCGTCTTCTTCGGTGAGGTTATTCCCCTCAACCGCAGGCTTAACAGAGAGAGAGAGAGATTAGGGATATAATTCCTGCTTTCTTGATTGTCCCGCGATCACAAGCATATATGGCCACTGGCCCAACCTAAATGGAGAAGGCTCTCCTTGATTCTAGGAATTTCCAAAACAACCTACCTAAATGGAGAGGGCTCTCCTTGATTCTAGGGATTTCCAAACAACTTACCTAATCTAAGGAATTTCCAAACAACTTAACAACTTACCTAATCTAAGGAATTTCCAAACAACTTACCTAATCTAAGTTTCTAACTTTAGCCACTAGAGGCTAACCCATGCAGCGCCTGCCCAACGTGCTCAGCGCGCTCAGCCGGTCCGCGCCTGGCATATGTGCGTCCGCACATGACATCTCTCCCCGCCTCGAAGGCCAGCTCGTCCTCGAGCTGAAAGGAAGGGAACCGAGCATGGAGGTCGTCCAGATCCTCCCATGTAGCCGACGCAGGCGTTTGTCCTTGCCATTCAACGAGCACCTGGCGCACTCCCCGGGCCAGCCGCGCCCGAGTCACCCGAGCAGGTGCAGGCACCACAGCACCGTGCAGGAGTGGAGGCAGCAGCGGTGGAACGGCCGGCGGGTTACCGACAAACTTCTTGAGGACGCCGACATGGAACACATCATGAATGCGAGCGTCGGGAGGAAGCTGTAGCCGCACAGCCACCTCGTTGATGAGCTCCGCCACCTGGTACGGCCCGACGTATCGCGGTTTGAGCTTCCCTGTTGCCGTGCGTGGGAGGGATGCTGCTGCCCGCTGCCGAAGGCGAAGAAGAGCCCAATCGCCGACCTGGAAGGACACCGGCCTGTGGTGCTGGTCGTAGACGCGCTTCTGGACCGCCTGCGCCTGTTCAAGGCGATAGCGGATGTCGGCGAGGAAGGCAGCGCGCTCCTCCATCTCCTGGGCGACCGCTGCGACGCGGGCCTCGCCGGGCTCATAGGAGCGGATGGTCGGGGGTTCCCGGCCATAGACCACACGAAACGGAGTTTCGCGGAGCGATGACTGATAGGCGGTGTTGTAGGTGTACTCTGCCCATGGCAGCCACCTGAGCCATTGCCGGGGGCGGTCGCCGGTGAAGCAGCGCAAGTACATGACGATGACCCGGTTGGCGGCCTCGGTCTGGCCGTCCGTCTGCGGGTGAAAGGCGGACGACATGTAGAGCTTCGTCCCTGTGAGCCGCATGAGCTCCTGCCAGAACGTCGAGGTGAATACTGGATCGCGGTCCGAGATGATGGACTGCGGAACGCCATGGAGGCGAACGATGTCGGCGAAGAAGGCGTGAGCGACGGACTCGGCGGTGTAGGGGTGCGCCAGGGGGATGAAATGGCAGTACTTGCTGAAGCGATCCACGACGGATAGAATGACCGTCTTGCCTTGCACCTTGGGCAGCGCCTCGATGAAGTCGATGCCGATGTCAGCCCACACAGCAGTCGGAACCGGCAGTGGCTGCAGCAGACCGGCCGGCCTGAGGTGGTCGGACTTGTACTGTTGACAGGTGACGCATGCCGTCACGAAATCCTGCACCCGGCGACGCATGTTGGGAAAATGAAAATCCCGCCGGAGCCTGTGGAGGGTGCGGTGGATGCCCTCATGGCCGTCGTTGTGGACCGCGGCCAGGATCTCCTGCAGCAGCGGCGACGCCGGGGGAATGTATAGGCGGCCGGCGAAGGCGACCATGCCGTCCACCAGCGCCCACGGAGCGGTGCGGGAGGCCGCCCGGACCTCATCGTGGATGGTGACCAGGGCCGGATCAGTGGCCTGGGCGTGGCGGAGGCGCTCGATGAAGTCAAAGCGGGGTGCCGAAATAGCCATCACCTCCCCGCCGTCACTGTCGCGACGGGAGAAGGCGTCGGCGACGACGTTTGTGGCGCCCGACCGGTACTCCACCGAGAAATCGAATCCCAGGAGCTTGCCGACCCAGTGGTGCTGAGGGATCGTGGCGAGGCGCTGATCGAGGAGGTACTTCAGGCTGTAGTGGTCGGTCTTGACGATGAAGCGCCGCCCCCAGAGATACGGGCGCCAATGCCGTACCGCCTGGACGAGGCCGATGAGCTCGCGCTCGTAGGCGGCAAGCGAGCGGTGGCGAGGTGCCACAGGCCTGCTGAAGAAGGCGACCGGATGGCCCTCCTGGATCAGGACCGCGCCGAAGCCGAGCGTGGACGCGTCGCACTCGACGGTGAACAGCTTGGCGAAGTCGGGCATGGCGAGTACGGGGGCGGACGTGACGGCGGCCTTGAGCTCTGTGAATGCCGCGGCCGCCGCGTCGTCCCAGGAGAAGCCCTCCTTCTTGAGTAGGGCCGTCAGTGGTGCAGCGATCGCCCCGTAGTTGTGGACGAACTTGCGGTAGTACCCGGCGAGGCCGAGGAAACCGCGCACAGTCCGGGGCGAACGTGGAGCCGGCCAATCATGGATCGCCTGCACTTTGGCCGGGTCCATGGCCACACCTGCTGCGGATATGACATGGCCGAGGTAGGCGACGGAGGAGGCACCAAACGAGCACTTGGAGCGCTTGACGAAGAGTTGGTGGCGGCGTAGTTCGTCGAAGACGGCCCGGAGGTGGCGAAGATGATCAGCCCACGTCTTGCTGTAAATTAGAATATCATCAAAAAATACCAGGACGAAGCGGCGCAGGAACGGGCGTAGCACGTCGTTCATCAAGGCCTGGAATGTCGCCGGGGCGTTGCACAGCCCGAACACCATCACCAAGAACTCGTACAGGCCGTCGTGGGTGCGGAACGCCGTCTTGTGCACGTCCTCCGGGCGCATGCGCACCTGGTGGTACCCGGACCGGAGGTCCAGCTTGGTGAAGAACTTGGCGCCATGGAGCTCGTCGAGGAGCTCGTCGACCACCGGGATCGGGAAGGCATCCTTGACGGTGAGCGCGTTCAGCGCCCGGTAGTCGACGCAGAAGCGCCACGAGCCATCGGCCTTCTTGACGAGGAGGACGGGCGACGAGAACGGTGAGTCGCTGCGGCGGACGATCCCTTGAGCAATCATTGCGGCACACTGGCGCTCCAACTCGTCCTTGTGCGCCGCGGGGTACCGGTAAGGGCGGACGGCGACCGGCTGGGCGTCGGGCTTGAGAACAATGCGGTGGTCGTGCGCACGCTTGGGGGGCAGACCGACGGGGTCCGCGAAGAGCCCCCCAAACGAGAGCAGCAGCGCCTCCAGGAGGGAACCGGCCTCTGTTGTTGCGCCCAGGGCCGGCACGGCGGGGCTGGCCATGCCGGTCCAGGAGACGGAACGCCCCCGGCGCTGGAAGGACATGCGCCGGCGGCCGAGGTCCCAAACAATGGGCCCCAACTCGCCGAGCCACCGGGTGCCGAGGACGACGTCGTACCCGGCCAGTGGCATGACGTAGAGGTCGGCCGGGAATGAATTGCCGTCGATGAGCAGGGGCGCGTCGCGGATGACGCCGGCGCAGGTGACCCGCTCGCCATTGGCGACCAAGGCTGTGAGGCGGGGGTGTTGGCGGAGGGGCAGACCGGAGCGCCGCGCCGCCTCCTCCGAGATGAAGTTGTGCGTGCTGCCGGAGTCGAGGAGGGCGACGAGGGACGCGCAGCCGAGTGCCACGGCGATCTGCATGGTGCCCGCCATGGGAACCCCAGCCACGGCCTGCAGGGAAAAACAGGGTGCCTCGGCGTCGTGCTCCGCGTCGCCCGCGGCGTCCGTGGCGTCCTCGATCTCCACGCCTTCAAGGAAGAAGATGCGCCGGCAAAATCTGTTATGGCCACGGGTATATTTTTCATCGCAATTAAAACAGAGGCCCAGACGGCGCCGTTCCGCCATTTCGTCCGGGGTGAGGCGCCTCTGATTGCCCTCGTCGCGACCCTGCTGGGCGGCCACCGGAGGAGCAGGGAGCGCCAGCAGCTGCTGTGGCCCCGGAAGCGCTGGCCGTGGCGCGGGGGCGGAAAGGAGGCCACGCTGGGGCGCCCGAGGGGAAGGCTGCACCGGCCGGTCGCTCGCCATCAACTCTACTTGTCGCGCCAGGCTCATGGCGGCTGCGAGCGTCTCCGGGTTGTGGATGCGGACGGCGTGGCTGAGCGGCGGCAGGAGTCCGCCAGTGAAGAGCTGGACGCGCTGAGCCTCATCAAGGCGGCCCGCGCGAGGCAGGAGGGCCTGGAAGCGATTGGAGTACTCCTCCACGGTCCCTGTACGCCGGCACTCGGCGAGCTCGAACAGCGGAGCCGAGCGGAGGGGAGGCCCAAACCGCAAGGTCAGGAGTTCCTTGAATCGCCCCCACGACGGCGTGCCCTCGTCCTCCTGGAGTTGGATGTACCAGAGTTGCGCGACGTCCTCCAAATTGTACGAGGCCATCCACACGCGCTCCTCCGCCATGGTGCGCTGTTGGCGAAAATAGGATGCGCACTTGTTGATGAAGAGCATCGGATCGGTCTTGCCGTCGTAGCGGGGAAATTCCAATTTGTGGAATTTTGGGGGGCGATCAAGATCGCGCGGCCCCTCCGGGCGGCCGCCGGCGCCGTTGTCCGACGACGAGGCCGACTTCTCCTTCATAGCCGCCATGTCGGCCTTCATGGTTGTCATCTCCGTGGTGATGGATTTCAACATCTCTATCACATCGGCGACGGTGGGATCGCCCATGGCTGTTGGCTGCGGGGCGGCAGTGGCGGAGGGCTGCGGCGGTGGTGGAGGGCTAGGGTGGTGGGCGGCGGCTTGGGTGGAGCGGGTGGGCTCTGATACCAGGTTGTCAAGGGCGTCGAATCCCCGACTGGCGGGACCGCGGCTACGTAGCTCGTAGCCGCCGGCCGTCTTCTTCGGTGAGGTTATTCCCCTCAACCGCAGGCTTAACAGAGAGAGAGAGAGATTAGGGATATAATTCCTGCTTTCTTGATTGTCCCGCGATCACAAGCATATATGGCCACTGGCCCAACCTAAATGGAGAAGGCTCTCCTTGATTCTAGGAATTTCCAAAACAACCTACCTAAATGGAGAGGGCTCTCCTTGATTCTAGGGATTTCCAAACAACTTACCTAATCTAAGAAATTTCCAAACAACTTAACAACTTACCTAATCTAAGGAATTTCCAAACAACTTACCTAATCTAAGTTTCTAACTTTAGCCACTAGAGGCTAACCCATGCAGCGCCTGCCCAACGTGCTCAGCGCGCTCAGCCGGTCCGCGCCTGGCATATGTGCGTCCGCACATGACAGCTACTTTTTTTAAGTTTGCTTCATACAAAGGGGGATCTCAGTATTAATTTCTTCCTTTTCAATATTATAGGTGTGGAGCTGGATATTGGAATAAGTGTGATAAAATTATTTTAATATTCAGAATTTACTGTAGTTGTACACTAATTGCTAAATAATCCAAATATAAGAGCACTCGGTTATGGAAATTACCTACAAATTGCTCCCCGAACACACCTCCCTGTAAACATTTCTTCAAATGACAGACTATTTTTGTTACCAACTTATTTATGATTCAGTAAGTCCGTATAAAACAAGATGAGAACCACCAATACCTTGACGTGAGCACGAATTTAATGGGAATTAACTGTGTTTCCTCTATGCACAGTATAATTACTTCAAATAATTCTATTGACTTGCATGGCTCTAAAAGTTTGAATTAATCTTTCTTTGACTGTTAGAATTAATTTACATTGTAACGGATTAATCTGGTTTTCTTTCAGTTTTCCTCTATTAGTTGGAGTTATATGTTCAGTGTAGTTCCTCTCAAGGGCTTAATTTTTTTTTAATTAATCATGATTGCTTAGTATTAGTCCGAAACAAGAAATTCGAAACAAGCGTCAAATTATAAAAATCTAATACATGTTGTATTCACTAGATCAAGTTTTGGATTAAGAACCTAAAATTTTCAGATATATAATGAATATGAACTATACCAGTTCCATCCTGTTTATGCCCTTTGCACCAAAATTTGAGCTTTTGTTGTTTACGCATCACACTCGATGCCCTCCTCGAATCTTAGAAAGATAGAGGTTGATGCATTTTCTTCTTTTCGTTGTTGGTCATTTTGTGTGTTTTCAGTGACAAATTGAGTATGATCATTGATTAATTTCATGCGGAATGAGTGCGCAAACAGTGCTTACACATTCTGTTTCTGGATTTTTTCTATGTGTGTTCATGATAATATGTCAAACCGAACAATAATTACATTTCTTTTTGTTATGTTACTTGCATATGCATCAACTTGAAATGTTTTGTGATCATGATATTTTAGTTCTGTAAACGTTACGTTCTTAAAATTAAGTTATTCATGATCATGATTGTACACTACGAAGCATATTATCGTCTTATTTGGGGATCTCTAATGCATCTCTAGTTAGGAGAAATGTAATCGTGCTGAAAGTAGATTTCCTTTTCTCTAACCTGTTTTATAAGTTAAAGAGATACAAACTCATATTGCTTTCAAATGATCCGACACTCCAAACTGGCCAAGGACAATGACGTCTCTAATGTTTGTTGGTATATAACAACATGGTGTGTATAGTTATTTGAAGTGATGATCTCTTTGTTTATAATGATTTAGGGCATTCGATACGTCTATGCCTAATATATGAGATGAGAAGTTTGACAGCATAATACCATTTGGTCATTTGAACACCAAATGAAATGCATTCTATCATACATCAACGAGTGTTCTCATCTCATGCCATGCAAACTCATATATGCGGCCGCGCTACGCGGTAGGCAACCACGTGGATACCGCATACCCCCTTTTGGAACATTGATGCCAAGAGAACTTCCATTTGAAATCATACTTTATCTTTCCTGAGTGCGGTCTCTCTCTCTCTCTCTCTCTCTCTCTCTCTCTCTCTCTCTCTGTTTTTCTTTTTTCAATTTTTCCTTATTTTTTATCCCATTACAAGATTCAAAATTAGTTTGTTTGAGTCATATAATTTGATTCAGTCATAACCACCTGCATCTTTTCTACTTTTCACTTTGGCTCTTTTTAATTTCTTCGTCAAATTTAATCATAAAATTGGTTGATTGTACTCTGGAATGCAGCATGCAACATGTGCCCGGCTTCATCCAGAATGCCGAGGAGCTTAAATCCAAGGGTGTTGATGAAATCCTTCTCATCAGCGGTATAGTTCAATTTTTTTTTTTATTTGTTAGCTGTAAATGCATACATTCAGCTACCGACACACTTCTTCGTCAGAAAACGAAAACTTCTCTAAAGATTCAATTAATCAGCAAAACTTTTAATAAATTTTTGCAGTCAACGACTCCTTTGTAATGAAGGCCTGGGCTAAGAGTTACCCTGAGAACAAACACGTGAAGTTCCTCGCTGACGGATCAGGGGCGTACACCCACGCGCTGGGCCTCGAGCTCGATCTTTCTGAGAAGGGACTCGGGACTCGTTCCCGGAGGTTCGCGCTTCTCGTCGACGACCTCAAGGTGAAGGTCGCAAACATCGAGGAGGGCGGCCAGTTCACCATATCGGGGGCGGATGAGATCCTCAAGGCACTCTAAGAAATCTTTCAGTAGTGTTTCTAATGCTTTCGGCTTTTAAGTTGTAAACCTCTCTGTTATGAAGACAACTCCTACTGGTGCTTCTGAGGTGCTTGCTGTGTTTTGTTACTCCTTATATCTTGTCAAAGGCAGGTTATCTAGGACTGCCAATGTGCTCATGAATATCTCTAAATAATTTGCTTACAAAGTTACTTTTATGGAGTTTGTATGGCTATGAAGGTGTATCACTAGTGTTTTAACCTTCACTATGCATCTATTATCTCATTTTGATCATTTTGATCCTTGGATGGAGTGTCAATTGATTCCTCGTAAGTAGTTGTATGATTGCATTAGGTGTAGTTTGTTCTAGAAATATTAGAAAAGTTTTAAACAAAATTTCAACTAATTTAAATTATATTTTACCGTTAGCGCACAGGGGCGCGGTTGGTGTGCATGTACTTTCACATCTCAGACGATGCTTATAGGCAATATAATAGCATAATTATATGAAGACTCTGAGGTAGAATATATATTTTTATGAATGCCAAGCCCTTGATATAGCTACATCATTTTCCATGATGAGGCATTTGTATTAATGCTTGATTTTGTTGAATATGATTTAGGAAACTTCTTAGGTACCAAATTTTGTAATTTCTGACATTATTTAACTGGTGATCAGTCGTCTCAAATGTTGTGTGTAGATGTAGTTGAAAACTGTTAATTTTGAGATCACTTAAATAATATGTTAAAAATGTTGAAAGATAACGAAATTCGGTTGCTAGGAATTTCGCATGTGTAAATCATGTTTAACAGCAGTGATCACCGTTTTAAATGTCTCATCACCAACCTTTTTTGTAGCAAAAATTTTAGCAAATGAGAATTGTTCTAAGCTTACAGATGTTTTATATTAGCTATTAAAATTTTAGACTTTTTGGACATCTAATATGTTTAAATTGTTACATAATATTCTTAGATTTCTCTATAAAAATTGGATAGGATCTTTCATGAAATGAAAATTTAAAGTTGAGAAATTTATATTTAAAGATGAAAAATCAGGAACTCCTATTTTTTTTTTCTTGAAATTGTGTGGAAAATTAGCATACTACATATGTTTCCTGAAAAATATTTGTCTGATCTGGGACAAAAATATACATTTCTTGACTAATGAAGGTATATATATCAATCTTCAACCATACATAAATCTTTATGATATTTATCTACTATTCTACAACACTGCTACAATACATACAATAGAATTCAAGTTATAAGAGAGCAAAGAAGCCCATCACCAAATTATTAATTAGTTTGTCCCTACCACCTATTTTGCTATTCATGTTACAGTTTGATGTCCTACATTTACCAATCTATATCACCTTGAACAATTGATCAATTTTGCATGATGTTTTCTCCACCATGCATCGAAACTGATCAGGCGAAAGTTGGTCGGTCGATCGGTGTGCGCTCGGTTGAGCTTCTTATCGGAATTCCTCGCCAAAAGCCGGAGACCAGTAATCAGCTCCATTGTCTCCAACATGAAGGGTGAATGACACAGGAACCAGGCATAGTCCTCTACTACTCAAATCCTTTTGTGGTTCCTCATAAGCAGCATCCTGATGTTAAACACAAAGCATGTGGATCAAATAATTGTGCACTACTTGATCCTAGCCATAAACACTAAATGATTGCAACACAATAACAATTATTTATACTTGAAGGTTTAAATTCCTGCTCTATATATGTAATTGTGAAAATGCTCTAATTTTTTTAATTAACAACCAATGTCGCTAAGATAGATAGAAGAGTGACAGATTTTAATACATGTTGAATATGAAAATTGAAAGCGCTTGAAAAAGTGAAGGTTTTTGTTTGGATAGTGCTAAGAAAGAAAAAACCCTTCTTAGATAGCCTACAAAGAGGAATTGATAGATGAAAAAAGCTAAGTGTACACTTCAAATGGGGTGTATATTTTACATCCCACCTATTCAAGAATGGAGTGAATTTTATCGGCCATTTCGAAGTGACCGGTGGATAAGTCCTCATCCTTGGATAGGATGAGGTGTATAATATATACCCTATTTAGGGTGTATATGTAGTATCCCTCATTCATTGTTTATTCACTAGCCGTATATGTTTTATAATTTTGCTTTATTGTATGTTAAGTGAAGTGCATAGAGCTCATCTGATTGAAGATGTGGGGGAATTGTGTGAGAGATTGTTGAAAGATAGAGATGCCAGAAGAAGGAGAAAGGGCCTAACTATAGTGGTGACAACTTGATGGGCAGTTCGACTAGAAAAAAGATAATGTGATGTTTCGGAAAAGAAGTAAGATTTTGTAAGATAGTGGGAGAATCATCGTAGGTGATGATGTGTTAGGTCTTTGTTCTTGTTCAGTTTTTTATTTTTTTTCTATGTCTTAATATTTTTTGATCTTTCATTCTAGAGTTCTCGAGATCTAGTTGTCTTTTTGTATAGTTAAGTTTATTTTCTTAATAAATAAAAAAGATAGCATGCTGTTATCTAAAGAACAAACAACTATTTTAGCTTTGGTCTATAATTTTAGTCACATCACCTTCTTGTGAGAGAGGTACAAAAAGGTATTGTAGCTATTTGGCCGCGCTGTGGTTTTTACGGCTTACAACCATATGACATTCCAATAGTCTCACATCAGAGATATTGTGATATCTCAATAGTCCCACATCGATCGGATGAGAATGAAGTTATGATTCGATTAATAAGAAATCATAGACACGAATAATAATAAATAGGCTTAAGTATTTTGGGTTGGTGGTTGGGCCCAACGAGTTATTATTGCTAGTGGGTCGGGTCGTTACAAACCACACATGCATGTTTGGATGGAGTGATTGTGCATGCCGCGCCACGCGCAACCGCATGCACATCCGTGCATTTTTGGGGAAGCTGCAAGCTTCTAATAGAACTGTCTACAAATTAAATTTTATAATTTTTCGCCATCATTTGCTTAGTGATCAAAAGATAAAAAAAATAATATTTTAGTGACCAATGTGACACGTTTGTAAGTTCAACAGTACAGAACAATCCAAACTAGATAAAATTTTAAAAGAAAATTATTTTTACCATCAAGAGCAAGATCAATACTTTCGAATTAAAATTTAAGCCATCTAACACTTTTTTATCAGGTTATTATTTTTAGGTGTTCATTTTGAGACTACTCGTTCACTAGGTAAATGAAGTTAAAAAATTATAAAATTAAATTTTTAGATAGTTCTAATAGCGTAGATTATGTCTAACAAAATCGATTTTCGAATCGGATATCTCATCATCGAAAATAATTTGGAAGCATGGAGGCCGCTATACTCCTAAGAGCATAGCATCCTAACTCTATATGAGTACGACCTGTATACTTTCGAAAGTTCGAAGGCCTCGATACTTTTAAATTATTTTTAATGATGGGACATTCGATTCGACAATTGGCTTCGTTAAATATGATCTATGCTATTTGAGCTATCTAAAAATTAAATTTGATTTCTAAATAGTTCCAATACTCAAATGTCATATCATCGAAAATAACTTAAAAATACGGAGCCCTTCGTACTTTCAAAAACATACTAGCCACGGTACTATATATATATATATATATATATATATATATATATATATATATATATAGAGAGAGAGAGAGAGAGAGAGAGAGAGAGAGAGAGAGAGAGAGAGAGAGAGAGAGAGAGAGTTGGACGGGAATACTATCAGTAGCAAAGAGATTTCATTGCTACCGATTTGTTTCAATGATGAAGCCTCCGAATTGATGATCGGTACAGTTGAACATGATCTAGACCACTAGAACTATTTAGAAATCAAATTTCAAATCTTTTCGACAACATTGACTTAATGATCACAGGGTTGCAAAATTTGTAATTTTAATGATAAATATGAGACGTTTGCTCATTTAACGGTGTAAAGAAATCTAAATCAATTAAATTTTGGTTAGAAAATTCTTTAAACTATTTAAAACAAGATCTATATTCTCGATTTTGATTACAAGTCTCCTATCATCACTTTTTGAAGGATATTCATTTTCAACCGTTCATTTTTGTGTCCACTTCCACTTGATGGATAAGAAAAGAATATCGAAAAAGCATAAAATTTGATTTCCAGATAGTTTAAATAGTCTATATCATATTTAACGGTGGCAATCGTCGTTTTGAAAGCTCAATCATAAAAAATAAATCGGTAGCAACGAAGTCCGTTTACTAGTAATAGTATTCTAGCCCAACTCTCTCTCTTTCTCTCTCTCTCTCTCTCTCTCTCTCTCTCTCTTTCTATATATATATATATATATATATATATATATATATATATATATATATATATATATATATATATATATATATATATTATATATAGAGTCCGGCTGGAATATAGCACGAAGCAATTGGTGCTACCAAATTTCCAGCCCTTGGATGAAAAGATGTGCGGTTGGGATTATAGTGATCCCCTAAAATATATATATATATATATATATATATATATATATATATATATATATATATATATATATATATATATATATATATATATATATATATATATATATATATATATATATAGAGTCCGACTGGAATATAGCACCAAGCAATTGGTGCTACCAAATTTCCAGCCCTTGGATGAAAGGATGCGCGGTTGGGATTATAGTGATCCCCTAAAATTTTTACTATTCAACCAACCACCCACTAAACCCTAGGGGACCACTATCATACTAACCACACATTCCTTAATCCAAGGGCTAAAAAATTGGTAGCACGTACCAATGACTTGGTACTATCGATAGATTCCAGCATAGTTCTATATAGAGTCCAGCTACTATACTCTTATGAGTATAGACCCTTTTGTACTCATAAGTTTTCATCTTTTGGATGAAAGGATGTGCGGTGAGGATTATAGTGGTCCATAGGATTTATACTGTTTCATCAACAACCCACTAAACCCTAGGGGACCACTATCATCCTAACCGCACATCCCTTCATCCAAGAGCGAAAAACTTATGAGTACGAAAGGGTCTATACTCACAAGAGTATAGTAGACCTACTCTCTCTCTCTCTCCCTCTCTCTTTCTCTCTCTCTCTCTCTCTCTCTCTCTCTCTCTCTCTCTCTATATATATATATATATATATATATATATATATATTATAGAAACTAGCAAAACTTAAAATTTTATCATAAATTTAAAATGTGAAATCAAAATTTGGAATTTGAAGTATAAATTCAAATTAGGGCTTAACAACAAAAAAGGCTAACCCGCTAATCGAAAATCAATTTAGCAAAACAAAATCATTACGTTTAAGTTTTGGCAGTGTTGGAAGACGTGATAAAGTCTGTTTTCGAATTCGACAGGGTGAAAGCGAAAAATTTAGCTAAAATCAAAAACTCATCGGAAACTATAGATCGATGTTTTTGGGTAATTCGCTATATTTTATGTGCCAAAATCCATGAAATTCGGTGTGGAGGGGTCTTGGTGCGATTTACACCTGCTGCAAGGTACTTAGATAAAATTATTGGGGAATGAGGGACTTATTGGCTTTTTATTACATATCCTATATTAAGTAATAGGGTTTCTCTCATCGAAACCCTATTCGTTCCCTCTTCTTCCACCGCAGTCGCTGCCCGCTCTCTACCCTAGGACGTAGCCACCACCTCCCGCACCTCGGCCACCAGCATCGGTCGTCGAAGCACGACAAAGCAACCCCGATCCCGATCTCTCTCTTTCTCTCCCTGGTTTTTGAACCTGGGGGACATCTGATCGTTGGCGTCGCTTGCAGTCGATGACGCTAGCCTCCAGTAAGCCCCGACGACCTCCCCAGGCCACTGTCGGTGCCGTCGTGTCCCTATTTGCTCTTCTCGGCCAACCTACAACTAGTTCGGTCTGATCTTGGCTGTAGGATCTTAGCCGGAGTCCCTATCGCACCTCGCCGCTGTGGATCACCTTCGTCGATTCTAGAGGGTCCCTCTGGTGCCACCTCGACGCTTCTGGCCGTCGCTAGAGCACGGGCTCAACTTGGGCTAAGCTGTGCCCCAGCTCGGCTGCGGGGCTTCCAACACCGCCGCCGCCGCTACCGTTCTCCGTCCTCGGCAACTACCATTGTGACACCCCAATAGTCCCACATCGGATGAGAATGGAGTTGTGATTGGATATATAAGAGACATGAACACTAGTAATAAAAATTGGGTTTAAGCATTTTGGGTTGTGGTTTGGGCCCAATGAGCTATTATTGCTAGTGGGCCGGGTTGCTACATTTGCTATCGGAGGCAGGTTCCCTAGTCGAAAGTGTGTGACGAGTCTCGACTGAGCCAGGGTCTAAAGGACAAGGTGATGTGTTATGTCAGGGTCTGAATGACGAGGCTAGCGAGACAAGTCTCACATTGCCTGGTGATCTTGGGCTGTGTGTGTGTTTGGGCTGACGAGGATGTCAGGCTTAAACGGGAGGAGTTTGTGATACCCTAATAGTCCCACATCGGATGGGAATGGAGTTGTGATTGGGTATATAAGAGACATACAAGTAATAATAATTGGGTTTAAGCATTTTGGGTTGTGGTTTGGGCACAACGAGTTATTACTGTTAGTGGGCCGGGTCGTTACAACCAACCGGCCTTGACCTTCTTCTACCTGAGCTCGGCGTCGCCGGTCGCTGGAAGCCTAGGTGTTGAAGGCTCGGCTCTAGCAGGCTCGGACTGGGTTTTTCTAAAGCCCGACTCCTGTTCCGGCCACCCTGTGTGTCGGTGACTTCTCCGAAGGCGAGCATGACATTCCTGAGGGTCAGATGATATCTGTGCTCACCTTGGTTTGGATCTGAAAGCCCTTGGATCTCAAATTAGGCTTGGTCGACTCCGGAAGGCCCAAAAACTGAGTTCAAATTGCTCCAAAGTTGTCTCTGATTTTCGTTCGTGCTCCGGACAACGAGCACGGTGTTTGGGACGTCGAAACCTTCTAGACTATGCTATTGGCTAGATTTCGTAATGTGAAATCATCGATAACGGCCCACAACTTTGGTTTTTCTCAAGTATTAATGCATTTAATGCAAGCTTAAGGGTCTTTGGTGTAATTGTAGCACGTGGGCTACCTCGGGCAGCGTATAACCATTGCTAGTGACCGTCAAATTAGTTGTTCAGGATCAATTTGCTTTTACGGAACATAAATTTAGTTCCGATGCGGTTCCCGATAAAAAACACAGATCGGGAGGACCATATTTTCAGTTGGGGTTTCACGTGCTGGAATGTGAATACCCGGGGCTTGTCCTAAAGACTAATTGGCTGTTTATATGACTACCCCAAGTGCTCGGTGGTATCGGTTGAGTTACGGGGGATTTCGGAACCGAAATCGGGGATTTTTGAAAATCCGGTGCGACTAAAATTATAGGTTATTACTTGTGCGTGCACCGATCGATGTGCAGCTATTTTGATACCCAAAAGTGAGTGTTCTGGGACAGCAAAGAAGGTTGGGTGATTTTTGAAGTGTCATGAAACAATTCGGGGCTGAATCGGATCTCGAAATGCAAAAATTGGGTGACTTTGGGAGTGTATGAGTGTTGCACGGGTTGCTGCTGTTTGCAGCAGTGATTGGGCTTTATTGGCTGGTTATTTGGTGAGGTTTTACACCGCTGGTGGCAACAAAAAGGTTGCAGGTGGTTCCGGTGTCGAAATAGGCACCCCGAGAGCCAAATTGGTGATTTTCGAGGTTTTAATCCCTCGTTTTGGCGCACTTTTCTTGCGACTATTCCCAATGACATTAATTTGGTGTTTTGGGATAGAGAGTGAGGTATATAAGGTGTTTGGCTTGCTTTGAGACACCTCGTAGGTTGGGGTGGTATTTCGGCGAGCCGGCTCGTCCATCGGGTGAGTTTTCGATGATCGATTATCGTCATCCAAAAATTCGATCATATTTTTATTTTGGAATCATGAGGTTAGTCATGGTATGGTACAATTAGCAGACTTGTGGGCTTATTACAAGTTATTGGACTTTATCTAGGTTCGGGTAGTAGCTAGGAGCATCGGTAGGGGGTCGACGACCCATATTATCATTGCGGTAGAGGTGGGTGCTGCGAGCTGGTAGTCAGTGAGGCAGTATTTACTTGGTTTCTTATTTCCTTTACTTCTTGAGTAAATTACTTTATGGCATTCATTCACTCTTTACCCTCCATGTCGGCTTGTTACTTTTCCTTATGGCATACTTGTTACTATCTTGCGTAGTGGTAGTCCGATACTTGATATGTAGAGTAGGCTGGGATTTCATGACTATCTAGGTGACCATTTGGTCTAGGTGACACAGCTATTCATATCACTATGTTTCGATCTTCTTGGTCCTTGGTTCTGGCGTATTTACACCAAGGCATTCTGCTTTACGCCATGCTTGTCAACGTTTATGCGCCAATTGTAATATCATAGATTTTTGTAACACGTCATACCTCCTGCTAATAAAGCTTCCGTTTAAAGTAATTAATGTAACGGGTTTACTTAAGTCGATAATTTGGAGGTGCGGGTATTTTTCTGCGATAGAGCTCGGAAAACGGAGAACGGCGTTGCGATCGGATCCGGATTCCGACTTACGGAACCCCCAGAAAGGGGTGGAAAGGATCGCAATGGCCAGGGGGTGCATCGAAATCCGCGTAAGTGATTTGGCACGCTTTCCGAGGAAAAGGAGGAAATTATCTTTAAAGAAATATCTTTAAAGAATTATCCCGAAGGATTTTATCTGAGGAATTAATTAATTAAGGAATTAATTAATTAGGATTTTAAAATACCCGATGTGGTATTTTATCGTACATTGAAGATTAAATTGTGACTTCTCCTGAAAGAAAGAAAAAGAAAAGGAAAAAGGCGAAACCCTAACCGGAAGGAAACGAGAGGAAGGAATGAGCGAAAGAAAAGGGAAAAGGCGAAACCCAAATCGGAAGGAAACGGTAGAAAAGAAGGAGAAGGCGAAAGGACCCAACCCTCCCGACGAACGTGCCGAAGCCGGGAGCGTGAACGGATCACCGTCTCCGACGATTAGCGGTAAGCGAGATTTATTTTCGTGTAGTTTCGCTCGGTTTTTTGTTTCGGTCTTTTGCGGAGTCTTAGGAGTAGCCGTTTGCTACCCTATGCGTCACCGCCGCGAAGCCCTAGGGCACCGCCGCACGGCCCTAGGGCATCGCCGCCGCGATCGCGATACGCGCCGCGCGGGGATGGTGCCCGCGCGGCAGCGGCTAGCGCCGCGCGGGACCAAGGTCCCTGCGCGGCCGCTGCTAGGGCAAGCGCCGCGCGGGGCCGGTGCCCGCGCGGCCGCGGCAAGTGCCGCGCGGGCGGGCGCCCGCGCGGCCGAGACGCGCGCCGCGCGGGGCCCATGCCCGTGCGACCGCAACCGGTGCCGCGCGGGGCTATGCCTGCGTGGCTGCGGTTTGTGCCGCGCGGGGCCATGCCCGCGCGGCGGCGGCACGTGCCGCGCGAGGCCCATGCCCGCGCGGCCGCGGCTAATGCCGCGCGGGCGGGCGGGCGCCCGCGCGGTTGCGGCATGCGCCGCGCGGGATCGGTGCCCGCGCGGCCGCGTCAAGTGCCGCGCGGGGCCGGCGCCCGCGCGGCCGCGGCTCGCGCCGTGCGGGGCTAAGGCCCGCATGGTTGCGATAGGTGCCGCGCGGGGTTGGTGCCCGCGCGGCCGCGGCTTGCACCGCGCGGAGCTAGGGCCCGCGCGGTCACGGCAAGTGCCGCGCGGGGCTGGTGCCCGCGCGACCGTATGGCCCGCAACGCCGCGGGGGGGCGGCCGCGTCGCTTGTCGCGCGCGTGCGCCACCGCCGGGTCAAGTTGTCATTAGTGTTTTTAAGTATTTGGGCTCGGTTTATCTACTGTTATATTTTTGATCTGACCGCGGCTCTTTTGGGGACTACTTCTAGGTCCGGGCATCGACAGAGAGCAAGGTTCGGTCTCCGGAGTGCAGATTTCGCATAATCGAGGTGGGTAGTTTTGGTTATTACTGGTGTAGACTCGTTCCCGAATATTCGTTTTGATAAAGTAGATATGTTTGGTAATTTGACTAACCCCATAGCATGTGAATCCCTTTTATTATGTTAATCAAAGCGGCTGCGGTCGCGAGATCGTTATACTGTTCTGACTAAAGCGGCTGAGGTCGCAACACTGTTCTTACACTCATATTGCTTACACGCACACCGGCGGCTTGGCCACCGCACATGGTGTATTTTTCCGGAAAGATGGTAAGTTGTTTTTACCCGTGTACCCTACAAGGAGAGGTTAGTGGGGACTCCTCAAGGAGAGGCGACTGCTACTTGGGCAGTGGAGGGGTTGGAGGCACCAAGAAGATGAGTACGGTATTGGGGTTGGGGCCCAAAACATTCTGAAAGCTGGGGTAGGTGCCCAGTGTGACTTTCGACAGGGATTAGCGATACATGAGAGGGGGGGGAAAGTAAATGCTCCAGTGATTCGGTGTGTCCTTTCTATTATTGCGTTTACTTACATGTTTTCTTCTTTATCAGTCACTGACAACCCACACTGTGACAGGTCCGAGTAGGGATGGAATTCGGGACGACAGTGAGGCATCTATTAGAGGACCCTAGCCATGAGGGCTAGTAAACGATACGTTCTTTTCTTTTCTTTGGTTATTTCCTTATACTATGTTTAGTTAAACTGTGATTCATTTGTGTGGTTTCTGATGGATATTGGAATGAGGATTTTCTCGTCTATAATTGGTGAATGTTAGGATGTGTAATTGCGGCTTGTTTTCAAATGCAAACCTGGTTTCAAAAGTGTTTTCAAAGCAGGTGCCGTGTGGGCACCGATTTTAAAACCCGTGGATTTATCCTTTCAAGTTAATGGTCGCTCAAAGAGTTTGCGAAAACGTTTTGGAAAAACTGGGTGTCGAGTGGGCACCGATTTTCAAACCCATGAGTTTATGCTATAGTCTGTATGTGATAGCGGTGACGGTATGATCTATTGTATTCTCCCCTCTTTGTCTGTCATGGTTGGAATGGTTAAAGTATTTGCCTTGTTGGTAACGTCGTGCATATACAAAGGAGACTCCGCCCATTTGGGGAGTGAATTTGTATATGCGGCGGGTCTGATACGCGTCGGAGGCGAGGTCCATTTAAATACAAAAAAAAAATGGATACGTTTTTCGCACTTTTAGAACCTCCGGGGCGTGACACCAATTTATTCGGTTGTATACCGAGGTTCAGTTGATCATACCATATGATTTGTCACTGCACTTGAGGGTATTCACAAACATCGAGTCGGTTTGGCTACCGACGCGGTGTGTACTTATCCGGATAGGTCGTCTATTGTGACGCGTGGATTAGGTCGGTGTATTTTGGTGGCAGGCAGTGCTTGTGGCTGACGGGCCAATATGGCAGGTTATGGATTGCGTTTTGATTTGGACTATTTGTCCTTTGAGGTATATTAATGGGCGACACTTTGGTTTATTCTTTTACAGTAGCAACACTTTGGTTTATTTCTATTCATACATATCTTGTTACTGTAGGCTTCAATTTCAGGTGTTCATATATGGCAGATTACGGATTAGGTCTTGATTTGGACAATCAGTCTTTTGAGGCATATCACTTAGTTAGTTATGCATTTACAGTAGCGACATTCATAGTTTATATTCTATTCTTATTTTCTCTCCCCACGGGGCTCCACAGGTACCGTTGGTGAGGAGGCATATGGGTTGTAGCGTGAGGTCACGGTATAGCTAGCTAGCATTAGCAGTCCCGTTTAGTTTACCAGATTTGGTCACATTATTTTTACCCTATTATTTATCATATTTGGTTTATACTCAGTGATGGTTCAGTTAGTTTTCATACTTATGGTTACATTGGATGATTTTGGTTATTTATGGTAGTTGATCCCTGTTGGAATTGATGACGCATCAGTTTTTACGATTTTTTTTTTATATGGCAAAAAAGGTTTTCTACCCCTCGTGGTAGTTGGTTTTCAAAAGGCAAGGTTTCTGAGTTGGAAACGGTTTTCAAATATTTTAAAATTGATTTTCGCTTTTATTGTATCCATAGATTTTTTAATAGAAAGTTTTCGAATGGAAAACACTTTTAAATGGTAGATGGTTTTCAATATTGTAATAATCGTGAATTTTAAAAGTTAAATTTTAAAGTTTAAATAATTTTCTGGATTAATAATTAGCAAAAATAAATAAATTATAGTGTAATTGAACCCCAAGAATATCGACTTTTGATCGGAGTCTGATCTTGAAAATCCGAGATCACCATTGCGACCGTCTCGTCAAAATAAGAAAAATTCATATTCATATGTTTTCGATCCGACGGTCGAATCTTCTGAGAATCAGCGAAGAAGCTGTGGGGCCCACAGCTTAAGTGAATAGTAAAATGAATAGTAACCCTGGTTTTCGGTCCCCTCTCGATTGGCCGACGGCCGATCCACTGTTTGCGACCCGGACATAGCAGTATGGGTAGTCGTTTTTAGCTAAGTTCGATGCTCTGAACGCAATGGCACTGACAGAATTCGCATTTGGCAACTCTGGTGCATCAAAATGCGTGCAATGCAGTATACCTCATAAAACTTTATGGCCCGAGAATTTATTCGAATACCGAATCAAACAAGCAAATGCACTAATTGATAGGTCTCGACGAGCCGAACGTCGTGGCAAGGTCCGTTTTTTGTTTCAGGGGCTCGTGTGCCTCGAAATGCGTGAAATACACCGAAAAAGAGCATATTTTTGAGAAAACCCTAATATTTTATGTACCAAATTGAATGAGGTTCCTTGGAGAGGGTGTTGGGCGTAATTGTAACCTATAGTAGGAATCTTGAGGCTGGAGGTAAAGCATGCAGGGACCAAACCAGGATTGTTGCAAAATAGCACTTATTTTGGGTGACTCTTGGGCTAGCCATGGGGGGGATTCGAGGGGTCTGGATGGCTCCTCGTGCTCCTCTTAACTCACATATGGCATGGAAACCTGGTGAGGTAGGATTGGGGTTGCCAAGGAGCCACTTCACCCTTGGTTTGGCCGAGCTTGGGTGAAGGTTGCGAGCACCAAAACCTTTGGCAACCCAACCATTCCCAGAGCTTGCTGGTGACTTCTCTGCATCCTAGGAGCCCTGTGGAGGTTGAGCCGCGGCCGTGCGTCGCCGTGGAGAGAAACCGACTACATCCCTTCTTCCCCAACTCCGGCAAGGTGAGCCCTCTCGACCCAATAGTTCTCTGGACCCAAGACCACTAGCAGTAGGTTCCTTGACGACAGAGGAAGAGCTCCAGGTACTTGCATGTGACCCATGCAGAGCCGCCGGAATTCCGCCATTAATGGTTCGAGCTTGAGCTAGTTAATGGCGGCCGGCTGTCCGGTGATCGCCGGCGGTGGGGACTTGCCCAGAACCTTCCGAAGCTTCAATAGGAAGCTTGTGGTGCTGTTGGTTGCACCTAAAAGCCCGTGCTTTTGAGTTTCCCGAACCCGAAGCTTTATTCATGGCCGTGCCGCCTAGCTCCGGCCACCGCGTGCCTTTTTCTTGACCTACCCGCGAGCATGATGATGCCTTGTGATCCCTGAGGATGGTGCTTGCCTCAGTTGGCCTCCAGAGAAAAGGGCTTTTGGGTGGCCATTACGGGTGCTCGAGCCTTGGCCGAGCCTTGCTTCCCGTACTGTTCCGGCCGCCGTGCACCACCCTGAGAGTGAGCCTCTGACTCCACAGGCCCCCCTGAGCTTGATGCTCACTTCAGTTGCAAGAATGACTGAGTGGTTTGCTGTGGAAGCCAGGTGAGGCCATTCGGGACTTGGGCCCTTGTGTGGGCAATCCGGCAAGGTTAGGGCTACGCTAGGGCAAGCCCTTGGTCCTCTGTGACATACTAAAGGTGATGCTCCACTTGGTTTACAGAATGCACAGGTAGAATAAAAAGATTAGTGACCATGGACTCAAAGTGAGTTGTGGTCCACCTAGGCTGTTCCAACGGCTTCGCGACTTCGCGACAGTGAGCCCTTAGCTAATTTGGGACCACTGAGAAGGATGCTCACATCAGAAATGGGTTTGAACCGTTGGATTTGTGAAAATGCCTAAGTTGTAGCTTTAGGACAACTTTGGATGCGACCAACTTGTGTTGGGTGTGCCAACCTACTCCCAAACTGTGAGCATGGGGTCCAGCACATTGAATTTTATTTGCTGTTAAGATCTCGTGAAAATTAGAGTCCCGGTTTGAAAGTTATGAAGGAAAAAATGGTAAAAATCATGTATTGTGTGCAATCTAGAAAAGCCCGAGGGGCTTGCTGCGATGGTAACATGAGGAAAAGATAAAATATGTATTTAAATATGACATTGACCCTTCGGTGGGATTCCTGGGATTTTCGTAAAGCCAGATTCGCTTAACGGCATGTTAATCGACGAAATCATCGATTTAACGGTGGTTTCGCGTTAAGCGCGCATTTTGAGGATTTTGTGAGATCCTGAGTTGACACGTGGTATTATTGTAGGCCCCAGTCGTCAGGAGCCAGCCCGTGATCCGTCCAGCGGATATCGCGACCAACTACCTTGAGGTGGGTTTATCTTCGGTCCGCGTTTTATCAGATCAGCCCTACGGGTACCGTAGTAGGACGTACCCCTTTGGTACTTGGTTGTTCAATTTCTCTATTGAGATATATCATGCTTATATTCCAGCGGTTGTTTGATTACTCTATTGAGATATATCATGCTTCCTTCCAGCAGTAGATATGTATATTCCTGGACACATACCATGCTTGATTGGTCACTAGCATAGTTTTATACCTGTATCTATTCTTCACTACATGTTTAGAATAGGAGATACTATTTCAGTACTTGGCATGTTATACTTCAGTATCTGTATCCCGGTGGGACTTTCCTCGGCTTTTTGCCGTCTATTTGGTCGATGGACTATGGTTTGAGCATCAGCATTATGATCGTCGTTGAGCCAGCTTTCAGTCGCGCACACCAGTGGATTAGCTACCCGCAGTGGTGTTCTTTACCGGTAGAGAGGTCACATTGACCCGTGAGCCCGTTGGGGTTATGATAGCATGCTGGGTGTCCAAAAGTGGTATTAGCCTGAGGCCCCAATGACCAACAGTGGCAATTGCCTGAGGTCCTAGTGCTCCATGGCAGCTTAGCCTGAGGCCCTTGTGGCCAACAGTGGCATTAGATTGGGTATATTTGTGGTGATACCTTTGATGCATTATCCTTGTTTATTTCCTGCTTGTCAGATTATCAGCTATAGCATGATCATTTTCTGCTTGCCAGATTATCAGTGATAGTATGACTATTTCTTGCTTGTCAGTTATAGCATATTCATTCCTGCTTGTAGATTTATCAGTTATAGCATGATCAGCTTTATATGTGATTACTCTGCTCTGTTGATTAATCCATGATTGATGGTACTCTGCTTAGATTATATATTTGTATTTTACCTTTCAGTTTCAGTATATTCTACTTTTGCTATCCGCTTATTATGGTATCCAGTAGGTACGGCTTGCTATTTCCCGGCCCGTCGTGCCCACTGGGATACACTTATGTGTGTCTCACACCCTCGGGTGACCATTTTTCAGGTCTGTAGGGTGCGGGGACATTGGGACGTCATGTGTGAGGATTCGAGATAGAGTTGTCCCTGGTAGGACTTTACCTTTGGATTTAGTGGACTACATAACTGTTATTTATATTTTGGAACTGAATTGTATAAACATATGAACCTTGTGGATGTAATAGAGTAGAACTTATTTAGTTATAGTTAATTCTGTATCTACTCTGATTGGATGTATCTGTTCGCCGAGCATATATAGGGGGACTCTGTCCGTTGTACAGAGGCTTTCCTATATGTGTGGCGGTCTGTTCACGCCTTGGAGTATTCAAGTTTTTAACTCTGATTTAAAAAAAAAAAAATATATATTTGACCCTTTTTTTTGAATCTCGGGGCGTGACAGATTAGATAGTATCAGAGCATAGGTACACGGTACCTAGGTTTGGATTAGGATAAACCTTAGAATGACTTAAGTCTGACGCGAGAGCGCGGGTATATGTGAATTAGGGTTAAACACTTAGTGGTGGCTCACTGAGCAGCGGTAGGCCACCTAAATACCCTCGATCTCGAAGAACGACCAGGAGTGCGAGTACCCCTGCTGTTAGCTAGCCGTCAGCTTTCCAGTTGTGCATTATCTGTGGCGGATCCTATCGCACCTCCAACTGTGAACAGCACCATGGTCGCTGTTATCGATGTGGCCAGGCGGGACATATGTCGGCTAGCTGTCCGCAGCGACCTTCATCGGCTCCATCCATAGCTTCTGCCCCTACTGCCCCTGTTCGACGTCACAACCCTATAGCTAGTTCGGCGTCCACGGGTCATACCCCTCGGCCCCGGCAATCTGAAGGAGCACGCCAGACAGCCGACGGGCGTGTTTATGCTCTAACTCAGCGTGAGAATGCTCCTGTGGAGACCCTCGCAGGTACTACTACTATCCGTGGTATCTCAGCTAGGACCTTGTTTGATACTGGAGCTTCTCATTCTTTCATGTCTGCACATTTTGCCACTATACATGCTTTTTCCACCCAACCTACTCGAGATAGATGGTGGGTTGAGATACCCGGCCATGACATCCTGATTGATCAGGAGATTCGGTACTGCCCTATTCAGTTGGACGAGAGTACGTTCCCGATGTCACTGTTCGTTCTCAAGCTTCACTAGTATGATATTATCTTGGGGATGAACTGGTTGACTAAGTATCGTGCAACTATTGATTGCACTTATAAAACACTAACACTGACACCACCTAGTGGGGCGGAGGTGATCTATTCGGGTTTTGAGCCCTCGACATATTTGGGGATGTGTTCGGTAACCCCTGTACGATGAGTGAGAAGTGGGTGTGTGGCGTATCTCGTCATGGCTATCAACACCCGTGAGGAGCCAATGAAAATCGAGAATATTCCTGTGGCTCAAGAATTTCCGGATGTGTTTTCGTCGGAACTTCCGGGCATGCCTCCGGAGCGAGACATTGATTTTGTCATCGACTTGATTCCGGGCACGACTCCTATCTCTCGAGCACCTTATCGTATGGCGTTCGCCGAGTTGAAGGAGTTACAGACTCAGCTCGATGAATTACTGGCTCTTGGTTTTATCAGACCTAGTGTGTCTCCGTGGGGTGCCCCGGTGTTGTTCGTCAAAAAAAAGGACGGCATCCTTCGTCTTTGCATTGATTATCGTGAATTGAATAAAGTCACGATCAAGAACCGGTATCCTCTTCCACGTATAGACGATCTTTTCGATCAGCTTCAAGGATCGAAGGTATTTTCAAAGATCGATCTACAGTCTGGTTATCATCAGTTGAGGATCAAGGCTGAGGACATCAAGGCTGAGGACAGCTCCTATGCTTTTAAAAGTATCAAGTCACTTGTAAGTTTGTCCTTGAATGAAAGGATTTGCGATTAGAATGATTGTGGGCCTCTTGTATTTAATGGGTGGTTGGTGGAATAGAATGAACTAAAGGATGAAATTCGTCAATTAGATCTAACGGTAGAAAACTTAAAAGCACCAATTGCTTGGTACTTTTAAAAGCATAGTAGCCGAACTCTCTCTCTCTCTCTCTCTCTCTCTCTCTCTCTATATATATATATATATATATATATATATATATATATATATATATATATATATATATATATATATATATATATATATATATATATATATATATATATATATATATATATATATATATATATATATATATATATATATATATATATAGTTTGATTGGAATACTATCGGTAGTAAACGGATGCCGTTACTATCAAATTGTTTTCGATGATCGGCTCTGTTGAATATCATCTAGACCACTGGAACTATTTAGAAATCAAATAGACCACTGGAACTATTTAGAAATCAAATTTTATGTTTTCCGATATTCTTTTCTTGTCCATCAAGTGGACACAAAAATAAACGACTGAAAATGAATATCTTTTAAAAAGTGATGATAGGAGTTTTATAATCAAGATCGAGAGTATAGATCTTATTTTAAATAGTTTAAATAATTTTCTAGCCAAAATTCAATTGATTTAGGGTTTTTACACCGTTAAATAAGCAAACGTCTCATATTTACCATTAAAATTATAAATTTTGCAACCCATTAATCATTAGGCTATTGATGTCGAAAAGATTTGAAATTTAATTTTTAGATAGTTCCAGTGGGTTAGATCATATTCAACGGTACCGATTATCGATTCGGAGACTCCATCATCGAAAATAAATCGGTTGCAACGACGTTCGTTTACTACCGATAGTATTCCAGTCAATCTCTCTCTCTCTCTCTCTCTCTCTCTATATATATATATATATATATATATATGGAAAATGCTACTTGTACACCCCATTTGGGGATGTACATCACACACCCCACCCATCCAATGGGTGGGGTGTGGTGAGGGGTCACTTCACAATTTGTAAAGTGACCCCCCCCCCCCACCCTTAGATGGGTGGGTGTAAGATGTACACCCCCTTTGGGGGTGTACATGTAGCATTGCTATATATATATATATATATATATATATATATATATATATATATATATATATATATATATATAATACGAGTATTGCTTTTGGTTTGGGTTTAGGTACGGCTTGGGTGCAGACAAAAATCATAATGGAAATCGAATCCATCAAGTTTTTTTTTATTACCCATAATTAAAGTCATACCCGTTCACCATTGAATAAACTCATCCTGTATGAGTTCGTTCGGATAAAATGTTGTGTATTCATATCCATTGACATTAATTCCGATTTGTGAGGAAGGGAATAAACATTAATATTGGAATGGTTAATGATAGAGTTTGGTAAGTCTCTTTACGTTGGTCATGGTTCCAATGAAGCAATTATAAAAAAATACCTTGCCATGGTCTTCCTGAAATATATTACTCCTCTCGCTTTTCCCCTGAGAAGATCAAATTTCAGGAGTAAACAAATCTTGCTCTAAGATACAAAATACCATTAGAACAAGGGTTAATACTTAATAATACAATTGTTCCCTAACTTTTTTTTTTATTTTTTATTTTTCTGACGTACAAGCAGAAAATTTGTGTTGTTTCACGCGATAATTTTCGTCCGGAAAAATAAATGTTGAATAGAGGAAATTAACTTTACTCAACAGTTGAAAAACATAAGAGATTTAATTTAAAAAGTTATGGGATTAAGTATTTAAGTGAAAATCTGGGTAAAGGTATAACCAATGGTGTAATTAACCCTTAGAGAGAGAGAGAGAGAGAGAGAGAGAGAGAGAGAGAGAGAGTAGAGATGCTACACATATGTATGGTAGGAACAGTGAAGAGGATGGTGTTTGTAGTTTACTTACACAATGCCTGGTGTTACTTGATCCACTATCCAGTTGGTAGGGCAAGCTGAGGGCCTACATTAAAAAAGAAAGAAAAAAGGTTACTAGGAGTACTGCGGAAGTGAGAAGTGGGTATAATCCCTGAAACACATAACGACACAAGGACAACCAAAAAACAAAAAAAATATGTTACACAAAAACAACACTATGGGGAGTGCAGCAACTTTTACTGCGTGCGCCGAAGCACTCCCAAAATGATCTGCGTCAGTCCAGATATGAGAGAGAGAGAGAGAGACCTCAATTTGACTCTGGAGGAATCTGATGTAGCCAATGGCTTCTAGCAAGACAGAAGCAGTGTCAGTCTGCAAAAGGGCTTCTGTCAGACTAACTTTATTTGGATAATTTATTTTGATCCTCGAACATATAAGTTAAAAATTGATTTCATATTCTGAATTATTAGATCTGTTTTATTTAATCATTTTGTTAGAGAAAAGATTATTATTGATAATATATATATATATATATATATATATATATATATATATATATATATATATATATATATATATATATATATATATATATATATGAGTTCGGCTGGAATATTATTTTTTTAATTATTTTTATTTTTTAGATTATAGTATTCAACCAACCATCGACTAAACTTTAGGGGACTATTATCGTCATAACGCATAGTTATTTATGTATATTAGTGCATCTGTATATTTATACAGAACACCCCTCCTTACTTCTTTATAATATCTATATATATCTGAATAGAGAAATAATTACAATTTACTTTGTTGTATGAATTGAAAACTTGGTTCTTGGATGTAAGACAAGGGATAAATTGAAACACTTTGGAAATTCAGAAAAGTGAGGGAGAGTAGGAAACAAAAAGTAAGGCAAAAAAGCATAGGGAACAAAGATTAGATCAGTGGGGGAGAATTAATTGTAAGCTAATTATGAAGTTTTTATTACTACTGCAAAGATCTACAGTTGCTGCATGCATAGAGCAACAGCAATACCTTTCCAAATGGAGAGACTAGCTGGTGAAGAGCCGATATTCTATCTCCCAGCTTCTCTTTTCTCACCTGAAAGAATAATAATACCCTCATTATTATTTTTCATAGTCATGATCTCAGTTACTAATTAATTATCCACATCTACCTCTATTTCCATAAGAATTCTAAGTTATGGGCATGAAAGCATATTTTTAAATGTAAAAATAAAAAAAATAAGAAAGAGAGAGAGCAAGAGAGAGAAGGTTTATTTAATGAATAAATTGAATTGAATAAAACCTTAATTAAGGGAGATTGGGATGATGATGCTTGAACTCTGGCCTTCTTGAATGCTGATCCAGTGCCTGTGCTGTTGGACTACCATAAGAAACATGTGGAAATCATTAATAAGTAATTAAATAAGTTCATTAACATCTATGATATTTATATTTAAGCCTCTATGAATTGAAAACTTAGCTTTCAATGAGAAGTAATTAATAAATTGATTCACTTGTAGGTAATTAATTATGAAGAAAAGGAATCAAACAAGAACAAACAAAAGCTATGGCTTCTCTCGATCTCTATATCTCTCACTCTCTCTCACTCTCTAACCTCAGATGATTGTTCTGATTGGAGATGCCTTTTCCCTTCTTTGCTGTGGGAGAAGTCCAACATGTTGGTGCTTAAACTACTTGTGGTGACACAAGACTTTGTAGAAGAAGCTGGTAGGGCTTGGCCCCAAGGAGAACTAGCTTTGAGAGTTTCTTGATCATTTTCATACTTACATAGGTATCCTCTTTCCAAGTTCTCTTGCTTTACACCAAATATATGGCTGTTTCCTGATGGATATAGCTGATGATTCTCCCAATTCTCTACTTTCTTTGTTTGGAAAGGACTAAAGCTGCATCTCTCCACTTCTTCCATGACTCCTCCCCTGCAATATACCCAACATATGTATATTGCTCTTCTTGTGAAGGTTAAATGGCAGCCATTATTTAATCATTTTAGTTGGAAAAAAAAGAAAAATGAATGTTTTTTTAATAAATAAAGAAAAACTGCAAGAAGTAAAAAAAAAAAGGGAGAAAAAAAGAGACATGCATGAGAATTGAACGGTGGGATGTTTCATGAGGCTACGAATAATAGATATATTACGTCAAAAAAAAATTTAAAAAAATTTGATAGATATCTATAAATGAATGGAGTTTTGTATGAAAACATATAAAGTAATTTATGATATTGTGTTTGTTGAATGAAAAGAAGCCATATTAGCGAATGACCGGCCATGGCAAGCTCAATACAGTGAGTTGTTAGTTCTACATCAAAATCCTCCCTGATTTTGATTGAGAAAGAGAAGATGATCTTGGGTACCAAAGGTACATAAAAGATACGTAAAATATGAGTGTGTGCACGCGCGTGTGTGTATATATATATATATATATATATATATATATATATATATATATATATATATATATATATATATATATATATATATATATATATATATATATGTATATATAGAGAGAGAGAGAGATCATGATATATTACAGCAGTAGCTGGCTCCATGGCTCTGGTAGATCTTGATTATCCTGCCAAGAGGTGACGGGAAGAAACCTAGATGGCTGAGTGTACTGAGGATACATAGGGAAAGAGTTCAAAGAAGAAGAAGATGAAGATGACGATGACGACGATGTTGACGATGACGATGATGCCGCCCCCGCTGAAGAGGTTGAGCAAGGCAAAAGTGGAGAGATCTCTTGATGTGGTGGCTTTATGTTATCCATGTTGTTCCACCAACTACGGTTCCCCCCTACCATCATTTGTTGCACAAGAGAGCTCTCAAATATGGCTCTATTCATTCTCTACGCCTTAAAGATTACACTACTAATAACTAATAACTCTTCTTAATTATTTCTCTCTCTTCTTGAATCAATAATATGTGTTGCTTAGTCTCACTTCCTTGGTGATGAAGCTTTGCGAGATAAGGGAAAGACCTTTAATTTGTTTGAAGAAAAACCTCATGGTCTCAAATTAAAGGATGGGTACAGTTAGTATTGCTTTGTAGGCCTTTCTTTCTACTCCTCTTTTCCTAAAGAAATATTTTTTTTCCACTTTCCTCTTTCCTCTTTCCTCTTTCCTCTTTCCTCTTTCCTATTCCTTTTTTACTTTGCTTTTGCTTTATCACAAAGTGGGACAGGAAAGGTGGTGGCAGTGTAATCGGATCAAAGAAATGTTCTCTGGGGTAAATTCCTAGAAGACTAGAGTTGCTCATATGATATTTACTAACTTGTGGGCCTTTATATATATGGGAAATGAAATAAAGAAGGGTCTGAAATTTTTACTATGACAAGAATTGAAAATATGATTGGGATCGAGTAGGTTCAAAACAAGAAGCTTCAATGTTGAGCTTTTGATTTGATTAAGTAGAAAATTTTGAAAAATTTAGTATAGTCGTTATTCTAACAATACTATTCAAATAGCATTTCATTCTACATGCATGATGGTATATGTATAGAATTAATCAGATTGACTTCTTGTCTAGCTAGGAAATGAAGCAAGGAAATGAAGCAACCTTTGGTGTTAAGTTAATCCTAAGAATATTTTGGAGCGAGCAAGTTCTAAAAAGACGTCTAAACAGAAAACAAGGGAAATATAAAAGTACTTCAAAATAAAAAAAAATTAAAGCGCATGATATATATACGTACAATATGTAAGACGTATTATTTTTGTAATAGTTCTAGTTGATGTGATTATCTTTCGACATGTCAAACAACATTTGACAAAAGAAATGAAAGGGTCAAATTAGTCATAATTTTCTTTTACTTGTGAAGAAGTTAATATATTTTGATATTGGCATGAACGTCCTAAGAATGGCATTAAAAAACGGAAATTAATCCTAAGAATCTCTCTCGGGTAACATTTCTCTCTTTCGCATGCATGCAAACAAGGAACTCATCCAATGTAAAAGTATAAGTTTGGGCCCAATGGTTTATGAACGTTAATTATTTAAACTCTTAGTTTATTTTTGTTCCACTATTCTCACATTTGAATCCTGATACTAATCATGCATTATCATCTGATTATATATTATTAGACACCTTTTATTGTATTGTTTCATCTCTATGCTATAGTAAATGCATTATTGCAACGTCAAAGCTCAATTAGACTTGTACTCATAAAATCAACACATATAATTAAATTGAAATAATTTAATTATAAGAAGATTTTGCGTGTATGCAAATTGAAATAATAATATGGTTGGCACCTTCATTCATTAAGTTCATATCTGTCCCTTGCAAAATAATTAAAATGAATGGTGGCTTGTATATAATCAGTACATAAGTATTTTAACAAATGCACTGTGATTATGTTTAAATGAACCAAACAAATAAACTATTTTTTTATGCATTAAACTAAATCAAAACTTCATACGACATATAACTAGCGCCACGCCGTTGATGCACGGTGGTGATGCCACGTCGTTGATATACGAGTGTGAGGGTCCTTTTATGGTTCGAGTGTAGACAGGTCCGGGTGGTATCTAGGACCTTTTGATGGAGTCATACTCTGGCAGTTGTTCGTCTTTGATGCCTGTACCCAATAGGAATCTTACAGCTGAGTATTTTGCCAAGTCGGCGTTCAGGACACAGTAGGGCATTATGAGCTCACAGTGAGGCCAATTGGTTTGATTAATGCCCTGCCGCTCTTATGATTTGAGGAATTGTGTGTCCCAGTTGTACTTGGACGGATTGGGAGCGGTGTTCCCCCAAGGATATTATGATTTACTCCCAGAGCGACTTGGAGTACGTGGAGCACTTATAGATGTGCTACCTGCCTGTGTGGATGAAGCGGTATGCCAAGTGATTGAGATACAAGTTGTAGCTTCAGAAGCAAACCTTCTTGGGTCAGATTGTTTTAACCGTTGGGGGCGGCTGTAGAAACCCGGCCAAAAATGGATGCCATTCGAGATTGGCCGAGATCGACTATTATTGTCGAGGTGAGGAGCTTCTTGGACTGGGCAGTGCCAGGAGAGCTTGGCAATCGGATGATGAGACTGATACCAGCGCCAATGCTAGTGTTTCCTGTGTAGGGAGAGAGATCTGCGAGTTTTAGTGATGCCTCCTATAGTGACTGTGGAATTACCGTTGGGTTATTGTTGAGCATTTTGGATTACCCTGACAGAGCCACTGTGTTGGCAGATACCTGGAGTAGGAGAGCTGTCTGGGGTTGAGTTTGATGACTCCACAGCTGGCGCTGTGTGGACCGTTGAGGTAATCAGGGCTTGTGGTTGTGTCCCTGAGGGTCCCTTTTGATGGTAGATCGTGCAGGTTGAGCAGTCCACTCGGATAGTCAGGATTCGGGAGTGACCGAGTGAGGACCCTAGTTTGTGAAGGCTTTTTTCCTTCTAGGATAATAGTGTGGGTATGCTTCGGTTTGCCTTGGTTGAGTTGACACAGGATGTGGTTTGGTGCGTGTGGCACTAGTGATTATTTTGTTTTCCCCCCAGCTTTTTGATGGAGTCCCTGAGGTTTTTCCCACGTTTCAGCGCGGAGTGATGTGCTTTTGGATCCCTCGCCCGTGATTTACTCGCTCCATTTGAGATCAGTGAGTGTTTGGAGTACGAGGGACGCCCGTTGCGAATTCTGGCTCGAGAGATGTCAGGATTACGCAACTAGGCCATGCCGTACTGGCTGTTGTTGTTGTTGTTGAGGAGTAATCACGGGAAGTGAGTGGTGACTTGAGAGATAGAGACAGTGATGATGAGTCCCTACCCTTGATTTTGAGACTCCTGTATGAGTTGTGTTAGTTTCGAGGACGAAACTTTCTTTTAGTGGGGGAGGATGTGAGGACCCGGATCCCCGCGTGGGGTTTTCTGGTTGTTTGGCAGCTTCCGGAGGCCTGCGTGTTGTGTTGGTGGTGTTTGTACGCAATCTGGATACAAGTGTTGGACTTCGGGCTTAAAAAGGGATCACGGGGGTAGTTGGAGGACCCGTCGAGTGTTTAAAAGTGGTTTCGCGCGAAATAGAGATTTAAATTGGACTCAGTGGGAAGTTTGGACAAAAGATCACCTTTCCGGATGCCTTCAGGAAAATTGAGGTTTGGAATTTGGCAAAACGGACTTCGGATTTGGATTCAGCGCGCGAAAACGATGAGAATGGACTATTCACTTGTATTTTTCGGAGCCCGGATGACGCACACGTTTTTCGAGGCAAGTGGTACTGTTCCGGCGGCCGGCGGGCAGCGGCGGCGGCGGCGGAGCGCGGCGGGCAGCGGCGGAGCGCGGGCAGGCGTGCGGGCCCGGGCAGGCGCGCGGGCACGCGGGCAGGCGCGAGGTCCACGGGGCCGGCGTGCACCGCGGGTAGGACACGTGGCGGGCTTGGAGTGGCCCGGTGCAGTGGACCAGGACCACGGTGCGGGCGGCGCTGCCTCGTGGCGCGTGCCTGGCAGGGATGCAGGCGGCAGCGCAGGCGCGTTGACCGCGTTTTCCCGCGCGAGGTGCACGCCACGTGTCGGCGATCCGCAGGAGCCACGTGTCGCTCGCGTAGTGGGCCTTTTTGCTGTTGCCTGTTTGGCAGCTGACGTGGCGGAACCGGGTAATTCCGGGCGCTTCGCGAGGCACCAGACCGCGCCACTGTTGGCGCCCGAAAGGTTTCGGGCGCCCGATTTGAGGGACACAACCGTCATTTCTTCAATTGTTTTTTTGGCCTATTTAAGCGATCCGAGCCGCCTTCTTCTTCCCTTTTCCCGCATTTTCGAGCTTCTCCTCATACCGAGCCCTTAAGCAAAGTTGCTCCCCTTCGTGTTCTGCATCTTCTGGAGGATTTCTAGGATTTTTGGTGGCATGCACTTTGAGGTTTCCATTTTTACGGCGCGGCGCGACGCTCGTTCATTTGTGATCTTCTCCGTCCCGTTTTGGTGCGCGAACTCTCGCGGCCTACTCCGACCACCTTTTCAGGCGATTCTTCTGCCGTTGGATCGGCGACGGACAGAGCTACTATCTTGGTATCTCCAGCTTCCCCTCATTTCACGTTTTCCGAGGAGTTTTTCCAAGCTTTCTGTGACTCTTTTTCTTGTGTTGAGACTTAGACAGCGGCTCGCTTCTTCGGCGATATCTCCGCACTCGGGCATCGGATCGGGACGTGCCTATACACTTTTTGCCCGAAGGTATACTTTTTCCCCTTTATCTGTGCATGGGTTTACAGTTGTGTGGTTGTGAGATTTTGCGCACATGTACTGTGGAATTTGTAACTCGGCCTACGGGGCTCGGAATTGGACGTGCAGGTACCCGTTTCAAAGATCTCGACGCGAGAATCGCTGTGGTATTTTTATCAGATTTTTCAGAGTCCGTTCTGCAGGTGAAAATTGCACATCTTCAGGACTGATTTTCAGATTGCGTGTACTTGGATATTTTTTGGAATAAAGTGTAAATATGGACTGTATGTTTGTACCAGGAGGAGTTGTTCAGTGTTTTTGGACCGTAGGGACTGCAGATTAGTGGGGATTGTTGCTCCTGACATTTTCAGCTGTTGGACTTTGGACAGTGTAGCACCTACAGGTGGGTGGCCTCGTCTTCAATACCTATGGACTGTACAGTAATTCTACTGATGTAGGATCTTGCATGTTTGTGAGTTTATTGTGTAGCATGCTAGAATGTAGGAATTGATATTCCTGGTATTTATCTGTCGATCTTGTGATCTTTTGCTTCCTACCATATGTTAAATTAGTGTTATATTGGAACTTGACCAAGCACCCCCGTCATATGTTGCATGTGTAACCAGACCAGTAGAAAACCCTCACTTGGGCTAGGGTTATTTATGTTTAAACATCCACACCTTATATTTCATTCCTGGACATAGTGTTATCCTCGCCCGGGTAGTGGGCCGAGGGGTCGGGACTTCCTTTTAGTGTGGGATGCATGTTACACTCGTGCTTGGGAGCAGAGTGGAGTCTGGTAGATGTTGTTGGTCGTTATCTGTGGCGGGAGCCATTTGGGTAAACGGTGATCCCGGGATATCTTGTTTCCCTGTTTGTGTTGTCGCCACTGTGTTAGTGGCAGTTGTGTACAAGTGTTAGCAGGACCTAGAACCCAGAACCTTTTTGACATACACATGATTTTAGTCTACCAATATTTTCTTCCAAGAATCGAAGGGCCGCTGGAGTCTGTTCTTGTTTGATTGGACAAAGGCATTAGCCCTTCGGGGTTTGGGTATAAAATACTTGTTTTCTAACTGTTTTTCGTAAAAGAACTAAAATCATTAAAAATGGGTTCCTCCTTACATCAAGATAGTTTTTCAAAAAGGGAACTACTTTTAGTCCTCTCCCTGCGTGGGTTGAGTGAAAATGGGTTCCAGTAACAAATGTCACATTTTTCCTGTAATTCTCCCCACTCGAAAGGATTCGAGTGGTCTGGGTTCTAGGGGCCGTTCCTTTGTCGGGATGAAAGCCACGGGGGCCGAGCCTGGAACCTGTTCTTGTTGATAGGGTTGTAGGTGTTGGTCTCCCGGAACTTTCGGGCCCTGGTTGATGTTCTGTCGTGGGGAGCCGTTGTGTAGACGGTGGTCCCGGGCCGTCGAGTATCTTCCGGCCTGTGTTGTTGGGAACCGTTGGGGTTGACGGTAGTCCCGGGTCGTTGAGTGTTGTCCGACCAGTTTTGTTAGCCCTGAGTGGTGGGTTGATCCTGGCTGTGGAGTATCTCCAGCCAGTGTGTTTTGTGCTGTGAGTTATTGGAGAGGCTAGTGTCTCGTGTTCGTGAGAGCTGATCAGCTGAGTCGTCGAGAGTGCTCCGACTGTTGTGCGAGATGATTGAGGATTCTGAGTCTTTCCGTGCAGAGCGTGAGCGTGGATTTTGGACTATAGCCTGCAGTGCCACCTGAGCGACAGAGTGCGCGGATACCTTTTCCTCGGTGGGGTCGCGCCCCTCGAGAGCCACGTCCGGGGTGGATTTGTTACTCTTGTATCGCGACTTGTCGACGCAGTCCCTCTGGCTGGGCCAGTTTTGGCAGTCACGGACGCCCTACGTCAGTCCGGTCCTACGTGGATGTAACGGCAGTAGTTAGGCGCAGGTTTGACTGGACCCGAGGAGGCAGTCAGTGTAGATTGGGTGACTATACTTGAGAGTTAGTAGATGCATCATGTTTCCATCTGTTCCACTTTTTGAGCATCTAGATAGAGGCATAGTAGCTGTGGAGTCATTCTCTTCCAGCTCTTTTCTTTCAGTGTTACTTTGTTACTTTATGCCTCTAGTAGACTTAGTGGGCAGACCGTTGGGCTTGTTGGCGGTACCCACTGAGAACTACTGTGGGATGTAGTTCTCACACCCGTCGTGGTGTCTTTTCCCCAGGGACTTCTACTCCTGTTCCTGTTGCTCCAGTTGCTGATCCTTCTGACCGTGGCAAGGGAGTCGCGAGCTAGTTCCCTACCAGGCGTCAGCCAGAGAGAGAGAGTAGATGTACCCCTTCAGAGGAGATCTTCAGTAGATTAGTTATTTTTTTTCTCTTTTGAGAGACTGAAGTAGTGAAGACATTTTATGTATTGAGAGCCTATACACTGATGTATTTATTGGAGATATCTCCCTGTTGAGTTCTGAGTTTTGTATCAGAGGACTTTGTATATGATCGTATTTGGGAGATGGACATTGTATCTTTATTTCCAGTTGTACAGTGGTTGATTTTACTTTTACAGCAGATTATTTTATTTTTAGCTCTGATATCTATTAGCTATAGTACTTTTCTTGCAGGTAGGATGCTTCGCCTATGCGGAGTTTGGTATAGGTGGCGTGACAGATTAGAGTGGTATCAGAGCCTAGGTTGTAGGTCATTATGGACTTAGAAACCTTAGGCTTGTGGTTGGACATTTGGATGACTACGAGAGAGTCGTGACTTTTAGCGAGAGTCCTGATTGAGTTTTATACCTCTCCCAAGCGACGGGATGAGTGATTGGCATGTTTATTCTCCTAAGCGATTATGTTGGCTGCAGACAACATAATGCTATGGAATGGATGACATGTCTTAGACTCTCGCTTGATTGGGTCGATTGGTTGTTGTGTCCTGATGTTTGTTATTGTGCAGTGGCATCTTCAGTTGTACCAGTGGCATCGATGGAGCGAGCAGCCCTCTCCGTTCCGACGAGTAGTGCCGAGGCACCGAGGCAGGGTTGACAGTGGATAGTAGATGAGCTTTGGGACATCATTGATTGATGGAGCCAGTCTCGGCAGTCTGACCCACCCCGACTCGTAAGATTGAGTTTGGAGCCTTTGGAGGCAGAGTCGTGGTTGGTGGTGATGGAGTGATAAATTGAAAGCCTCCTTGTGCTAGAGAGTTTATGCAGTTGTTGAACTGCGCGCTCCAGGTTTCGAGGGATGAGGCGCATTGGATATTTGTGACTGGGAGTGGATTGCGCCAGGATACCATTCAATTTAGTTGGTCCATCCGTTACGGATTATTGACGCTTCGATGGAGTAGGCGTGGTGTATGGAGCGTGGCGTTGTAGTTCCTTTGGATAGGGATCTGCCGCCAGAGGCGAGTTCTGGATTTTGGTGCTTCGCGCCGGGTGATGGAGGATAGATTGGTCGGCAGAGACATTTCTGATTCTTTTTTCCAGGGTAGCGGATTTCTGAGATGCCAGAGATCAGGTGGACCCCGATGGCAGCATCAGCGTCTTTATCAGAGTGGCGCAGCGATAGCGTGGATTTGTTATCTGCGGAGGACCCTATTCGTCGCCTCAGTGTGAGCGGGGATAGAGGTCGTGCTCCCTTGTGGATAGCCTTGATTTCGAGGCAGATTTGTTACCACGTGCACTCGAGGTACAGGTTCCTGTTAGTGTTGTGAATGTGGAGGAGGCTTGCTGGTCGAGACAGTTAGAGCGCACAGGTTGTGGCGGTTGTGTGAGAGGTGCTTACGGCGGCACCGGGACTCAAGGATATCCCTGTTGCCCACGAGATCCCGGGTGTGATTTCACCTGAGCTGTTGATGATGCCGCTGGTTAGGGAGATAGAGATTGCATTTGTCGTGGTTCGGGGAACTGCGCCACCCTCGATAGCACCTCATTGGATATCGCCTGTAGAGCTGAGAGAGCTGATGGTGCTGTGACAGGATCTGATGGATAGAGGGTCTGTTTGACCTAGTGCCACGCCGTTGATGCACGGTGGTGATGCCACGTCGTTGATACACGAGTTTGAGGGTCCTTTTATGGTTCGAGTGTAGACAGGTCCGGGTGGTATCTAGGACCTTTTGATGGAGTCATACTCCGGCAGTTGTTCGTCTTTGATGCCTGTACCCAATAGGAATCTTACAGCTGAGTATTTTGCCAAGTCGGCGTTCAGGACACGGTAGGGCATTATGAGCTCACAGTGAGGCCAATTGGTTTGATTAATGCCCTGCCGCTCTTATGATTTGAGAAATTGTGTGTCCCAGTTGTACTTGGACGGATTGGGAGCGGTGTTCCCCCAAGGATATTATGATTTACTCCCAGAGCGACTTGAAGTACATGGAGCACTTATAGATGTGCTACCTGCCTGTGTGGATGAAGCGGTATGCCAAGTGATTGAGATACAAGTTGTAGCTTCAGAAGCATATCTTCTTGGGTCACATTGTTTTAACCGTTGGGGGCGGCTGTAGAAACCCGGCCAAAAATGGATGCCATTCGAGATTGGCCGAGATCGACAATTATTGTCGAGGTGAGGAGCTTCTTGGACTGGGCAGTGCCAGGAGAGCTTGGCAATCGGATGATGAGACTGATACCAGCGCCAATGCTAGTGTTTCCTGTGTTGGGAGAGAGATCTGCGAGTTTTAGTGATGCCTCCTATAGTGACTGTGGAATTACCGTTGGGTTATTGTTGAGCATTTTGGATTACCCCGACAGGGCCACTGTGTTGGCAGATACCTGGAGTAGGAGAGCTGTCTGGGGTTGAGTTTGATGACTCCACAGCTGGCGCTGTGTGGACCGTTGAGGTAATCAGGGCTTGTGGTTGTGTCCCTGAGGGTCCCTTTTGATGGTAGATCGTGCAGGTTGAGCAGTCCACTCGGATAGTCAGGATTCGGGAGTGACCGAGTGAGGACCCTAGTTTGTGAAGGCTTTTTTCCTTCTAGGATAATAGTGTGGGTATGCTTCGGTTTGCCTTGGTTGAGTTGACACAGGATGTGGTTTGGTGCGTGTGGCACTGGTGATTATTTTGTTTTCCCCCCAGCTTTTTGATGGAGTCCCTGAGGTTTTTCCCACGTTTCAGCGCGGAGTGATGTGCTTTTGGATCCCTCGCCCGTGATTTACTCGCTCCATTTGAGATCAGTGAGTGTTTGGAGTACGAGGGACGCCCGTTGCGAATTCTGGCTCGAGAGATGTCAGGATTACGCAACTAGGCCATGCCGTACTGGCTGTTGTTGTTGTTGTTGAGGAGTAATCACGGGAAGTGAGTGGTGACTTGAGAGATAGAGACAGTGATGATGAGTCCCTACCCTTGATTTTGAGACTCCTGTATGAGTTGTGTTAGTTTCGAGGACGAAACTTTCTTTTAGTGGGGGAGGATGTGAGGACCCGGATCCCCGCGTGGGGTTTTCTGGTTGTTTGGCAGCTTCCGGAGGCCTGCGTGTTGTGTTGGTGGTGTTTGTGCGCAATCTGGATACAAGTGTTGGACTTCGGGCTTAAAAAGGGATCACGGGGGTAGTTGGAGGACCCGTCGAGTGTTTAGAAGTGGTTTCGCGCGAAACGGAGATTTAAATTGGAGTAAGTGGGAAGTTTGGACAAAAGATCACCTTTCCGGATGCCTTCGGGAAAATTGAGGTTTGGAATTTGGCAAAACGGACTTCGGATTCGGATTCAGCGCGCGAAAACGATGAGAATGGACTATTCACTTGTATTTTTCGGAGCCCAGATGACGCACACGTTTTTCGAGGCAAGTGGTACTGTTCCGGCGGCCGGCGGGCAGCGGCGGAGCGCGGCGGGCAGCGGCGGCGTGCGGGCTCGGGCAGGTGCGCGGTCCACGGGGCCGGCGTGCACCGCAGGTAGGACACGTGGCGGGCTTGGAGTGGCCCGGTGCAGTGGACCGGGACCACGGTGCGGGCGGCGCTGCCTCGGGGCGCGTGCCTGGCAGCGATGCAGGCGGCAGCGCAGGCGCGTTGACCGCGTTTTCCCGCGCGAGGTGCATGCCACGCGTCGGCGATCCGCAGGAGCCACGTGTCGCTCGCGTAGTGGGCCTTTTTGCTGTTGCCTGTTTGGCAGCTGACGTGGCGGAACCGGGTAATTCCAGGCGCTCCGCGAGGCACCAGACCGCGCCACTGTTGGCGCCCGAAAAGTTTCGGGTGCTCGGTTTGAGGGACACGACCGTCATTTCTTCAATTACTTTTTTGGCCTATTTAAGCGATCCGAGCAGCCTTCTTCTTCCCTTTTCCCGCATTTCCGAGCTTCCGCTCACCCTGAGCCCTTAAGCAAAGTTGCTCAACTTCGTGTTCTGCATCTTCTGGAGGATGTCTAGGATTTTTGGTGGCACGCACTTTGAGGTTTCCATTTTTGCGGCGCGGCGCGACGCTCGTTCATTTGTGATCTTCTTCATCCCATTTTGGTGCGCGAGCTCTCCCGGCCTACTCCGACCACCTTTTCAGGCGATTCTTGCGCCGTTGGATCGGCGACGGACAGAGCTACGATCTCAGTATTTTCAGCTTCCCCTCATTTCACATTTTCCAAGGAGTTTTTCCAAGCTTTCTATGACTCTTTTTCCTGTGTTGAGACTTGGACAGCGGCTCGCTTCTTCGGCGATATCTCCGCACTCGGGCATCGGATCGGGACGTGTCTATACACTTTTTGCATCTACGCGTCGCAAGGATTATTTTCGTATTTTTTGGGGATTTTTCTGATACTTGCCCGAAGGTATACTTTTTCCCCTTTATCTGTGCATGGGTTTACAGTTGTGTGGTTGTGAGATTTTGCGCATCTGTACTGTGGAATTTGTAACTCGGCCTACAGGGCTCGGAATTGGACGTGCATGTACCCGTTTCGAAGATCTCGACGCGAGGATCGCTGTGGTATTTTTATCGAATTTTTCAGAGTCGGTTCTGTAGGTGAAAATTGCACATCTTCAGGACTGATTTTTAGATTGCATGTACTTGGATATTTTTTGGAATAAAGTGTAACTATGGACTGTATGTTTGTACCAGGAGGAGTTGTTCAGTGTTTTTGGACCGTAGGGACTGCAGATTAGTGGGGATTGTTGCTCCTGGCATTTTCAGCTGTTGGACTTTGGACAGCGTAGCACCTACAGGTGGGTGGCCTCGTCTTCAATACCTATGGGCTGTACAGTAATTCTACTGATGTAGGATCTTGCATGTTTGTGAGTTTATTGTGTAGCATGCTAGAATGTAGGAATTGATATTCCTGGTATTTATCTGTCGATCTTGTGATCTTTTGCTTCCTACCATATGTTAAATTAGTGTTATATTGGAACTTGACCAAGCACCCCCGTCATATGTTGCATGTGTAACCAGACCAGTAGAAAACCCTCACTTGGGCTAGGGTTATTTATGTTTAAACATCCACACCTTATATTTCATTCCTGGACATAGTGTTATCCTCGCCCGGGTAGTGGGCCGAGGGGTCGGGACTTCCTTTTAGTGTGGGATGCATGTTACACTCGTGCTTGGGAGCAGAGTGGAGTCTGGTAGATGTTGTTGGTCGTTATCTGTGGCGGGAGCCATTTGGGTAAACGGTGATCCCGGGATATCTTGTTTCCCTGTTTGTGTTGTGGCCACTGTGTTAGTGGCAGTTGTGTACAAGTGTTAGCAGGACCTAGAACCCAGAACCTTTTTGACATACACATGATTTTAGTCTACCAATATTTTTCTTCCAAGAATCGAAGGGCCGTTGGAGTCTGTTCTTGTTTGATTGGACAAAGGCATTAGCCCTTCGGGGTTTGGGTATAAAATACTTGTTTTCTAACTGTTTTTCGTAAAAGAACTAAAATCATTAAAAATGGGTTCCTCCTTACATCGAGATAGTTTTTCAAAAAGGGAACTACTTTTAGTCCTCTTCCTGCGTGGGTTGAGTGAAAATGGGTTTCAGTAACAAATGTCACCTTTTTCCTGTAATTCTCCCCACTCGAAAGGATTCGAGTGGTCTGGGTTCTAGGGGCCGTTCCTTTGTCGGGACGAAAGCCACGGGGGCCGAGCCTGGAACCTGTTCTTGTTGATAGGGTTGTAGGTGTTGGTCTCCCGAAACTTTCGGGCCCTGGTTGATGTTCTGTCGTGGGGAGCCGTTGTGTAGACGGTGGTCCCGGGCCGTCGAGTATCTTCCGGCCTGTGTTGTTGGGAACCGTTGGGGTTGACGGTGGTCCCGGGTCGTTGAGTGTTGTCCGACCAGTTTTGTTAGCCCTGAGTGGTGGGTTGATCCTGGCTGTGGAGTATCTCCAGCCAGTGTGTTTTGTGCTGTGAATTATTGGAGAGGCTAGTGTCTCGTGTTCGTGAGAGCTGATCAGCTGAGTCGTCGAGAGTGCTCCGACTGTTGTGCGAGATGATTGAGGATTCTGAGTCTTTCCGTGCAGAGCGTGAGCGTGGATTTTGGACTATAGCCTGCAGTGCCACCTGAGCGACAGAGTGCGCGGATACCTTTTCCTCGGTGGGGTCGCGCCCCTCGAGAGCCACGTCCGGGGTGGATTTGTTACTCTTGTATCGCGACTTGTCGACGCAGTCCCTCTGGCTGGGCCAGTTTTGGCAGTCACGGACGCCCTACGTCAGTCCGGTCCTACGTGGATGTAACGGCAGTAGTTAGGCGCAGGTTTGACTGGACCCGAGGAGGCAGTCAGTGTAGATTGGGTGACTATACTTGAGAGTTAGTAGATGCATCATGTTTCCATCTGTTCCACTTTTTGAGCATCTAGATAGAGGCATAGTAGCTGTGGAGTCATTCTCTTCCAGCTCTTTTCTTTCAGTGTTACTTTGTTACTTTATGCCTCTAGTAGACTTAGTGGACAGACCGTTGGGCTTGTTGGCGGTACCCACTGAGAACTACTGTGGGATGTAGTTCTCACACCCGTCGTGGTGTCTTTTCCCCAGGGACTTCTACTCCTGTTCCTGTTGCTCCAGTTGCTGAACCTTCTGACCGTGGCAAGGGAGTCGCGAGCTAGTTCCCTACCAGGCGTCAGCCAGAGAGAGAGAGTAGATGTACCCCTTCAGAGGAGATCTTCAGTAGATTAGTTATTTTTTTTCTCTTTTGAGAGACTGATGTAGTAAAGACATTTTATGTATTGAGAGCCTGTACACTGATGTATTTATTGGAGATATCTCCCTGTTGAGTTCTGAGTTTTGTATCAGAGAACTTTGTATATGATCGTATTTGGGAGATGGACATTGTATCTTTATTTCCAGTTGTACAGTGGTTAATTTTACTTTTACAGCAGATTATTTTATTTTTAGCTCTGATATCTATTAGCTGTAGTACTTTTCTTGCAGGTAGGATGCTTCGCCTATGCGGAGTTTGGCATAGGTGGCGGATCTGTTGGCGAGCTCGGGTCGCAGTTTCGACCCCGGGGCGTGACAGGTTGGGCCAACGAGTTATTATTGCTAGTGGGTCGGGTCGTTACAATATATATATATATATATATATATATATATATATATATATATATATATATATATATATATATATATATATATATATATATATATATATATATATATATATATATATATATATATATATATATATATATATATATATATATATATATATATATATATATAATATGTATGTATATAGTCCGGTTACTATGCTATTAGTAGTACCAAGCACTTGGTGCGACCAAGTTTTCTACCGTTGGATCTACCACTTTAATCATTTCCACCTATTAGATCATACTATTTCTCCAACCACCTACTAAATCTTAGGGGACCACTATATATCATTCTAATCACACATCTATTAATTTAAGGGCTAAAAATTTAATAGCACCAATAACTTGGTACTACCGATAGCATAGTAGCATATATACATACATATATATATATATATATATATATATATACATATATATATATATATATATATATATATATATATATATATATATATATATATATAATCATTAGATATTTTAATAATGGGGCAATTTCCTACGTACCCCTAAAAATTTCTCTGTTTTCAGATTTACCCTCTTAGAAGGCTAATATTAAAACTACCCTTCTTACGTTCTAACTTCTTTTCAAAATACCCCTGAAGTTAAACTCTGTTAGTGTACCGTTTGAAACTGCCGTTATCTGTGTGTAATTACTATTTTTCCCTTTCAAATATACCCTAAATCCTAAAACCCTGTAGTAACCATGATTTTAAAATCCAAATTTGGGATTAAAATAATTTCCAGAATTATTTAAATAGGCAATTAGTGGGTCAATAGTGGGCCCAGAAATATTGACTTTTGGTCGGGGTCTGATATGGAAAATCCGAGATCACCATTGCGATTGTCTCGTCGAAACATAGAAGTTTCATATTCATATGTTTTCGATCCGACGGCCGGATCTTCCAGAAATCAGAAAAGAAGCGGGCGGGCCCCACAACTTAAGTGAATAGTAAACCCGCTATTTTAATTCACCTTAGATCACTAAAGGCTGATTCACTGTTTTAAAATATAACATAGGAGTATGAGTAATGGATTCTAGCTATTTTCGACGTTCTGAGCGCAATGGCACTGACGGATTTCGCATTTGGCGACCCGGGTGCATCGAAGTGCGTGCCATGCGCGATAATTCGACGAACTTTATGGAACGACTTTTAATCCGAGCGTCGAACAAACCAAACAAATACGCTATTTGACAGGTCTCGACGAGCCGGACGTCGTGGCGAAGTCCATTTCGCATTTCGTCAAGCGGATTTTCTCGAAGTACGTAAAAAGCACCGAATTATTGTTTTTCTTCAAATAACTTAATGGTGCTTGGGCCAAAGCCTTTGGGAACTTGTTCATTGGGCTTCTGCCAACTCGTGAAGCCCACGAAGGCTGGTATGCAGAGCTCGGAGCTTGAGGTTGTGTGTGAAAGGGTTTGGTGCAAGGAATCTTGCATTGAAGAATTGTTGCCTCTTGAGCTACCCTGGACCAGAGCTCGAAGAGTTGGAGTAGAATCCGAAGCTCCATCCTTCCCTGTGTTCCCAGACTTAACCCTGAGTGTTGGGTGGCCGAGGAGTCACAAGTTCCATGATTGTGAACTCGGGGGAGAGAAAGAGTGAAAAGGATGGAACCAACTCCTCCCTAGTCTGCATCCAAAGATCCTGAAGAGTTCCTTGGCATCTCTGGAACATTGCTGGAGTTGCCCGGGGCCGCGCGCGAAGAAGGACCCGAGAACCGGCTTCTTCCTCCTTCACCAACTCCGGCCAAGGTGAGAGCACCCTAACCCTTGATTTCTAGCACCCAAGACCCCTAGCAGTAGACTCCCCATGTCCTAAGGATGCTCCCTGAACAAGCCCAAGTCCCCATGCAGTTTGGTTGGCCGCCGGGAGCAAGGTCTCGCCGGAAACCTAGAAGAGCTCCGCCGCAAGATATCTCACAAACCGCTTGACCAATTCGTACGAAAATTGGTGTGCTGAGACTGTATAACGTGGAGAATAAATCTGAAAAGTTTGAGAATTTATGGTCTATCCGTTTGCGAGAAAAAGGATGCCCTAGCTTTTTGGAATAGTGCATGTTGGCCGAGCTTGTTGCTCCGGCGCCGGCGCGCCTCCTCGCCGCCGGGAACTTGTCCAGAAAGGTTGCTGGGACCAAGGAGAGTGCACCCATGCATTTGCATGAGGTCCATGCAGCCCCGAAGGGTGGCGGCCATGGTTGACCCAAGAATGGCCCAAATCTCGGCCGCCGGCGCTCCGGCCATCTCCGGCCGGGGTGGGGTGGTCTGGAAGCTTCGTACGGGTCTAGGGAACCTACCATGCCAGTTAGAGAGCCTCATATGGCCTCTGTTGAAATCCGCCATTAGAGGCTTGAAGCTCAAAATGGAGCTTGGAGCCCGGCCGGCGCCGCCTTCCCCCGTCGACCAGGCTTGGGCTTGGAAAGCATCAGGGAGATGAGGTGCACCTGCTGGTGCATTTGGATGAAGCCCAGAAGTCCTGGGTTGATCATCATGATTTTCAAAGCCGAGGAGGTCATCTTCTTCCTCGGGCCCGGCCGGTTTGGGGGAGTTTAATTGCTCCAAGTTGAGGGGAAGTGATCAGTAAGTGAAGTGGATCATTCCCTTCCAAGTTGGAAGCAAAATGGTCCAGTAACTGCAGAGAACAACCTGCTACAAGGTGTTGCTTGTGTTGTGTAAAGTTGTGCACACCAAGTGCTTGTGGAAATGCCACAAAGAAGGAAGAGATGGATTTAGGTTTCGAGTTGAATATCAAAGTTGCTTAGAAAGGTCCCCTGAGCTTGATGCTCACTTCAGATCAATCTTGATCTGTGTGGACAAGTGGTTGGTGCATTGTGAACTTATGTGAGAGGAAGGGCTTGGTTCGGGTTGAACCAGCAGACCTGGGCTGCATCTAGGGCAAGCCCTGTGATCCTGGTATTATCCAGAGATGGTTTGATATAGAAAGTTTTGTCTGGAAATGTGTGGATTCAAAGATGAGTCATAACCAAGCCTTAATGCAATAATTGATTAAAAACAGTGTTAGGATCTGTTTGGAAAATTGTAAAAGTGTACTCCTGGCTATTTTGGGGTCACTGAACGCGATGCTCGCGTTTATTTTGGGCTTTTGGTGAGCCGAAGAAACGAAAATGCGTTTCGGCTAGGTTAGAGGAGTAAATTATAGCCCGAAGTTTTCCTCGGGCATCGTGCTGACGCAAATGGGTGAGCACGGTGTTCAGCAAGTCGAATGTCACCTGCTGGAGGTGACGGCTCGTAAAAATGATTTACCGTTTGAGAGAACGAGCCAAAACAGTGGTTATTTAGTGTATAAAGCCCAGTCTGAGTGAACCCAGGGGCCCTGCTGCAATTGTTACACCCTGGAAAGGTTAGATAAATGTTCTAAAGTAATGTTGGCTTATTAGTGGAGTTCCCTGGGGTTTCTGAAAAGCTAAATTGCTTTATGTCGCACAAATCGACGAACTGGTCGGTTCGCGCTAGTTGCGCCTTGAGCATTGATAGACCCTGAGTTGTCACCTGGTATTATTGTAGGGCCCAGTCATCAGGAGCCAGCAGTGATTCGTCTTATCGCGACCGTCTACCTTCTGGTGGAGTCGTTGTTCCTTCTATATACAGGTGGGTTATCTTCGGTCCGCGTTTTATCAGGTCGGCCCTATTGGGTGCCGTGGTAGGTTGGACCCCTGTTCTTGGTGTAGCCCTGAACCTATGCTTTAGCCTTACTATATGCTTTCATTCCAGCATTCAGTTATTTCAGCTATATTGCCTGATTATACATATGAGCCTTTCGTTATACTCTATTCTTCACTGCATGTTTAGAATAGGAGTTCTAGTCTCAGTACTTGGCATGAATTGCATCAGTATCGATATCCTAGTGGGGATTTCCTCGGCTTCTCGCCGTCTGTCCGGTCTACCGACCGTGGACTGAGATTTAGCAGTATGATTGCTATTGAGTTTATACCTGTTCTTATTACTTGCTTATCTACCAGCAGTTGCTTGATTACCCTACTGAGTCATATCATGCTTACATTCCAGCAGTTGCTTGTCATATCGTGCTTACATTCCAGCAGTTACTTGTGTATCATGTGGAGTTATATTATGATTCCTTCAGCAGTTGTTATGCATTTCCTGGACACATGCCATGCTTGATTGGTCACTAGCATAGTCTATACCTGTCTCTATTCTTCACTGCATGTTTAGAATAGGTGAGATTACTTCAGTACTTGGCATGTTATACTTGTATCCCAGTGGGGATTTTCCTCGGCTTCTTGCCGTCTATGTGGTCAGTGGACCATGGTTTGAGCATCAGCATTATGATCGCCGTCGAGCCAAGCTTTTCGTCACGCACACCGACGGTTTGGCCACCGTGTGGGTGTTCTTTACCGGTAGAGAGGTCTGATCGACCCGTGAGCCTAGTGGGGTTATGATAGCTTGATTGGGTGTCCAAAAGTGGTTGTTGCCTGAGGCCCCAATGACCAAAAGGGGCTTTAGCCTGAGGTCCATTTGCTCCATGGCAAATTTAGCCTGAGGCCCTTGTGGCCAAAAGTGGCAGTGATTGGGTATATTTGTGATGATTACTTTTGATGCATTATCCTTGTTTATTTCCTGATTGACAGATTATCAGTTATAGCATGATCATTTACTGCTTGCCAGATTATCAGTGATAGCATGATTGTTTCCTGCTTATCAGTACAGTATATTCATTCCTGCTTGTCAGTTATAGCATGATCATTCATTCCTACTTGTAGTCTTATCAGTGATAGCAAGATCAGCTCTATATATGATTACACTGCTCAGTTGATTAATCCATGATTGATGATACTCTGCTGAAATTATATACCTGCTTTCTATCTTCAGTATATCCTACTTTTGCTATCCGCTTATTACCGTACCCAGTAGGTACGGCTTGCTATTTCCCGGCTCGTCGTGCCCACTGGGATACACTCCGGTGTGTCTCACACCCTCGGGTGACTGTTTTTCAGGTCAAGCGGGTGCTGGGATGTCGGGACGAGTTGGTGAGGTTCCGAGTTAGCTTCTACCCCTGGACAGCCGTTATCTTTGTATTAGCAATTGTCAAAGAGGAAAATTGTAATGTAATTGTAATGTTAGTAGTACGTAGTTTAGACTACTCTGATGTTGTTGTGAAAGCTAGCCGTGCATATATAGAAAAGGCTCAATTCCATAGGGGATTGGGACTCTTCTATATATGTGGCGGTCTGTCATTGCCCTGGCTTGGTTTTGAAACTCTGATATAAAAAAAAAAAAAATTTTAGACCCACTTTTGAATCTCGGGGCGTGACAAACCCTAAACCCAAAACCCTAAAATCCTAAACCCTAAACCCTAAACCCTAAAACCCTAAAACCCTAAAACCCTAAACCCTAAAACCCTAAAACCCTAAAAAATCCTAAACCCTAAATCCTAAAATCCTAAACCCTAAACCCTAAACCCTAGAACCCTAAGGGGGCGTTTGGATTGGGGATAAAGGGGGATATCCCCCTTTATCCCCAAACGGTTTGGGGATATCCCCGGGATTGGGGGAGGGATATCCTCACCTCCCCCAAACCGGCGGGGTTTATCCCCTGTCCCTTCCCAAGGCAGCAGTGCCTTGGGAAGGGACATTTCAATTTTTTTTTTTTTTTTTTTTTTTTTTAAGCTTTGGGCGGTTTTTTTTTTTAATTAAAATTTTTAAATTTTAAAAAATATTTATATTTTAAATTTTAAATTTTATAAATTTTAAATTTTAAATATTTATATTTTAAATTTTAAATTTTAAATTTTAATTAAAATAATTTATATTTTAAATTTTAAATTTTAAATTTTAAAAAATATTTAAATTATAAATTTATAATTTTATAAAATTTAATTTTTTTAAATTTTTTTTATAAATTTAAATTTAAATTTTTTTTTTTCCTTTCTTTTATATTCCTTTTTTTTCTCTTTTTTTTTTTTTCGTTTTTTTTCTCTTTTATGCTTCAGGGTTTTTTTTAAAATTTTAATTTTTTATATTTTATAAATTTTAATTTTTTATATTTTATAAATTTATATAAATTTATATTTTATTAAAATTATAAATATATTTATATTTTATTATAGAGATAATTGCCTGTGTACCCCTGAAATATGAAGAAATATCTGATTTATCCCTCTTATTTTTTTCTTTCCAATATACCCTTCATACGTTCCACCGTTATTAAAAATACCCCTACCGTTTCCCTTTGTTAAGTTAACTAGGGTTAAACTAGAGTTAAATAATAATCGGAGTTGAAAACTATCAGATATACCTATTTTGCCCTGGTTTAGGGTTTAGGGTTTAGGGTTTAGAATTTTTTAGGGTTTTAGAGTTTAGGGTTTAGGGTTTTAGGGTTTAGGGTTTAGGGTTTTTTAGGGTTCTAGGGTTTAGGGTTTAGAGTTTTAGGGTTTAGGGTTTAGGATTTTTTAGAGTTTTAGGGTTTAGGGTTTTAGGGTTTAGGGTTTTAGGGTTTAGGGGTTTAGAGTTTTAGGGTTTAGGGTATATTTGAAAGGGCAAAATAGTAATTACACACAGATAACGGCAGTTCCAAACGGTACACTAACAGAGTTTAACTTCAGGGGTATTTTGGAAAGAAGTTGGAACGTAAGAAGGGTAGTTTTAATATTAGCCTTCTAAGAGGGGTAAATCTGAAAACAGAAAAATTTTTAGGGGTACGTAGGAAATTGCCCCTTTATTATATTATATATATTTATAAATTTATAATTTTAAAAAATAATATTAATTTTAAAATTATAAAATTTATATAATTTTTTTATAATTTTTGTAAAATTTATATAAATTTAAAAATTAAAATTTTTACTCCTACTTAAAATATTCTAATACATTTTTTAATTATCACATTTATAATATACATAAAAGTAAAGGTCACATCGTCATTAAACATAAAAATCAACTTTATACTTCTCATTCTTCATCCCCAATCCAAACACCTATTTTTTTATACCAGGTTTAAGCCTCATTCACATCCAAACACAATTTAGGTTTAAACCAGGTTTATCCCTTACTTTATACCTATACCTGGTATAACTCATTCCGGTATAAGCCACATCCAAACGGTACCTAAAAAACCCTAAACCCTAAACCCTAAAACCCCAAACCCTAAACCCTAAAACCCTAACAAATCCTAAACCCTAAACCCTAAACTCTAAACCCGGGCAAAATAGGTATATCTGATAGTTTTCAACTCCGATTATTATTTAACTCTAGTTTAACCCTAGTTAACTTAACAAAGGGAAACGGTAGGGGTATTTTTAATAACGGTAGAACGTATGAAGGGTATATTGGAAAGAAAAAAATAAGAGGGGTAAATCAGATATTTCTTCATATTTCAGGGGTACACAGGTAATTATCCCTTTAATAATATATGTTAATCAACATAAGGATAAAATTAATTAATGCTATGTGTTGGTACTTTTCAAGCCGTTTAAACCTTGTGGAAGGTAATTGTTCTTTTCATACTTACACGAGTTTGGGATTTCTTTTCATACTTACCGCCGGAAAATTCTTTGTCGGTGGCCCGTGTCCCTGTAATTCCAATTTCTTTTTTTCTTTAATATTAAGAAAATTAAGTAATGCTTTGAGATCCAAACAATGTTTTATTGCGTTGGCAAAAGTTGTGATATATAATATGTCGAACTACATACCGAAATTAATTAGAATTCTTAACATCATATATTTTAATATATCAATGATTTTATATATATGCAACGGTTGGTGCATGAAAAATAACACCAGACGGTAATTGGTCCGGACCACGCACTTAGCCTTCATGGACAAAGTAAAAGGGAACATGTGGTGCACCACGTGACAAGGAAAATATGTTTGAAGGTAGATCGACGAGTTTTAGGCTGGAACGGTTGGAGACGTTGGCGTAACATACTGTACCGAATTTTAGCTAAATTGATCAAGTATGGATTTAGTCATACTCAACGTGCCTAAAATGTGACTAGAAGGGTCTAGAATGAGATTGGATTGAATCAAAATAAATTCAAATCAAAATGAAGTTTGCAACTCTGATATTAAAGTTTTGGAGAGAATTCGGATGCTTGAAAGATGTTGCGGGTGTCCGAATGTGAGCTCGGATGCCAGTTGGGGGCGCTCAGAAAAAGATTCAGACGCTCAACCCAAGAGCGCGCGCTCTAGCGTGAAGGTCCGATGTTTTGGACGTTCGAAAATGTCCTGCGGACACTCGAAATTGCATGCAGTCAGTCTCAACCTAGGGCAAGAAAATAGGAAATTTGGATGCCCGAATTGCCTCGCAGGCGCCCAAAGCCTGGCGCAGACTATGAGTTGAGTCTGCTACAAATAAAATTATTTGGGGGACTTATGGCCATTTTGCTACAACCCATTATAAAGAGACCTCAGCCCCTTGTCCCGTACAGTGAACACACACACACACACACACACACACACACACACACACACACTTTTCTCCCTCTCTCTTTCTCTAGAAACCTCCCCAAAGGTGGAGATTTGGAGGAGAAAAGCTTGGAGGAGGCTTCTTAGAGCAAGAAGAAGTTTGAAGTGCTTGGAGTTTGAGGTAAGGATTTTCGATTTTGAGTTAGAGTTTATGTTAAACTATTTGAAATTGAGGTTTTTGAAAATCCTAGGTGATTCTACACTAGTTTAATCATGAATCCACCATAGATTTCGGAGTGTTCTTAAGAAAGTAAAACCTAGGACAAAAATTTTGTGTTTTTGTACCTAGAAGGCTTTGAATCTAATTGATTATTTGAAACTCTAATTGAAGATTAGAGAAACACGAGAGACAACTTTGATTTGGACTATACCAAAACTACATCGTTCGATTGAAGAAAACAAACCAATTTTAGGTGTTTTCATTCGTTAGTCTTAGAAGCACACCGAATCGGTGTCGGGAGCCTAATTGCAAATAACTACAAGCAATTAGGGGTAAATCGAGATAGAAAATATCTTCAAAATAGTTTGATCTTCTCTTTGTTTAAAGGATTCTTGATTTCATGCATATATGTATATAAGTAAAATATAAGTTAAATGGTTTTAATTACATGCTAGGGTATCAAGTAAATCAAGATGATTAATATGTATGTATTGAACCTAAGTGAAAATAGGGTTTTAACACTTATAAGTTAAGTGAAAAATTAGTAAGCATCAATGCGAGACAATTAGTCTAAATGAGAACTTTGAATATAGATTAAACAAGTGGCATTTGAACTTATATCAAAACCTAAGGTGAAAATAGAGACATGTATGAACTCTAGATTGAATATGAACTAGATTACATGTGAAGGTGCATGTATACATGTGTAATCATGTGAACCTTGAAAAAGTTAATTAGAGTGTGGCATCAAACTTAGATTGAAATCTAAGGCGGAACTTGGTGGTATATGAGCTCTAGATTAGAAGTGCGCTAGAGAACAAGATGAGAATATTGTATATGGTTGGCAACTCTAGAGTATTGTGTTAGATACTCTAGAAGCCAACCAAGCCAACAGATATATTCTTTTTAGGATATAAATTTTTGTTTGACTTTTTATATTATGAATGTAATTAAATTTTTATTTTCATTCATATTGTGTATGTGTTTATGAATTGTCCAAAAAATTAATAAGATAATGATACATATTTTTAATAGTTGAGAATTTGAAACAAGTATCATTGGTGATTAATTTATAAATGCTCCCGATCGATGAATCATCACGGGGATAGTAATTGATTCGGTGAGATTGGTGCACAAGTCGCTTCCCTTTTAGGGTAGATGAGTCTCAAGTCAACAGTATGGGGACACTAGAGCGAATGAGTAGGTGGTTGTTGGAGAACAAGGATATCGAGCATGACCAACACGAGAAGTCACTTGTATGTCTACTCACTCGTCAGTGACTTATTCGATGTTGCAGTAGTGTGACTGATTCTTTGACCTGCGGTGTCTTGACTATTCACAATGGGGTTACTATAGTTTGATTGTACATACACTTGGTCCCTAACCATTTGGGTCCTTGTGGTAAATGTTGGTTGCAATAGGTTCGTGTAAGAATAGGGTGTGCACCTATATGAAATCTATCGCCCTTAATAGATAAGGGAGTTAGTTCTATGTGATTTATGAGACCGAATTTAGAAGATCTTGGCCAAGGCAGAGTAAATAACGGAAAGAATTTTCGATATTAGAAACTCGAGTCGAATAAATTTGACATATGACAGACGTGAGGTTTGACGAGCAATTATAGGATCTTCGTTTAGTCGGGACTCCTGATAGAAGGACTGTATCACACGTTAACTGTACCTAGAGGTTCAACATTCTATTCTATTGGAAATCTACTATATGGTGCTAGGCGTCACTAGTGGATTGTGAGACTCATGAGAATTATTTGGATGATCGATGATTCTTATTAAGCTGAGTTGGAATTATTCTGATCCACTGAAAAGAATTTTAGTAATATTGTTGATGGTGATCACAATATATCTCACTACTAGATAGAATAGAATATATTGGGTCACACACATAAGAGGTTATGATTGATCGAATAGTTGGATAGCGAATTTTGAATCGTTTGAGGACTCAATTGTCAATATGTTGATAATTAGATTAATTTGTAATTATTAAAAATTAGGGATATTAAAGTGCAAATGTTGTAAGAGAGAACTTTGTGATACCCCAACTTCCCACGGGGTCACCCATCCTAGAACTACTCTAGCTCTAGCACGCTTAACTCTCTTAACCCCTTGGGTATTGTTACCACCCAAAATGTTATAGCCGGATTAAGAGATTTAGTCATATTATATCATTTATATATAGGACTAATCCAAATTCCGGAGGTATCACACCGTGTGGCGGATTTAGATGATTTTCGCGACATCGGATTCTAAAGAGGATAAGGATTTCTCACGCCAACATTCAGTTTGATCGGGCATTGGATCGACAGTTTTCAGGTGGGTTGGTTTGCCTCCAAAATTGGCAGGTGGTTTCCTAATTCTATTCTTAGCAACATGCATGTTTGAATGTACACTGTGTATGATTGTGATGTAGAGTACCGGTTTTTGGGTCGAGCTTTCTGACTCCACCGGCGAGCCTTTTGACTGGAAAAAGGCGTGAGCGCGTGTATTTTCGATTTACAGCGGTGTTCGGGTGGTTCCGGGCGGCGGCGGAGGTGCCGGGGTCGAAAAGTGAGTTGGCGTGGCCTTTTCCTTGATTATTTTAATTATTTAATGGCTTTAATTATTTTGAGTGTTAATTATTGCCTTTCCTAGTGCTGTAGGTGGAGAGGGTGTTGGCTGAGGGTTGCTAATTAAGTGTGTGTGGCAGGGGGGTTTAATTAGTGGGGGTTGGTGAGGAATTAATTTTTCCCTTCACTTTATTTAAACCCCTCTCACTCTCTCTCTCGAGCCACCTCACCACCACCTTTCCCCCATTCTTTTCTGGGTTTGGTCTGAAGCTTGGAGGAAGAAGAAGGAGAAGAGAAGGAGAGGTGTTCTTGTGCCGTTCGCATCGCCGCAAGGACGTGGAGCCGGTCGAGGGCGCGGCGAGCCTCATGGAGGTGTGTTTTAAATTATTTAATTTAAATTGCTCGCGTGGTTTTGGCTCTCCCTCTCCTTGCTTTTCCTTTTCTTTCTTTGCTGCTCGTGGGTGTGGGGGGCATGCTGTCCAGTTTTTTGGGCAGTGTGTGGCTCGGGAGGCGAGACGCCGCACGGCCGGGCTGAGGCGAAGCTCGCAGCAGGCGCCGCTGCGCGGGCGCACCTGAGCGCCGCGCGCAGCAGGCGCCCTGCTGCTGTGGTCGTGCAGCGGAGCGCCAGGCCGTAGCAGCCCCCCCTGGGCGCCCTGCAGGGGCAGGTGCGCGCTGTTGGCCGCGGGCACTGCGCGGACCGCGCGCAGTGCCGCGGGCCCCGCGCGGGCTGCGCGCGGCACTGCGGTGCGTGCGCAGTGCCGCGGGCACTGCGCGGACCGCGCGCAGTGCCGCGGGCCCCGCGCGGGCCGCGCGCGGCACTGCGGTGCGCGCGCAGTGCCGCGGGCACTGCGCGGACCGCGCGCAGTGCCGCGGGCACTGCGCGGACCGCGCGCAGTGCCGCGGGCCCCGCGCGGGCCGCGCGCGGCACTGCGGTGCGTGCGCAGTGCTGCGGGCACTGCGCAGACCGCGCGCAGTGCCGCGGGCCCCGCGCGGGCCGCGCGCGGCACTGCGGTGCGCGCGCAGTGCCGCGGGCGCTGCGCGGACCCCCGCGCGGGCGGCCCTGGGCCGCGGCGGGCCCTGCAGGCCGCGCGCAAGGCGCGCGGGCCTGCCAGGCCGCGCGGGCGGCCTTGTGCCGCGGCGGGCCCTGCAGGCCGCGCGCAAGGCGCGCGGGCCTGCCAGGCCGCGCGGGCGGCTTTGTGCCGCGGTGGGCCCTGCAGGCCGCGCGCAAGGCGCGCGGGCCTGCCAGGCCGCGCGGGCGGCCTTGTACCGCGGCGGGCCTGCAGGCCGCGCGCAAGGCGTGCGGGCCTGCCAGGCCGCGCGGGCGGCCTTGTGCCGCGGCGGGCCTGCAGGCCGCGCGCAAGGCGGGCGGGCCTGCCAGGCCGCGCGGGCGGCCCGGTTGCCGCGCGGGCGGCCTTTGTGCCTTGCGGCCGCGGGCAGCGCTGTTGCCGCGCGGGCTGCGGCCCGGCCGCGCGCCACGGCGTGGGTGCGATGGGCTTTCCGCGCCACACGCCCGGCGTTCGTCGTCGCCGGTTGGGTTTTCCGCCGCTTGAGGGTGGGTCGTTATCTTGGGTTTTTCCTTCTGACCCCGGTTTTCTCCGATTCTGCAGTGTGACTTAGTGTTGGCCCGATAGCGAGGTCGGCGGTGCGCGTTGTACTACTTCGAGCTGTAGGATCGCACCGGGACTTCTATTTGGCGCACGATTTTGCGACCTCTTCGCAGGTGGGTTGGTTTCCTCCGAGAGTGCTACGGACTGTCCATTTTGACTTGCAAATGCAAGGGTGATGTGTCCTTGGAATGTCAGGTAAATGCGCAGCAGTCGTGTGAGTCGATGGTTATGGTTCCGACCAAGACACGTGGTATACTCTTAGGAGTTCGTTCTGGGATACACAGTGGTGTTCGACGCCCCCTGGCTGAGTTACCAGGAGGGCGTTTCTCTCCGGCCGAGTTACCGGGAAGCTTAGTTCCCTGGCTGAGTTACCAGGAGGTAGTTTGCCCTGGCCGAGCTACCAGGTGGGTATTTCCCTGGCCGAGATACCAGGTGTGAGTTCGCCCCTGGCCGAGTTACCAGGTGGCTGCGGGGGAAATGGCATGAGCGGGTGGTCATCGTGGATGATTTTAGATGTCATTTCATATTGCATTGCATTACCGCATACAGTGATAGATTTATTTACAGCTTTCCTTTCTGTATCTATCTATCTATCTATCTATCTATCTATCTATCTATCTATCTATCTATCTATCTATCTATCTGCTTTACTTCCAGGGGACTTGGTGGGTTACCGTGGATTGGATACCGGTACCCACTGAGATCTGACTTTTCAGTTGATCTCACACCCGCTGTGTGTGGCAGGTGCTTCTGAGGCGGCCGCTTCTGGGTCGGTTCGTGCGGAGTCTTCCGACCGCGGCAAGGGCTTGGCCGACTAGTGCCACTTGGGTCTGTTGAGTCACAGGTAGAGCTACTCGGGTATTTTTGGTTCCCACTTTTGTATCTGTTAGTGGTGGTGTACCCCCTTTTTTGGGAAGTAGCGGATGTTGTACCTGGACTTTGTACTTAGTGACTCTTGTATGCAGTTCACTTTCTTTTAATGTTGCTTCTCCTTTGCTCTGATACTTGTATGGCTAGATCCCTTCTTGCAGGTTAGACGCTTCGTCTGTGCGGCAGTTTCCGCACAGACGGCGGGTCTGTTGGCGAGCCCGGGTCGCAGGTTCGACCCCGGGGCGTGACAGATTTAGGTGGTATCAGAGCCTAGGTGTTTAGGTCTTTGGGGACTTAGGGACACTAGGCTGTTTGGGCAGTTGTGCGACTGCCGTGGGAGTTGAGTGGTAGCGAGAGTTTTGGTTGTGTTGTGACTCCCCGGGGTTTTCGGGCGAGTGACTTTACATGTTAGCTCTCTAAAGTAGCTCTGTTGGCTGCAGACAACACAACACTTTAGAGCTAGAAACATGTCTCAGACTCTCGCTGGCCTTGGGTTGTGAGGTTTTGGTTCTCTGACACCCTGTTTTCCCTGTTGCAGTTGCCTAACATGCCTCCCAGACGTCGTGCAACGACGAGGGCGCACCCCGCGTCGGAGGACAGGCCCGAGCGGGAGGAGGCTGCGCAGGGTGAGGTTCTTGAGCTGCGGGCCCAAGTGGCCCAGTTGTCTGAGGCGTTGCGGCGCCAGGAGGAGGCTGCCAAACGCCATGAGGAAAACTTGGAGCGGATGATGAGGTTATTTGAGCAGAGGACATCGGCGGCACCACCAGCTGCGACTTCGTCGACCTCGTCACAGATTGTCCCACTGACGGAGGCAGAGCAGAGGGAGCTCACAGACCGACTAGCTTATGTCAGCCAGTTCCGTCCTCCACGTTTTGCCGGGCAGAGTACTGAGCCACGGGAAGTAGAAAACTGGATTTCTGCAATTGAAAAGTTGTTCGAGAACCTGTTTGTTAAGGAGCAGCATCAGGTGTTCATAGCCACTCACTTTCTGGAGGGAGACGCCGAGACCTGGTGGCGTCGGGTCCGACCGGTTGGACCGCCGGGATCTCAGTTGATGTCTTGGCAGGATTTCCGTGCTTTGCTACTCGGGGCTTACTTTCCCGATAGCGCAAAGCATAAGTTAGAGGGGGATCTTCGCCGACTGCAGCAGGGTAGTCGGCCTCTTCCTGACTATATTCGAGAGTTCCAGAGACTTTTGAGCAGTGTGCCGCATGTTGCCCCTGACGAGGCTCAGCGCGTGGATTTATTTGAGAGGGGGCTTCACCCTGATATCTATCACCTTGTTCATGCACACCGATCTCCGACACTTGACGCAGCCATGGAGCATGCACGGTGGGTCTCTCGGGGGAGGGTGATCATGGCGGAGAGGGGCGGAGCGCCTGGGAGTAGTTCCGGTGAGAAGCGCCCCGCACCGCAGGACCTTGGACAGACGAGCAGGCCGAGGCCCCCGAGACCGCCGGAGACACCGTCTCGGGGCCGCGGGACTCAGAGGAGACAGAAATCGGGGGGCTCCCGATCTTCTAGGCGGCAGCAGCAGCAGCTGATTCGCACGGATAGCTGTGTGATTTGTGGCGGGCCCCACGCCCCTCAGCAGTGTGATCAGCGACAGGGGCGGTGTTACCGGTGTGGACAGGCAGGGCACCGATCGTGGTCTTGTCCTTCAGCTGGGGCATCAGCAGCTTCGGCAGTTCCGGCACTTCCTCCACCGCCCTATCAGACGGGCGGATCTTCGGCAGGTGCTGGCCTGGTGGACAGGGCCACTTCGACGCGGCAGTCTGACAGACGACCACCCCCGAGCGGCAGGGTGTACACCGCCCAGGTCGATGATGTAGAGGCAGCGGGCCACGTGGTGGCAGGTATTATCCTTATTTCCTCTACTCGCACTAGAGCCTTATTTGATACTGGAGCATCTCATTCATTCATCAGTAGGGCATTTGCATTCATGCATGGGCTAGAGATAGGACTGTTGCCTTGTGCTCTTGAGGTTCAGGTACCCGATCATGTTCTACACGTTGATGAGTGTTGTTGGTCCTGCCCTGTACAGTTAGGGCCTTGGATTTTACCCGTAGATCTTTTGGCCCTTCGTCAGCTTCAGGATTTTGACGTAGTTTTGGGGATGGATTGGTTGACTCGGTATTACGCTGCTATTGATTGTCGGGCGAGGACTGTGACCCTCAGGGAGCCGGATCAGGAGGAGTATGTTTTCAGAGGTTGTCAGAGTACGCTATTTGCGGCGACGATCTCTTCTGCTAGAGCCCGACAGCTGATGAGTCGTGGTTGTGTTGCCTTCTTGGCTACTGTCGTTGAGGCGCCTTCGGCGATGCCTGGACTCGAGGACATTCCTATCGTCCGAGAGTATCCAGATGTGTTCCCTCCCGAGCTATCGACTATGCCGCCGGATCGAGAGATTGAGTTCGTGATTGATGTGGTCCCTGGAACCACGCCAATCTCTAAGGCACCCTACAGAATGGCACCAGCAGAATTGAGAGAGTTAAAGGCTCAGCTTCAGGATCTCATGGATCGCGGGTTTGTGCGTCCTAGTGTTTCTCCTTGGGGAGCCCCGATCCTTTTTGTGAAGAAAAAGGACGGGTCACTTAGGCTTTGTGTGGACTACAGGGAATTGAATAAAGTGACCGTCAAGAACAAGTATCCACTTCCTCGGATTGATGATCTATTTGACCAGCTTCAGGGAGCCACTGTTTTCTCGAAGATAGATCTGCAGTCCGGTTACCACCAGCTGAGGGTGAGGGCCGAGGATGTGTCCAAGACGGCGTTCCGATCTCGGTATGGGCATTACGAGTTTACAGTGCTACCTTTTGGTTTGACGAATGCCCCGGCGGCGTTCATGGATTTGATGAACCGAGTCTTTCAGCCGTACTTGGACCGTTTCGTGGTGGTTTTCATTGATGACATCCTGATTTACTCCCGTAGCGACCTTGAGCACGAGGAGCACTTGAGGTTAGTGCTGCAGCTTCTGAGGGAGAAAAAGCTGTATGCGAAGTTAAAGAAATGCGCCTTTTGGCTTCGGGAGGTTTCTTTTCTTGGCCATATCGTTTCAGCCGCAGGAGTGGCAGTGGACCCGGCAAAGATAGCTTCGGTTCGGGATTGGCCTAGACCTACGACGGTGACGGAGATTCGGAGCTTCGTGGGCCTTGCGGGCTACTACCGTCGTTTTGTAGAGGGCTTTGCGAAGCTCTCTTCTCCCCTCACCAAGTTGACCAAGAAAGGGGTAAAATTTGTTTGGACAGAGCACTGCCAGCAAAGCTTCGAGGATTTGAAGCAGAGGTTGATTTCAGCTCCAGTTCTTGCACTACCGGTTATGGGAGAGGGGTATGTGGTTTACAGTGATGCCTCCCACAGCGGCCTTGGTTGCGTATTGATGCAACATGGTAGGGTGATTGCCTACGCTTCTCGCCAGTTAAAGGATTATGAGAGGAATTACCCTACACATGACCTTGAGCTCGCTGCTGTGGTTTTTGCCTTGAAGCTCTGGCGGCACTATTTGTATGGCGAGCGCTGTGAGATTTTTACCGATCATCAGAGTTTGAAGTACCTGTTCACCCAGAAAGAACTCAACCTAAGGCAGCGCCGGTGGCTCGAGCTATTAAAGGACTTTGACTTGAGCATTCTCTATCATCCCGGCAAGGCTAATGTGGTCGCGGATGCTTTGAGCAGGCGAGCAGGCCAGACCTTGAGTATGCTTATTACCCAGCAGAGACCACTGAGAGAGCAGCTGAGGAGTTTGGAGATAGAGGTTGTGTCCCCGGGGGTTTCGGCAAGACTTATGTCTATGGTCTTGCAGCCCACTCTACTGGACAGGATTAGAGAGAAGCAGAGTGAGGACCCCTATCTTCTCAGGATTCGAGACCAGGTGCAGCTTGGACAGAGCGGGGACTTTTCTGTGGATGTCGCGGGAGTACTCAGGTACAGGGACCGCATTTGTGTACCGGCGGATGTGGATATTAGAGAGCTGATCCTGAGGGAGGCTCACTATACACCTTACACCCTCCATCCTGGGGGAACTAAGATGTATAGGGATTTGAAGACTCAGTTTTGGTGGCAGGGCTTGAAGAGGGATGTTGGTAGGTTTGTGGCTCGCTGTTTAACTTGCCAACAGGTTAAAGCGGAACATCAGGTTCCTGCTGGCAAGTTGCAAAGCCTACCAATCCCTGAGTGGAAGTGGGATTGTGTCACCATGGACTTTATTGTGGGTCTGCCGAGGACTCAGGGAGGAGCCGATGCCATTTGGGTGATAGTTGACCGGTTGACTAAATCTGCTCACTTTTTGCCGATTCAGTCAGGTTGGGCCTTGGAGAGATTAGCGCAGTTATACCTTGACGAGATCGTGAGGCTTCATGGAGTGCCAGCTTCTATTGTATCAGATAGGGATCCCAGATTCACCTCTCAGTTTTGGAGGAGCTTGCAGACGGCTATGGGAACCCAGCTTCAGTTCAGCACTGCCTTTCACCCACAGACCGACGGACAGTCTGAGCGGACGATTCAGACTTTGGAGGACATGTTGAGAGCTTGTGTCCTGAGTTTTAGTGGCAGTTGGGATCGACACTTGAGACTTGCAGAGTTTGCCTACAACAATAGCTTCCAGGCGAGTATCAAGATGGCGCCCTTTGAAGCATTGTATGGTAGGAAATGTCGATCGCCTCTTTGTTGGAGCGATGTGGGTGAAAGAAAAACCTTGGGGCCTGACTTGCTCTTGGAGGCTGAGGAGAAGGTTAAGGTTGTTCGGCGCCACTTGGTCACTGCTCAGAGCCGACAAAAGAGCTACGCCGATAGAAGGAGGCGAGACTTGGTGTTTCTGGTGGGAGACCATGTGTTTTTGAAAGTCTCGCCCTCTCGAGGGATTCGGCGCTTTGGGGTGCGCGGGAAGTTGAGCCCGCGTTTTATCGGCCCTTTTGAAGTTCTAGAGCGTGTTGGACCTGTCGCCTATCGTGTTGCTCTACCGCCGCGGCTAGCCGGTACTCATGATGTTTTTCATGTGTCAGTTTTGAGGAGGTATGTCTATGATCCCTCTCACATTGTGGACTTCACTGCTTTGGAGCTGGACGATGAGCTGCATTTCCGTGAGCGCCCGATTCGAATTCTTGCTCGAGAGACGAGAGAATTGCGAAGTCGGGTCATACCTTATGTGAAGGTACTGTGGAGCCACCATGATGAGAGAGAGGCTACTTGGGAGCCCGAGGATGAGTTGAAGACTACCTACCGGCACTTATTTGAGGCCCCCTCCTGACTTTTGAGCTTTTGGGGTTTCGAGGGCGAAACCGTTTGAAGGGGGGGAGAGTGTAGAGTACCGGTTTTTGGGTCGAGCTTTCTGACTCCACCGGCGAGCCTTTTGACTGGAAAAAGGCGTGAGCGCGTGTATTTTCGATTTACAGCGGTGTTCGGGTGGTTCCGGGCGGCGGCGGAGGTGCCGGGGTCGAAAAGTGAGTTGGCGTGGCCTTTTCCTTGATTATTTTAATTATTTAATGGCTTTAATTATTTTGAGTGTTAATTATTGCCTTTCCTAGTGCTGTAGGTGGAGAGGGTGTTGGCTGAGGGTTGCTAATTAAGTGTGTGTGGCAGGGGGGTTTAATTAGTGGGGGTTGGTGAGGAATTAATTTTTCCCTTCACTTTATTTAAACCCCTCTCACTCTCTCTCTCGAGCCACCTCACCACCACCTTTCCCCCATTCTTTTCTGGGTTTGGTCTGAAGCTTGGAGGAAGAAGAAGGAGAAGAGAAGGAGAGGTGTTCTTGTGCCGTTCGCATCGCCGCAAGGACGTGGAGCCGGTCGAGGGCGCGGCGAGCCTCATGGAGGTGTGTTTTTAAATTATTTAATTTAAATTGCTCGCGTGGTTTTGGCTCTCCCTCTCCTTGCTTTTCCTTTTCTTTCTTTGCTGCTCGTGGGTGTGGGGGGCATGCTGTCCAGTTTTTTGGGCAGTGTGTGGCTCGGGAGGCGAGACGCCGCACGGCCGGGCTGAGGCGAAGCTCGCAGCAGGCGCCGCTGCGCGGGCGCACCTGAGCGCCGCGCGCAGCAGGCGCCCTGCTGCTGTGGTCGTGCAGCGGAGCGCCAGGCCGTAGCAGCCCCCCCTGGGCGCCCTGCAGGGGCAGGTGCGCGCTGTTGGCCGCGGGCACTGCGCGGACCGCGCGCAGTGCCGCGGGCCCCGCGCGGGCCGCGCGCGGCACTACGGTGCGCGCGCAGTGCCGCGGGCACTGCGCGGACCGCGCGCAGTGCCGCGGGCCCCGCGCGGGCCGCGCGCGGCACTGCGGTGCGTGCGCAGTGCCGCGGGCACTGCGCAGACCGCGCGCAGTGCCGCGGGCCGCGCGCGGGCCGCGCGCGGCACTGCGGTGCGCGCGCAGTGCCGCGGGCGCTGCGCGGACCCCCGCGCGGGCGGCCCTGGGCCGCGGCGCGCGGGCCTGCCAGGCCGCGCGGGCGGCCTTGTGCCGCGGCGGGCCCTGCAGGCCGCGCGCAAGGCGCGCGGGCCTGCCAGGCCGCGCGGGCGGCCTTGTGCCGCGGCGGGCCCTGCAGGCCGCGCGCAAGGCGCGCGGGCCTGCCAGGACGCGCGGGCGGCCTTGTACCGCGGCGGGCCTGCAGGCCGCGCGCAAGGCGCGCGGGCCTGCCAGGACGCGCGGGCGGCCTTGTGCCGCGGCGGGCCTGCAGGCCGCGCGCAAGGCGGGCGGGCCTGCCAGGCCGCGCGGGCGGCCCGGTTGCCGCGCGGGCGGCCTTTGTGCCTTGCGGCCGCGGGCAGCGCTGTTGCCGCGCGGGCTGCGGCCCGGCCGCGCGCCACGGCGTGGGTGCGATGGGCTTTCCGCGCCACACGCCCGGCGTTCGTCGTCGCCGGTTGGGTTTTCCGCCGCTTGAGGGCGGGTCGTTATCTTGGGTTTTTCCTTCTGACCCCGGTTTTCTCCGATTCTGCAGTGTGACTTAGTGTTGGCCCGATAGCGAGGTCGGCGGTGCGCGTTGTACTACTTCGAGCTGTAGGATCGCACCGGGACTTCTATTTGGCGCACGATTTTGCGACCTCTTCGCAGGTGGGTTGGTTTCCTCCGAGAGTGCTACGGACTGTCCATTTTGACTTGCAAATGCAAGGGTGATGTGTCCTTGGAATATCAGGTAAATGCGCAGCAGTCGTGTGAGTCGATGGTTATGGTTCCGACCAAGACACGTGGTATACTCTTAGGAGTTCGTTCTGGGATACACAGTGGTGTTCGACGCCCCCTGGCTGAGTTACCAGGAGGGCGTTTCTCTCCGGCCGAGTTACAGGGAAGCTTAGTTCCCTGGCTGAGTTACCAGGAGGTAGTTTGCCCTGGCCGAGCTACCAGGTGGGTATTTCCCTGGCCGAGATACCAGGTGTGAGTTCGCCCCTGGCCGAGTTACCAGGTGGCTGCGGGGGAAGTGGCATGAGCGGGTGGTCATCGTGGATGATTTTAGATGTCATTTCATATTGCATTGCATTACCGCATACAGTGATAGATTTATTTACAGCTTTCCTTTCTGTATCTATCTATCTATCTATCTATCTATCTATCTATCTATCTATCTGCTTTACTTCCAGGGGACTTGGTGGGTTACCGTGGATTGGATACCGGTACCCACTGAGATCTGACTTTTCAGTTGATCTCACACCCGCTGTGTGTGGCAGGTGCTTCTGAGGCGGCCGCTTCTGGGTCGGTTCGTGCGGAGTCTTCCGACCGCGGCAAGGGCTTGGCCGACTAGTGCCACTTGGGTCTGTTGAGTCACAGGTAGAGCTACTCGGGTATTTTTGGTTCCCACTTTTGTATCTGTTAGTGGTGGTGTACCCCCTTTTTTGGGAAGTAGCGGATGTTGTACTTGGACTTTGTACTTAGTGACTCTTGTATGCAGTTCACTTTCTTTTAATGTTGCTTCTCCTTTGCTCTGATACTTGTATGGCTAGATCCCTTCTTGTAGGTTAGACGCTTCGTCTGTGCGGCAGTTTTCGCACAGACGGCGGGTCTGTTGGCGAGCCCGGGTCGCAGGTTCGACCCCGGGGCGTGACATGTGATGTGAGCATGAGATGTTGTCTACTTTATGTTGATTAAGACTTACATGCGTGTGTGATTGGAACCAAGTATATGAGTTTTGCATGTATGTGAATAGAACCAAGTATATGAGTTGTACATGCTATGTTAATGGAAACTAAGTGTAGAGACAAACCTTACCATGAGATTGAACACTATATGTGCGATGAACCATGCTATGTAAATGAGAGCTACATGTGAGTGATCCTCGTGTTATGATTGGAAGCCACCTATCTAGATGATTCATGCTATAGGATTGAGAACTACATATTGTAAATGTTCATCTTGATGATCGAGAGCTTGCATGACCAAGTCCCAAATACTAGTTTTATTGTGTGTATGATGGATTAAAAATGCCCACTTCATGTTGTTGATTTCTAAACTTGTTCGATTGAATTAGTAATTTTTTTATTATCGCTCTTAACACAAAAATATTGGAACTTTGACTTAGCATCCCCGCTATATGTTTGCATGTATTAACCAGACTAGTAGAGAACCCTCACTTGGGCTAGGTTCTTTTATACTTTAGACATCCACACTCTACATCCTTATTTTCCTGGACATAGTGTTCTCCTCGCCCGGGTAGTGGGCTGAGTGGTCGGGATTTCTTTTAGTGTCGAATGCATGTCACACTCGTACTTGGGGGCCGAGTGGAGTCTGGTAGCTGTGGCTAGTCTTGTACTAGTGTCGGGTGTCACGCCCCAGGGTCGAAACAGCGACCCGGGCCCGCCAACTGATTCGCTGCCCATACGGAAAGCCCCGTATGGACGAAGCGTCTAACCTGCAAAAGATAATACTATAGCTATACAGATATCAGAGCTGAAAAGTAAACTACTGAAATAAGAAAAATACATCTCCCAATAGTACAAGTCTGAACCTCACTATATAAGTCTCTCAAAATAAATAAAACTCTCAACAGCAACTAACCACAATAACCCAGCAGACTGTACTACAAAGTTCCAAAAAGGGTACCACTATACTCCGAGGACGGGTAGGGAACTTGTCACGCCCCGGGTGTAAACCAGAACCCGGGCCCGTCTACAGATCCGCCGTGCATACGGTATTTCCCGCGTACACGAAGCGCCGGTAACCTGCTCAGATATAAGAGATATAATAAAAGAGCATAAAAACAGAGCTGAACTAAAACTACTACATCTCAGACTGAAGCTGGAAATGAAATAAAATACAACTATAAATAAATACAAGTGTCTCTCCCAGCTCACCACAAATATACAAACAGCTGGCTAAAGCCAGACCCAAAAATAAAGGTACAAATACACTGTCTGAGAAGATAGGGTACAACAAAAGTCCAGCTAGCATACTGTCGGGTGGACGATCTATCTAGTCCGCTATCATCTTACCTCGATCTGCCTCTGATGGCCCAGCAGCTCCCGCAGACGAGTCTGCAAAACAAGGGGGAAGAAAAGACAACAAGAATGGGGGTAAGAACTACTAGATAAACCAGTAGCCTCCCCTAGTGGGTAAAGCCTCAAACTCTGACACACCCACTAGGTCTACCAGAGGCAAAAGGAGAAGAAAGGTGGTAAGTTATAAAAACTGCTGATAAAGGAAAGCTACCACTACTATGCCTCTAAATGCAGTACCGAAAAGATTAACCGAAAGCATGCATCAGTAAAACTATCTGCCTGAATAGACCCAATCGATGGACCAGTAACCACTCGCACTGCCTGCTCAAACTGTCTCAAGTATCTGCTCACAAATCGGTACTCACTGACCGATACTCACTGTCTGGCACTAACTGGCCGATGTGTCAATCGCCTACTCTGGAGTGGCACTCGAGGGGAGCGACCCACACGAGTAAAGTAACCCTGTCACCAATATCTCACTATAGCAGGACTAGATCACAACTATGATCAAAGTGGGAAAACCCATCCACTGATGAAACCCCGATCCCCAATCCGATGCAAAAATAAACATCCGGTCAACCGCCCAATGTCCGCGGTCGCCGCAATACCCCATGAGTCCACAATCTGATAAAGTAACCAACATCTGGCCAACCGCCTAATGTCCGCGGTTACCATAATGCCCTACAATCCATAATCGAGTCTAACCTGTCCCAGACTCAATGGCCCCAACTACACTATCCCAAACCCCTGCTCATACCCGAGCAACATGAATCGTGCATCTGAATGAAAAGGAGAACAACACAAACATGGTTTCTCCTAAGTCAAGTCCTAATATGATAGTGTAGCAATAAATAGTGGCCTATCTAGATGTCCATACAAGCATGCAAGTGTCCTCACGATGATAAAAGAAAATAGATATTGTTGTTCTCACAATGATTAGAGCATGTTATTCCAGGATAATAATAGATCTCATAAGAACACTAAGTACTAACATAGCACATGTCTAATCTATACAAGCATGCATGTTACCCACAATGTACTACTCAACAATCAACAACGGGGATAACTCTAATATTCCTAGTGAGTGAATCAAAAGATGAGGTCCACAACAACTACCCACCTCGAAAAGCGCAAACCACAACTGTACGAGACTCCTCGCTGTCCAAGATCCTCAATCCCCTCAAATCTCCAAATGCGAGAACTACAGCAAAACAGATCGCACACGGCATAACTGGAATCTCCAAAACAGTAATTGCTGTTTTGCAAAACAGCATGGAAAACGAGGAAATTTCACCTCTGTATAGTCCTCTGAAAAATCCAAAAAAATCACCGTCGCGATCCTCACGTCGTGTAGATGCGAATCGAGTACTCGCACGTCCCGTTCCGACACCTATAGGCCAAGATATAAATAAAACACCGCTGCGAGTCCAAAACGTCCACAATAAAAAATCTGTAGCTTTCAGTCCAGAAAAAGTGAAATTATCACCTTCGAAGCAATCTCCAAAAATTCCAGAAAAATCACGACGGCGTTCCTCATGAAGAGTAGATGTAAAACGAGTACTCACACTCCTCGTTCCGATGCTCGTGGACCGAGAAAACCCAGAATCACTCCAATGCTGTCCAAAATCTCACCGCAGAAAATAGGGTCACAAGATAGTCCAAAAGACCCAAGAAAGTCCAGGAATGGAGGGAAACTGTAAATTTAAGAATCGTAGCCCAACCAGTCGTGAAAACATAGGCACAAGAATCACCCAAAAACTTCTTTAGGGTAGCCCAGGGTAGTCCGCAGACCGAAACGCTACGAAAAAGGCCACCAAGGAAGGAGCGTCGCAGTGCGCCGAATCGAAGTAGACGTCGAAGTAGCGTCCTCCAAAAATTCTGGAGTTCCTCCAAAAAGTGTAGAACAAAAGGGTGAACAACTTCTCTGAAGAAATCCCAATGTGAATAGGCCCAGAAAAACCAGAAAAAGCAAGTGAAGGGGCCTATCTATAGGCCCAGCCCAAAAAATCCACTATTCCGGATTCAGGCCCAAGTTTTCGGGCCCGACGGTCCGTCGGGCGTACAAATGCCCCCCATGGGATCCGTCCGACCAGCGCTTGAAACGCCCTGTACTTGACACGTGTCCCGAACAGGGAACAGCCAGTGCAGGGCCGCTCGGGCGCTGCCACGTGTCGCGCACCCGGTCAAACGGGTAGGTGGCGCCCGCCAATGGCTGGGCACCACGTGGCCCGCCCGCGCTACCCGCCGACTGCCCACGCGCGACTCGCCGGCCGCGCCGCCTGCCACCCAGACACGCACACATCCCGAGACGTCGGCGCACACTCCTGTGGACCGCGCTGCAAGAGCCCGCCTATCACAGGCTGCCACATGTCCCCACGCCCGGTCTATGCACGCGTCCACGCGCGTGCCTCGCCGGCCGCGCCGCCTGCCCCCCACACGCGCACGCGTCCCGAGGCACCGACGAACACTCTCGTGGACCGCGCTGTAAGAGCCCGCCTATCGCAGGCTGCCACGTGTCCTCGCGCCCGGTCTATGCACCTGCGCGGGATTCCGTGGACCGCGCATCGCGCGCCGGCCTATCCTGGGGCACCATGTGTCCCCGCACCTGGTCCATGAGCCACTCCGCGCCGCTCCGTGGATCGCGCATCATGAACCGGCCAATAATAGGTCGCCACGTAGCACCCGGCCTGTCTACGGCATCCCCCATGCACCCGTATCCACAAAAAACTTCCGGGAGCCCGTTTTTGGGCATCTGGACTCAGAAAAATACAAGCAAATAGTCGTTTTCAAGCGTTTTTCTGCGCTGAATCCAAATCTGACCTCCGATCAGTCTAAAACCTCTTCTAAAATTCAGCAAAAGCAGCCGAGTGACAGGCTTGATCCAGTAACCTTACTGAGTCCATCAAACACATCCACTTGATGCGTTACGGGCCCGACACACCAATAACAGGTGTTTCACATCATGGATTCACGGGGAAAAGCTACATGGGGATTTGGAGTTCTACAGAAGTAGCTCGCGACTTCCTCGCCTCGATCAGCAACAGAAGGATCAGCAACACCCGCAGAAGACTCTGCAAAACAAAGGAGAGGAAAGAGGAAGGGGAGGGGGAAAAATCCCCAGCGGGTGTGAGAACTACACAAACATGTAGTTCTCAGTAGGTACCGCCACCAAGCCCTACGGTCTGCCCACTAAGTCTACTAGAGGGATAAGATAACAGAAAAACTGTACTAATATAAAAATAAGCTGGAAAGAACTCTACAGCTATCATGCCTCTATCTACAATGCCCAATGGGTGATACAGATGAAAATGATGCATCGGCTCTAATCCGAAATACTCAATCAACCCAATCACAGTGACTGCCACATGGGGTCCAGTCAAACCTGCGCTCATCTACTGCCATTACATCCACGGAGGACTGGACTTACGTAGGGCGTCCGTGACTGCCTAAAAAAGGCCTAGCCAGAGGGACTGCGTCGACAAGTCGCGATAGCAAAGTAACAGGCCTAGCTCCGGAGTGGCACTCGAGGGGCGTGACCCCACCGAGGAAAGTATCTGCGCATCTCTGTCGAGCTCAATATGGCTCATGCAGGCTATAATCCAAATCAATGATCAACAAGATCAACAGTACCCAAAACACATATCTAACTCACTAATTGGAAATACACGAACAGTCATGACCGCTGTCAACCCAACGGCTCCCCAAATAGAACATCAACTCAACATACAAACCCACTAGACTGGAGATACTCCACAGCCAACAACAAGGAAGGGTCCGAAAACCCCGAAAGACTAGAACCTACAACCCAAATCAAACAAGAACAGGCTCTAGGCATAGCCTATTGTTGTTCTCGACCCAAAGAAAAAGGCAGCCCTAGAATCCAGATCACTCGAACTCTCTCGGGTGAAGAAGTTTACAGAAAAGGCGACATTTATTACCAAAAACCGTTTTCACTCGAGCCCACGCGGGGTGAGGACTAAAAGTAGTTCATTTTTGTAAAACCATCTTGATTTAAGAAAACCCATTTTAAAGAATTTTAGCTATTTTAGGAAAATCAGTTAGAAACAAGTTTTATTCCCAAACCCCGAAGGGCTAATGCCTTCGCCAATCAGACAAGAAGGCGACCCTTCAACATTTGGAAGAAAAATATTGATTTACTGAAATCATGTGTCCAAAAAGATTCTGGATTCAAGGTCCTGCTATCATTGGTACACCACTGCCACGAACACAGTGGCGACACATAAAACGAAGAACTCGATAACTCGGGACCACCGTTTACCCAAACGGCTCCCGCCACTGGTATAATACTAGCTACATCTACCAGACTCCACTCTGCCCCCAAGCACGAGTGTAACATGCATCCTACACTAAGAGAAAATCCCGACCACTCGGCCCACTACCCGGGCGAGGAAAACACTATGTGTAGGGATAGAATGTAAAGTGTGGATGTCTAAAGCATAAATAAACCTAGAACAAAGTGAGAGTTTTCTACTAGTCTGGTTACACATGCAACATATGACAGGGTGCTAGGTCACGTTCCAATAATAGCATTTAGTTTAACTAAAGCAAGATCAGGGAACATTAACCAACATGATTTCAATAACGACACAAGAAAGACAACATCTCTCTCTCTAACATGCATTCTAACATATATCACAATCATGCATGTTTTCTATATAATAGAATTAATGAACCGTCCACCGGTTTTGGAGACGAAGCAACCCACCTGAATCGCTTTCCGCAGGCAAAGCCGAAGTCGGTGAAGTGCGCAGCCACTCGCTACCAAAATCTGTCGAAACCGCACCCTCGGTACTCGGCCACACAAGCCTCTGCTCAAACCAACATCACGACCAACAACACAATCAATACCCCAAATAGCAATTGCTGTTTTGCAAGCCAGCACAGAAAAGGGGATTTTTAACCTGTGTGCGGTCCTCCAAAAACTCCAGAAAAGTCACGGATACGATCCTCGCGACGAGTAGATACAAATCGAGTATTTATACTCGTTCCGACGCCTGTAGGCCAAGATACACCCAAAATACCGCGGTAAGCCAAACTCCCCACAAACACAACTCTGCGCACAAACAGTCCGGAAGAAGTCAAAATATTACCTTTGAGATGCCCTCCAAAAATTCCAATAAAAATACGGTTGCGATCCTTGTGAAGCGTAGATGTCGATCAAGTCCTCACAAGTTGAAATCCGATAACCGAGCACCAAGATAAAAATCCGACAATGCTCCGCTGTCCAAGAAAATCACCAGCAAGAAAGGGGTTCAAAGATGTTCCAAAAACCTAAATAAAAATCCAAAACTGGTTCCCTCAAAAAAAAAAAAAAAATCCAAAACTGAGAGGAGAGAAAAACAAGAAAAACGGAGATCTACCTCTCAAGAAACCGATGCCGCAAAAATCGTCCAAAAATTCCTTCGGGGTAGCTCCGGGGACCTCTTGGACCAAAACGCGACGAAATAGTCCGCCGAAGAAAGAACGTCGCACTGCGCCGACTCATCGAAGACGTCGATGCCGCGGCCTCCAAAAATTCTGAAACTCCCTCGAGAGATGAAGCACAAGAAGAGGAACAACTTTGCTAAAGCACTCAACCACAGGGGTCTCAGGAAAAGGGCCAAAAGGCCCAAGGGAGTGTCCTATTTATAGGCTCTCCAAAAAAAAAAACAAAAAAAAAAACAAGCCCATTGGGCTTTTGGGCCCCAGATTCGGGCGCCCGAAACATTTCGGGCGCAAACAGTGCCCGAATCCGACTCCCCACACCGGATCCCGTCAGTGCCCGAATCTTCCTGGGTGCGCCGCGTGTCTCGAACACGGGACAGCGGGCGCTCAGCCATTCGGGCGCTGCCACGTGGCCCGACAGGGGGCAGCGGAGCGGGTGGCGCCGGCCAATCACAGAGCGCCACGTGGCGCCCCGCGTATGGCCACCACCTGCCCGCACCAGCTCTCTCACCTGCCCCACCTGCCGTGCCTGCTCCCCACGTTGCGTGGACCGCACGTGCGTGAGCCGGCCACTCACAGGCCGCCACGTGGCCCGCCCCGGTCCATGCACCAACCCGCTCGACGCCGTGGACCGCGCCGCGTGAGCCCGCGAATCCGAGGCTGCCACGTGTCACCAGCGCCCGGTCCATGCACCCGCGCCTTCTCTGTGGACCGCGTCGAGTGCGCCGGCCAATCAGAGGCCACCACGTGGCATCCGGCCGGTCCACGGCTTCCCCCATGCACCAAAATGCGCAGAAAACTTTCGGGGGTCCCTTTTTGGGCATCCGGACTCCGAAAAATACAAATAAATAGCTGATTTTTGCCGTTTTTTCGTGCAGAATCCAAAACCGGTCTCAGATTAGCCTGAACCCCTTTCTAAAATTTGGCGAAAGCAGCCGAAAGACAGGCTTGTTTCAGAACCTCACTTAGTCCGTCCAACGCGTCCATTTGACGCGTTGCGGGTTCGACACACCAATAATAGCCGTTCCACAAAATGTGTCATGGGGAAAAGCCGCACGGGGATCGGGGCCACTACATCGGGAGTCGTTTGGGTAAACGGTGGTCCCGGATCGTCGAGGTTTCTCCGATCTTTTTGTCGTCACTATGTTCGTGGCAGTTGTGTACTGGTGATAGTAGGACCTTGAACCCAAAATCTTTTTGGACACACATAATTTTAGTAAACCAATATTTTCTTTCCAAATGTCGAAGGGTCGCCAAAGTCTGTTCTTGTCTGTTTGGGCGAAGGCATTTGTGAGGTCCCGGAATCCCCCGCGCAGGGTTGCTGGTTGTTGGGCAGCTTTCGGTCGCCGTTGGGGGTGTTGGTGCGCGTGTTGGGGGCCCAGAAATGGATTTGTGATGCAATTTGGGATTTGCTTGCATCACTGCAGGCCTGTGTGGGTTGCGCGCATTTTGGACACAAGTGGTGGGCTTCGGGCTTAATTTGAGACCCCGTGGGATGTTGGAGGACCCGTCGGGTGTTTAGAAGTGATTTCGCGCGAATCAGATGTCAAAATTAGACTCCGGGTGAAGTCCGGATAAAAGTTTACCTCTCCGGTCGCCTTCGGGAATTTTTAGAGTTGGAATTGGGCAAATCGGACTTTAAAAATGGACCCGGCGCGAAAATCGGATCGAGCGGGCATTCGGCAAATTTTCGGGTGAGAATTTGGAGAATTGGATATCGTTTTTGGATTCAGCGCGCGAAATCGCTAAGAATTGACTATTTATTTGTTGGATTTGGAGCCCGGATGAAGTGCGCGTTTTTCGAGGCAAAACGGCACGTTTACCGAGGCGTGGCGCGGCTTGGAACCCGAGAAGCGGCGCGTTTCCCGAGGGTGTACGGGCGGCGTGCGCGCCTGGCGAGCGTCAGCGCGGGACGCGCGGGGGCCGCCACGTGGCGGGCCCCCGTTGGCGCCCGCGCGGGCGCGGGGGCACGCGCGCCCGTGTAACGGGCGCGTGTCCCGCGCCTGGGGCGCACGGTGCAACGCGCCCGTGTGGCGGGCGCGTTGCCGTGCGCCACGTGGCGCGTGGGCGCGCGCGTGGACCGGGTGCGCGCGCCCATGCGCTGTGGACCGGCTGTTGGGGCTCCCCATTGGTCCGAGCCGTGGACCGGGGCCGTAGACCGGCCCCGTGGACCACCTTCTCTCTCCCTCCTTTTTCTTCTTCTTCTTCCTCCCCGCACCGCCATTTCTCCCTTTCTTTCTTTCTTCTGCACCCGAGAGCGAGAGGGAGTGAGGGAGGGGGGTTGCGTGAGGTGCGGCGGCGCGTCGTCGACCTCGTTTTGCGTGCGAGGTCGCCCGGCGGAGCGTTTCGGCGACGACGGCGCCAACGGGTAGGTCCCGTGCGTTGGTTTTTCTGTATTCTTGTACAGTTTTTGGAGCGTTCTTTTAGACTGTAACTGACCCTCTTGCTCCTTTCTGTGTTGGGCACCGTGCACCGTTTTGCGTTCGGACTCCGGCACCGTGCACCGTTTTGCGTGCGGACTCCGTTTTGCGTGCGGATCCTGGCACCGTGCACCGTTTTGCGTGCGGACTCCGGCACCGTGCACCGTTTTGCGTGCGGACTCCGTTTTGCGTGCGGACTCCGGCACCGTGCACCGTTTTGCGTGCGGACTCCGTTTTGCGTGCGGATCCTGGCACCGTGCACCGTTTTGCGTGCGGACTCCGGCACCATGCACCGTTTTGCGTGCGGACCCCGTTTGGCGTGCAGATTCCGGCACCGTGCATCGTTTTGCGTGCGGACTTCGTTTGGCGTGCGGATTCTGGCACCGTGCATCGTTTTGCGTGCGAACTCCGTGGAGGCCAATTGCAAGTGTCTACGAGCAATTGGTGGCAAATCGAGGTGGGTGGCCTTATCTCCATGTTTTATGGAATGTACATTAATTCTATTGATGTAGGACTATGCATGATAGTTTATTTCCTTGTGTAGCATGCTAGATTGTTGGAATGGCTATCCCTTTATTATCTGTTAATGTAGTTATCTTGGAACTTGACCTAGCACCCCCGTCATATGTTGTATGTGTAACCAGACTAGTAGAAAACCCTCACTTGGGCTAGGGTTATTTATGCTTAGACATCCACACCGTACCTTCATCCCTGGACATAGTGTTTTCTCGCCCGGGTAGTGGGCCGAGAGGTCGGGACCTGCTTTTAGTGTGGGATGCTTTTACACTCTTGCCTGGGAGCAGAGTGGAGTCTGGTAGTTGTACTGGGTTGCTTATCTGTGCCGGGAGCCGTTTGGGTAAACGGTGGTCCCGGGAGGTCTTGTTTCCCTGTTGTGCCGTCGTGGAGGGAGCCGTTGCGCAGACGGCAGTCCCGGGCCGTCGAGTATCTTCCGGTCCGTCTTGTTGGGAACCGTTGGGGTTGACGGTGGTCCCAGGTCGTTGAGTGTTGTCCGACCTGTTTTGTTACCCTGAGTTGTGGGTCGCTCCTGGCTGTGGAGTATCTCCGGCCAGTGAGCCTTGTGCTGCGAGCCGTTGGGGAGGCTAGTGTCTCGTGTTTCGAGTTAGCCGAGCAGCTGAGTCGTCGAGAGTGCTCCGACTGTTGTGCGAGGTATTTGGGGATCTTGAGCCCTACCGTTCTGAGAGTGAGCGTGGATTTTGACTAGCCTGCATATGCCAATGTTTGATACTCTATACCGCGTCGTTCTACTCAGTGGGAGTCGCGTCCTGAGATGCCGCTGCGGATACGATGGTTGGCCTGTTGAGGCAGTTTTCCGCAGTTGAGGCAACGATGGGCCTGTTAAGGCAGTTTTGCGCGAGGGATGAGTTAGTAGGACAGGACGCCCCACGTAAGTCCCGTCCTCATGTGGATGTGTGGTAGTGGGCAGGAGCGTTCCTAGTCGACGGGCGCAGGCTTGACTGGACCTTTGAGGTAGTCAGTTCGTTTGGGTCGATTGAGCACCTTGGGTGCGAGTGGTCTCATTTGCTTTCATCTGTTCCACTTTTTGGAGTATCTAGATAGAGGCATGGTAGCTGTTGAGTAGCTCCAGCTTTTCTTGTTCAGTTTTCATTGCATTGTTATCTTTGGCCTCTAGTTGACTTGGTGGGCAGACCGTTGGGCTTGTTGACGGCACCCACTGAGAACTACTGTGGGAAGTAGTTCTCACACCCGTCGTGGTGTCTTTTTCCCCAGGAACTTCTTCTCCTGTTCCTGTTGCTCCAGCTGCTGATCCTTCTGACCGAGGCGAGGGAGTCGCGAGCTAGTTCCCTACCCGTCATTGGAGTGTAGCAGTACCCCTTCAGAGGAGAGCTTCAGTAGATTAGTTTTCTTCTTTTTACAGTTTGAGAGACTGATGTAGTGAGGATATTTGTATCGAGAGTGTGTACACTGATGTATTTTTGGAGATACCTCCCCTTTTGAGTTTTGTATCAGAGGACTTTGTATACGATCATATTTGGGAGATGGGTATTGTATTATTTTCAGTTGTACAGGGTTTGGTTTTCAGCTCTTTTAGTGGTTTACTTTTAGCTCTGATATCTGTATACTGTAGTTGATTCTTCCTGCAGGATAGACGCTTCGTCTGTACGGCAGTTTCCGTACAGATGGCGGATCTGTTAGTGAGCCCGGGTCGCAGTTTCGACCCCGGGGCGTGACAGATTAGAGTGGTATCAGAGCCTAGGTTGTAGTTCGTGGTGGACTTAGAAACCCTAGGCTTGTGGTTGGATATTAGGATGACTACGTGAGAGTCGTGACTTTTAGCGAGAGTCCTGATTGACTTTTTACCTCTCCCAAGAGACGGGATGAGAGTTTGGCATGTTTATTCTCCTAATCGATTATGTTGGTTGCAGACAACATAATGCTATGGAATGGATGACATGTCTTAGACTTTCGCTGGATTGGGTCGTATGGTTGTTGTGTCCTGACGTTTGTAGTTGTGCAGTGGGTTGCGATACCCCTGAGACGTCGTGTTGTGAAAAGGACACGCATTTTCCCTGGCCGAGTCACCAGGAGGGCATTTTCCCTGGCTGAGTTACCAGGAGAGCGTTTTCCCTGGCTGAGTTACCAGGAGAGCATTTTCCCTGGCTGAGTCACCAGGAGGGCGTTTTCCCTGGCTGAGTTACCAGGAGAGCGTTTTCCCTGGCTGAGTTACCAGGAGAGCGTTTTCCCTGGCTGAGTTACCAGGAGGGCATTTTCCCTGGCTGAGTTACCAGGAGGGCATTTTCCCTGGCCGAGTCACCAGGAGGGCATTTTCCCTGGCTGAGTTACCAGGAGAGCATTTTTCGCTGGCCGAGTTACCAGATGGATAATTATCACTGGCCGAGTTACCAGATGGATAATTATCACTGGCCGAGTTACCGGATGATAATTATCACTGGCCGAGTTACCAGATGGGTAATTATCACTGGCCGAGTTACCAGATGGGTAATTATCACTGGCCGAGTTACCAGATGGATAATTATCACTGGCCGAGTTACCAGATGGATAATTATCACTGGCCGAGTTACCAGATGGATAATTATCACTGGCCGAGTTACCAGATGGATAATTATCACTGGCCGAGTTACCAGATGGATAATTATCGCTGGCCGAGTTACCAGATGGATAATTATCACTGGCCGAGTTACCAGATGGATAATTATCACTGGCCGAGTTACCGGATGATAATTATCACTGGCCGAGTTACCAGATGGGTAATTATCACTGGCCGAGTTACCAGATGGGTAATTAGCACTGGCCGAGTTACCAGATGGATAATTATCGCTGGCCGAGTTACCAGATGGGTAATTATCACTGGCCGAGTTACCAGATGGGTAATTATCACTGGCCGAGTTACCAGATGGATAATTATCGCTGGCCGAGTTACCAGATGGATAATTATCATTGGCCGAGTTACCAGATGGATAATTATCGCTGGCCGAGTTACCAGATGGATAATTATCACTGGCCGAGTTACCAGATGGATAATTATCACTGGCCGAGTTACCAGATGGATAATTATCGCTGGCCGAGTTACCAGATGGATAATTATCACTGGCCGAGTTACCAGATGGATAATTATCACTGGCCGAGTTACCGGATGATAATTATCACTGGCCGAGTTACCAGATGGGTAATTATCACTGGCCGAGTTACCAGATGGGTAATTATCACTGGCCGAGTTACCAGATGGATAATTATCGCTGGCCGAGTTACCAGATGGATAATTATCACTGGCCGAGTTACCAGATGGATAATTATCGCTGGCCGAGTTACCAGATGGATAATTATCACTGGCCGAGTTACCAGATGGATAATTATCACTGGCCGAGTTACCGGATGATAATTATCACTGGCCGAGTTACCAGATGGATAATTATCACTGGCCGAGTTACCAGATGGATAATTATCGCTGGCCGAGTTACCAGATGGGTAATTATCACTGGCCGAGTTACCAGATGGGTAATTATCACTGGCCGAGTTACCAGATGGATAATTATCACTGGCCGAGTACCAGGTGGATAATTATCACTGGCCGAGTTACCAGATGGATAATTATCACTGGCCGAGTTACCAGATGGATAATTATCACTGGCCGAGTTACCAGATGATAATTATCACTGGCTGAGTTACCAGATGGATACTTTCCCCTGGCCGAGCTACCAGAGGCGATGCCGCCCAGTGAGTGGCGATGCCGCCCAATGAGTGGCGAAGGTTCGGCCTGTTGAGGCGATTTTCACCTCCGGCCGAGTTACCAGGTGGTTATTTTAGTGAGATTGAGATGACCCGACAGGACGCCGAGATTTGATGGCGTCGAGTTCGTCCTGATGGACTACCGGGAGCGTCTCCAGCCGTGAGCTGCTTGTTGACATAGTTTCCCGCTTTGAACGAGAGGGACCGAATCCCTGAACGGTAAAGGAGCGAAAACTTCGATAGACTGAGCCTAGGGTCTGTTCTTGTTTGGTTGGGGTTCTAGGCACCGGTCTATCAGAATTTTTGGATCCTTGCCGCGTCAGTCGGTTCTTCTCGCCTATGAGTGGGGTGTTGCTGTGAGTTGAGTCGTTGAGGGTTCTCCGACATAGCTGTGAGAGTGCTAGGGCATTTGCATTGATGTATGGGCTAGAGATAGGACCTTTAGCTTGTGCTCGTGAGGTTCAGATACCTGATCACGTGTTGCACATAGATGGGAGTTATTGGTCCTGCCCAGTGCAGTTGGGGCCCTGGTTTTTGCCTGTTGATCTTTTGGCCCTTCCTCAGCTCCGGGTTTTCGAGGTAGTGTTGGGTATAGGGCTGTGAAGATCTGAGGCCTTGATGCTTTAGATACCACGCCGTTGATACACGGTGGTGATGCCACGCCGTTGATACACGGTGGTGATGCCACGCCGTTGATACACGGTGGTGATGCCACGCCGTTGATACACGGCAGTGATGCCACACCGTTGATACACGGTGGTGATGCCACGCCGTTGGCGCACGGCAGTGAGGCCACGCCGTTGGTACACGGCAGTAATGCCACGCCGTGGGTGCACGGCAGTGATGCCACGTTGTAGGTACACAACGGTGAGAGGCTTTTGGATGTTTCGGACTTTTGACCGCGAGTTGGGCATCAGCTTTATGATCGCCTTGTGAGCCAGTTTTCAGTCCCGTTCACCGACGGTTTGGTCCCCGTCAGGGTGTTCTTTATGAGTTGAGGGATCGACTTCGACCCGTGGGTCCGTTGGGGTTATGATAGCATGTTGAGCGACCAACTGTGGCACGAGATTGTGTCTCTTGAGGATCCCTTTTGAGGGTAGCCGACAGTTGAGTAGTCCGCTCGGGTGGTTTTGGATCGGGAAGTGACCGAGTAAAGACCCCAACTTATTGGATTTCCCTTCCTTATTGGACGAGTCCGCGGGTATGCTTCGGGTCGTCTTGTTGAGGGTAGCACCATGTTGTTGTTTGGTGCGTATTACACTTGTGGTTATTTCAGTTTTCCCCCAGCCTTTTGTGGAGCCCTTGGTTTTTCACGTCTCAGCTCAGTAGTGATGTGATTTTTTTTTCCTCGCCCGTGATTTACTTGCCCCTTTGAGATCCGTGATTACTGGAGTACGAGGGACGCCCGTTGCAATTTCTGGCTCGTGAGATGAGAGAATTGCACATCGGGTAATACCGTACTTGTTGTTGTTGTTGCGGAGTAATCACGAGGAGCGAGTGGGGGAGCTGGAGGCGTATTGTTAGATACCTAGCCGTGGTATTCTTGACTCCTGATGGGCTTGATCTAGTTTCGAGGACGAAACTTTCTTTTAGTGGGGGAGGATGTGAGGTCCCGGAATCCCCCGCGCAGGGTTGCTGGTTGTTGGGCAGCTTTCGGTCGCCGTTGGGGGTGTTGGTGCGCGTGTTGGGGGCCCAGAAATGGATTTGTGATGCAATTTGGGATTTGCTTGCATCACTGCAGGCCTGTGTGGGTTGCGCGCATTTTGGACACAAGTGGTGGGCTTCGGGCTTAATTTGAGACCCCGTGGGATGTTGGAGGACCCGTCGGGTGTTTAGAAGTGATTTCGCGCGAATCAGATGTCAAAATTAGACTCCGGGTGAAGTCCGGATAAAAGTTTACCTCTCCGGTCGCCTTCGGGAATTTTTAGAGTTGGAATTGGGCAAATCGGACTTTAAAAATGGACCCGGCGCGAAAATCGGATCGAGCGGGCATTCGGCAAATTTTCGGGTGAGAATTTGGAGAATTGGATATCGTTTTTGGATTCAGCGCGCGAAATCGCTAAGAATTGACTATTTATTTGTTGGATTTGGAGCCCGGATGAAGTGCGCGTTTTTCGAGGCAAAACGGCACGTTTACCGAGGCGTGGCGCGGCTTGGAACCCGAGAAGCGGCGCGTTTCCCGAGGGTGTACGGGCGGCGTGCGCGCCTGGCGAGCGTCAGCGCGGGACGCGCGGGGGCCGCCACGTGGCGGGCCCCCGTTGGCGCCCGCGCGGGCGCGGGGGCACGCGCGCCCGTGTAACGGGCGCGTGTCCCGCGCCTGGGGCGCACGGTGCAACGCGCCCGTGTGGCGGGCGCGTTGCCGTGCGCCACGTGGCGCGTGGGCGCGCGCGTGGACCGGGTGCGCGCGCCCATGCGCTGTGGACCGGCTGTTGGGGCTCCCCATTGGTCCGAGCCGTGGACCGGGGCCGTAGACCGGCCCCGTGGACCACCTTCTCTCTCCCTCCTTTTTCTTCTTCTTCTTCCTCCCCGCACCGCCATTTCTCCCTTTCTTTCTTTCTTCTGCACCCGAGAGCGAGAGGGAGTGAGGGAGGGGGGTTGCGTGAGGTGCGGCGGCGCGTCGTCGACCTCGTTTTGCGTGCGAGGTCGCCCGGCGGAGCGTTTCGGCGACGACGGCGCCAACGGGTAGGTCCCGTGCGTTGGTTTTTCTGTATTCTTGTACAGTTTTTGGAGCGTTCTTTTAGACTGTAACTGACCCTCTTGCTCCTTTCTGTGTTGGGCACCGTGCACCGTTTTGCGTGCGGACTCCGGCACCGTGCACCGTTTTGCGTGCGGACTCCGTTTGCGTGCGGATCCTGGCACCGTGCACCGTTTTGCGTGCGGACTCCGGCACCGTGCACCGTTTTGCGTGCGGACTCCGTTTTGCGTGCGGACTCCGGCACCGTGCACCGTTTTGCGTGCGGACTCCGTTTTGCGTGCGGATCCTGGCACCGTGCACCGTTTTGCGTGCGGACTCCGGCACCGTGCACCGTTTTGCGTGCGGACCCCGTTTGGCGTGCAGATTCCGGCACCGTGCATCGTTTTGCGTGCGGACTTCGTTTGGCGTGCGGATTCTGGCACCGTGCATCGTTTTGCGTGCGAACTCCGTGGAGGCCAATTGCAAGTGTCTACGAGCAATTGGTGGCAAATCGAGGTGGGTGGCCTTATCTCCATGTTTTATGGAATGTACATTAATTCTATTGATGTAGGACTATGCATGATAGTTTATTTCCTTGTGTAGCATGCTAGATTGTTGGAATGGCTATCCCTTTATTATCTGTTAATGTAGTTATCTTGGAACTTGACCTAGCACCCCCGTCATATGTTGTATGTGTAACCAGACTAGTAGAAAACCCTCACTTGGGCTAGGGTTATTTATGCTTAGACATCCACACCGTACCTTCATCCCTGGACATAGTGTTTTCTCGCCCGGGTAGTGGGCCGAGAGGTCGGGACCTGCTTTTAGTGTGGGATGCTTTTACACTCTTGCCTGGGAGCAGAGTGGAGTCTGGTAGTTGTACTGGGTTGCTTATCTGTGCCGGGAGCCGTTTGGGTAAACGGTGGTCCCGGGAGGTCTTGTTTCCCTGTTGTGCCGTCGTGGAGGGAGCCGTTGCGCAGACGGCAGTCCCGGGCCGTCGAGTATCTTCCGGTCCGTCTTGTTGGGAACCGTTGGGGTTGACGGTGGTCCCAGGTCGTTGAGTGTTGTCCGACCTGTTTTGTTACCCTGAGTTGTGGGTCGCTCCTGGCTGTGGAGTATCTCCGGCCAGTGAGCCTTGTGCTGCGAGCCGTTGGGGAGGCTAGTGTCTCGTGTTTCGAGTTAGCCGAGCAGCTGAGTCGTCGAGAGTGCTCCGACTGTTGTGCGAGGTATTTGGGGATCTTGAGCCCTACCGTTCTGAGAGTGAGCGTGGATTTTGACTAGCCTGCATATGCCAATGTTTGATACTCTATACCGCGCCGTTCTACTCAGTGGGAGTCGCGTCCTGAGATGCCGCTGCGGATACGATGGTTGGCCTGTTGAGGCAGTTTTCCGCAGTTGAGGCAACGATGGGCCTGTTAAGGCAGTTTTGCGCGAGGGATGAGTTAGTAGGACAGGACGCCCCACGTAAGTCCCGTCCTCATGTGGATGTGTGGTAGTGGGCAGGAGCGTTCCTAGTCGACGGGCGCAGGCTTGACTGGACCTTTGAGGTAGTCAGTTCGTTTGGGTCGATTGAGCACCTTGGGTGCGAGTGGTCTCATTTGCTTTCATCTGTTCCACTTTTTGGAGTATCTAGATAGAGGCATGGTAGCTGTTGAGTAGCTCCAGCTTTTCTTGTTCAGTTTTCATTGCATTGTTATCTTTGGCCTCTAGTTGACTTGGTGGGCAGACCGTTGGGCTTGTTGACGGCACCCACTGAGAACTACTGTGGGAAGTAGTTCTCACACCCGTCGTGGTGTCTTTTTCCCCAGGAACTTCTTCTCCTGTTCCTGTTGCTCCAGCTGCTGATCCTTCTGACCGAGGCGAGGGAGTCGCGAGCTAGTTCCCTACCCGTCATTGGAGTGTAGCAGTACCCCTTCAGAGGAGAGCTTCAGTAGATTAGTTTTCTTCTTTTTACAGTTTGAGAGACTGATGTAGTGAGGATATTTGTATCGAGAGTGTGTACACTGATGTATTTTTGGAGATACCTCCCCTTTTGAGTTTTGTATCAGAGGACTTTGTATACGATCATATTTGGGAGATGGGTATTGTATTATTTTCAGTTGTACAGGGTTTGGTTTTCAGCTCTTTTAGTGGTTTACTTTTAGCTCTGATATCTGTATACTGTAGTTGATTCTTCCTGCAGGATAGACGCTTCGTCTGTACGGCAGTTTCCGTACAGATGGCGGATCTGTTAGTGAGCCCGGGTCGCAGTTTCGACCCCGGGGCGTGACAGCATTAGCCCTTCGGGGTTTGGGAATAAAACTTGTTTTTTAACTGATTTTCCTAAAAGAGCTAAAGTTCATTAATAGTCCTCACCCCGAGTGAGTTCGAGTGAAAATAGTATTCAGTAATAAACATCATCTTTTCCTCTAAACTTCCTCGCTTGCGAGGGCTCGAGCGACCTGTGTTCTAAGGGTTGTTTTCTTCCTCGGGTCGAGAATAACGAGAGGCTATACCTAGAGCCTGTTCTTGTTTGATTTGGGTTGTAGGTACTAATCTTTCGAGGTTTTTGGGCCCTTCGTTGTAGTCGGCTGTGGAGTATCTCCAGCCAGTGAGTTTTTGCATGCTGAGTTGATGTCCTGTTTTGGGAGCCGTTGGGTTGACGGTGGTCTTGACTGTTGAGTACCTCCGGCTAGTGTGTAGTGTTGTGAGTTGGACCTTGTCGATTTGATTGATCGTGGTTTTGAACTACAGCCTGCATAAGCCATATTGAGCTCGACAGAGATGCGCAGATACTTTCCTCGGTGGGGTCGCTCCCCTCGAGTGCCGCTCTGGAGCTAGGCCTGTTACTTATCTTTCGCAGCTTGTCGACGCAGTCCGAGTGGGACCGCCTACGTAATTCCTGACCCAGTGCGGGTATGTGGTTGTAGGTAGGCGCAGGTTTGACTGGACCCTATGTGGCAGTCAGTATGATTGGGTTGATTTAGTATACTGAGATAGAGTCGATGCATCATTTTCATCTGTATCACCCTTTGAGCATAGTAGATAGAGGCATGGTAGCTGTAGAGTAATTTCTAGCTTTTTATTCTTTTCAGTATTTCTGTTATCTTATGCCTCTAGTAGACTTAGTGGGAAGACCGTTGGTCTTGGAGACGGTACCCACTGAGAACTACGTGTTGGTGTAGTTCTCACACCCTCTGTCGGTGAAAGTTTTTGCAGTTTTACCCTTCCGTTCCTTCTCTAGCTGGCTTGATGGACCGAGGACAGGGAGTCACGAGATAGATCTCTATCTGTCACGCCCCGGGGGTCGAAACTGCGACCCGGGCTCGCCAACAGATCCGCCACCTATGCGGAACCCCGCATAAGCGAAGCGTCCAACCTGCAAAGTATCATCTAACAACTAAAATAGATATCAGAGCTGAAGAAAAGACTGCTGTAATAAAAATCTGAATCACTGTACAACTGAAAACAAAGGTACAATATCCATCTCCCAAAAATAGTAATACAATAATCCGGTCCACCGAAACTGTAATACAAGTAAAAGCCACCTATACATCATCTACAAATCCAAAAAGGGAGATAAACTGAAATAATAAAATACAACTGAGTACAGTGAAACCCACAAACAGGGCTGGTACATCTATCCCACTGTAGAAATCAACACTGGTAAGGATCTATCTCGCGACTCCCTCGCCCCGAACCTCCAACCGTAAGGTCAGCAACTCCCGCAGCAAACACTGCAAAACAAAGGGGGAAAAGGAAAAAAACAACAATGGGGATGAGAACCACTAGTAAAACCAGTAGCCTCCCCCTGCGGGTAAAGCCTCAAACCCCGACGTACCCACTAAGTCTACCAGAGGCACGAAAAGAATAAAAGAGGTGGTAAGCTAAAAACAGAAATACTGATAAGAGGAAGCTACCACTAGTATGCCTCTAAATGCCGTGATAAGAAGTATAGCTAAATGTATGCATCCGTAAATAAAAATGCCTGCCTGAATAATCCCAATCCGACCACAAGTAAACACTGGTACTGCCTGCTGTGCCTGCCAAATCGGGTATGCCAGCCTACGCATAACACCGATAGGGGATAGGAGTCTCGAGGACTCAAAGTCTGTATATCGCACACTCCGGAGTGGCACTCGAGGGGAGCGACCCACACGAGTAAAGTGCCTGAGTAACAAGTAACCAATATCAATAATAGAGCAGGACTGGATCACGACTCTAATCAAAGTGGGAAACCCCATCCACTACATAAAGCCCGATCCCCCAATCTGATGCAACTGTAAATACCCGGTCGGCCGCCCAAAGTCCGCGGTCGCCGCAATATCCCACAAATCCCCCAGATCAAGCCCGACCTGTCATCCCTAATCCGATGCACAAGTCACCATCCGGTCAACCGCCCAAAGTCCGCGGTAGCCGCAATACCCTGCCCTCAAGCCAGCCTGTCCCAGATCCCAAGAGTCTGTCTACACTATCCCAAAACCACCTGCTCGCGCACGAGCTACAAATACCCTGAGCCTAGTATGAAAAGAGAAAGCAAGAAACATGGTTTCTCCTAAGTCAAGTCCAGCATGATAGTGTAGCAGAAAAAGGTGGCCTATCTAAATGACCATACAAGCATGCCAATGTCCCAAGACGATAAAAAGAAAACAGGTGTCGATGTTCTTACATTTATTAGAGCATGCTATTCCATAGTATTGATGATTGCATAAGAACATTAAGTGCAACATAGCCTATGCCTGCCAATACCACATACACGATGTTCACAAAGTATGAAAATAAGGAAGTGCCACACCTAATCACAAATCACATAAGATGGTACAACGCTGGTCAACCCTCACATTCATATAGGAATAAGCCCAAGATCATTTAACATCACTTAAACAGGGACATTCAATCAAGTATCACCAATGAATAGCTTAAGGTCCAACAATCTTCATTGATCTCACATAGGATGAATATAGGATCTACCAACAACATCCAATCTCATTTGTAAGTGATAGGAGTCAAGAAATTGCTTTTTCTCATAAGGAATAGGCCTCAACTCAACAATGATATCCACCTTTTTGTGAAGGAATTAGGAATCAAAAGCCTAGGTCATTATTGCATTAACTAGATCAATAACCAACATCAACACCCATTTTCACATAAACTAGATCAAAGATCAATCAACTCATTATTCTCACATAAATAGGTTATGAATCAACATCTATGCCCAACATCACACATTGTAGGTTAAGGATCAACAAAACCAACTACTCTTATATAAGCCATTCTCAAATAAATGAACCAAGTCCTTCTCACATAAGCAACCAAGCACTTCTTACATAACCCCATCAAGTCCTCACATAAATCAACCAACCATTTACATATATATCTATCACCATCATTCTCACATAATAATGTTAATCATTCATCACAAGGTATAGGTTGAAGAGTGATTTTCCTCACATAGCATAGATTTAAGGATGACCACCGTTAATCAACTTCATATGAAATAATGTAATCTCAACCAACCGATCATTTATTCATGCATAAGCTAAGGATTAATTAACCTAACATAAATATGGAGATTTAAGCATGATTCACCAAGGAAAAGAGGACAACAATCAACTATGCCATAAGGGAAACCAATAGCCCGAGTGGGTAAATCGTCGTTTTCGGCAAAGCACAACCACCCACCTGAAACTTGACGATCCGCTGCCCGCTTTAGCTGAAATTTGGCGTGAGTAAACCTTATCCTCCCAGGATACCGATGCCATGAAAATCATCCGAATCCGCCTCACGGATTGGGCGCAATCACTGAAACAATGCACACTACGCACTCAAATTCCAGAATTTCAGCAAGTACAACAAGGTTAAATAAAAAGTATGTGCAACCTCAAATACCTCAAAATGAAGTCTCCAATCAGTAAAACAAAGATCTCCTCTTTCATATAAATATCTTCAAGTCCCCAAAAATCCACCATTAATTTCCCTTAACATTCAAATGAAGCAAAAATCACAATGCTGTCCAAAAACTGCTTACATACACTTGCTAGTATTTCCAAGCTTAATTAGGGGCTTTTCCAAAGGGATTCATCCACAGCTCATAAAAGAGAATTTGCTCACCTTGAAGTTAATAAGAAGTACCAACTTGAATTTCTGAAAAAGACCTTATATCCACGAAGTTATCTGCATTCCAAGGTGCCTTGCTCAAATCAAAACTAAAACAGGGACTGCAGTAAACCATATAATCGCACTTAAAAAGATGATTAAAGTTACCTAATCAAACGTGCTCCAAATCCTGCAAGAGAGGTACCATTGGATTCCTTGTTGAGAGTAGATACAAATTGAGCTAAAGAACTCCAAATTTCATGCTCGGATGAAGGAGAAAACCCATAAACACTTTGAACTATCCACCAAGTTCCATCTGTACCTGACAGCAGCAAGGTGCTCCCAAGATCAAGCATAAACCCTAATAAAAACTCAGATCTGGGAAAAATAGTACATACCAATATTGTTGATCTTCGAGTCCTAAAAATTTTCCCGCAAAACTCATCCAAATATTCCCATCCTACTGCCAAGAAAGGCCAAAACACTAAGGACTGTTCAGGATTCCAGACTGAAATGAAGGGTTCCAAAGATGGCCTTAAAACTCTGTAAAAACATGAGATCTGGGGGAAGAGTTGAATACAAAAATTGTAGCCTTACCTCTTGTGAGAATGTACAACCAAAAATGAGCTCATAATTCCAAGAAATGAGCCCTGGGGAATTTTCGCACTGAAACGCGACGGGAAGGTCCACCAACAGCAACAATGGTGATGCTTGCCTCAAGGAGAAGATGATGGTGATGAAGCCCCTTTTGTCCATCTCTTTGCTGATGAAAATGAAGGAGAGTTGCATAAGAATCCCCTGTAGAAGTCTCCAAGGTGGGAAGCACCAAAAGAGGGAGAAGGAGGAGGAGGAAGCTCAAAAAAAAGAAGAAGAAAAAGCTGAAGAAGAGAAACCCCCCCCCCCCCCCCCCCCCCCCCCCCAAGGGTTCACTGTGCGTAGCACAGTGCTGGGCCAGGCCCAAACCCCGGCCCAGCCCGCCGCATGCCGGGGCACGTGGCGCCCATCCGGGCGCCCCGCCTTCGGGCGGATGGCCCGGATGCGGCCACGCCACGCGCGGCGCCCGCCAATGGTGTGGCGCCGCGTGTCCCCTGCGCGGGGACGCGCAGCGCCGCCCGGCGCACGTGGGCGCGCTCTGCCCAACGCAGGCGCGCCACGTGGCCCGCGCCCGCCTCTCCTGCGGTGACACGTCGCGGCCCGCACCGCCACTGTGCCTGGTGCACGCACACCTCCGTGGACCGGCCGCCAGGAATTGGTCCAAAAAGCTCCAAAAATGCCCCTTTTTGCTAATTTCGCGCGCTGAGTCCAATTCTGACGCCCAAAACTCCAAATAAAGCAACCAAATAGCCGTTTTAATCATTTTTCCGCGCTGAATCCAAATACGGTGTCCATTTTGCGCAAAACCACCTCTATTTTTCGACAAAATTCCCAATTAACCAATCTTGATCAATTTCTCGCACTGAGTCCGTTTTCGGGGTCCGATTTGCGCGCAATCAACACTGTCCATAGACATAGGCCTCCGCAAGCTGTCGATCACACTGTAATGACCACGGAGATCCGGGTCTTCACACTATCAGGGTAGTTTATTTTGATGAGGTAGATGTACCATCCCGGACTGTGGAATTTACTGTACACTGTTGTATTTCTTGTTTTAGTTATCTCTCTTTTTGGATTCATAGATGTTATATAGGAGGATCTTCTATTTGTACTTTTTCTGTGTATCAAATTTGGTATTCTTATATTTTGGGAGATGGACCTTGTATTTATTCCAGTTGTACAGTGGTTTGGATTTTTATATTATAATAGTTTATTTCCCGCTTTGATATTTGTTTGGCTGTCGTAGTATCTTTTGCAGGTTGGACGCTTCGCCTATGCGGGGTTTCCCGTATGGGTGGCGGATCTGTTGGCGAGCCGGGTCGTAGTTTCGACCCCAAGGCGTGACAAACTTACTAATAGTTAGTGAGTTGTGAGAGAACTTAAGTTCAAATATTGCATTATTGATTTGATTTGATCAAATTAGGATTGCGTTCAAGTTGAATTAAATTAGGATTTAATCGATTGAACTGATTAGGGATAAGATAAACTTAAATCTAATTTTATTCTTATCCTTAATTATTATAAAAGGTATTTGTAGTATCATGACTTTTCCTGTCCTCTCTCTATTTTCCTTTTTAATAAATTAGTTTATTAGGGGAATTAAATTATCGGGTTTTCCTGGGTAGACCGTCGGGGTTTGCGGATATTTTTCCATGATAGGGCCCGAGAAATGGTGAACGACGGAGCGATCGGATCCAAAATCCGACTTACGGATCTCCCGGATTGAATCGTTTGGGTTAACGGGTACGATGGGATAAGTCAAACCCGTTAAGGCATTGGTGCATCAACATCCGCGCTGACTGGTTTAGAACGTGGCTTAGGTGGCACTCTTATCTAGAGGTTTGTTAGAGAATCCCGTTTATCGCTTTTAGGGATTTTCGGTACGTACGAGAAAAAAGAAACCCTAATCGAGAGAAAAGAGAGAAAAAGGAAAGCGGAACCTGAACTTTCTTGGATCAACGTGCCGGAATCCGGGAACGAGACATTACCGTCAGCGAGGAACGGGAACAGATCATCTTCTCCAATAGATCAAGGTTAGCGGTGTTTATCTCTTCCGCGTTTTTGTCGTTTCGTGTTTTAGGTTTGGGTTTTTGGGTTTTCGGTCTCGATGTTTGGGCGACGCTAGGATGCCCTAGCCGACGCCGCGCCACCGCCTCACTACCGCCGCGCGGCTGAGGCGCGCGCCGCTGAAGGGCCACGCACCGCGCCGCTTGCTTGGCCGCGTGGGGTTGTGCCCGCGCGGGGAAGCCGTGCACCGCGCCGCTTGCGCGCCCGCGCGGGGCTGTGCCCGCGAGGGGCAGCCGCTGCTGCCGCGCCCCATGCGCGCCCGCGCGGGGTTGTGCCCACGCGGGGCAGCCGCCGCTGCCGCGCCCCTTGCGCGAACCCGCGCGGGGCTGCTCTGCATGCAGCGCGCTCGCGCGGGGCTGCCCTGCATGCAGCGCGCTCGCGCGGGGCTGGTGCCCGCTCGGGGCCGCACCGCCACAGCGCGCACCTGCGCGGGGCTGCGCCGCATGCAGCGCGCCGCATGGGGCTGGTGCTCGCGTGGGGCTGCTCTGCATGCCGCGCGCCCGCGCGGGGCCGCACCGCCGCAGCTCGCACCCACGCGGGGCTGGAGCTTGCGCGGGGCTGGTTCCCGCTCGGGGCTGCTCCGCATGCAACCTGCCTCGCGGGGATGGTTCCCGCGCGGGGCTGCTCCGCATGCAGCGCGCCGCGCGGGGCTGGTGCCCACGCGGGGCTGCTCCGTATGCAGCGCGCTGCGCGGTGCTGGTGCCCGCGCGGGGCTGCTCAGCGTGCACCGCGCCGCCGCGGCGCGTTGTCTCTGCGCCGCGCTGTTCTTGCGCCGCGTCTGGGTGGGTCTTGGCGTTCTCTGTCTTGTTCTGGACAGAGTTCGGGGCTACGATTTTTCGCAGGACACGGTTTAGCTTATCGATGTTATGTTTTGTTGTGGTGCCCTATATCACACTCTGACTTCGGTCCTTATTCTCATGGCTGCTTTCGCGCACACCAGCGGTTTGGCCACCGCATCGGTGTACTTTTCCGGAGAGGTGGTACGTTGACCCGTGTACGCCACAAGGTGACGTGGTGGGGACCCCTTACAGTTACTTAAGGTGCCGCACAAGTACCGTAGTGGGGTTAGAAGCACCAAGGTGAGAGCAAGGTGTTTCGTTTCGCTGGGGTTCCTTAGACCTTTTGGCAGGTGTTCCGTTCCGACTTACAGGGGTATTGTGGACTCATGAAAGGGAGTTTTGGATGCTCTGGTTTATCGGTTTGCTTTCCTTTCAGTACTTATAGCATCTTATATGTTTTACATCTACCTCTTACTCTTTGGTCACTGACTTCCCACACTGTGACAGGTTCGGTCAGGGGTGGGATCCGGGACGACAATGAGGCCGCGACTCCAGAATTTTAGCCCGATTTGGGGCTAGTGACCTTTCTTTTACTTACGTTTTGATTATTTCGGTTAGTTAGCTTATGTGCGTGTGATACATTGTGGTGGATGTTGGGTTTGAACTGTGTTTTATCGTGGATGAACGTTTCCCCTTACTAGTTGTTGTTTCGGCCACCCTTTTCAAATCAAGTAAAAAGATTGCGAAAATGTTTAATAAAATTTAGGTGTAGTGTGGGCACCGTTTTACAACCCGTTGATTTATCCTTTCAAAATGTAGGTGGTCGGCTTGGTTATTGTGCATGATGATATTTTTCCCTCAACTTAACCTCTTGGCTAGTGTGGTTAAAGTATGATTTATGCTTGCGACGCCGTGCATATACAAAGGATACTCCGTCCGTTTGCGGGGTGAATTTGTATGTGTGGCGGATCTGCGCACGTGCCCGACGGGTGTACTTATAAAAAAAAATAATGTATACGTTTTCCGCTTATTTTAAACCCCCGGGGCGTGACAGATTTTATGGTATCAGAGAAAAACAACTTTAACCACGGTAGTCGGTGACCAACATCCATAGAAGTACATGCCACTAGCAACTGCCGACGAGATAGTTAAGGAATAGGTGCGTAGAGCGCGAGTGTGTTTGTGGGAAAGGGGATAGAGTTTCGGTCTGTTCGCAGGTCATGGTGTTAGACCAGTTAGGTCTAGGGTTGGCTTGGTTTCTATGTATGCACAGATAATAGCCCGTACTTTTGTTCAATCAACGACGCAGAAATGGATGCGACGGCTTCGACAGCTGCGGAGAACCGGCTACTTCGACAACAGTTGCACGACATGGTCGGGCAACTGTTAACGCTCAAAGAACGCACGTACCTGTTGACACAAACCGCCGGTGTGGCTGACCGCGCTCCCTTTGCAGTGAGGGACGAGCCCTACACAGTTCGTTTCCTCGTGGATGGTCTACGGAGTGACACTTTTCAAGTAATGCCAACAGCAGGATGCCCCACTTATCGAGAGGTAGTCGACTGGGCCGCCTTGGTGAAGCAGGATTTGGCCGTCGCCCGCGCCCGGCAGAAGGACCATGAGCGCAACCGGGGACAGAAACGGACCCAGATTCATCATGGGGATGGTTTTCCCAATGGACGCCGACCGCGCCTGCATCCGAAGACGAAGCAAGGGACCAAGAGTACGCCGATAAGAGAACCGGAATCGGGGGAGAAGCCTTGCATCATCTGCAGAGGAGCACACCAGGTGATCGATTGTTCCTGGAGGCACGACCATTGCTTCGGATGTGGCAAGCCGGGACACTTCCGCTCCTTCCACCCCCTGAAACCGGCGACTACTCCTTCAGCATTTCGGCGCAAGGAGAGAGGTACCGCCACAACCCGGCAGGAGGTTCTATACGATGGGCAACCCAAAGCCGATCATGGCGACTCCGGATCCCAGTCTCTCCGCACCATACACCGTTGGCCCAAGGGCTGCGGTCGAAAACCCCGCGACGACTCGGCAGAGGACGCACTGCCCCGGAAAGAGTAGCAGCAGGTAATACTCCATTGTAGTTTCACTTCATTTAAGATCTCGTTGATACCGAAGCATCCCACACCTTCCCAACTTATTTCTTTCGCTCTTACCCATAGTTTCTATAAGTGACACCCTTCGTAGTAACGGGTCCGTTCAGACCCTGGGCAACCCTTCGTGGCAGGAAGCTTTGTTCCTTCCTGCCCTGTAAGGTTGGGCAGGCCTTTATACCCCTGGAACTGGCGGAAATCCCGCTAGGGGATTCGGACGTAGTACTCGGGTTGGTTTGGCGTACCAAGCACCATGCGGTAATCGTTTGCGAGAAGCGCCAGGTGCGTCCTCAGGAACCCGGCATCTCGGAACCCGTAGGTTTAGCATATAGGAGTACTCCTTTCTCATCTTTCTTTTCTGTATCGCGGGCAAGAAGACTGGTGGAGGGAGAGCATATGGTAGTCATAGCTTTAATGGTTCTGATCTCTTGGCCTTCAACTCAGCCAGCGGACACCCCAATTTTAAGGGGTTCAGCAGACTGAGTGAGTCGCCTTGGGGCGTACCCGTACTTTTCGTGCGGAAGTAAGACGGGAGTTTACGTCTTAGCATTGACTATCGGAAGATAAATAAGGTTACCGTGAAAAACAAGTACCCTTTGCCTCGGATTGATGACCTGTTCGACCAACTACAAGGAGCGACAGTGTCCTCGAAGATAGATTTGCAGTCCGGCTATCATCAGCTTAGAGTTCGAGGTGAGGATATACCTAAAACAGCCTTTCGAACTCGATATGGTCATTACGAGTTTACGGTTATGCCGTTTGGACTTACGAACGCCCCAGCGGTGTTCATGGATATGATGAATAGGATATTCAAACCCTTCTTGGACTAATTTGTAGTGGTCTTTATTGATGACATTTTGGTCTACTCACGAACAGACGAGGAACATAAGGAGCATCTGCGAGTAATTCTTCAGACTCTCAGGGACCAGAAATGGTTTGCTAAGCTCAAGAAGTGTGAGTTCTGGCTTCGTGAAGTGGATTTCTTGGGACACATAAGCTCAGCGATGGGAATTGCGGTGGATCCTAAGAAGTTAGAGTCAGTAGCTAACTGGCCCCGACCGACTACAGAAACGGAAATCCGCAGCTTCTTGGGTTTGGCAGGATACTATAGGCGCTTCGTGGAGGGTTTCTCAAAAATTGCCACCACTCTGGATCGTCTAACCCGGAAAGGGGAGAGATTTGTGTGGACGACTCAATGCCAGGAGAGCTTCGAGGAACTCAAGGACAGGCTAACACGGGCACCCGTGCTTACATTGCCGATACCCGGTGTGGATTTCGAGGTTGATTGTGATGCATCATGGAACGGTCTTGAAAGTGTGCTGATGCAATAGGGAAAAGTCATAGCCTACGCATCAAGACAACTCAAGGATTATGAGTGAAACTACCCTACGCACGATCTGGAACTCGCAGCGGTCATTTTTGCTTTAAAACTTTAGAGACACTACCTCTATGGAGCTCATTGCAACGTGTTTTCGGATCACCAGGGCCTTAAATATCTATTCCCACAGAAGGATTTGAACTTACGACAAAGACGCTGATTGGAGTTGTTGAAGGGCTACGATTTATCCATTCAATACCGCCCGGGAAGGCAAGAGTAGTTGCCGATGCCTTGAGCAGGAAGGGTCAGACAGAAGGGTTACCAGTGAACGCTATCACTCAGCAAGACCGTTTAATCGCGGTTTTCACGCGGATGAGATTGGAGGTTGTACCGGCGGGTGCAGTTCCGCGACTTTTGTCCCTTGTGGTCAAGCCTACCTTGTTTAAGAAAATCCTAGAAAGTCAAAAGACTGACGCTCAACTACAGCTTGTACGGGACAAGATTCCTTCAGACCGGGAGGATGACTTTTCGATTGGCGCGGACAATGCAATACGGTTCCGAGGACGAATTTGCGTGCCCGATCCGCCAGAGTTGAAGGATGGGGTACTAACATAGGCGCACCATGTTCCCTATGCGGCGCATCCGGGTGGCACAAATGTTACGGAATTTGAGTTGGCGTAGTTTCGTGAAAGTTTCAAGTCTTGAAGATTGAAGGTGAAGAAAGTTGGATCATTTAACTCAATCTCAAGAAAGAAGAATTCAAAAGGATCAGGTATGTTTAACTAAAGATTTTGTGTGATCCGAATACTTCTTGTAGTGTAGAAACACTTGGAAGAATCTTTCATTGCATAAAAATCAAAAACTGGACTTGGGACATGCTCAGGATCCGGATCAGGTTGTTCGATCCGGATCCCGAAGGTGGTTCGTTCATACACCAGTTCAATCCGGATCGTAGCCTCTCTTGATCCGGATCCCGAACACTGAGTTTACCATTTTCCTTGAACGATCCGGATCAGGCTTCGCAATCCGGATCCCGAACGTTGATGTTTGGTGAACTGTATGAACGATCCGGATCAAGCACTTCGATCCGAATCCCGAACCTTCGTTTTTCTGGAATTGCCTGACTCGTTACGACGATCCGGATCACAGCTAATCCGATCCGGATCGCCGTCCGTAAAATTTCCAGAAATTGTAGGTTTTTGATTCTTATCTCCTTCCTAGGGTTTCTAACCTATAAATAGATCCTATGACTCTTTTTCTAGGGTCAATCCAAAAAGAAGAGAAATAGCCGTCATATTCAAATATCATCTTATACGGCTCTAGATCCACATATAGAGAAGAAAGGAAATCATTAGAGAATACTCTATATTTCTTCATCTATATTGATTAGTTTGATTCTAGGTTTTCATACTCACATCTTGAGTTGAATCAAACTAATGAATACTTAGATGGTATTTCCGATCTATCTTTGATCTAAGTATTCGGCGGATCATCACCACCAAAAACAACGATTTACCCCAAAAATCGGCGCGTGGATTCGCGTGTCCTTGTGGATTCAAGGTTCAACCGCTCTCGTGGATTCAGAGCGAGGCACGTTCGTGGATTCGAAGGGTGCTATTGGGTGAAGACCGTGGACTCGGTCGGACGTCGTGGATTCGACGTTGGACGCCGTGGATTCGGCGTTGGGCGCAGATCGTGGATTCGAGAAGCGTCGCGGAGCGAGCGGAGAAGATCCTCTAGGAGCGTATGGAAAAGGTTGAGTCGTAAGTGTGTATGGTAAATCACCTTGTACGTGTTTTAATTCTAGTGGATTTCTGCCGTGTTATCGGTCCCGTGGTTTTTTACTCCGGTGATGGAGTTTTCCACGTAAAAATCTTGCGAGTTATTTTTTATTTCCGCATTGGGTTTTTATCGCAACGATTTTTGAGTGTTTATACGTTTACACCTATTCACCCCCCTCTAGGTGTTTTTTCCCCTATTTAGATCCTTATTACATATAACCCAACAAGTGGTATCAGAGCGGGAATAGGGTTGTAAACAATGGTTGAAGGTGGAAACATCAACCGACCCCCGTTCTTCGATGGAACAAATTATGCGTACTGGAAAGTGCGGATGAAAGCCTTTTTAATTTCCATCGACGAACGGGTGTGGCAATCAATTGAATTAGGATGGTCTAATCCAACTGAATTTATTGGTGATGTTCGCACCTTAAAACCTAGGTCGAAATGGACCGAGGAAGAGTTAGATTCATCTTCTTACAATGGCAAGGGAATTAATGCCATTTTTAATGCCTTATCTCAAACTGAGTTCCCTCGCGTCTCAGCATGTGAGACTGCGAAAGAAATCTGGGATGTTCTTCAGGTTACACATGAGGAAACTAACCTCGTGAAGATTCAGAAACTGCAAATGCTTACGAGCAAGTTTGACTCTATCTTGATGGCAGAAAATGAATCTTTCACGGACTACTATACACGATTGCAAGACATCGTGAACTTATGTGCTAACCTGGGAGAGAAGATTCCAGAATTTAAGATTGTAAGAAAGATCTTAAGAACTCTTCCTGAACGATTTCGCCCAAAGGTTACAGCCATTGAAACTATTAAACACCCGGACGAAATACGTGTAGAAGAATTAGTTGGTTCATTACAAACATATGAAATGACGTTTACTACTAACAATTCTTCTGGAAAGGCATCCACTTCTAAGTCTTTAGGTTATGCGTTGAAAACAACTAAGGAAGAAGACGCGGATGCATCCTCCTCAGACGATGACGAGAACCTTTCTATGGAGGAATTTGAGAAGCAGCTCGCTCTCTTGACAAGGAAGTTTCGCCGCAACTTTCGAAGGGGTAATTCAAGTAAATCTCCATCCTTCGGAAAGTCGAACAAAGGCAAGGGTACTTCAAGTTACAAGTCAAGAAAGCAAGAGAACTTCTCAAAGGATAAGAAAAGTTCAGAGGGACAACTACAATGCTTCAAATGTCGAGGCTACGGCCACATTGCAACAGAGTGTCCCAACAAGTATCCGGCAAAGAAGAAGGCGATGCAAGTCGTCACTTGGGATGACAACTCAACGTCAAATGAGTCGTCTTCAAGTGATGAAGAAAAGAGCTCCACGGCATTCCACGCGTCCATATCTTCACCCTTCATGTGCTTTATGGCAAGTACATCCGAGTCGTTGTCCAACTCCACTGTTGAAAAGATTGCAACGGACAACGAATCGGATGATTCGGAAGGTGAAGATCTTGCTTTAGCCTATCACAGACCTTTACGGGATTCAAAGAAACCGGCTAAGCAAAACAAGGGGTTGAGAGGGAGATTGCAGGATCTCGAAGAAGAAGTAAAAAGGGTAACTTCTCTCTCGACCGATCTTGAAGTGGAAAGGAATAATCTGATAAAAGCAAATGTTTCCCTTCAAGAGTCCAATGAGCAACTCGAGAAGAATTATATAGATATGGTGAACAAAGCGAACTACTTCTTGAAGCTCTACGGCGAGGCCCGACGGGAAAAATTGGAAATGACAGAGACCATTTGCCAACTCAAGGATGACTTACAGCAATTTTCTTCTGGAAGGAGTAAGTTGGATAAACTTCTTGGTCTTGGTCAAACAAACAAGTTCGGCCTCGGATACAATCGAACTGAAGACAATTTTAGTTCGGTTGGGACAGTCTTTGTGCCTCAGTCGGTATCTCCTCCTCCGACACCGGAATTCATGACAACCAACGACAACAAGCCTACTTCATCCTCTTCAGAATCGTCAAGCACAAAGGTATGTTTTCGTTGTAATTTTGCAGGGCACATTGAAAGAAATTGCAAGATTGGAGCTCAAAGATCAAATCAACCACATCTTGCAACTGCTACCAATAAGTTCACTCCCCGGAATTCAAAGAAGGATTTTTCAAAAGAAAAGAACGTTAGTAGTACTCCAAACAAGACGATGACAAAAGAAAAGGATCAATAAGACAAAACGTCTTCATCAAGGAAAATTTCTCAACCATTGCCGACATACTCCAAAACTCAAAAGGTTTGGGTATGCAAAGTTGAAATCCTTCCTTGTCTTTAATCGTTCTACGATTAAATGTTGTGTAGTTTATGTAGACTATTTTTTTTCTTTCTTTTGGCCGACCCGTCAACCATCTTTGGGAGGTAAATGGTATATTTTCCTATTGGTTGATGTTTTCTCTAGGTATTCTTGGGTAGCATTTTTTAAAAGAGAAAGCTGATACTTTTGATTCTTTTCACGAGATTTGCCTTCGTATTATGATTAAAAAGAATGAAAAGATCATTCGTGTTAGAAGTGATAGAGGTGGAGAATTCATTAATTCTAAATTCATTGACTTTTGTACTTCAAATGGTATTAAGCATGAATTCTCTGCACCCTATACACCTCAACAGAATGGTGTTGTTGAGCGCAAAAACAGGGTTGTTCAAGAGATGGCGCGTGTGATGCTTCACAGCCGGAATTTACCGCTACATTTTTGGGCTGAAGCTGTGAACACCGCTGTCTATGTCATTAATCGAGTGTTTTTGCGCCCGGGAACGTTAAATACACCATATGAACTATGGTGTGGTAGAAAACCCAACATCAAATATTTTCGCATCTTCGGGAGTCGGTGTTACATTTTACGTGACCGTGAAAATCTTGGAAAGTTTGACTCACGAAGTGACGAAGGGATTTTCTTGGGTTATTCTACTAATAGTAGAGCATATCGAGTATTTAACTTGGAATCTAAGACGATCGTAGAATCTATAAATGTTAAAGTAGATGAAGCTTTTCACTTTGCATCTGAAAAATCTACCCTCGATATCTCTCTAGATGATGATTCTCCTGCCGTTGCATCTTCTCATAATAATACTTCCAATATTAATGATGCATCTAATGGTTCTTCAAGTTTATCTAATGTGCAGGAATCATCTCATATATCTCCGAGTACTCCGTTTCAACAAACGCTACGAATCTCCAAGGATCATCCGGAATTGAATATTATTGGAGATCCACAAGAAGGAGTTAGAACTCAGAGGCAGTTGGTTTGTGGATTCGCTTGCTACGTATCTTTAATCGAACCAAAGAACATAGATGAAGCTCTTCAGGATGACTACTGGATTAAAGCAATCCAGGAAGAGCTCCATCAATTTGAGCGAAACAAAGTCTGGGAATTAACGAAGCCTTCAAAGCAACATAATGTGATAGGTACCAAATGGATCTTCAAGAACAAGAAAAATGAGGATGGTACTATCATCAGGAACAAGGCACGATTAGTTGCTCAAGGCTACTCTCAAGTAGAAGGTATAGACTTTGATGAAACATTCGCCCCTGTAGCTAGACTCGAGTCCATTCGTATACTATTTGCTATTGCTTGTCATTTTAAAATCAAATTATTTCAAATGGACGTTAAGAGCGCATTTCTAAATGGGTTTTTAAATGAGGAAGTTTATGTGGCTCAACCGAAAGGTTTTGTAGACCATAAACAACCTAACCATGTTTTTCGTTTGAAAAAGGCTCTTTACGGTCTGAAACAAGCACCGCGAGCATGGTACGAAAGGTTGACAAAGCACCTTTTGGAGAAGGGCTATACTCGAGGGGGAGCTGACAGGACTCTCTTTGTGAAGCATTATCAAAACAATTTCATTGTAGCACAAATCTATGTCGATGACATTGTATTTGGCGCAACAAGAAATAATGATGCTTCTAAAATTCGCGGAGACCATGGAAAGCCAATTTGAGATGTCCATGATGGGCGAATTGACTTATTTCCTTGGATTGCAAATTAAACAAAATGATGAAGGTATTCACTTGAGTCAATCCAAGTATGCAATGGAGTTGGTTAAAAAGTTTGATCTTGAAAATTCGAAGGATTTTCCGACTCCAATGGGAACTAGCCACAAGGGACTTGGAAGTGAATCACAAAGTGAGAATGTAGACGAGAAACTGTATCGAAGTATGATTGGAAGTCTACTTTACCACACGTCTAGTCGCCCGGATATATCTTTTGGTGTTGGGATTTGCGCGAGATATCAATCTGCACCAAAGGAGGTTCACCTGAAAGCGGTGAAAAGGATCATCCGGTATATCAAAGGATCAATTAATTTCGGAATTTGGTATCCTATGGGAACAAGTTTGGATATTGTTGGATACTCAGATGCCGATTGGGCAGGATCAGTGGATGATCGGAAAAGCACGAGTGGTGCATGCTTCTATCTTGGCCATTGCCTTGTTGCATGGCACAGTAAAAAGCAGAATTGCATAGCACTCTCGACTGCCGAAGCGGAATACATTTCAGCGGGTAGTTGTTCAACCCAACTCATTTGGATGAAAAGTGTGTTGAGCGACTTCCGGATTTCAGCATCTTCGGTAACAATTCTTTGTGACAACACAAGTGCAATTAACATTTCTAAAAACCCTGTGTTGCACTCTAGAACAAAACATATTGAACTTAGATATCATTTTCTTAGAGAGCTAGTTGAATCAAATACTCTTCAACTTTCATATATTTCAACTGAGGATCAATTAGCTGACATTCTAACAAAACCTTTGGATCAAAAACGTTTTATTCATTTGCGAAAAGCAATTGGAATGCTTTCCTTGAAATAAACTTCTTTTTGAAACCTTTGCTTAGGATAGGTTTTGTTTTTGTTTTGTTTTGTTCATTATCTATGTTTGTACATAGGACATTAATTGAGCATAGATCATAATTGACTTTAATTGCATCTTTTCGCACATTTAGAAATTTATTATGCTTTTGCCATCATAATATTTCACTGTTGCAATGATCATTTATGTTAATTAAATCATTTTCTGAGTGATCAAAGTCAATTTCTCTCTCAATGATCTCTTGGTATAGTCATTATCTTATTTGACTGCTTAGTCGAGTATGAAATCGAGATCAATTTTTGGTTGAATACTTTATATCTTAAATAATTGATAGCCAATTGAGGGGGAGTCAAAGAAAAGTAAAATGCTCAAAAGATGTGGAAAGAGTTACATCCCAATGAGGAGTGTGAAAACTACCACCACATGGAGGAAAGAGCTACCACCTCGGTCTTCCGAGTATTGTGTGCAGCTACCACATGTATACCAAGCATGGTTGTTCAAATTTTGATTAAGTAAAATGCATGTTGAAATACTTGACTCCGTCAAATTTCAAGGTTGGTATAAGGTGGATTTTTAAAGAAAGATGCTCAAAGAGCCACTCTCTTCAACAGATTGTCTAGATACATTATCTACTATATTTGGGATTTCAAAAATCTATTGATCTTTGTATTTCATTTTCTTTACTGAATTGATGATTTGATAAAGGCATTACTCATAAGATCAAGTTAGATGTAATTGAAGGTGTTCAACTTTAAGGGATTTAATTCTTGTAAATTCTCGTTTCATTTTTGGATATTATTGATAGATTTGGCATAATCTAATTCTTGTTGTATGAAACGATGATTTTTGTTTAAAGTTGATACACATTTGTGCTTACAATCTTTTTCTGGTTTTTCTTGAATTTCTCTGAAATTTTCTAAAGAAAAGGTTGGAGCCGATCCGGATCGGGCAAGATGATCCGGATCCCGAACGCGGGTATTCTTCTGCGGGCTGACGATCCGGATTGGACCTGCCGATCCGGATCCCGAACGCAGTTTCTCACTGCGAGTAGCTGATCCGGATCGCAAGCATGGTCTGATCCGGATCGCGGCTAGGGTTTTATAAAGAACAAAAGGGTTTTGATTTCTTTTACTCCAATCTTTTGTTCCAAAGTTTCCAGAGCTTCTCTCTCTAGATTTCACCCTTCTTGGAAGCTTTCAAACTCAAGTTCTTCAACTCCAAGTAAGTTTTTATTGATCAAAATCTCGGTTTTTCACCGTTTTTCTTTATTTCTCCTCAAACGTGATGAAATTCTTGGATCAATTTTGTTTGTGGATGGTTTTTGATCAAATTTCTTTTGAAATAAGAACTCTGGGTAGATTAGTTTTGATTATATGCTAGGTATTCTCCTGATTAACGGATTTTTAGGCTTCGATTTCTAAAATTTCGGTTTTAGGGCATATAATAAGGATTTTCGAAAATCATGCAATTGATCTATTTTTTAAAAAAAGTCCTTTTGCAAAACTAATTTGATTCTTAGTCTCTCTACATGATTATGATTGTTTGGATACAATTTTTCAAATCTTTGAAAATTAACAATTTTTTCGTGTTCTTGAGTTGTTGCTCACAGGATTTCAATCTTCTTAAGGCACTTGGATCAATGGGATTCTCATGGATCATTCTTTTATTGGTCACTATGGTGCACACTCGGGCCACAAACAAATTAAAGAGAGCTAAGAAAACACAACAAAAGGGTGAGTTTCATGTGATCAGCGACACAGAAGTAGAAGTAGATTGTCAAGAGATAGATTGGATTGAATTAACAGATGATGATGAATCAATGCCCGATGCATCGAAAGAAAAAGCTCCCATGGACAAAGGTAAAGCACCTATGACTGCACCAACCATCTCGGTGAAAAGGAAACGACTTGCTCGACGGTTTGGACGAGCACGAGGTTTCATGTCTAACGAACTGATTAGTCCGGATTCTCCACCTCGTGAGGAACAAGTGTTCGTTAATGCGGATCGCCTAAGGGCATTTGAGAATCGTGAATGCATTGGTGAGAGGCATGTTAATATTGAGGCTCTACGAGATCACTCCCCTGAGTTTGGCATTCTGATTGAACAAGCAAATCTTATTCAAGTTTGTCGATTTCCAGAAGTGCTTGGATACTATCTGCATCTTGTAAGGGCCTTCTATACAAATGCACGGCACCTTCGAGAAATTGAAAACGGTCCAATGGAATTTTACACGAATATCCAAGGCACAAGATTCAAAATTACTCCACAATTGATTGGCGAGGTTTTGGGAATGCCTGCCAGCAAGACAGGAGTTAATTACTTGAAGGGAAAGGTTTTGACGAACACTTTGTGGCAAATGGTTATAAAGGGAATTTGTTTGGAAGGAACGCAATCAACGGAGAAATCGATCAGATCCAAAGAACTTCGTCTTGAGTACCGATTCCTAAACTTCATCACCTGTTACAATATCCTTCCAAATTTGCAGACGAAAGTCTTGAGATGGGATCGAATGCTATTTTTGTATCTCTTAGGACATCTGTCTGAGGCAATGGGATTGAATATCAACATTCCATACATTATTTGGAATAGAATGACAAGATATGTTGAGCACCCTCATCCCACAGAAAGAATTCCATTTCCACTGATTATAATGAGGATCTTGAAGAAATTTCAGGTTGATATTACTTCACCGACTTATCATCAATGTTTGGGTATGATCGATGAGTCCACCGTTGTGAAGTCACTTCACAAATTACCACATGTTACTCCGACACCGTCCACTGGTAAGAAACCTTGTGTCGGCACCTCGGCCTCACCATCTCAACAAGCACCTGGCGCGGATGAAGACGCATCAGTAACTTCGTTCTTCAAGCAACAACAGCGCCTATCTCTTGAGCAAGAGCGAATAACCAAAGAACAAAGCCGAATGTCTGAAGAACTCGAAATCATAACCGCATCCCAAATTACATTGACCAAGAAAGTAAATTCGATGAAGAAATTGATCAAGAACATGTTCGCTAAGATGGGATATAGTGCGTCTGAGGATTCAGACTCCGATAATTAATTTTTGCTCTAACAATTTTTGTGCAGGCTTTAACCTTTTTCAGTTTTTAGGACTCACTCTTAGTTCTGGTTCTTACTTTTAGGAACAAATTTTTGAAACTTCTTGACTCTCCTCAAAATTTTTGTAATTTTTGGCTTTGTTTGTGACAAAAAGGGGGAGAGAGTTTAGAGAGAACTTGAACAATGATGATGTGAATATCGAACTTGAACAATGATGATGTGAATGTGTGAACATCGAGGTAAGTATAACCTCAACTTAAAAGGTAAGTAGAACTTCAACTTTTGGTTTTTCATTTGTTTGAATGCATGCCTCGACTAACTATTCATCTAACTATTTGGGCATGTAATATAACTAACAAGTTGATGTTCACTCTGTGACATTTGGTTTTTGATTGCATAGAAGATATGTTGGTTTTTGACTATGATTCTCTTACATATCTGAATTCTCAAATGTCATGATGAGCAGATAAACTCTATCTCTGTACTAGGTTTTGAATGCTAAATATTCTTGAGGTATCTAACGATCTCTTTTTGTCAAGAATGATTTCTTTGTGCAGAGAGTATAGATGTCTAAGTCTAGAGTCTGTTTTAGGAGTTTATCTCATGTATTTTATTTTGGATCTCCATTGTAAATTTTTGTTGTATGGTGATAGCAACAAAAATATCTTCTTGAATTTTCTTTAGTGGATCTGTGTTTTGTCACGAAACCACCAAAGGGGGAGATTGTTACGGAATTTGAGTTGGCGTAGTTTCGTGAAAGTTTCAAGTCTTGAAGATTGAAGGTGAAGAAAGTTGGATCATTTAACTCAATCTCAAGAAAGAAGAATTCAAAAGGATCAGGTATGTTTAACTAAAGATTTTGTGTGATCCGAATACTTCTTGTAGTGTAGAAACACTTGGAAGAATCTTTCATTGCATAAAAATCAAAAACTGGACTTGGGACATGCTCAGGATCCGGATCAGGTTGTTCGATCCGGATCCCGAAGGTGGTTCGTTCATACACCAGTTCAATCCGGATCGTAGCCTCTCTTGATCCGGATCCCGAACACTGAGTTTACCATTTTCCTTGAACGATCCGGATCAGGCTTCGCAATCCGGATCCCGAACGTTGATGTTTGGTGAACTGTATGAACGATCCGGATCAAGCACTTCGATCCGGATCCCGAACCTTCGTTTTTCTGGAATTGCCTGACTCGTTACGACGATCCGGATCACAGCTAATCCGATCCGGATCGCCGTCCGTAAAATTTTCAGAAATGGTAGGTTTTTGATTCTTATCTCCTTCCTAGGGTTTCTAACATATAAATAGACCCTATGACTCTTTTTCTAGGGTCAATCCAAAAAGAAGAGAAATAGCCGTCATATTCAAATATCATCTTATACGGCTCTAGATCCACATATAGAGAAGAAAGGAAATCATTAGAGAATACTCTATATTTCTTCATCTATATTGATTAGTTTGATTCTAGGCTTTCATACTCACATCTTGAGTTGAATCAAACTAATGAATACTTAGATGGTATTTCCGATCTATCTTTGATCTAAGTATTCGACGGATCATCACCACCAAAAACAACGATTTACCCCAAAAATCGGCGCGTGGATTCGCGTGTCCTTGTGGATTCAAGGTTCAACCGCTCTCGTGGATTCGGAGTGAGGCACGTTCGTGGATTCGAAGGGTGCTATTGGGTGAAGACCGTGGACTCGGTCGGACGTCGTGGATTCGACGTTGGACGCCGTGGATTCGGCGTTGGGCGCAGATCGTGGATTCGAGAAGCGTCGCGGAGCGAGCGGAGAAGATCCTCTAGGAGCGTATGGAAAAGGTTGAGTCGTAAGTGTGTGCGGTAAATCACCTTGTACGTGTTTTAATTCTAGTGGATTTCTGCCGTGTTATCGGTCCCGTGGTTTTTTACTCCGGTGATGGAGTTTTCCACGTAAAAATCTTGCGAGTTATTTTTTATTTCCGCATTGGGTTTTTATCGCAACGATTTTTGAGTGTTTATACGTTTACACCTATTCACCCCCCTCTAGGTGTTTTTTCCCCTATTTAGATCCTTATTACATATAACCCAACAACAAAGATGTACAAAGGCCTTAAGCAGACTTTTTGGTGGCCTAAATTAAAGGGGGATGTAACGCAGTTTGTGGCACACTGTTTGGTATGCCAACAGGTAAAAGCTGAACACCAGCGCCCGGCGGGAAAACTGTAACCACTACCGGTGCCAGAGTGGAAGTGGGAGCGAATAACCACGGATTTCGTCACTGGATTCCCGCAATCGCAACAGGGTCCCGACGCGATCTGGGTCATAGTGGATCGACTGACGAAGATGGCTCGTTTCCTACCTGTTCATACAACGTGGACACGTGACCACTTGGCGCAGGTTTACATCGACGAGGTTGTGAGATTGCATGGGGTGCCGGCATCGATTACTTCAGACAGAGACACTCGGTTTGTGTCAAATTTTTGGCAGAGTGTGCAGCGGGCTCTGGGGACAGAACTGCACTTTAGCACAGCTTTACACCCCCAGAGTGACGGACAGTCGGAGCGGGTGATCCAAATTCTTGAAGATATGCTCCGCGCATGCGTGCTCGATTTGGGTGAGGAATGGGCACGCTACCTACCTCTTGTGGAGTTTGCTTACAATAACAGTTACCAGGCCAGCATCCAGATGGCGCTGTACGAAGCATTGTACGGGCGTCGATGTCGATCCCCTATTTGTTGGGATGATTTGGGGGAACGGAAGTTCCTGGGACCGGACTTAGTTGAGGAGACTGAGGCAAAGGTGCGCCTCATCAGACAACGGTTGTTGACCGCCCAGAGTCGGTAGAAGAGTTATGCAGACCGAAGACGTTGTGACTTGGAGTTTCAGGTTGGGGAGCACGTTTTACTCCGGGTCTCGCCATCCAAGGGGATCAAACGGTTCGGCCTGCGGGGCAAATTGAGCCCGCGATTCGTTGGACCTTCTGAAATCCTAGAGCGCATTGGCCCGGTAGCCTATCGTTTAGCTCTGCCGCCAAACCTCGATCGGGTGCACAACGTTTTCCATGTTTCGATGCTCCGGAAATACCTCCCTGATCCGTCGCATGTTCTTGATGCTTCTGTGATTGAGCTTCGAGAGGACATGAGTTTTGATGAGACACAGATACGAATTTTAGCACGGGAAGACAAAAACCTGCGCAACCGGGTGATCCCCTATGTGAAGGTGCTATGGAGTAATCATGAAGAGTGTGAGGCGACTTGGGAGTTAGAATCAAAGATGAGAGAGTGTTTTCCTGATTTATTTAGCACGGGTTGATGTTAAGTTTCGAGGACGAAACTTCTTTTAAGGGGTGTGTGATGTAGTATCATGACTTTTCCTGTCCTCTCTTTATTTTCATTTTTAATAAATTAGTTTATTAGGGGAATTAAATTATCAGGTTTTCTTGGGTAGACCGTCGAGATTTGCGGATATTTTTCCATGATAGGGCCCGAGAAATGGTGAACGACGGAGCGATCGGATCCGAAATCCGACTTACGGATCTCCCGGATTGAGTCGTTTGGGTTAACGGGTACGATGGGATAAGTCGAACCCGTTAAGGCTTTGGTGCATCAATATCCGCGCCGACTGGTTTAGAACGTGGTTTAGGTGGCACTCTTATCTAGAGGTTTGTTAGAGAATCCCGTTTATCGCTTTTAGAGATTTTCGGTACGTACGAGAAAAAGGAAAACCCTAATCGAGAGAAAAGAGAGAAAAAGGAAAGCGGAACCTGAACTTTCTTGGATCAACGTGCCGGAAGTCGGGAATGAGACGTTACCGTCAGCGAGGAACGGGAACGGATCATCTTCTCCAATAGATCAAGGTTAGCGGCACTTATCTCTCCCGTGTTTTAGTCGTTTCGTGTTTTAGGTTTGGGTTTTTGCGTTTTCGGTCTTGATGTTTGGTGCGACGCTAGGATGCCCTAGCCGCCGCCGCGCCGTCGCCTCGCTACCGCCGCGCGGCTGAGGTGCGCGCTACCCGCGAGCCGCAGAAGGGCCGCGCATCGCGCCGCTTGATGGGCCGCGCGGGGTTGTGCCCGCGCGGGGCAGCCGCGGACTACGCCGCTTGCGCGCCCGCGCGGGGTTGTGCCCGCGCGGGGCAGCCGCTGCTGCCGCGCCCCTTGCGCGCCCACGCGGGGTTGTGCCCGCGTGGGGCAGCCGCCGCTGCTGCGCCCCTTGCGCGCATCCGCGCGGGGCTGGAGCCCGCGCCGGGCTGCTCTGCTTGCAGCGCGCCCGCGCGGGGCCGCACCACCGCAGCCCGCACCCGCGGGGGGCTGGAGCCCGCACGGGGCTACGCCGCATGCAGCGCGCCGCGCGGGGCTGGTGCCCGAGCGGGGCTGCTCTGCATGCAGCACGCCGCATGGGGCTGGTGCCCGCGCGGGGCTGCTCCGCATGCACTGTGCCGCCGCGCCGCGTTGTCTCTACGCCGCGCTGTTCTTGCGCCGCGTCTGGGTGGGTTTTGGCGTTCTCTGTCTTATTCTGGAAAGAGTTCGGGGCTACGGTTTTTCGCAGGACACGGTTTAGCTTATCGATGTTATGTTTTGTTGGTGTTTTCCCTTTTTAGGTCTGGGAATCGTGCAAGGGCGCAGGACGGTTTCAGGTGTTCTGTTCAACGTGATTCAAGGTGGGTACCTTTTTCGTGCGTCTTTTTTAAAAGTGAGGTCTCATCATGTTCTATGTAAAAGTAAAGTAGATGTGTTGATGATTTTCAACTAACCCCTTTCCGCATGAGTATCCCTTTATTATTATCTGTTGCGACTGGTGTCGTGGTGCCCTATATCACACTCCGACTTTGGTCTTTATGCTCATGGCTGCTTACGCGCACACCAGCGGTTTGGCCACCGCATCGATATACTTTTTCGGAGAGGTGGTACGATGACCCGTGTACCCCACAAGGTGACGTGGTGGGGACCCCTTACGGTTACTTATGGTGCTGCACAAGTACCGTAGAGGGGTTAGAAGCACCAAGGTGAGAGCAAGGTGTTTCGTTTCGCTGGTGGTCCTTAGACCTTTTGGCAGGTGTTCCGTTCTGACTTACAGGGGTATTGTGGACTCATGAGAGGGAGTTTTGGATGCTCTGGTTTATCGGTTTGCTTTTCTTTCAGTACTTATAACATCTTATATGTTTTACATCTACCTCTTACTCTTTGGTCACTGACTTCCCACACTGTGACAGGTTCGGTCAGGGGTGGGATCCGGGACGACAGTGAGGCCGCGACTCGAGGATTTTAGCCCGATTAGTGGCTGGTGACCTTTATTTTAGTTACGTTTTGATTATTTCGGTTAGTTAGCTTATGTGCGTGTGATACATTGTTGGATGTTGGGTTTGAACTGTGTTTTATCGTGGATGAACGTTTCGCCTTACTAGTTGTTGTTTCGGCCACCCTTTCCAAATCAAGTAAAAAGATTGTGAAAATGTTTAATAAAATTTAGGTGTCGTGTGGGCACCATTTTACAACCCGTGGATTTATCCTTTTAAAATGTAGGTGGCCGGCTTGTTTATTGCGCATGATGATATTTTTCCCTCAACTTAACCTCTTGGCTAGTGTGGTTAAAGTATGATTTATGCTTGCGACGCCGTGCATATACAAAGGAGACTCCGTCCGTTTGCGGGGTGAATTTGTATGTGTGGCGGATCTGCGCACGTGCCCGACGGGTGCACTTATAAAAAAAAAAATGTACACGTTTTCCGCTTATTTTAAACCCCCGGGGTGTGACAGTATTATATCCCTTTTTATACGTATGAGATTTTTAGAAAACCTTAGTCGTCATCTCTTTTCTCATTTTTCATCTTTTCTAAATATCCACGATTAATGATAGACGTTCTATTGCAAGGGAGCTAGCACACTGGTGAGAATTTCGATCAGATCAGCAACCTCATGTGGATACCCGTAGAGGTCGAACGTGTGTGCAGCTTCAAGAGAGCCAAATTTCACGATCATCATATTGCGGTGTAGATTTCCCCGCACAAAGGTGAAGATTAGATCTTTATTTTCTTTTTAATTTTAAATATGTGAGGGATCCTATTTTGAGTGGTTTATTTGAGATCGAATCTCAAATTTTGAAATATAGTTTTATTTGATTTTTTTCTTTTCGCTGCATTTTATCTTGCACAAAATTTTAACAGTGGTATAGAGCCATTCTCACAATTTTTAAGATTAAAATTATAGATTTAGATATTTTTAAATTATTTTTTATTGGTTGAATGATTAATAGATTATTTTACCATATTTGAAAGAATCATAAAATTTTGATCAATTTGAAATTATTTTAATCCGTTGTATTAAATAAAAAATGTTACTGTAGAAGTCTATAAGGTGTTACTGTGGCAGTCCGTATATTTTTTTTATTTTTTTCTATATTTTTTTTTTAAATTTTTATAATTTTGATGAGATCAATTTTATTTTATTATAAAATTTGATGAAATCAAAATTTATTTTTAAAATTTATAAAACTTTCACATAAGATGTGAATTCTTGATGAGATCGAGTAGATACTTTTGCAGATTAAAATTTTGATCAAAATTGTTTGCAAATGATCGATAAGATCGAGTCCGGTTTGGTGATTTGTTTACCTATTTTTTTGAATAATTGATAAACGGTTAATAAAAATACCTAAAATTAATTAATATAATTATGATGTATGAGATACACATGGGAGATGATCATGGATAACAACCTACTTTTTTTGTGTATTGACATATGATGTATGATGTGTATGCAGAATCATGTAATTTTAAATTTGTTTAAATTAAGCACTCTATATTAAGGTTGTTTTGGGTGCCGTGTACTAGCCAATATTATTCGGAGACCTGTTGTGGTGCACCGGTTTTCGCTAAAATGGCAAAGTGAGGCTAAGTCACCTTGAGTGTATTTAAAATATGATAAAAAGAGTTTAGAGTAAGTTGGGTTCTGAGGAAAAGGCATTTGGACTAAAGTTGGGTCGAAAAAGAAATTTGAGTGAAGTTCCGTATTGAATTTCGACTTTAAAGAGACTTCGGAGCAGTCAAAATGGCTGTGGGTATGTTGGAAAGGGATTTCGAGCACGTTGGAGTGAATAGATGAATTCCAAGCAAGTTGGAGTGCGATTAGATGGGAGTTAGAACTTTGTAGGAAAAAAACACGCTTTTCGAGGCAGAGAGTTTTTGGGCTTATGACATTCAGGTTTCGGACCTTGGGTCAAGGGTCTGGACCTGGGCAGCAAAGTCCGTACCCTGGAGGAAGGGTCCAAACTTTTCAGCTGAGTACTGTGGACCCAACATTCGGGGTCCGAACTATTTGAAAAAAGTCTGGACCTTTAGCGCGTACAGGAAAAACGGACGTTTGGGGTTCGGACTTTTTGAAAAAAGTCTAGACCTTCCACCCCTGAAACGCACAGTAAAAGTTGCAAACTTGTAAATAAATGGTGGGATTGGGTTATAAAAGGGCATGGACTTCACCTTCACCCAAACCATGCAAACCCCTATCCCATACTGTTTCTCTCTCTTCTCTTGCTCTTTCTAGAGGTGGAGTAATCCTAGCTTGGAGAGGAGCCTTTGGAGGGTTTTGATCTCTTTCAAAGCGACAATATGAAAGAGGATCGCAAGGAGAAGACTTTGAGAGGAAGAAAAAACCCTCTCACCCACATTTGAGCATGAAATCAAGAGGTGAGTTTTTAGGATTTTTGAGATATTGTAGTTTTTGAGAGTTTTGAACCTTAAAAGAGTTTCTAATGACCTCTTTTGGTTTCTAAACCTTATTTTAGAGGTTTTTCTTTGGATTTGAGAGATCAAGCACTATTCTCTTTACAAGAGACTATAAGGTGGGGGATTTCACCGAAATGGGTGATCTCAACTCTTTTTCCTTTGCTTTTCTTCGATTAGAAGCATTGAGTGAGGATTGATGCATTTAGTGGATGTGTAGTTGGGAAAGTTAGGGTTGAGCCCTAAGTAAAATGAAAGTGTAAATGTACAAAATTTAGCATTGCATGGAAAATGGTTAATAAACCTAGTTTTTGTATGAATATGGACTTAGGAGAAAACCTTGGTGAAGATGTGATATGTGTGGCATGGAACTCAGGAGAAAACTAGGTCAAGATGAGTGGCATTTAACTTAGGAAAAACCTACGGTGGACAAAATGTAGAGTTTCAATATAGAGTCATTGAACTCTAAGTTAACGTGATATGTTGGTGTTTTGGTGTCCTTGGGGCATCTTGTATCCCTAATGTCATGCCCCGAGACCGCCAATTTGGTTAGTTCGAACACGCTAACAGACCCGCCAATTGGGCATGACCTCTATATACCCGAAAGGAATGGAACAATCATCTCAAGTGATACAATGAGTATAATGAGATAGAATATCAGAGTTCATCTACTACAAAACTGAACATTCAACTTTAAACATAAATACAACTAAAAAAAGCTGAAATACAATACTGGAATGAACATTTACTATATAACAATTAGTTACAAATTTTTCTCTTGATTATCATCACCAAATACAATGTTCACTCCAACATACAAAATGGTATAATACCGCTAGACCCTCTAGGTCTATGCTGCTGGGCCCTTACCCCTGTCGTGTGCCTCACCGGCTGTATCTAGATCTGTAAAAATATGTAAATCATAGGGTGTGAGATAGTTTCCAGTAGGTTCATCCACTGAGAAATATGATCTACACCGGTTGATCCAATGGAAGCATTAGTAGCAAGATAATAGAAAAAGCTGTAATACTATACTAGCATGCTGACATAATAATCACCACACTACTAGTGCATACTCAATGTCATAATACTACCATGCTATGCCATACTAGGCCACTATACCATAACTCGATGTTTGCAACAAATTTTTCGCCGCACGAGAAAGCGGCATGTGGTGCACATCGTTAGTTGAAATCATCAGCCGATGAGAGAGAAGGGTAACCAAAGAGGGGCCCGTGACCAAATACGGATCGGTTTCAGTCGAAACACAACATATGACACTCACAGTTGGCCGAAAGTATCAGCCGATAAAAGGACGGCTGACAAATGGAGTAACGTCTCGGTTTCGGCCGTTATCAGACTGCCCCAGTCAAGGGACAAGGAAGGTGGGAGTCCAGAATAGCTTTTCGGCTGCTAGAACCAAGTAGGGAAAGATCTTGGAAGAAAAGAATACGAGATTTAGGCGTGAATCTCGTAACCAACTCAGAATAGCAAGTGGCGTCCAGAATTAGAAGGCGTCGAGAATCTCATTCCGACGCAACAACCAGGGGATGAACCTAGACGGGAAGCGGCTGCTATCTTGGTGAGGATAGACGACTCGAAAGGAAGTCGTTAAGGATATTGCGATAATCCTCCCCTAATTACGCCAATAATTCGAAATTCAAAATCGGGGCCTAATAACATGGTTCGGGACGTGTATAAATACCCGAACCATCGAAGAGATCGGGGTCCGGCAATCTCGTAAGCCCGGTACCACCCTAACTCTTTATTTATCTAGGAGTAGGAGTAACTTAACTTCTTTTCTTCTTTTTTACTGCTTTTCTAGGAGTAGGTTTAATTAATCCTTCTATCCCATTTTTTTTTCACTTGTATCTCTATCTTTTTATCAATATAAAGTGTAAACCGAACTTTCCGTCGTGTCTTTATTTATCCTTGCATTTAGAGTGTAAACCGGCTCAGCTGTATCTCTATTTGCTTTTTTGCATTTAGAGTGTAAACTGACCCATTGGTCGTGTCTTTATTTGCTTTTCTTGTGCTTTAACGATACAATCGACTCATCAGCTGTACATTTTTCCATTTACGTTTCGACTCGTCTATGTCGAAACCGGCGATCCCTCTCTACCTCCGCGAACCCGCTTTGGTAGTCACCGATCGTTGCGGTTGCGAGGAGTTACCAGAGGAGAACCCGACCGAGCGGATCCCTCATTGGTCCGATCGCTTGATTGTTGGCACGTGACGCATTTTGACACCTTCTGTAGGGTCACCCAGTAGGGGCCGATCGCGCGCAAGCCATATTTTGGCCCCAACATTCGGCTACTATGCCGCTATACAAGGGTTACTTCTAGCCCGACCACATTCGATCACTTTCATTTTCTTTTACTTTTAGATTTTTGAAAGTATCTCGTTCGACGGCTCCCTACCTTAGGAGTCATGCTCCTAATTGACGAGTCTCAAATTTGAAGGCGCATTTTACATTTACTTTTCACTTTTAAGACCTTTTTCGTCTTTATTTGCTATGACCTCTACTTAGCCCACTAGCTAATTGGGGTCCATTGCTCACTAACCAATCATGTGCACACTGTCTATGCAACATGTCCCGAACCGTCCATCAATCGGTTCCATATCACAATATCTCATGAAGAACCCGAATAGTCAACTACTCTCCAATCGGTGGGCCCACGGTGTCGAGGGTGATTAGCATCGCCGTGCTCGCTAGTCACTTGGAGTCGAGGGGGATCGACATCTCCAAGCACTGCACAGTCACTTAGTGTCGAGGGGGATCGACATCACCAAGCACTATATGTGGGTTATGTTAATATGGATCTGAATAGGGGAAAAACCACCTAGAGGGGGGGGGGGGGGGTGAATAGGTATAAACAATAAACACACCAAATCATTGCGTAAGAAAATAACCCAATGCGGAAAATAAATAAAGTACGCAAGATTTACGTGGAAAACTCCATCATAGGAGTAATAAACCACGGGGCCGATAACACGGCAAAATCCACTAAGATTAAACACGTACAAGGTGATTTACCGTAACCCTACGACTCATCCTTTTCCATACGCTCCAAGTAGATCTTCTCCGCTCGCTCCACAACGCTCCTCGAATCCACGATTTGCGTCCAACGCCGAATCCACGACGTCCAACCGAATCCACGGTCTTCACCAATGTAGGACGTATCGATCACACGAACATACCTCGCTCCCAATCCACGAGAGCGGTAGCACCTTGAATCCACAAGGCCATGCAAATCCACGCGCCGATTTTTGGGAAAATCGTTGTTTTTGTGGGTGATGATAATCCGCCGAATACTTAGATCAAAGATAGATAAGGAAACACCATCTAAGTATTCATCAATTTGATTCTACAAGAAATAAGAGTTTGGAAATCCTAGAATCAAATTGATCAATATAGACGAAGAAACATATGATTGATCATGTTTTCCTTTCTTCTCTATATTTGGACTTTGATTATCTCCGTTTGAATTCTTAACCCAAAAAGATGGAAATAAGGGTTCATTTATAGGCTAGAAACCTTTGGAAAGAGATAAGAATAAAAAACTACCTTATCTGGAATTTTTCCGCTTGGAGGTCCGGACTGGATTAAATCTGATCCGGACTGTCGTCTTTAGACAGAACTTTTCCAGGAAAAATAAGTTCGGGGTCCATGTAGAGTTATTAATCCCAAAGGATCTAAATAGGTACTATCAAACAACTAGAGGGGGGGTGAATAGGTGTAATACTTAAAAACTCAATCTCAGTGCAAAAATAAAAAACAATGCGGAAGATAAAAATAGCACACCGAGATATACGTGGAAACTCCAATCCAGGAGAAAAACCACGGGACCAACACGCAATAACAATCCACTAAGAATAGAAGAATAACAAGGTGATTACCGACTCCACGGACTCAACCCCTCCTTCAGCTTCTTCGGACCTTGCGCTGAACGGTTGGATGTCCACGCAATAACAATCCTCTAAGAAAAGAAGAATAACAAGGTGTCAACCCCTCCTTCAATTTCTTCGGACCTCGCGCTCCACCGATTGCACGTCCACTGCACACGTTCGAATCCACGAACGCCACTCGAATCCACGAGCACACGTTTCGAATCCACGAAACGCCTTCAACACATCGGATCCACGATGTCACGTCGAATCCACGATGCAAATAGCCGATATAGAATATAGGCTTCGATGGTGATCCTTTGCTTAGATTATCATGGAGGAACCGTAGAAGAAATCTCTAAGCAAAGACTAGATCAATTCGACGAAAGATAGATCATGGAAGAACCGTCGAATTGACCTAATAGAGGCGAAAGAGAAGAACGGTAAAAACCAGCCTCTAGGGTTGCTCACGAGTGTTTCTGAATTGATTCGTATTGGTCACCCTCGTTTAGAAACCCTAAGTATCTATTTATAACCCTTGGAAAAAGATAAAGGTCGGTTTAGGAAATTTATCCCGATGGGGCATTGTGTACCGGTACCAAATATCGCGTTCCGGTACGCAATGGTGCAAACCACAGATTTTTCTATTGTGTTCCGGTACGCGAGTACGTGTTCCGGTACGCAGTGCAATTTACAGAAAATTCTGTGTCGGGTTAGAGGAACTTCAAGTGTGGTTCCGGTACGTAATGTAAAAACTGATTTTTCCAAGATAAGCTTTATCCAAATCAAACCAAGTACCGGAAACCAAACTTAAAATAGATTGTAAGTTAAATCCAAGTTCCTAAAACCAAGTCTAAACCGGTTTTCACTAAGTTCCTGATTCCAATGATTATAAATGAACTTAAATCACCATGGTTTAATTAACCATACCTGAGTGTTATCTTGAGCTCATGTTGAATCTTCAATGAGTCTTCGAAAGCCGATTTGACAATTTGTTCCCTTTAAGACTCCGACTCAACTCACGAAATGTGCCAACACAAAATGCCGTAACAATCTCCCCCTTTGGCAATTTCGTGACAAAACCCAAAAATACATAAAGTCGCTCAAGTCACTCATCTTAAACCAAAAAGACGAAACTCAATGTTATCACCAAAACATTGATTTTCTTTGCGTGAAAGATCCAATAAATACAAAATACATTTGAACCAAACAGTCCTAGAACATACTCTATGACTTAGGACTTGGAGTCTTAAAGTGATGTAATTTCTGCAAAACAAAACTCCAAACAAAATCAAACGTTAGTCGTTAGAAGTTAAAATCCTGCATTTGATTCGTCTTCCATTTGGTTCTTTTGTTTTTCCAGCTTTTGTTTTGTGGCTCTTTCAATCTTTTCTTTATCTCCCCCTATCTTGAGCATCCATGTTCTCCATGTTCTCCCCCTGTCTTGAGCATCTATGTTCCCCTGTCTTGAGCATCTATGTTCTCCCCCTTTGTGATGCAATTATTTTCTGTCTCCCCCTTTTTATGATATGTCCATCATTTCCGTTATTTTCTGTCTCCCCCTTTTTGTCACAAATTGTCAAACAGTTAATATAAACAAAAAGTAAAAATACTAGGAGGATAAGTTCTTAGTTACAAGACGATTAGCGTTCTTGTTCATCACAAAGGAAACTGAAAAACCAAAAACTAGAAGGAAAAGAGATCACTCATCCTCATTTGAATCATCATCATCATAATCATGTGATGTTGGTCCATGCGATGTACTCGGTGCAGTTGCTCCAGTGACCACATCATCATGTTTGCACCCAAGGATATCGAAGATTTTCTTTAAACCATCCTCAAGTTTCTTGAAGCCTTGCTCCATCCTTTGCTCCATCCTTTGCTTTAATGAACGAACATCCCGATGCAAGGTTTGAAGAGTTATGACCTCATCTGGTTCAGGAGATTCTTGACGAGGTGGTGCACTCACTGTCGCTTCACTTGCATAGGCCTTTGTATGCCCAAATGTCTTCAATGTGCTGATCGACTTGGCTAAAGTGATTCCATTAATTGCCTCCAAGCCATAATCATATTTGGCACAAGAAATGTCCACTCCGTGATCTTCCAAAATACTAGTAATCAAGATTGGATACGGTAGAAGGTCACGTTGCCTAGATCCTTCAATGACATGTACCATTTGCTGCCAAATGAGAAATGGAATGTTGGTGTTAATTCCATTTGCACTTTCCGGGTGACCGAGGAAAAAGAGAAGTAACAATCGATCCCATCGAATCCTTTTGGTCCCCAGTGTGGGCAATAGGTTGTAGCATACAATTAAGGACAAAATATGATACTCTGGTTTTAGGTCCTTTGATTCAACATATGATCTGTTCGTGTGCGTCCCTGTCTTGCAAATAGAGTCCACAACCATATCCCAATGGGTATCATGTTGGAAATTATCCTCAGTGTAATAAAGACCAGAAGTGTCAACAGCTAATCCAAGGTTTGCACCAATTACTGCTGGAGTAATGTCAAACTTGACGTCTCTAACTGTTGTTTCAAAGACGAAAGCTCCGGTTTCATGGTCTTTTTAAAGTATGTTACCTCGCATGTAAAACTCCCTGATGATCTCCACACAAAAGCCCATCTTAGGTTGAACTCTGCCAAGTGGCCGAATATGGCTTCGTTTCAAAAGCCTTGCAAAGTCTGGCACCTCACGACATAGCTCGTTAAAGTTCACGTGTCGCTCTCCAATGCATGTGCGGTTCGCAAATCTGGCACGGCGTTTTGCACTCACATGCGGTTCACTTTCATCAACATTTGATCTCCGTTGAGAGCGCTCGCGTATTACCGGTCCACCGGTACTTCTACGCGGAGGAGAATCCGCACCCTTCTTTTTCCTTGAAGCCAAAGGTGCTTTCCCCTTTCCTTGAACTGATTCCTCTTCATATTCTGAGGAATGTTCAGAATCTGAGATAGTTGAATCCTCGTTGCGTGATCGCTTGGTAGCCTTTTTCTTTCCAGAACCGCGACCACGTCCACTTCCAGTGGCCATCAAAACCACTAATGCAAGAAGCCATGAAAATGCCATTTCCTACAAAGAACACAATGCACTATGATTTGATCGTATAGGAAGGCTTAAACATGTCTAAGAAACATTCTAAACATGTCACAATTGATGATTCATCATTTAAAAATCATTTACATTAAAAGCCCTAATTCTCAATTTCTTTTATGCTAAGAACATATGAAAAAGTTAGATTCAACCAAATAAGCATGGAAACATGAATCTAATTAGATAGAAAGCAACCATATATGTTCTAAACAAGAATTAGGAGTGATTTAAGCAAGAGATTTCATTTGGAGTAAGGATCAACTCAAAAATCCCAAAATAAAACATCAAAACCCAAAACTAGGGTTTTGAAACAAAAGTAAGCAAGATTAATGAAGAAACTTACAAATCAAAGCAACAAATCACTTGATCTTGATGAAAAAAACCCCTTAGAGATGTTTTAGAGAGAGAGAGGGAGGGTTTTGAAGTGGGAGAGATGAAATAAAAACATTGTAGTCTCGGAATATAAGAATCCCAGATCGCGTACCGGTACCAGAAGCCGCGTACCGGTACGCAGTGTAAAAGCCGAAAAACCATCGTTCGGGATCCGGATTGTCAGGCAGGGGGATCCGGATCCGCAATGTAGTTCCGGTACTAAAAATGTAGTACCGGTACGCAAGTGAAAAACCAGAAAACATTACATTCGGGATCCGGATTGGATTTTCTAATCCGGATTGAATTTTCAGGTACTAAAAAGGAGGTACCGGAACAACAGAGCCAAAAAGCAAAAATTTCTTGAAACAAATCCAAATTTTGAAATCTTTTCAAATACCGATTTGTATACCATCAAGAAATTCATTTAAGTGCTTTGAAAAACAATGAATTCACAAAGATGTCATTCAATCCAATTAATTTCACAAAAATTAAAAAGATTTACTCCAAAATCATGAAAAATAAAGGTAAAACATTATAAACCGTTTTTCATGTTATATTCATCAAACACAAGTCATCAAAAATAATCTTGAGATCCAAAGTCTATCAAGATGTAACGGATTTACAAAGATGACTTACGGAGATTTCCAAACGACATCAATCTTGAATTCTACCCTTTCAAAATGAGATAATCACAAAAATTCCTAAGGGTGGCTCTTTGAGCATCTTTCAACTATCCCACCTTATACCAACCAGGAGATTGTTCAAAATATAAGAGTTTTGCATATAAATCTCCAAATGCTTCAACTAAAAATTTTCTCATAAAATACTATCAAGCATCCATAACATGTGGTAGCTTCACACACAAACCGGACGACCGGGGTGGCAGCTCTTTCCAGCATGTGGTGGTAGTTTTCACACTCCTTTCGGATGTAACTCTTTCCACATCTTTTAAAAATTCATTTATTTACCCTTGTAAGAATACAATCTCTTACGTGAAAGAATTAAATCCCAAATTTCAATCAATCGGTTGTCTCACGTTCATCACAATGAATTCACACAACCGAGATAGATTAAGCATCTAAAGATCACACATGATTTCTAAAATTTGATGCTTATAATATCAAAAACTCCTATAATGAAGTATCTTCAAGATTATGATTATGGAGTAAAGTTGATAATCCAAATAAAATTAAATTGGAGTGATTGAAAGTGAAAACCCTTTTCATTCAATGCACTTGTTCGTTAAAAAACCTTTTGTCTTAAAAGAAACAAAACATAAAAACGAAGAGCATTGAAAACATGTAATGCAGAGATTCAGAAAAATATGAAGGGAAAACCAATCAAAGCATTACATACAGTCATAAGCTAATTAGAACTTAAGACAAGGAAAGATATCACCTTTCCGAATCCAAAATCGCTGGATTTTGGGTTGTCTTGATTCGTTGTGGCCGGGGGTTGTCCGCTTTGACTGTTGGTCCACCTTAGGTCTTTGCCTCGTAGTGATCCACTTGTATGATTGATATTGTGGCTCGGACCTTTGGTGGGTTGAGTGAACTCCTTTGACTTGATGTGTCTTTTGATTCCGTTGAGTTCGCTCCGTAGATGAAGTTGCCGAAGAACTCTTCTTTCTCTTTTTCGGGCAATTCTTCACCAAATGACCTTCAAGTCCACATAAGTGACACGTTCTTCCTTTCAATTTGAATGTGGAACTTGAAGCATGCACAGTTTGATCCTCTTTAAATCTCAAACCAACCTTGCTTGCGTGACCTAATCCGGATATACAATCAAATTTCTTGGAAATAGTTGAAAGCCTTTGTATGTCGAATTTGAGTTCATGAACTTGCTTGGTCAATACTTGGTTGGTGACATGAATCTCCTCAAACTGTTTTTCTAGAAAACCAATCTTGTCCATATATGATTTAGCGTTTGTCTCCGATTGGTTTTGTGAGGACCTGGATCCCCACGACGAGATTACTGGTTCATCTACAGCTCCCGGAGGCCTATGTGGCGTGTTGGTGGGATTTGTGCCCCAATTGGATATTAGTGTTGGGCTCAGTGTGTTAAATGGATCACGTGGGTGATCGGTGGACTCCGTCGGAGCTCCAGAAGTGGTTTCGCGCGTCATGGATATTAAAATTGGACCCAGCGCGAAGTTTGGATCAAGGAACATCTTCCCGGATGCCTTCGGCAATTTTTAGAGTTGGAATTTGGCAATTTGGACTTCGGATTTGGATTCAGCGCGCGAAAACGATGAAAATGGACTATTCACTTGCTTTTTCCGGAGTCCGGGTGATTCGGCACGTTTTTTGTGGCAAGGGTACTGTTCCGGCACCGGCGGCGGCGGCGCGCGGCGGCCGGCAGCGGCGGAGCGCGGCGGAGCGGGCTCTGGCGGGTGCGCGGTCCACCGCGGTGGCGTGCACCGGTCGCGGGCCAGGTGGCGGTTCCCGGTTGGGCCGGCGCAGCGGGCGCGGTCCACGGGAAAGGCGGGTGTACGGTGGACCGGTGGGGGGACACGTGGCGCACACCGGTTGGCCGGTCCACGTGCACCCGGTCCACGGTGCACCTGCGGGCGCCTCGGGAAGCGTGCGCACAGAGGCGCAGGCGGCGGGCGCAGAGCGCACGTGGGCGCGTTGTCGGGGTGTTCCCGCGCTTGGGGCGGCCACGTGTCGGCGTCTGGGGGCGCCACGTGTCGCGCGGGGAGCGGCTGGTGTTGCTGTCGCCTGTTAGGAGGGCGACGTGGAGGCCCAGGGCGGATTCGGGCGGCTACAGTGCTCGCGCGCGGGGATTTCGGGTTGCTACAGTGCGCGCCCGAAAATCCCCTGCGCCCGGAAATAGGGACATATCCGGTATTTCTTCAATTGTTTCTGCAGCCTATAAAAACGATCCGAGCCACCTTCTTTCCTCTTTTTCCACCATTTCCGAGCCTCCTCTCACCTGGGTGCCTTCAGCAAAGATGATCCCCGAGTTTGGCTACATCCTTCTGCAAAGTTTTGGGATTTTTGGTGGCACGCTTATCGAGGTTTCCATTTTTACGGCGCGGCGCGACGCTCGTCCTTTTGGGTTCCCCTTCGTCGCGTTTCGGTGCGCGAGCTCCCCCGGCCTACTCCGACCACCTTTTCGCGTGATTTCTTCGCCGCTGGATTCGCGACGGACAGATCTACGATCTTGGTATTTTCAGCTTTCCCTCATTTCGCGCTTTTTGAGGTGTTTGTTCGAGCTTACTGTGACCCCATTTCTGTGAAGGAGATTTGGACAGCGGCTTGGTATTTCGGCGTTATCTCCGCAACCGGGCATCGTTTGGCGACGTGCTTATACACTTTTTTCATCTACTCGGCGCAAGGAATATCACAGTATTTTTATTGGATTTTTCTGAGTTTTGCCCGAAGGTATATGTTCTTCCCCTTATCTGTAAATGGAATTACAGTTATGTTGCTGTGTGGTTTTGCGCACCTGTACTGTGGAATTTGTAACTCGGCCTACGGGGCTCGGAATTGGACGTGCAGGTACTTGTTTCGAAGGTATCGACGCGAGGATTATTGTGGTATTTTTATGGGATTTTTCTGGGCACTTTCGGCAGGTGAAATAAGCACGACTTTGGGACTGATTTTCAGATTGTGTATACTTGGTTAATTTTGGAATAAAAGTGTAATGTTGAGCCTTATTGTTGTACTCAGGGGTGTTTTCAGTCGTTTGGAGCCAAGGCTTGCGCGACTTGTACCAAGGGTGTTATGTTGGCAGATTTTGGACCCTGGGCGTCTACCCACTTCACCGACTTCAGGTTTGCCTTGGTTTAAGCGCTTCAGGTGGGTAAGCTTAATAGCAGTAACTATTTAAGGCATTGAGTATGTTATGGCAAATATAAGCACACTTGTGGGGATGTCACCCCTCTATGACTGATGCATGCATGTTTAGGGTACATGGTTTATGTTGGTAAGTAGGTAAGCTTGATAATGATATTTGTTTAAATGATTGCAAGAATAGTATTTATGAGGTATATTGAGGACTTGCATGACTTGGACATCTATGTGATGACTAGTGTAAGCTTACCTAGGTTAATGTTACCCTATGAGATTATGTAACATGCCATGTTAGCACATAGCCTTTCATGTGGTTGGTTTATGCTTTGGGACAGGATTTCGTAGCTATGTGCGGATTTGTACTCTGAGGAGTTATTAGGATCGTTCTATTGATGAACCTTGAATTGTGGACAGGTCTAGTTTTGGGATTCCGGCATGTTGTTTATTCCTAAAGGATCTATTATTATGCTTTACCCCCCCCCCCCCCCCCCCTTTTTATTTCCTTGAGGACATTTGCATGCTTGTATGGTCATGTAGTTAGGCCATCTTTTACTGCTGCACTACTTATGGGAACTTGACTTAGGAGAAACCATGCTTTTCCTTTCTCCGCCTTTGCTAGTCAAGTGGACAGTGTTGCTCGGGTTCGAGCAGGGGTCTGGATAGGGTAGTCAGGACTTCGTGTCTGGGACAGGTTGGCCTAGTTGTGGGGCTTTGCGGCAACCGCGGATATTGGGCGGTTGACCGGATGTTTCTCTATGCACCTGATTGGGTATCAGTTTTCTTTAGTGGATGGAGTTTCCCATTTATCGTTTAGTGCATCCGATTGAGGTCGGGTCTTTCCTTGGTGGTTGAGTTTTCCCACTTTGATCAGATTGATGATCAAGTCCTGCTGTTTAGAGATACTGGTGATATTGATGACAGAGATGCTTTACTCGTGTGGGTAGCTCCCATCGAGTGCCGCTCCGGAGTAGGCTTCAGACCGTGTTGGGTTCCGGTCAGACCGTGTTGGGTTCCGGTCAGACCGTGTCGGGTGCCGGTCAGACCGTGTTGGGTTCCGGTCATTTGGACAGTAGAGATACTGAGTTCGGGAGATTGGTGACAGAGCAGGCAGTACCGGGTTTTATACCGGTTCATTCGATTGAGTTTATTTCGGTCAAATACTTTTATTGTTACACTCGTGCCTGGGGGCCGAGTGCAGACTGGTAGTTGAGTTTAGAGCAGTGCTAGTGTTGTTGAGAGCCGTCTGGTTGACGGTGGTCCCGTGTTGTTGCGAGTACTTTGACCGCTGTGTGAGAGGTTGAGCATCATGATTCTATCCGTTCTGAGAGAGAGCGTGGATTTTGACCATAGCCTGCATGATTCTCTACTCGATAGCGAGCTTGTCCGTTTGGACGCCCTACGTAATTCCTGCCCGTCAGCGGGAGGTGGTTGTAGGTGGGCGCAGGTTTGACTGGACCAGATGTGGCAGTCAGCTCGATTGGGTCGATGGTGCACTTCATGTGCTAGTGGTTGCATACCACTGTTTGGTTCTCCCCCTTTTAGCCTTTAGTTAGGGGCAGGGTAGCTGTCGAGAGTCTCCAGCCTACTCATTTCAGTCTTATGACTTGGGTTAGTTTTTGTCTCTTGAGGACTTGGTGGGCAGACCGTCGGGTCTGGCGGTGGTACCTACTGAGAACTCCCTTTTTGGAGTAGTTCTTACACCCTTTGGGGGTTTCCCCCCTTTTTCCTCTCCTCTCCTTTGTTTTGCAGAGCCTTAGCGGGTGTTGCCGACTCTGCGGATGTTGATCGTGTGAGGGAGTCGCGAGCTAGATCCCTACCCGTCGTTGGAGAGTAGCGGTACCCTTCAGAGGAGATCATCAGTGGATTAGTTGTTTCTTTTTCCTCTTTTGAGAGACTATTGTAGTGAGGAAATTTTGTATTGAGAGACTGTACACTGTTGTATATTGGAGTTACCTCCCGGTTGGGTTTAGAGCTTGTACTTGAGGATATTAGTTTATTATTATTTTGGGAGGCAGACAGTGTTGTTTTATTTTCAGTTGTACAGTGATTGATTTTAGTTACAGCAGATTTTTTTATTTATAGCTCTGATATCTGTTTAGTTATAGTACTTTTCTTGCAGGTAGGACGCTTCGCCTATGCAGGTTGGCATAGGCGGCGGATCTGTTTGGCGGGCCCGGGTCGCAGTTTCGACCCCGGGGCGTGACAGACTAGAGTGGTATCAGAGCCTAGGTTGTAGGTCATGGTGGACTTAGAGACCCTAGGCTTATGGTTTGACCCTTGGTTGACTTTGTGAGAGTCGTGATTTATTTTAGCGAGAGTCCTGATTGAGTTTTATACCTCTCCCAAGGGACGGGAGGAGTGATTGGCATGTTTATTCTCCTAAGTGATTATGTTGGCTGCAGACAACATAATGCTGTGGAACGGGTGACATGCTTTAGACTTTCGCTGGATTGGGTCGAGTGTTGTTGTGTGCTGTTTTGTTGTTTCGTCGTGGCGAGCGGTGTCTCCCCGACGCTGGGTTTTGACCCGTGTGCATCCTGTCATAGCTGTTGAGCTTGAGTAGTTGGTTTTGGGCCGGATACCCGGATTGAGGTCAGAGAACCCCGGACCCAGATGACAGGATTGTCAGAAGCTTATCAGCGGCAGAGTGAGCAGCTGGTCTTAGTGACACAGTTGTCGGAGCACTGAGTAGCCCCCTCTGTGCCAATGTTTAGTGTCGAGGCACCGAGGCAGGGTGGATGGTTGACAGCTGGTGAGCTGTGGGACATGATCGACCTATTGAGCCATATTTGGCAGATGAACCACCCCGACTCGTAAGATTGAGTTTGGAGCCCTTGGAGGCAGAGTCGTGGCTGGTGGTGATGGAGTGATTAATTGAGAGCCTCCCTGTGCTTGTGAGTGTATGCAGTTGTTGAACTGCGCGCTCCAGATTCGAGGGACGAGGCGCATAGGATATATGAGACTAGGAGTGGATTGCGCCAGGACACCTTTCTGTTATTCAGTCCCTCCATTGTAGATTTAGACGCCTCGTTGGAGCAGGCAGTATGTATGGAGCGTGGCATTGCAGTTCCTTTGGATAGGGATCAGCCGCCAGAGGTGAGTTCTGGATTTTGGCGCTCGGCGCCGGATGATGGAGGACAGATCGGCCGGCAGGGGCATGTCTAATTTCTTTTCCTGGATAACGAGTTCCCGAGATGTCAGAGGTCGGGTGGACCCCGAAGGCAACATCAGTATTTTTATTTGAGTGGCGCAGCGATAGCGTGGATTTGTTATCTGCGGAGGATCTTGTTCGTCGCCTCAATGTGATCAGAGACAGAGGTCGTGCTTCCTAGTGATAGCCCTGATTTTCTGGCAGATTGAGCGACAACCACTTGCTTTGAGCGGATGAATCTGTGCCGCCCGGTTTGAGGGCGCCACGGTAGTGGATTGAGTGTCGCAGGTGGGATTTCACCACGGTAGTCGGAGTTAGAGCATGTTCCACTCTTACATGGGTTAGAGGCAGATTTGTTACCACGTGCACTAGAGGTACAGGTTCCTGTTGTTGTTGTGCACGTGGAGGAGGCTTTTGGATCATGTCCAGTGCGGCCGAGACCGCGAGATACTGGCAGACTTATTGGAAATTATAGCAATTAGGTGTTTTGACCTTATGCTTGAGATTGTTGGGCACTATGCCACAGGATGTTCGACTGCGGCAAGAGAGGACTTTGATCTTCGGCAAGGCGGGCAATTGGAGGCATGCTCGTTGGGGTTGTTAGAGCACTCTGGTTTTAGCGACAGGGTGAGAGGTGCTTACGGCGGCACCGGGACTCAGGGATATCTCTGTTGCCCGCGAGATCCCGTGTGTGATTTCACCTTAGTTGTTGGTAATGCCGCCGGTTAGGGAGATAGAGATTGCGTTTGACGTGGTTCGAGGAACCGCGCCACCCTGGACAGCACCTCATTGGATATCGCCGGTAGAGCTGAGAGAGACCCCATGGCACTGTTGTAGGGTCCGATGGATCGAGGGGTCTGTTTGACCTAGTGCCACGTCGTTGGTATACAGTGGTGATGCCACGTCATTGATACACGAATGTGAGGGTCCTTTTATGGTATCTAGGACCTTGTGATGGAGTTATACCCCGGCAGTTGGTGTATGATGCGAGTACCCACTTGGAGTTGGACAGCCGAGGACTTCGCCTGGATGGCGTTTTGGACACGGTGGGGGCATTATGAGTTGTTAGCGAGGCCCAATGGAATGACGAATGCCCTGTGGACTTCAAGATCTGAGGGATTGTATGTCCCAGTTGTGCTTGGACGGACTGGGAGTGGTGTTTTCCGAGGATATTTTGATTCCCTCCCCAGAGTGACTTGGAGCATGAGGAGCACTTTGTGGATGTGCTACCTGCCCGTGTGGATGAAGTGGTATGCCAAGTTATTGAGGTACAAGTTGTAGCTGCAGAAGCATACCTTCTTGGGTCGCTTTGTTCGAGCCGTAGGGCGGCGGTGGAACCCGACCTAATGGATGTTATTCAAGTTGACTGAGACCAACTTTCATTTTTGAGGTGAGGAGCTTCTAGACTTGGCGGTGGCCGAGAGAGCATGGCCAATGGATAATGTGTCTGATATTAGCGCCAATGCAAGTGTTCCTGTGTTGGGAGATGGAATTGTGTTAGATTTAGTGATGCCTCCCATTGTGGCTGGTAGAGTTACCGTGGGTGGATCTTCGGTCCACACTTCATTAGTCCAACCCTATGAGTGTTGTGCAGGATTAACCGCTGGTTTGCAGGAGCTTGG